>CP136067.1:17801390-19001390 GCA_032622095.1 Siphonodentalium dalli
GAATTGCCAACAAAAATCTGGAATTTAAACTGGTTGGTTGGTGGGGGGTGGCGAATACCCCCACCCCACCAGGCAACTCAGATCGTAGATTTGTGTTCCACTTCTAGTTCTATCAAATGATTGATTATGATTGCTGGATCGTCTAATCTATTGCAAAATATAAACAAGGTAAGGTCATTAACATCCACGTTTTAAGAATAAAATTATTCGCCACCCACTCCCTCACCAACCAATTCCGATCGCAGATAAAGAATAAATTTATTCGCCACCCACCCCCCCCCCCCCCACCAACCAACCAATTCAGATTGCAGAATTTTTTTTCGCAATTCCACTTCCAGTTGTACTAAATGTTTGTTTATGATTGAAGGATCGTCTAATCTAATGCACAAAGTAAGAAGCTCATCTGGCATCCAAGTTTTAATATTAAAGTTATTCGCCACCCCCCCCCCCCCATCCACCAACCAATTCAGGATCGAATATTTTTTTTCGCAATTCCACTTCCATTTCTATAAAATGATTGCTTATGATTGAATAATCGTCTAATCTAATACAAAAAACAAGAAACTCATCTTACATCCAAGTTTTAAGATTAAAGTTATTCGCCACCCCCCCCCCCCCCCCCCCAACCAACCAATTCAGATTCCAGATTTGTGTTGGCAATTCCACTTCCAGTACTATAAGATGATTGTATATGATTGAATGATCGTCTAATCTAATGCACAAAATAAGAAGCTCATCTGACATCCAAGTTTTAAGATTAAAGTTATTCGTCACCCCCCCCCCCCCCCCCCCCCCCCCCCATCCCCACCAACCATCCAATTCAGATTGCAGATTTTTGTTCGCAATTCCACTTCCTGGTCCATAAAATGATTGTCTATGATTGCATGAACATCTAATCTAATGCACAAAATAAGAAACTCATCTTACATCCAAGTTTTAAGATTAAAGTTATTCGCCACCCGCCCCCCTCACGCACCAGGCAACTCAGATCGCAGATTTGCGTTCCACTTCCAGTTCTATCCAATGATTGATTATGATTGCTGGATCGTTTAATATATTGCAAAACAATAACAATCTCATCGCACATCCACGTTTTAAGAATAAAATTATTCGCCACCCCTCCCTCACCAACCAATTCAGATTGCAGATTTTTGTTCGCAATTCCACTTCCAGTTATATGTAAAAAAAAATTATGATTGAAGGATCATCTAATCTAATGTACAAAGTAAGAAGCTCATCTGACATTCAAGTTTTAAGAATAAAGTTATTCGCCACCCCCCCCCCCCCCCCCCCCACCAACCAACCAATTCAGATTGCAGATTTTTATTCGCAATTCCACTTCTCTAAAATGATTGTTTATGATTGAATAATCATCTACTCTAATGCACAAAATAAGAAGCTCATCTGACATCCAAGTTTTAAGAATAAAGTTATTCGCCACCCCCCCCCCCCCCCCCCCCACCCACCAACCAATTCAAGATCGCAGATTTTTTGTTCGCAATTCCACTTCCAGTTCTATGAAATGATAGTTTATGATTGAAGGATCGTCTAATCTAATGCACAAAACAAGAAACTCATCTGACATCCAAGTTTTAACATTAAAGTTATTCGCCACCCCCCCCTCCCCCCCCCCCTACCAACCATCCAATTCAGATTGCAATTTTTTTTTCGCAATTCCACTTCCAGGCCCATAAAATGATTGTCTATGATTGAATGATCGTCTAGTCTATGCACAAGATAAGAAACTCATCTTACATCCAAGTTTTAAGATTAAAGTTATTCGCCACCACCCCCCCCCCCCACCCACCAACCAACCAATTCAGATTGCAGATTTTTTTTCGCAATTCCAGTTCTATCAAATGATTGATTATGATTGCAGGATCGTCTAATCTAATGCACGAAATAAGAAGCTCATATGAGGTCCCAGTTTTAAGAATACAGTTATTCGCCACCCACCCCCCTCCCCCAACCAATTCAGATCAGATTTGTTTTCGCAATTTCACACTTCCAGTTTTTAGAAAAGTATTGTTTATGATTTAGGGATCGGTTAATCCAATGCACAAATGAAGAAATCTAACTGAAGTCTAATGTAGTACACAAATCCTTACATATAATGCACAACAAATAATCTGACACCAGGTATGATGAAAAAAATGGCACCCCTTCCCCCACCCCCCTAAAATCCTCAACCAGTTATGCAACACCCAAACCCCTCCTCCCCTCCTGCATCTCCACCTGTCATACAGATCACATAATTTTGAGCTAAAATATGCTTGTATTCCGTATTTGAAGTTCCAGTGTTAGAGAAAAAAATGTTATGTAACCCCCTTTTGCGTAAGGACTGAAAATCATTATCCCGATGCTCGAGATCACCATACTCTCCGGATGTGGAGCAAATAAAGAAAATATATAAACGCTATTCGCCACCCGGGTGGCGAATAGCGATTCATATGTAATATGACTATTCGCCACACGGGTGGCGAATAGCCACTGCCATTATTCTCTAAGAGAAATCATGGCAGATACGAAAACTGAATGTCCTTTAGAACGACATTTCAAACCCTGTGTACCCTTCAGCACATTTTGAAAACCCTGTGTACCCTTCAGCACTTTTTTTGGTGAGAGTGACCCCTTCCGCGTCACTAAACGGTTGCCGTATTATTCCCTTTCGGCAAATGTGTTGACAGCACTGTATAGAATAGAATAGAATAGAATATAATTTATTACCATAAAGGACCCCGAGGGGTAACATGTAGTGCATAATCAAACTACACACAGATGAAAGCAAATTCAAAAATAACATGCATAATATTATTATATGATATTATAAGAAATGATAATAAGGCAGTTTTAGGACGGATAACATAATGGATACAAAGCAGTTGTCTTGAGAGGGCAAATGTCTACTCACATGTACGTATGAATACTTGCTTGTGATGGGAAGAGGAAAACTTTAATAGAGCTGGCATAATTATGGTATGGTATGTATATGATCTGATCTTTATAGCTTGAGTTCCTCCATGTATCTCCATCTGCTGGCACCGCTAACACATTTAACAAAAATTGAAAGGGCTCTTTTTTTTTCAAGAGTTATTTTTTCAAAAGAAGGTATTTCAAAGAGCGTTTTTTTTGGAGAAGAGTATTTGAAGGCATGGATGTAGGTTATAATTTAGAAATAACAGTTACCAAATTGTGAATATTTTCTCAAGAATATATTAATGATATATTATAATGATAGTATGAATGCGATAATATCCACACACATTTGCGAGAGAGAATATGCAGCTCGATAAATCATGACCGGCTAATTGATGATCGAGTTGAAACACGATTAGCTTAGATTGGAGAGGTCGCACGGGTTCCGGGCTTTTCATTTAAAATACATGAATATAGTTAATTGTGTTGCATGGGTGAACAAAATCAGCAAGTCAATCAGTTTTCTGGCTAATGGCATTTTCTAAGGGTAGTCCAGGGAGGGGGGGGGGAAATTTTTTTTACGAGACGTGAGGTGTGGGTGTGGGTGGGTACCCGAGGCCGGAAACAGTTTTTGACCACTGTTTTTGAATTTTTTTTTCATTGACATATTTTCAACTGTTTTAAACATATTTGTTTATATGTTGTGGCTTGTTGCAATATGAGAAGCACTAATACATTCAATATTGTTATAATTACCCCATAAGTTGATATAAAATGGAAAAATAGTGAATATTGTGGGGGTGGGTCCCAAACTTTTCATTGATTTTTTTTTGCGCAATTTTTTTTATTGTGTCTGTTTCAGCTTGCTTGGCAGTTTTTATAATGAAAATTGTCTAGTTCACGGTGTAGTTCAATAAAAAAAATACTTCAGATAGCTCTAGGGTAGGGTGAACTTAATGCAGTCTGACAATATCAGCTAACAACTCATGACATAATATTAATTACAATAATTCTGATACTCTTTATTTACACAGTTAGTTGATGCATGAGTGTAATGTATGAAATAAGTATTTGTATCAGTGTTTGTACACTAAAATTGATTGCATATCAGCATATGTGATACAATTATGGCCATGTGACCCTAAACGCAGGGCAACTCATTTTATTTTTAACCCTTCGAACACTATGGCCCCAGAGCATTAGTACCACCCTGGCGCGGGGCTCACACTCGTTCAAATAACCGCCGGTATTATCAATGTATCAGAATAATGTATAGTTAATAATATATAGTAGACACAGGTAGACATATAATAGTAAATCAAGAGTACAGCCGGTATACTGTAAACAGAAGACCAAATTGGAGTTATCTTCCCTACACCAACACAATGACGTTACGCTTACCGTGACCTCATCTCCACGGTCACATGTCACTAAAGTGCACATCCGTGTATATGGATTTGGCACTAAATTGACAATCCGCGTTCAAACTCAAAGGGTTAAACATTATTTTAGGCCTAGTCCTAAGTCGTAATGCGAGGTCGGGTCGGTGGTCATGCAGGCATTCATTCATAAAAGCTAATTCATATGCACATTTTCCTTTTTGGTATTACTATAGGCTCTTGGCCTACTAGTTGATGCTGGTTGATGTCTGAAAAAAAGATAAATTAAATTTTGTGTAATATTTTATTCTATTATAGGCCCTAACACTGGCCCTATTTATGTTTTGTTGTCATTCCAGGGGATTCAACATATTTTTCATCTACTCACACAGATGAATAGGCTGGGTTATAAATTTACCAATATAATCACATCATATTCTACCTTTGTTGATTGCTTTGAGTTCTATTTAGTTGAGATTATCGATGATTACTGCTGATTATCGCATAATTATCAGCCAAGAAAATATTTGTCTTGTACATGCTTGTAAACAGGAAGTAACATTTAATTTGGTCTTTCAAAGAAGGGACCAATATAGAGCGGTTGGTCGTTTTTACAGAGGGGACCAACATAAAGCTTTGGGGTTTTGGGGTGGGTGTCTAAAAGTTTATGAAAAAAAATTCAAGAAAGGGTGGGTGGGTGTAATCAAAATGGCAATGTAAAAAAAACACACCCACGTCTCGCAACTTTTTTACGCCCCCCCCCCCCTGGGTAGTCATCGCTTTTCAAACTCTTGATATCGCGTGTAAGCATCTGGATGTGAACTTGTCGCATTCATTTTGAATTTCAATTCAGCAAAAAATGTTATTTATTTCAAATTTAGTCCTATGGAGATGACGCTGCATTCCTTTTAATACTTTGTCAGGTGGGTGGCCCACATGTGGTTGACAGTGGGTAGACTCGTTCTTGGCTCATATGTGAAACACTACGACGCTATCGCTCTGTGACGTGCCCTCCCATAATAACGACGTCCAACGCAGAGGGTAGAGGATAGCTGCTATCCGTGATTAGGCGATACTTCTGCGCATGACTCGCCGGAAGTTATAACACCATAGAAACGAGAAAGCGTCATGCTCAATATACGTACTTGACTACTTTGCGTACATTTTTGTTACGTTACCTTGCGTTACAAATTTACATTTTCGACAGTTTTGGAAATTCAGAAACGCTAAAACGGCATTATTGCACTTAAATGAAAAATCATATAATATCATAGAGTTGTGCGCTGTTTCGAGATATATGAATCATGTTTCGATTGTCGATTCTGAACGTTTTCATCACAGAGTTCTGTGTCAGACTCAGAGGCAATTTTGGCTAAGTCCATACCATTGTTATAATTTTATTTTAGAATATAATTTTCTTCTTAATCACAGATGCGCATATTAATATATTTTTTTCCATCTAATGTTGTAATTACATTACTAAAACACTGAAAAAAGCCCCCCCCCCCCAGTTTGCTGTAGACGTGTAGTATTTAAAATAATTAACCATAAGATATGGTATTTGGCTCATTGAATAATTAATTCTGCAAAATTGAGGTCCCGACATCACTACATTATCAGGTAAACACGTATTTGAAGGCATACAATTCGAAAAATACTTAACAAATCTGGGAACGGTTTTCAGTTCTGGATTCAGCAAATTGAGTTTGACAAAATAGGCATGATATTTGTATGACATATGAATTAATTTTTTTTATACACAGCCATGAATATCCATAAGTTGATGATTTCAGCAAATTTTCCAAATTTTTTATCACGAAATTCACCTATTTCCTTTTTTTTTTCGATATGATATTTAGTTTGTTGTTTATGGAGGGTTTATGTATTGGAGGCCCTTTTCACATTTATTATTTATTTACGCTCAAGCTCAAATATTTGCGCTTAAGCACAAATATTTGCGCTTAAATACAAATAACCTCTATCATTTGCGCTTAAGCGCAAATAAAAATTAATATGCATTGATCCCCCTGAATTAATTTTAAATGGCACAGGCCTAAACACATCACTAAAGTTTATATTGCCCCACCATATGAGGGAAACAATCCCCCAGTAACCCCAAGATCTGTTTTATGACCATGGAAATGGTATAGATCTGTGCAGGATATGTCTTTTTAATAAAATATACTATATCCCTGGGATGGAGACACAAATTATTGGGGACAGGGATGCTGATATTATGAAAATAAGGGTTTTTCCCCTATTTCAAGTCAATAAGTACACCATATGAGGGAAGCTAACCCCCAGTAACCCATAATTCCCTATTTATGGCCATGGAAATGGTATATATCTGTGCAGGAGATGTCCCTTTAATAAAATATACTTGAGCTCTAGGAGTGAGGCACCAATTCTTGGGACACCAGGGACAGAGATGCTGATATGCATATGGATTTTGTTTTCTTCAACTTTCCAGTCTGTATGGGGCTACTACTATATGGGCCATGATAATATAATATGAGATGGACTCAATCATTCACATCAGAGGGATGTAAGGGAGTGCTAGGTATTTGCGCTTAAGCGCAAATAAATTGATAGACACATATTTGCGCTTAAGTGCAAATGATTTGCGTAAATGATTTGCTACGCTTAAGCACAAATATTTGCGCTTAAGCGCAAATAAATAATAAATGTGAAAAGGGCCTCCCATATTTATGTGCCAGTACTTATTTCAGCAAAAACAAATTATGTTGCAATTAGTTACGGGCTTGGAATTTTTTCTCATAAATGCACTGGAGTCTGGACTAGTGACTTTAATTAAGCGAATGAAACGAGCAGTTCACAAGTCAAAATCAGTTGGCGATATCCGGGTAGCAAGGGGATATTGCTGAGCTATTTAATTTTGATTATTATTTAATATATTAATAAATAATTGTTTATTAATTTTACTTGTTGCTTATGGGAGGCCCTTTTCACATTTATTATTTATTTGCGCTTAAGCGAAAATATTTGTGCTTAAGCTTAAATCATAAATGCGCAAATCATTTACGCTTAAGCGCAAATATGTGGCTATCAATTTATTTGCGCTATCATTTGGGCTTAAGCGCAAATACCTAACACTCCCTTACATCCCTCTGATGTGAATGATTGAGTCCATCTCATATTATATTATCATGGCCCATATAGTAGTAGCCCCATACAGACTGGAAAGTTGAAGAAAACAAAATCCATATGCATATCAGCATCTCTGTCCCTGGTGTCCCAAGAATTGGTGCCTCACTCCTAGAGCTCAAGTATATTTTATTAAAGGGACATCTCCTGCACAGATATATACCATTTCCATGGCCATAAATATGGAATTAGGGGTTACTGGGGTTTGCTTTTTATTTGGGTTTAAGCGCAAATGATTTCTGCTTAAGCGCAAATTATTTCCGCTTAAGCGCAAATATGATCTATTTGCGATTAAGTGCAAATGATTTGAGCTTAAGCGTAAATAATAATAAATGTGAAAAGGGCCTCCCATAGTTGCTGGTATTTATTCTCCAATATCAGTTAGATGGCTCAACAATGGTTGTTTCATATGGGAGGCCCTTTTCACATTTATTATTTATTTGCGCATAAGCGCCCGTAACAAACTGTTCCACAAGCCAGAAGATTTTCAAACTTGAAGAGCCAAATGTCAAATGATTTGAGCTTAAGCGTAAATAAATAATAAATGTGAAAAGGGCCTCCCATAGTTGCTGGTATTTATTCTCCAATATCAGTTAGATGGCTCAACAATGGTTGTTTCATATGGGAGGCCCTTTTCACATTTATTATTTCTTTGCGCATAAGCGCCCGTAACAAACTGTTCCACAAGCCAGAAGATTTTCAAACTCGAAGAGCCAAATGTCAACACAATGAAACATTGTTTACATCGATTATAGTTTCATACTATGTTTTAGTTAATATTGAATTGATGAAGGAATGGAGCTACGAATGAGTGACTCCATAATATTAGTAATTAACTGGCAAATTAATTGCACAAAGCTTTCAAACTTTGTATAATATGTAACCGCGTACAGAGAATGTCAGAAGGCATCTTGGTTGAAGACTTATAATCAGTTTGTCCATATTTTGCCAAGATAAATTATATTAACCCGTTTGCAGAATTAAAGATCCTGTGACAGTGCATTCTCGTATATATGAGTCTCCCATAGGGGCCTGCATATATATGAGAATGCACTGGTTTACAAGGTTGAGGTAAATATTGTTAGGCCAATGTATTCTCTCATATATGTGAGGATCCCTATGGGAGAGTACTCATATATAAGAGAATGCACTGGCACAGGATCTTTGTATAGGTAAGAGAATGCATTGGCACAGGGTTTACACAAAATTTCAAGAAGCCCCAGTCATGGAAGGGTTAATTATAAATGACCATATTGGCTCAATATTGGGAATATAATAACAAATTTAAATTGCAATATTGTAGTATTGTATATACATGTATCTGTTTCACTTGTGTCCAAACTAGACTGAGTTTTGGGTAAATAATGTGAATGCCTTCTTCATTTTCAGTAAATAATACTAAATACTCCATTGGTAACCCTTTTATAACTAAACATTGTGGTGAATTGGTGATAGGGGTGGGGTTTATCCACCAGACACCCCAATATTTTTGGAATTTCATACCTGGTATATTTCAAACTAACTAGGCTATAAGTCGAACATTTTCTGATATTTATTTTTTGCATTTAAAGGGACTAAACTTAGTAAAAGAAACATACATGTACTGTAGATGATCAATGAAGAGCGCGTGTTATCAGCTCAGAAGATATGTGGGATAATTTGTGTACACAGAGATAAATTGACACAGGGAGTGTCATGGGATAGTTGATATTGACCTCAGATGACTTAAAGAGGCACTAATAATTACAAATAAAGAGCGTTTGTTACCAACTTAAAGAAAGAAACTGTGGGAATGTGCCAAATTCCAAATTTTCTGGAAAAGTATTTTAAAAGCTAGAGCAAAATTAAATATTTGATATCCATATGCTCTACTTTTCTCATATAATTAACATTAAGTATACTAGATTGAACAAACTGTTAAAGAATTACAATAACAAAAATTTAAGAAAATTAAAATATGGCCCTATGAATGTTTAGTCTTGACTCTTTGTCTATTTTAAAAGTTTTGGTACAAATGAAATAGAAAAAACAACAGGTGTTTAATGTGCAAATTCATTTGAACTTTCCTCTTATTTTAAACACTTTAGTTTGAAAAAAAATATCATCAACAATGGAAATTCAGTTAGTTTAATCTAGTATTCTTAAAATGTTACAAGAAAAGCAGGGCATATGAATATAAATTTATTGAGTTACATGATCTCAAATATGGCATTTCGTCACACAAGTTTTGTTTCGTGGGCAAATTGGGCTATGTCCATACAATGGAAAACACATTTTGTCTTCTTAATCATAGATTAAGAAAGAATGTTTTTGCACAATCTAGTCAGAAAATTACTAAAAACAATGAATTAGAGCTTCATTCTATCTAGTTTTTGGAATTCTTAAACGTAAAGTATTGAATTTGGCTCCCAGACAATCATTCTCAATTAGATATATCTTACAGTTCCAGAATATCTGGTACACAGAAATCACCTCTATATGTTATAATTAGTACTACTATTCAGCATCAGTTGGAGTCCGAGATCAGGTGAGGGAGAGGCAGGGATGGCACCACTGATGACCTCATGGAGAGATTGATTCAAGAACACTGATTTTTCAAATTTGATTTATTATGGTACTTGCTATGAATTTGCACCAAATGAATCAATATGTACCGTAGTTAAGTGGTTTATACTAGTAGTGCATACTTTTGAGCAACTTATCAAGTATTAAGTAATTAAATAAAATATAAATACACGATCTGTCAATTGTGAATAACTGATCACAACAATTGACTCACACTAGCTGTGGCAGACTTGAAATTTAATCCTGGATCCTGGATTGAGAATTTGAGACTACTATGATGCAAATATGGATGAGAAGTGAAAATGAGTCTGAAGTCAATCGCACCTATTCTCAAATTTCAATAGCAATTTTTATGTCAGGCAATTGGAATGAACTCATATATTATAACTGGCAACTTAATTGCCAATGTATATATCGCTGTGCCAAACCTTAGCTTCTAGCAGGATTTATTGTACATGTAGGTCAATATCATGAATATGAGTCATTATGACCGCTCTCCCAGATTGCTGTAGTCTAACTAGAAGGGTAGGCACTATGACTATGTTCATGACTGAACTACTTTAACTAGATATATTGTAGAATATTTGGCTAATAACAGCCTAGAGCTATGTGTTAATAAAATACTTGAATACACCTTCCACGTTAGGTTGTTTATTTTATACCACATGACATACTACTAGTACTTGGAAACAGTCATTTTAAATTTACTAGTAGTGCCAGTACTACTACTAGGCGGTAGGGGTAGTAACTGTAAATTCCACAGTTGTAGTTGGTACATTTTCATTCTGTTGCTATACAGTACACACTGTTGAGACTTGGGTGTTGTTGTTGTGTTCCAGTAGTCACTTGCATAAATTTGACAACATTATAATATAATGTCATTATTATATTAGATCACTTCAGACACTTGTGTTGTGGTTTTTTCTTGTGAGAATGTTCCCTGGTGTATAATCAGTCTGTGTCTGAGGCGTCACAGTGTTTACTCTCCGATGTTGCTCAATTTCTCTCGTTGAGACCCGAGTGTTGCCGCTAACAAAATTCAATAAAAAATGTCAACAACAATGTGAATGTCAACATCACGATTCACGGTCATCGTCACTGTCACCCGAACTTAAATTCAAATCGAGTTTTAACCAGTTTATCAGCCAATAGTAGTTGAAATCATATGGAAGGATGTAACGTTCCCACATTCAATTTCGGTAAACTCCGATAATCGTATTCAAATACGTGTTCTAACCAATTCAGTTTGAATTCAGCCAGATGAAAAACTTTTTGTTCGCGTCATTTTAACTCTGCATTTTAATAAGTGCGAAAAATTGTATATAGCGCATGCGCGAAACGTAAACAGAAAAGCCGGTGGGAGTTCGGACTGTTAGAAGGAAGTTCGAGCTATTGACAAAATACAGATCAAACTTCCCATGACGTCACAACACCTAATCACGGATAGCAGCTATCCTCTATCAACGCAGAGCGATGGCAAGGTTTATAGTCCGGGGACCAGTCAAGCATAGCGGGTTGTAGGGTGCTGATGTATGTGTGCTGATTAAAGGCTGCACGTTGTGAAATTGATAAACGTACCGCGCTTTGATTTTTTACCCTGTGCCAATGCATTCTCTTATATATGCGAGTCGATCATAGGTCGCCTCGCATATATAAGAGAATGCATTGGCCTAACAATTTTTTTAACCCTGTGCCAATGCATTCTCTTATATATGCGAGTCGGCCATAGGTCGCCTCGCATATATAAGAGAATGCATTGGCCTAACAATATTTTATCATTTTTTTAAAATAAATGTTTCTTACACTTTTTAGGACATAAAATAAAAAAACATCCATTACCCTGCAGGGAGCCCCACACATATATAGAAGCATTATAGAAGAGTGTCGTCTGCTCATGTTTGTCTGGGGCTATGTATGGGTTAAATTATAAAATTGTTAAAGAATACAAGAAAAAATAATTAAAATTGTAAAAAATTGTAGGGTGTTGATGGTCGTCGAAGAATGGCTCGACTTACATCTATCTGAAATATAATATGAAGCACTGCTATCCGGATGTGCGTGTAACCAAACACACAATAGAGACCTTTCGCAAAATCAGTATTATGATTACGGATATGATATATTGTCCTAGTAAGGTGGACATCATCACAACTTAAATATGATGGTTAATTGGTGAGACGGCATATGTCCCACTATAATCAGATACACATATATTTGAATGAAAATGTAATGTGTGTCTCTTTCAGATCCATTGTACTTATTCGTGTATTATACACCTCACGGATAATGTTAGAGCGTCCCCAGGCAGGACCAGTGGAACATCCTTGACACATCTGCACATAATGAGTGTGGTATATTTCGTCTCACATAAGAACCTCCGCGCTTAAAGATCGAAGTTTGGCCGTTTACTGGCAGAATATTATCCATATCCGTAATCGTATTCGTGATTTTGCGAAAGGTCTCTAATGCTGGTACCAACATGCACATTGAAAGATAAAACAATTACCCACAATGAGCGCAATTACACCAACACAAAATATACAAATATATTATAGCACATTAAAATGATAAAATTGTTAAAGAAATTAAGAAAAAATGGTAAAAAAAGATTTTTTTAGGCCAATGCATTCTCTTATATATGCGAGGCGACCTATGGTCGACTCGCATATATAAGAGAATGCATTGGCCCAGGGCATAACTGTAACTATCACAATATGGTCAAGGAGCCGGTTCCAATGATATCCATATTTGTATGGTTCTATTGAGACAGACCGAAGATATTTTAGGCTGTTGGAGCTTTATTTGGCCGGTTTGTTGGGTAAAGGGTTAAAACTCACCTGCGGGAAAAATAATTCCTGTATTGACTTATACATATAGAGATACTCCGTTGGTAAATGGTACATGCATACGTGTGAGTTATTACAATGGTTGAGGCTATACAACTTGCAGACTTCATGTGTAAATAACAACTTCGACATACATGTATGTATGTTGTGTGACAAAGCATTGCAGAACATGGATGCTTGTATGTATGAGTCCACATTGACAAATCATACCGTGGTGCATAGATAGACAATCGGGCGTTCGTTGTGTTCTCACTTAATGCAACAAATTAGTGCACATTCACCGATGTATTTTCACCGGGTACTCAGTTAGCTGATTGTTTTCAATGGGTACTTAATTAACTGATTGTCGAACAAGTCCAACCACGGGGCCCTATTTTGGCCCGGTTGTTCTGCGGTGGCACTTCAGAAGTTAACAACCCCTAACTCGAAATGTTATACAACCTACATTTAAATGTGCGCTGTTATTTATAGTAACATAATATCCCGGCTTATCCAGAAAGTCAGTTTACCCGTGTTGGTGCGGCCGTTAGCGTTGGTATTTAGTCAAACTGTCACTGTTCATACTATTGAGTCAATTTTAGCAGGAACAACCAGAGAGTATTCCACTACAAAACAACACTAATGTCAAACTCCAGGCAGAATTATTTCCCATAGCTCCGCTGAGATATCTCTGCCATATGACATTTGGTAAGGATTTCTTACGTGTTCTTAGTTCTTATGTTTTAGGATTAAAATTGTCTATGTCTGGCTCAGTCTATATTGTTCTTGTCAATACCGAAAGATCTACTATTACTGCAATATTTTGGTGGTCAAAATAAGATAATAGGTGACTAAATATAGTTCCGACGATGTGTAAAAATGGATGTATCGGTCCGCAAAGTACCATCTTTGTGGCAGTGCTATATCGCTGTGCTAACACAGAGCGCACTGCATGGAGTTTGCGCCAATGTATGTCATCCAAATGGTCGCCGAGACACCCGTTGTTGTCTACTAACTGGATTTGTGGGGTTAATAAAACCGGGCGTAAACGAGCAAGATAGTCAATTTTTGAAGTTCATAGTCACCTATTGTTTTATTTTGACTACCAAAAGTTAGCAATAATGGCAATTCTTTCGGTATTGATAAGAGCAATACAGACTGAGCCAGACATAGACATTTTAATACTAAAACATAAGAACTAAGAACACGTAAGAAATCCTTACCAAATGTCCTTATGGCAGTGATATATCATCGGAGCGATGGGAGATAACTCTGCCTGGAGTTTGACTATACTGTCCAAAATCACACGCAGACACATGGGCTCTCCCGTTATTGCGGGGTTAATTACGCCGGCCGTAGACGAGAGTTAGGCAAATTTTTAGGTTGCCCTCAGGTAGTATGCCGTTACCATGTAACGTCGAGATGTAGGGTCCATGGGTTCGTTGGCCCGCACGGGCTCTCAATAATTAGTCACACCGGACACAAGTTGACTTAACAACAAGGATTTAAAATCCCTTCGTTGTATGCATATGGTTATTTGCATAATGGGAACTTCAAAAGCTAAATTGGTACGTTTCCATATGAAATAAATTAAAGGGGTAATTTATGACTCCAGCCATTTATTCATTTTCATTATAATTACCACGTTTTTTTGCATCGTTCATAGAGCACACAAGTGTACTTTGCACTAAGTCCTTTATCCACTGAGTTGGCAACCTCTTATGTTTCTGCTTTAAATATATGCATCGAGAATACCTACGGGTTGTTTACATTCCATCAATTGATTTGCTCACCACTGAATGACAAATATCGAGCATATACACCGGAAGTAATCTCCGAGAAGATAATAATATTGTGTTATCCACCGCCTCGGTCCAGTCGATGGATATAACGTTCTACGCCACGGTAATTTTCCACTATTTAAAGGCACGTGCGGCCTTAATTGTCGAAAATATTCAAATTTGTTCCAAACACCGTAAACAGAAAAACATTAAAACGCATACAGTTCCGTTCATATATACCATGGCCATCGCGTACACAGCATGTTATCATAAATACCTATTATATTTTACCCAAGCAAGAGTCTGATTGTGTTACAGAAGACAGCACAATGTTACTGGCTAATCACACACAAATGGCATAAACGCTCTTTATTAGTTCCATATCAGGTATTTTCCAACAAAGAACGCTCTTTATGTTTACCATCATAATATAAACAAACACCAGAAAAGTAACTTTTTATGCTTTTGTTTACATAACAATGGCCAAACATATGACCATAACATACTGTTTATGCGATATTTCTTATTTGTATACGGACAAAGTATATCTACATTTTGATGTTTTTTCTGTTTGTGGCGTTTTTTGACGGGTGGAGATATTTTCACAGGATACCCACCGCCAAGGCCAACCGTGTCTTTAAATTGAAATAGAATTAAATTTCAATCAATATTGTTAATTTCAGTCTAGGTCTCCGCTATCACTATTATTGACCATCACAATGCTTAGACATCTGAGAGTACGATACCTTTAATGGGGAAGCATATAATAATAGCAAATATCTGCGTTACTCTTTCCGAGAAACTGAGAGCATTTGCCAGTCATGTCGTTGAAAAGTTGTATTTTGTTACTGGAAAATAGGGGACAATTCATTTTCGATTTTGTTTGATGTGCAGTGTGCATAGTCGATCATCCAAAGGAATTATTGGTCGACGGTTTCGGCCCTTTTCAATAGGTAGCGATTCACTTTGGGTTACTTTATTCGCAGCCGCGTTATAGATGTTCGCGTAATGACGCGATTGTATGGTTTGTTTTTATCACTCGACAGGTTCGTAATTTGTTTCCGTTATCGCAGAGTGAGCCAGAATGCATATCTCGCAATAACTTTTCTCCGCGTGATTTCTTTAATGCACCTTTACGGACGGACACTGTCGAATAACTGAGGGATTCCGCATCTCGCATAAACACGACGTTAAACTTATGTGTGCTGATTTAAAGGCTGCACGTTGTGAAATTGACATACGTACTTTGATTGATGGTTTAATAATATTTATCCGAACGCAGTCTCAGATTGTATTTCAAATAGCGAATGTACGATTATGTGTGCATTGGATATGCACTTAGTTAAGCCCTGACAACATTTGAACCTTTCGAACCTACAACTGCTGAAATCAATTTACCAAACTTAAGATGAACCTTTAGAACGGTGTCGTGTCTGGCATGTTTAAATCAGGCCCCAAAATCCATATAAAAGTATTTGATTTCTCATTGCTTGGAACAAGTGTAAGCACACTTCGATCCACCGGAAGATTATATATTTGATTGATATGGTTACACTGTAAATACGAATTTACATTATAGGTGTTTAATAGACATTTATGTGTATATACGTATATAAGGCCAAAGAAAAATAAACATCTGGTTTGGGTTTTATGTCATAACAAAATAAGGTCGGTAGGTAGGCTTGAAATTTAATTTTTTTTAAATATTTTTGTTTGTTTGAAATAGTCTTATGGATTTTCATATCTTGTGCAAGATTTCGATAACATTAATTTGATTATCTTAGTATAGACAGTAATAAAAACAATGCTTCAAAAAATGACAGATAACAACTCATTTTGAGACATTGAAAACATTGTTTTGTTTTTATTATAAAATATTACAGAAACAATTCTTGAAAACCATGAGAAAAACTTTAGGGTAGGTGGTTTAATATAGGGTAGGTAGGGAAACCCAAACCACAAGTATTTTTTGTACTTTGGCCTAATGTGTTCCAAACCTAAACGGAACGTCTTATACTTTTATGGATTATATCAGTGTGTTTATGAGTAACCAACTTTGGCCCACATCCTTGTCATTTGACACTAGCGTCTTCAAAACAAGAAATATGCTGACAAATTATGATTATATATATTGCGCGCAATGAGTTCTATAAAATACACACCGCATACCTGTCGTGTTGTGGGATATTCACTCCCTACCAGCCACCATTATAGTTGAATTTACTAAAGCTCATGTCCCAATTTCAATATTTCGTGTTTGCTCATCCGTCTATAGACATTGTTCACAATAATTATGAAATTTTCATGTGTAGTTGAATAATGACCATTACTCTAAATGATAATTAAAGTGATGCGAAACACTCCGATTGGGTGATCAAATATAAATGGAGTATAATCTTGCTCAAATTAGTTATTTTTATAAATATTAATCCAAATATATAACACACACACACCATCAGTCTTATATATTTATTAAATTCAATCAGTATCGATGGCGAAATAATTTGCGTTAGTTTATCGCCGATTGTTGCGTCCCGAATCGAGATGTACATATTTGCAATTGAGTCTAATTCAGACGGTGTTTTCCGAGGAGTTATATGGTAGATTTCTTTGAGATTTTGGGCGATGTCAGCAGATTGCTACATTCCCCCAGTTGACATAGCGCCTGAGTACTAATTTATCAGTTTCACTCACCCGAACAAGTCCATAATATGTCTTTAACCGTCGGCCACCAATATTCGAGATTTCCACATTTTGTTTATTACATGTTGTCCCTCAACGCAATGTGTCTCCTGTAACGAAGTGACATAAGAGACATTACCTGTCAATAGTAATTTACATCACTTGCCTTATAAAAGAGAGAACACATGATATGTTCAAAATTGTGCGCATATTTCGCCATTTTCAAAAACAGTCGCGAAAAATAGGTATCGCATATAGGTGATGAAGTCTAAATATATTTAGAAACTAAACGCCATTTTAACGTTATCTGTTTATCCCTAAACACATAACTTTATTTTCTAAACATGTGTGACATTCAATAGCAAAAAACGTGACGTTTAGATAGTAAACATTCCATTCAGGGGGGGGGGGGATTTTTTTCCGGGCACGTATGCCGGGGTGGGTGTGTGGTCGATGGGACCAACAAACAATTTTTTCCGCAACTCACAGGGTGGGTGTCCAAAAATGGTCGGAAAAACTGCTGAAAACGGAAACAAATTTGGACGCGAGGGTGGATGAGTCCCAACAAGGGTCGAAAGGAAAAAATCAGCATACGTGCCTGACAGTTTTTTCCCGCCCCCCCCCTGTTCCATTTAGAACATAATTGCGCCGACGCGTACAGACTGTAACAGAATTGGGTTTAATATTGTTTTGAGATCCTTTGGAACTATTTTTATTTGAGGTTACCGGACGATTCGTTGCCCATACTAGTGTCACCTGAGGTCTGAATGCAGTTTATGACATGACACATCTAAAATAGGTTCTAGGTCATAGTTTTATTGACCAAATTCCAGCTGAACACTATATCTTTACTGTGTGGCATATTCCAGCTGAACACTATATCTTTACTGGTGTGGCATATTCCAGCTGAACACTATATCTTTATACTGGTGTGGCATATTCCAGCTGAACACTATATCTTTACTGGTGTGGCATATTCCAGCTGAACACTATATCTTTACTGGTGTGGCATATTCCAGCTGAACACTATATCTTTACTGGTGTGGCATATTCCAGCTGAACACTATATCTTTACTGGTGTGGCATATTCCAGTTGAACACTATATCTTTACTGGTGTGGCATATTCCAGCTGATCACTATATCTTTACTGGTGTGGCATATTCCAGCTGAACACTATATCTTTACTGGTGTGGCATATTCCAGCTGAACACTATATCTTTATACTGGTGTGGCATATTCCAGCTGAACACTATATCTTTACTGGTGTGGCATATTCCAGCTGAACACTATATCTTTACTGGTGTGGCATATTCGCAGTTGATTATCTCCAACTTGAGTGGACCAGGTAGACCATTTGTTTAAAGACATATCATGGACTTGTTCGTGTACGATAAACTGATGAGTTAGTATTCAGGCACTATTCCAATATGAGGAATGCAGCATTCTATTACATAGCCGAAAACCTCAAGTAAATCTACGTACCGCGCCATAGAAAACCTCGTCAGAAATACGCTGAATTGTAAATATTTACATCTCGATTCGGGACGCAACTAAATGCGATAACTAACGAAAACGATTTTGTCACCCAGAGTCACTGTATTTAATAATATGTAAGAATGACGATGTGTGTTGTCAATTTGGATATGATATTTGTTAATATAACTATTTTTAGCAAGATTATTCTCCATTTATATCTGATCAACCTAACGGAGTGTTTCACACCACTTTAATCGGGCTGATGAAAATAACGAGCTATCGGAAATTTTGCCTGTTTTGTGAAATAATTGATCATTTGAATCATTTGGAGGTTCTTGATACCTAAGGACAGAAAAAGAGAAGAACAAATAAGTATATTTAACATCTCAAATTTATTAAAATCCACGTTGAGATGGTTCAACATATACATGTGACTCAGAGATATTTCTTGACGAAATTCCATCTGAACACCATATCTTTACTGCATAATTCCAGCTGATCACCATATCTTTACTGCATAATTCCAGCTGAATACCATATCTTTACTGCATAATTCCAGCTGAACACCATATATTTACTGCATAATTCCAGCTTATCACCATATAATTACTGCATAATTCCAGCTGATCACCATATCTTTACTGCATAATTCCAGCTGAACACCATATATTTACTGCATAATTCCAGCTTATCACCATATAATTACTGCATAATTCCAGCTGATCACCATATCTTTACTGCATAATTCCAGCTGAACACCATATATTTACTGCATAATTCCAGCTTATCACCATATAATTACTGCATAATTCCAGCTGACCACCATATAATTACTGCATAATTCCAGCTGAACACCATATATTTACTGCATAATTCCAGCTTATCACCATATAATTACTGCATAATTCCAGCTGAACACCATATCTTTACTGCATAATTCCAGCTGATCACCATATCTTTACTGCATAATTCCAGCTGAACACCATATATTTACTGCATAATTCCAGCTTATCACCATATAATTACTGCATAATTCCAGCTGATCACCATATCTTTACTGCATAATTCCAGCTGAACACCATATATTTACTGCATAATTCCAGCTTATCACCATATAATTACTGCATAATTCCAGCTGATCACCATATAATTACTGCATAATTCCAGCTGAACACCATATATTTACTGCATAATTCCAGCTTATCACCATATAATTACTGCATAATTCCAGCTGAACACCATATCTTTACTGCATAATTCCAGCTGATCACCATATCTTTACTGCATAATTCCAGCTGATCACCATATCTTTACTGCATAATTCCAGCTGAACACCATATATTTACTGCATAACTCCATCTGAATACCATATCTTTACTGCATAATTCCAGCTGAATACCATATATTTACTGCATAATTCCAGCTGATCACCATATCTTTACTGCATAATTCCAGCTGATCACCATATATTTACTGCATAATTCCAGCTGAACACCATATATTTACTGCATAACTCCATCTGAATACCATATCTTTACTGCATAATTCCAGCTGAATACCATATATTTACTGCATAATTCCAGCTGAACACCATATATTTACTGCATAATTCCAGCTGAACACCATATATTTACTGCATAATTCCAGCTTATCACCATATAATTACTGCATAATTCCAGCTGATCACCATATCTTTACTGCATAATTCCAGCTGATCACCATATCTTTACTGCATAATTCCAGCTGAACACCATATATTTACTGCATAATTCCAGCTTATCACCATATAATTACCTCATAATTCCAGCTGAACACCATATCTTTACTGCATAATTCCAGCTGAACACCATATATTTACTGCATAATTCCAGCTGATCACCATATATTTACTGCATAATTCCAGCTGAACACCATATATTTACTGCATAACTCCATCTGAATACCATATCTTTACTGCATAATTCCAGCTGAACACCATATATTTACTGCATAATTCCAGCTGATCACCATATCTTTAATGCATAATTCCAGCTGAACACAATATCTTTACTGCATAATTCCAGCTGAACACCATATATTTACTGCATAATTCCAGCTGAACACCATATATTTACTGCATAATTCCAGCTGAACACCATATATTTACTGCATAATTCCAGCTGATCACCATATCTTTACTGCACAATTCCAGCTTATCACCATATATTTACTGCATAACTCCATCTGAATACCATATCTTTACTGCATAATTCCAGCTGAACACCATATATTTACTGCATAATTCCAGCTGATCACCATATCTTTAATGCATAATTCCAGCTGAACACCATATATTTACTGCATAATTCCAGCTGAATACCATATCTTTACTGCATAATTCCAGCTGAACACCATATATTTACTGCATAATTCCAGCTGATCACCATATCTTTACTGCATAATTCCAGCTGAACACCATATATTTACTGCATAATTCCAGCTGAACACCATATCTTTACTGCATAATTCCAGATGAATACCATATCTTTACTGCATAATTCCATCTGAATACCATATCTTTACTGCACAATTCCAGCTGAACACCATTTCTTTACTGCATAATTCCAGCTGAACACCATATCTTTACTGCATAACTCCAGCTGAACACCATATCTTTACTGCATAATTCCAGCTGAACACCATATCTTTACTGCATAATTCCAGCTGAACACCATATCTTTACTGCATAATTCCAGCTGAACACCATATCTTTACTGCATAATTCCAGCTGATCACCATATCATTACTGCATAATTCCATCTGAATACCATATCTTTACTGCATAATTCCTGCTGATCACCATATCTTTACTGCATAACTCCAGCTTATCACCATATATTTACTGCATAATTCCAGCTGAACACCATATCTTTACTGCATAATTCCAGCTTATCACCATATCTTTACTGCATAATTCCAGCTGAACACCATATCTTTACTGCATAATTCCAGCTTATCACCATATCTTTACTGCATAATTCCTGCTGATCACCATATCTTCACTGCATAACTCCAGCTTATCACCATATATTTACTGCATAATCCCCATCTGAATACCATATATTTACTGCATAATTCCAGCTGAACACCATATATTTACTGCATAATTCCAGCTGAACACCATATCTTTACTGCATAATTCCAGCTTATCACCATATCTTTACTGCATAATTCCAGCTTATCACCATATCTTTACTGCACAATTCCAACTGAACACCATATCTTTACTGCATAATTCCAGCTGAACACCATATATTTACTGCATAATTCCAGCTGAACACCATATCTTTACTGCATAATTCCAGCTTATCACCATATATTTACTGCATAATTACAGCTGATCACCATATATTTACTGCATAATTCCAGCTGAACACCATATCTTTACTGCATAATTCCAGCTGAACACCATATATTTACTGCATAATTCCAGCTGAACACCATATCTTTACTGCATAATTCCAGCTTATCACCATATCTTTACTGCATAATTCCATCTGAACACCATATCTTTACTGCATAACTCCAGCTTATCACCATATATTTACTGCATAACTCCATCTGATCAACATATCTTTACTGCATAATTCCAGCTGAACACCATGTGTTTACTGCATAATTCCAGCTGAACACCATATCTTTACTGCATAATTCCAGCCGAACACCATGTGTTTACTGCATAATTCCAGCTGAACACCATATCTTTATTGCATAATTCCAACTGAACACCATATCTTTACTGCATAATTCCAGCTGAACACCATATCTTTACTGCATAATTCCAGCTGAACACCATATATTTACTGCATAATTCCAGCTGAACACCATATCTTTACTGCATTATTCCAGCTGAATACCATATATTTACTGCATAATTCCATCTGAATACCATATCTTTACTGCATAATTCCAGCTGAATACCATATATTTACTGCATAATTCCATCTGAATACCATATCTTTACTGCATAATTCCAGCGAACACCATATCTTTACTGCATAATTCCGGCTGACCACCATATATTTACTGCATAATTCCAGCTGATCACCATATATTTACTGCATAATTCCAGCTGAACACCATATCTTTACTGCATAATTCCGGCTGAACACCATATCTTTACTGCACAATTCCAGCTGAACACCATATCTTTACTGCATAATTCCAGCTGATCACCATATATTTACTGCATAATTCCAGCTGAACACCATATCTTTACTGCATAATTCCAGCTTATCACCATATCTTTACTGCATAATTCCAGCTGAACACCATATATATACTGCATAATTCCAGCTGAACACCATATCTTTACTGCTTAATTCCAGCTGAACACCATATCTTTACTGCATAATTCCAGCTTATCACCATATCTTTACTGCATAATTCCAGCTGATCACCATATATTTACTGCATAATTCCAGCTGAACACCATATATTTACTGCATAATTCCAGCTTATCACCATATAATTACTGCATAATTCCAGCTGAACACCATATCTTTACTGCATAATTCCAGCTGAACACCATATCTTTACTGCATAATTCCAGCTGAACACCATATCTTTACTGCATAATTCCAGCTTATCACCATATCTTTACTGCATAATTCCAGCTGAACACCATATCTTTACTGCATAATTCCAGCTGAACACCATATCTTTACTGCATAATTCCAGCTTATCACCATATCTTTACTGCATAATTCCAGCTGAACACCATATCTTTACTGCATAATTCCATCTGAATACCATATCTTTACTGCATAATTCCAGCTGAACACCATATCTTTACTGCATAATTCCATCTGAATACCATATCTTTACTGCATAATTCCAGCTGAACACCATATCTTTACTGCATAATTCCAGCTGAATACCATATCTTTACTGCATAATTCCAGCTGAATACCATATCTTTACTGCATAATTCCAGCTGAATACCATATCTTTACTGCATAATTCCATCTGAATACCATATATTTACTGCATAATTCCAGCTGAACACCATATCTTTACTGCATAATTCCAGCTGAATACCATATCTTTACTGCATAATTCCATCTGAATACCATATCTTTACTGCATAATTCCAGCTGAACACCATATCTTTACTGCATAATTCCAGCTGAACACCATATCTTTACTGCATAATTCCAGCTGAATACCATATCTTTACTGCATAATTCCAACTGAACACCATATATTTACTGCATAATTCCAGCTGAACACCATATCTTTACTGCACAATTCCAGCTGAGCACCATATCTTTACTGCATAATTCCAGCTGAATACCATATCTTTACTGCATAATTCCATCTGAATACCATATCTTTACTGCATAATTCCAGCTGAATACCATATCTTTACTGCATAATTCCATCTGAACACCATATCTTTACTGCATAATTCCAGCTGAACACCATATATTTACTGCATAATTCCAGCTGAACACCATATCTTTACTGATGTGGAATATCTCCAGTTGATTACCCCCTACTTGAATGGACCAGAGTGACCATTTCCTGCATTGGGCTCATCAAAATAACGAGCTGTTGGAAGATATCTGTGTTTTGTGAAATAATTGAACATTTGAATCATTTGGAGGTTCTTGATACCTAAAGAAATAAAATAGAAAAACCGTAAATTTATCATCTCAAATATTAAAAAATCCTTGTTGTTTTCTTATAACAAATGTTAAAATCAATGCGGGCTTCTGATAATAAATGTTCCTGTATACAATGGAGATGATGCTATATACAATGGAGATGATGCTATATACAATGGAGATGATGCTATATACAATGGAGATGATGCTATATACAATGGAGATGATGCTATATACAATGGAGATGATGCTATATACATGTCAATCGGAGATATACAATGGAGATGATGCTATATACATGTCATTCGGAGATATACAATGGAGATGATGCTATATACATGTCATTCGGAGATATACAATGGAGATGATGCTATATACATTGGAGATGATGCTATATACAATGGAGATGATGCTATATACAATGGAGATGATGCTATATACAATGGAGATGATGCTATATACATGTCAATCGGAGATATACAATGGAGATGATGCTATATACAATGGAGATGATGCTATATACATGTCAATCGGAGATATACAATGGAGATGATGCTATATACATGTCATTCGGAGATATACAATGGAGATGATGCTATATACAATGGAGATGATGCTATATACAATGGAGATGATGCTATATACATGTCAATCGGAGATATACAATGGAGATGATGCTATATACATGTCAATCGGAGATATAGAATGGAGATGATGCTATATACATGTCATTCGGAGATATACAATGGAGATGATGCTATATACATGTCATTCGGAGATATACAATGGAGATGATGCTATATACAATGGAGATGATGCTATATACAATGGAGATGATGCTATATACATGTCAATCGGAGATATACAATGGAGATGATGCTATATACAATGGAGATGATGCTATATACATGTCATTCGGAGATATACAATGGAGATGATGCTATATACATGTCATTCGGAGATATACAATGGAGATGATGCTATATACATGTCATTCGGAGATATACAATGGAGATGATGCTATATACATGTCATTCGGCCTGTATACAATGGAGATGATGCTTTATCCCCTCTGTAGAATTGTAAGCCTTCTTAGGCACCATTGTTCTTCTAGGGCCATACCACGCCGTATCCTGGTGTTCTTGTTCGATATATGTTAACTAAACAGGAAACACTTATTTCGTATTACCCCGCAAAAATTGTCGTCGCTATATATAGAAGACAGATTTTACACGGGTCATAACAATCTCGTATGCCCCGTGTAAAAGTGATATTACCCCGCAAAAATTGTCGTCGCTATATAGAGAAGACAGATTTTACACGGGTCATAACAATCTCGTATACCCCGTGTAAAACTTATATTACCCCGCAAAAATTGTCGTCGCTATATAGAGAAGACAGATTTTACAAGGTCATAACAATCTCGTATGCCCCGTGTAAAACTTATATTACCCCGCAAAAATTGTCGTCGCTATATATAGAAGACAGATTTTACACGGGTCATAACAATCTCGTATGCCCCGTGTAAAAGTGATATTACCCCGCAAAAATTGTCGTCGCTATATAGAGAAGACAGATTTTACACGGGTCATAACAATCTCGTATACCCCGTGTAAAACTTATATTACCCCGCAAAAATTGTCGTCGCTATATAGAGAAGACAGATTTTACAAGGTCATAACAATCTCGTATGCCCCGTGTAAAACTTATATTACCCCGCAAAAATTGTCGTCGCTATATAGAGAAGACAGATTTTACACGGGTCATAACAATCTCGTATGCCCCGTTTAAAACTGATATTACCCCGCAAAAATTGTCGTCGCTATATAGAGAAGACAGAATTAACACGGGTCATAACAATCTCGTATGCCCCGTGTACAAGTGATATTACCCCGCAAAAATTGTCGTCGCTATATAGAGAAGACAGATTTTACACGGGTCATAACAATCTCGTATACCCCGTGTAAAACTTATATTACCCCGCAAAAATTGTCGTCGCTATATAGAGAAGACAGATTTTACAAGGTCATAACAATCTCGTATGCCCCGTGTAAAACTTATATTACCCCGCAAAAATTGTCGTCGCTATATAGAGAAGACAGATTTTACAAGGTCATAACAATCTCGTATGCCCCGTGTAAAACTTATATTACCCCGCAAAAATTGTCGTCGCTATATAGAGAAGACAGATTTTACACGGGTCATAACAATCTCGTATGCCCCGTTTAAAACTGATATTACCCCGCAAAAATTGTCGTCGCTATATAGAGAAGACAGAATTAACACGGGTCATAACAATCTCGTATGCCCCGTGTACAAGTGATATTACCCCGCAAAAATTGTCGTCGCTATATAGAGAAGACAGATTGTACACGGGTCATAACAATCTCGTATGCCCCGTGTAAAACTGATATTGCCCCGCAAAAATTGTCGTCGCTATATAGAGAAGACAGATTTTACAAGGTCATAACAATCTCGTATGCCCCGTGTAAAAGTGATATTACCCCGCAAAAATTGTCGTCGCTATATAGAGAAGACAGATTTTACACAGGTCATAACAATCTCGTATGCCCCGTGTAAAAGTGATATTACCCCGCAAAAATTGTCGTCGCTATATAGAGAAGACAGATTTTACACAGGTCATAACAATCTCGTATGCCCCGTGTAAAAGTGATATTACCCCGCAAAAATTGTCGTCGCTATATAGAGAAGACAGATTTTACAAGGTCATAACAATCTCGTATGCCCCGTGTAAAACTTATATTACCCCGCAAATATTGTCGTCGCTATATAGAGAAGACAGATTTTACACGGGTCATAACAATCTCGTATGCCCCGTGTAAAACTGATATTACCCCGCAAAAATTGTCGTCGCTATATAGAGAAGACAGATTTTACACGGGTCATAACAATCTCGTATGCCCCATGTAAAATTGATATTACCCCGCAAAAATTGTCGTCGCTATATAAAGAAGACAGATTTTACACGTGTCATAACAATCTCGTATGGCCCGTGTAAAACTGATATTACCCCGCAAAAATTGTCGTCGCTATATAAAGAAGACAGATTTTACACGGGTCATAACAATCTCGTATGCCCCGTGTAAAACTGATATTACCCCGCAAAAATTGTCGTCGCTATATATATAGAGAAGACAGATTTTACAAGGTCATAACAATCTCGTATGCCCCGTGTAAAACTTATATTACCCCGCAAAAATTGTCGTCGCTATATAGAGAAGACAGATTTTACACGGGTCATAACAATCTCGTATGCCCCGTGTAAAACTGATATTACCCCGCAAAAATTGTCGTCGCTATATAGAGAAGACAGATTTTACACGGGTCATAACAATCTCGTATGCCCCGTGTAAAAGTGATATTACCCCGCAAAAATTGTCGTCGCTATATAGAGAAGACAGATTTTACAAGGTCATAACAATCTCGTATGCCCCGTGTAAAACTTATATTACCCCGCAAATATTGTCGTCGCTATATAGAGAAGACAGATTTTACAATGTCATAACAATCTCGTATGCCACGTGTAAAACTGATATTACCCCGCAAAAATTGTCGTCGCTATATAGAGAAGACAGATTTTACACGGGTCATAACAATATCGTATGCCCCATGTAAAACTGATATTACCCCGCAAAAATTGTCGTGTCGCTATATAGAGAAGACAGATTTTACAAGGTCATAACAATCTCGTATGCCCCATGTAAAATTGATATTACCCCGCAAAAATTGTCGTCGCTATATAAAAAAGACAGATTTTACACGGGTCATAACAATCTCGTATGGCCCGTGTAAAACTGATATTACCCCGCAAAAATTGTCGTCGCTATATAGAGAAGACAGATTTTACACGGGTCATAACAATCTCATATGCCCCGTGTAAAGCTTATATTACCCCGCAAAAATTGTCGTCGCTATATAGAGAAGACATATTTCACAAGGTCATAACAATCTCGTATGCCCCGTGTAAAAGTGATATTACCCCGCAAAAATTGTCGTTGCTATATAGAGAAGACATATTTTACAAGGTCATAACAATCTCGTATGCCCCGTGTAAAACTGATATTACCCCGCAAAAATTGTCGTCGCTATATAGAGAAGACATATTTTACACGAGTCATAACAATCTCGTATGCCCCGTGTAAAACTGATATTACCCCGCAAAAATTATCGTCGCTATATAGAGAAGACAGATTTTACACGGGTCATAACAATCTCGGGTGCCTGTGTAAAAGTGATAATTACCCCGCAAAAATTGTCGTCGCTATATAGAGAAGACAGATTTTACAAGGTCATAACAATCTCGTATCCCCCTAGTAGAATTTTTATGACCCGGCAAAAGTTTGAAGGTCTAATGTACATCTTTCAAAGCCACGTTGATTCCTGGTGTGATGTTATCTTGCTACTCTTGCTTCATTTATTTAGGTTGTCTGACTCATTTACCATTACTATTTTTGAAGTGTAATGCTCTCTTTTATATCTTCTAACATATAGATTACAAAAGTAAGCGAAGCCAGCAAGTATTTATGGACAAATTGTGGAAACAGCTATATAAATATATTCATCGTATGAGCAGTCTAATCAAATAGAGTTACTGTTCGTGGCTCGTTTCCGCCGCTTTATGTCTGTGGGATATCTTGTTAATTTTGACCGGGGATAAATACATTACACGGCTTGTTGATGGGGGATACGGTGTGGTATGCCCCGATCGACTCTCGTATCCCCCTCGGCTATCGCCTCGGGGGATACGAGCATCTACCGGGGCATACCACACCGTATCCCCCATCAACAAGCCGTGTAACTTATAATATACAATGGAGATGATGCTATATACATGTCAATCTCGTATGCCCCGTGTAAAAGTGATATTACCCCGCAAAAATTGTCGTCGCTATATAGAGAAGACAGATTTTACACAGGTCATAACAATCTCGTATGCCCCGTGTAAAAGTGATATTACCCCGCAAAAATTGTCGTCGCTATATAGAGAAGACAGATTTTACAAGGTCATAACAATCTCGTATGCCCCGTGTAAAACTTATATTACCCCGCAAATATTGTCGTCGCTATATAGAGAAGACAGATTTTACACGGTTCATAACAATCTCGTATGCCCCGTGTAAAACTGATATTACCCCGCAAAAATTGTCGTCGCTATATAGAGAAGACAGATTTTACACGGGTCATAACAATCTCGTATGCCCCATGTAAAATTGATATTACCCCGCAAAAATTGTCGTCGCTATATAAAGAAGACAGATTTTACACGTGTCATAACAATCTCGTATGGCCCGTGTAAAACTGATATTACCCCGCAAAAATTGTCGTCGCTATATAAAGAAGACAGATTTTACACGGGTCATAACAATCTCGTATGCCCCGTGTAAAACTGATATTACCCCGCAAAAATTGTCGTCGCTATATATATAGAGAAGACAGATTTTACAAGGTCATAACAATCTCGTATGCCCCGTGTAAAACTTATATTACCCCGCAAAAATTGTCGTCGCTATATAGAGAAGACAGATTTTACACGGGTCATAACAATCTCGTATGCCCCGTGTAAAACTGATATTACCCCGCAAAAATTGTCGTCGCTATATAGAGAAGACAGATTTTACACGGGTCATAACAATCTCGTATGCCCCGTGTAAAAGTGATATTACCCCGCAAAAATTGTCGTCGCTATATAGAGAAGACAGATTTTACAAGGTCATAACAATCTCGTATGCCCCGTGTAAAACTTATATTACCCCGCAAATATTGTCGTCGCTATATAGAGAAGACAGATTTTACAATGTCATAACAATCTCGTATGCCACGTGTAAAACTGATATTACCCCGCAAAAATTGTCGTCGCTATATAGAGAAGACAGATTTTACACGGGTCATAACAATATCGTATGCCCCATGTAAAACTGATATTACCCCGCAAAAATTGTCGTGTCGCTATATAGAGAAGACAGATTTTACAAGGTCATAACAATCTCGTATGCCCCATGTAAAATTGATATTACCCCGCAAAAATTGTCGTCGCTATATAAAGAAGACAGATTTTACACGGGTCATAACAATCTCGTATGGCCCGTGTAAAACTGATATTACCCCGCAAAAATTGTCGTCGCTATATAGAGAAGACAGATTTTACACGGGTCATAACAATCTCATATGCCCCGTGTAAAGCTTATATTACCCCGCAAAAATTGTCGTCGCTATATAGAGAAGACATATTTCACAAGGTCATAACAATCTCGTATGCCCCGTGTAAAAGTGATATTACCCCGCAAAAATTGTCGTTGCTATATAGAGAAGACATATTTTACAAGGTCATAACAATCTCGTATGCCCCGTGTAAAACTGATATTACCCCGCAAAAATTGTCGTCGCTATATAGAGAAGACATATTTTACACGAGTCATAACAATCTCGTATGCCCCGTGTAAAACTGATATTACCCCGCAAAAATTATCGTCGCTATATAGAGAAGACAGATTTTACACGGGTCATAACAATCTCGGGTGCCTGTGTAAAAGTGATATTACCCCGCAAAAATTGTCGTCGCTATATAGAGAAGACAGATTTTACAAGGTCATAACAATCTCGTATCCCCCTAGTAGAATTTTTATGACCCGGCAAAAGTTTGAAGGTCTAATGTACATCTTTCAAAGCCACGTTGATTCCTGGTGTGATGTTATCTTGCTACTCTTGCTTCATTTATTTAGGTTGTCTGACTCATTTACCATTACTATTTTTGAAGTGTAATGCTCTCTTTTATATCTTCTAACATATAGATTACAAAAGTAAGCGAAGCCAGCAAGTATTTATGGACAAATTGTGGAAACAGCTATATAAATATATTCATCGTATGAGCAGTCTAATCAAATAGAGTTACTGTTCGTGGCTCGTTTCCGCCGCTTTATGTCTGTGGGATATCTTGTTAATTTTGACCGGGGATAAATACATTACACGGCTTGTTGATGGGGGATACGGTGTGGTATGCCCCGATCGACTCTCGTATCCCCCTCGGCTATCGCCTCGGGGGATACGAGCATCTACCGGGGCATACCACACCGTATCCCCCATCAACAAGCCGTGTAACTTATAATATACAATGGAGATGATGCTATATACATGTCAATCTCGTATGCCCCGTGTAAAAGTGATATTACCCCGCAAAAATTGTCGTCGCTATATAGAGAAGACAGATTTTACACAGGTCATAACAATCTCGTATGCCCCGTGTAAAAGTGATATTACCCCGCAAAAATTGTCGTCGCTATATAGAGAAGACAGATTTTACAAGGTCATAACAATCTCGTATGCCCCGTGTAAAACTTATATTACCCCGCAAATATTGTCGTCGCTATATAGAGAAGACAGATTTTACACGGGTCATAACAATCTCGTATGCCCCGTGTAAAACTGATATTACCCCGCAAAAATTGTCGTCGCTATATAGAGAAGACAGATTTTACACGGGTCATAACAATCTCGTATGCCCCATGTAAAATTGATATTACCCCGCAAAAATTGTCGTCGCTATATAAAGAAGACAGATTTTACACGTGTCATAACAATCTCGTATGGCCCGTGTAAAACTGATATTACCCCGCAAAAATTGTCGTCGCTATATAAAGAAGACAGATTTTACACGGGTCATAACAATCTCGTATGCCCCGTGTAAAACTGATATTACCCCGCAAAAATTGTCGTCGCTATATATATAGAGAAGACAGATTTTACAAGGTCATAACAATCTCGTATGCCCCGTGTAAAACTTATATTACCCCGCAAAAATTGTCGTCGCTATATAGAGAAGACAGATTTTACACGGGTCATAACAATCTCGTATGCCCCGTGTAAAACTGATATTACCCCGCAAAAATTGTCGTCGCTATATAGAGAAGACAGATTTTACACGGGTCATAACAATCTCGTATGCCCCGTGTAAAAGTGATATTACCCCGCAAAAATTGTCGTCGCTATATAGAGAAGACAGATTTTACAAGGTCATAACAATCTCGTATGCCCCGTGTAAAACTTATATTACCCCGCAAATATTGTCGTCGCTATATAGAGAAGACAGATTTTACAATGTCATAACAATCTCGTATGCCACGTGTAAAACTGATATTACCCCGCAAAAATTGTCGTCGCTATATAGAGAAGACAGATTTTACACGGGTCATAACAATATCGTATGCCCCATGTAAAACTGATATTACCCCGCAAAAATTGTCGTGTCGCTATATAGAGAAGACAGATTTTACAAGGTCATAACAATCTCGTATGCCCCATGTAAAATTGATATTACCCCGCAAAAATTGTCGTCGCTATATAAAGAAGACAGATTTTACACGGGTCATAACAATCTCGTATGGCCCGTGTAAAACTGATATTACCCCGCAAAAATTGTCGTCGCTATATAGAGAAGACAGATTTTACACGGGTCATAACAATCTCATATGCCCCGTGTAAAGCTTATATTACCCCGCAAAAATTGTCGTCGCTATATAGAGAAGACATATTTCACAAGGTCATAACAATCTCGTATGCCCCGTGTAAAAGTGATATTACCCCGCAAAAATTGTCGTTGCTATATAGAGAAGACATATTTTACAAGGTCATAACAATCTCGTATGCCCCGTGTAAAACTGATATTACCCCGCAAAAATTGTCGTCGCTATATAGAGAAGACATATTTTACACGAGTCATAACAATCTCGTATGCCCCGTGTAAAACTGATATTACCCCGCAAAAATTATCGTCGCTATATAGAGAAGACAGATTTTACACGGGTCATAACAATCTCGGGTGCCTGTGTAAAAGTGATATTACCCCGCAAAAATTGTCGTCGCTATATAGAGAAGACAGATTTTACAAGGTCATAACAATCTCGTATCCCCCTAGTAGAATTTTTATGACCCGGCAAAAGTTTGAAGGTCTAATGTACATCTTTCAAAGCCACGTTGATTCCTGGTGTGATGTTATCTTGCTACTCTTGCTTCATTTATTTAGGTTGTCTGACTCATTTACCATTACTATTTTTGAAGTGTAATGCTCTCTTTTATATCTTCTAACATATAGATTACAAAAGTAAGCGAAGCCAGCAAGTATTTATGGACAAATTGTGGAAACAGCTATATAAATATATTCATCGTATGAGCAGTCTAATCAAATAGAGTTACTGTTCGTGGCTCGTTTCCGCCGCTTTATGTCTGTGGGATATCTTGTTAATTTTGACCGGGGATAAATACATTACACGGCTTGTTGATGGGGGATACGGTGTGGTATGCCCCGATCGACTCTCGTATCCCCCTCGGCTATCGCCTCGGGGGATACGAGCATCTACCGGGGCATACCACACCGTATCCCCCATCAACAAGCCGTGTAACTTATAATATACAATGGAGATGATGCTATATACATGTCATTCGGAGATATACAATGGAGATGATGCTATATACATGTCATTCGGATATATTTTAGTGGAAATGTATTTGTGCAGTACTAGTTCTTGTCTTGATTACATGCGTCTAGAACTTACTACTATTTAAAGGGAGACTGTACCACATTTTTAATAAATTCCCGTGATAACAACGATCTAATATCGATATTATATAGAAAAATAACTAATTTGAGTCGAAGATGTATCCTGTAAACGATCAGGTTAATAGGTTCTCTTAAAATCAAAGTGAATAATTTGATATACATTTAATTTATGGCTGGAACCATAAAATAAATTACGAAATTCCGTGTACAAGACGTAATCAAATTAATTCACGGATAGTGGATTGGGGAACGAGTGGCACATATGATCCTGTAAACAATTATATTGATAATCGGCGTAAACTCAAGCCACTCAATGATTGGTGACTGTACACTACTTAAATGAGTATATGGGACTAGTATACATATAAAATAACATTGATTTGGTACATTTGCTTGAAAACTGTGTGGCATTTGAGTACAATATCTCTTTAAATTGTTCTATAGAAGCACTATATGGTACCTTGATAGAGACACGGAGTAAGAAAATTGCGCACTTGTTTTCAGATATTGATGATCAAACACCATGCAGCGCTCTCTCCGTTATCACTGCGATATATCACTGTCGGAAGGATGGTACTTTGCGGACCGATACATCAATTGTTATGTATCATCGGAACTATAGTTCGTCGCCTATTATCCATTTCGAAGACCAAAGGTTTTGCAATAATGGTAATTCTTTCGGTATTGATAAAAATATGAACTGAGCCAGACATAGACAATTTTAATCCTAAAACATAAGAACTAGGATCATGTCAGAAATTCTTAACACATGTCCTTGCGGCAGTGGTATCTCAGAGAAGCGATGGGAGGTAACTCTGCCTGGAGTTTGATTAATGATTTGAAAATATGAGCGTGTAAATATATAACGTCTGCATCGGCATTACATTGAGCCACTAAACCAAACACCAGCGTTCGTCGATTTTGTTAACCAGCTTGTTCCAAATTATTTCAGGACAGGGCAGGAAATTCACGTCATATTGTTGGAAGGAGAGTTTATATTCTGAGATCTCATATACATAATCGGTGATTACACCTAAGAAATTACCATAGTATAAAGGTAAGTCTCACACATGGTTGCTTGTTATTATCCGTTATTAGCATACATGTAGTCTACGGGTATGTCGTCATACAGGGTTGTTTGTTGCTTGGATCCGTTATTAGCATACATGTAGTCTACGGGTATGTCGTCATACAGGGTTGTTTGTTGCTTGGATCCGTTATTAGCATACATGTAGTCTACGGGTATGTCGTCACACAGGGTTGTTTGTTGCTTGGATCCGTTATTAGCATACATGTAGTCTACGGGTATGTCGTCACACAGGGTTGTTTGTTGCTTGGATCCGCTATTAGCATACATGTAGTCTACGGGTATGTCGTCATACAGGGTTGTTTGTTGCTTGGATCCGTTATTAGCATACATGTAGTCTACGTGTATGTCGTCATACAGGGTTGTTTGTTGCTTGGATCCGTTATTAGCATACATGTAGTCTACGGGTATGTCGTCTTACATGGTTGTTTGTTGCTTGGATCCGTTATTAGCATACATGTAATCTACGGGTATTTCGTCACACAGGGTTGTTTGTTGCTTGGATCCGTTATTAGCATACATGTAGTCTACGGGTATGTCGTCATATAGGGTTGTTTGTTGCTTGGATCCGTTATTAGCATACATGTAGTCTACGGGTATGTCGTCATACAGGGTTGTTTGTTGCTTGGATCCGTTATTAGCATACATGTAGTCTACGGGTATGTCGTCACACAGGGTTGTTTGTTGCTTGGATCCGTTATTAGCATACATGTAGTCTACGGGTATGTCGTCATACAGGGTTGTTTGTTGCTTGGATCCGTTATTAGCATACATGTAGTCTACGGGTATGTCGTCATACAGGGTTGTTTGTTGCTTGGATCCGTTATTAGCATACGTGTATTCTACGGGTATGTCGTCACACAGGGTTGTTTGTTGCTTGTATCCGTTATTAGCATACATGTAGTCTGCGGGTATGTCGTCATACAGGGTTGTTTGTTGCTTGGATCCGTTATTAGCATACGTGTAGTCTACGGGTATGTCGTCACACAGTTTGTTGCTTGGATCCGTTATTAGCATACATGTAGTCTACGGGTATGTCGTCATACAGGGTTGTTTGTTGCTTGGATCCGTTATTAGCATACATGTAGTCTACGGGTATGTCGTCATACAGGGTTGTTTGTTGCTTGGATCCGTTATTAGCATACATGTAGTCTACGGGTATGTCGTCATACAGGGTTGTTTGTTGATTGGATCCGTTATTAGCATACATGTAGTCTACGGGTATGTCGTCACACAGGGTTGTTTGTTGCTTGGATCCGTTATTAGCATACATGTAGTCTACGGGTATGTCGTCATACAGGGTTCTTTGTTGCTTGGATCCGTTATTAGCATACGTGTAGTCTACGGGTATGTCGTCATACAGGGTTGTTTGTTGCTTGGATCCGTTATTAGCATACGTGTAGTCTACGGGTATGTCGTCATACAGGGTTGTTTGTTGCTTGGATCCGTTATTAGCATACATTTAGTCTACGGGTATGTCGTCATACAGGGTTGTTTGTTGCTTGCGTCCGTTATTAGCATACATGTAGTCTACGGGTATGTCGTCACACAGGGTTGTTTGTTGATTGGATCCGTTATTAGCATACATGTAGTCTACGGGTATGTCGTCATACAGGGTTGTTTGTTGCTTGGATCCGTTATTAGCATACATGTAGTCTACGGGTATGTCGTCATACAGGGTTGTTTGTTGCTTGCGTCCGTTATTAGCATACATGTAGTCTACGGGTATGTCGTCACACAGGGTTGTTTGTTGATTGGATCCGTTATTAGCATACATGTAGTCTACGGGTATGTCGTCATACAGGGTTGTTTGTTGCTTGGATCCGTTATTAGCATACATGTAGTCTACGGGTATGTCGTCATACAGGGTTGTTTGTTGCTTGGATCCGTTATTAGCATACATGTAGTCGACGGGTATGTCGTCATACAGGGTTGTTTGTTGCTTGGATCCGGTATTAGCATACATGTAGTCTACGGGTATGTCGTCACACAGGGTTGTTTGTTGCTTGGATCCGTTACTAGCATACATGTAGTCTATGGGTATGTCGTCACACAGGGTTGTTTGTTGCTTGGATCCGTTATTAGCATACATGTAGTCTACGGGTATGTCGTCATACAGGGTTGTTTGTTGCTTGGATCCGGTATTAGCATACATGTAGTCGACGGGTATGTCGTCATACAGGGTTGTTTGTTGCTTGGATCCGTTATTAGCATACATGTAGTCTATGGGTATGTCGTCACACAGGGTTGTTTGTTGCTTGGATCCGTTATTAGCATACATGTAGTCTACGGGTATGTCGTCATACAGGGTTGTTTGTTGCTTGGATCCGGTATTAGCATACATGTAGTCGACGGGTATGTCGTCATACAGGGTTGTTCGTTGCTTGGATCCGTTATTAGCATACATGTAGTCTATGGGTATGTCGTCACACAGGGTTGTTTGTTGCTTGGATCCGTTATTAGCATACATGTAGTCTACGGGTATGTCGTCATACAGGGTTGTTTGTTGCTTGGATCCGTTATTAGCATACATGTAGTCTACGGGTATGTCGTCATACAGGGTTGTTTGTTGCTTGGATCCGTTATTAGCATACATGTAGTCTACGGGTATGTCGTCACACAGGGTTGTTTGTTGCTTGGATCCGTTACTAGCATACATGTAGTCGACGGGTATGTCGTCATACAGGGTTGTTTGTTGCTTGGATCCGTTATTAGCATACATGTAGTCTACGGGTATGTCGTCACACAGGGTTGTTTGTTGCTTGCGTCCGTTATTAGCATACATGTAGTTTACGGGTATGTCGTCATACAGGGTTGTTTGTTGCTTGGATCCGTTATTAGCATACATTTAGTCTACGGGTATGTCGTCATACAGGGTTGTTTGTTGCTTGTATCCGTTATTAGCATACATTTAGTCGACGGGTATGTCGTCATACAGGATTGTTTGTTGCTTGTATCCGTTATTAGCATACATGTAGTCTACGGGTATGTCGTCATACAGGGTTGTTTGTTGCTTTCGTTTGTTCTGATGTAAACGTCAAGTTTATTTTGTAGACTGGTTTCGGAACTCATTCGTAGTCGTGCAATTCGCCAATTCTTAGGTTTTATGAGATTTACATACTCAAATACAAAAACATGGCAAAAGCACACTTAACAGGTACACTAAGTATATAGTAGTATATAGAATTAGTGTACCTGTTAAATTCTAGGCACATCCACATAATTTATGTCATGAAACCATCTTGTGTGAACGAAAATAAATAGTTATAATACTATCGATTTGATGTATCGATTGCAATATGTGACCCGCCATATCAAATCCAGTCGGAAGTCGGGATTTTTATACCCTGTGCCAATGCATTCTCTTATATATGAGAGAATGCATTGGCTTAACAATGTTTTATCATGTTTTTTAAATAAATGTTTCTTACAATTTTTAGGACATAAAATAAAAAAAACATCCATTACCCTGCAGGGAGCCCCACACATATATAGAAGCACATAGAAGAGTGTCGTCTGCTCATGTGTGTCTGGTGCTCTGTATGGGTGAAGTTATAAAATTGTTAAAGAATACAAAAAATAATATTAAAATTGTAAAAAATTGTTAGGGCAATGCATTCTCTTATATATGCGAGGCGACCTATGGTCGACTCGCATATATAAGAGAATGCATTGGCACAGGGTAAAACAATCCCGACTTCCGACTGGATTTGATATGGCGGGTCACATATGTTCTAAATTATTGCATGTACTACAAGTCTTATATGGCTCGTCAGTGAATTATTTGGGGAGTACGAGGGAAAAAAAATAAAATAAAATAGATAAATAAATAAATAATAGTAATAATAAAGACCAAGCGAGTGTGGGTGTGCCAGTTACTACATGTATATACACATACTATTTATTTATTTGATAACTTGACGTCATTCACAGGGAAATTCTGCCATCGCGACATGCATAACATACATATAAATGTTTACAGGAAACGATGGGTCACAAGGGCTACGGATACACGTTTGGATTAGATAACTATATCGTATGGTCAAAGCCTTATATGTTTTAATCGTTTAATGATGGGAGCTTCCTGAAATTTTGCGAAAACCCTGTGCCAGTGCATTCTCTTATATATGAGAGTCTACCAAAAGAGAATGGATTGGCCTAACAAATTTTAGATTATTTTTTATAACTGTTAAAAAGTGTAAGAACAAAATTGTTAAAGAATGTAAGAAATAATGATAAAAAATGATAACATTGTTTTGAAAGAATGTAAGAAAAATGATACCAATTGATAAAGAATGTAAGAAAAAATTATGAAAAATGATAAAATATTAAGGAATGTAAGAAAACATGATAAAAATGATAACATTGTTTAAGAATGTAAGAAATCATGATAAAAATTATTACAATTGTTAAACCATGGAGAGAAAAAATTATAAATCTTTTTATAGAATGTAAGAAAAAATGATAAAAATGATAATTTTGTTCAAAGAATGTAAGAACAAATGATAAAGAAATGAAAAAAATTGTTAAAGAATAAAAGAAAATATTAAAAAAAATTATAAAATTGTAAAAAAAATGTGAGAAAAAATGATAGAAAATGATAAAAATTTTGAAGAATGTAAGCAAAAATTATAAAAAATGATAATAATTGTTAAAGAATGGAAGAACGAAATGATAAAAATTGTTATAAAATGTAACAAAAAAAGAATATAGAAATGATAAAAGTTGTTACAGAAGGTAAGAAAACAATGATAAAAAAAATGATTAAAGAATGTAAGAAAAACAAAGCCCTTAAATCGTTTCGCAACTGATAACAATTATGATTACAGGACCCGGAAATACATGGCTACTATTTGGCACTGGTATGTTCTGGTTAAAACACAGACTCAACAGGTATCCTGTAATGAGTCGGGAGACTTTTTGTGATTCTCATTATCATCAGCAAGCATTATACGTCAATGTCAACCAATCACAACATCTTATCAGCAAAGCTATGCAGCCACTCATGGGTTCGTCGGAATGCATTATAGCTGAGATTATGCTATCAACATTATCTGCAATATATATTTTGTGCGCTGTGGTGTTACATTCCATGTATTTAGTCCGGGAGCTAATATGGGTACCCTTGCACCCCCTGGGACTTAACTTCACCCCACTGATTTTGTTCCTTATTATGTCCTTCAACTTTTAAGCAATGTTAACAAGAACAATAAGTTGCCGTGTAGACTCCAGACAAGATGGCGTCCATCATGGCCGCCGTTTTTCAGACCAGACCCTAAGTCAGTTTTATGCAAATTATAGCGGAAAATCTAGTAAATTGTATACAAATGTATATATTTTCGTGAAGCTAAGACAAAATGATACTTTCCTGGGGCAAAATTTAAACTCACTATCCAAGATGGCCGCCAAAAATGGCCACCGGAAGTTGAAAATATGACGTTTTTCACATATATCTTCTAGATCAGTTCATGCTGTTTGGAACTATTTGAGTAATGTGACTTTATTTTGTATTCTGTATATTAACTAATCATTGTAGCAATTAAATATGCAATTCTTGGGGTCCTAGCCCCTTCCGATCCCTCAAAAATTCGATTTTACAGAACGCGGTATAAAATTTCACAACAAATCACAATTAGGATTCTAGTCATATTTCAACAAGAAATGAACATAACTTTGTAATGTAAGTGAGGCATATCATTACCTATGAATATTCGAACTCACTGGAATCAAAATTCTTACTTTTGGCTCAAAATGGGTGCCAATATGGCCGCCAAAATATGGAAAATGGTAAATATTGCCCCAGGGTGTCCTGCAATCGCTTACAAGTTGTGGTTGATGTATAAAATTGGCGATTCTGTATTCTATACATTGAATACTAAAATGTCTGATGCACCATGGATCATTGTTACTATTGTCACCACTGACAGCACCAGAAATATCGGATTTTTCTCTCACAAACTTGACATGAATATCGGCAAAAATTCACTTTTCAGGGTTGGACCATTTTTTCAAGTAAAATGCAACTATCTTTGGTATCAAAGGTGTTTATTGTTTTGGTCTATCATAACTTTGTCACACTACGGTGTTTATAGCCAATTTTTTACATCAACCACAACTTGTAAGCGATTGCAGGACACGCTGGGGTAATATTTACCATTTTCCATATTTTGGCGGCCATATTGGCACCCATTTTGAGCCAAATTAAGAATTATTTTGGTGAAATTTTATACCGTGTTCTGTAAAATTTTTGAAGGATCGAAAGGGGCTAGGACCCCAATAATTGCATATTTAATTGCTACAATGATTAGTTAATATACGGAACACAAAATAAAGTCACATTACTCAACCAGTTCCAAACAGCATGAACTGATCTAGAAGATATTTGTGAAAACACGTCATATTTTCAACTTCCGGCGGCTATTTTGGTGGCCATCTTGGATGGTGAGTTTCAATTTTGGCCCAAAAAAGTGTCATTATGTCTAATCTTCACGAATATATATATATATATTTGTATACATTATACTAGATTTTCCCGCCATAAAACTGACTTAGGGTCTGGTCTGAAAAACGGCGGCCATGATGGACGCCATCTTGTCTGGAGTCTACACGGCCACTGTTTTTTCTTGTTAACATTGCTTAAAAGTTGAAGAACATAATAAGGAACAAAATGAGTGGGGTGAAGTTAAGTCCCAGGGGGGATGCAAGGGTACCATTATTAGCTCCAGGACTAATTACATTAGAAGTTATTTATAGCGACACAGAGCTAATTGCTTCTGATGGTAATAGATATCCCCCATGTCTCCAGACTCAATACATAACTGCGCATTGATATGTTGATTGATATGATTGATATGATCCACAATCGTATACAATCCGATTAGATAGTCCCCGTATCATCAGATTCCAACAACAACAAAAACAAAAACAAAAACAAAAACAAAATAACAAAAAAACATTTCTTCAAAAGACGCTTCTGTTAACCTAAAAATAAATAATGCTAACTACAGTCAATTTGGAAGGAGGTATAAGATAGCTTGACAAATACAACGAAATATGTATATACCGGCTTCATAATTATGTTCGGGTGTACCTAAAACGCTGAATCAGCAGCTGATCAGCAGGTTACCACCTAAATGCTGATCCGCAGATTTCCCGATTTCAATTTAACTCATATATAACGACGATAGTCGGTTGTAGGTTATCTAAATGACACGTGTTACCAGCCAATACAGGAAGAGGACACAGTTTGACCGCCTGCAATGCCCGTTCAGCAGTTCAAAATCCCGTTCAGCAGTTCAAAATCCCGCTCAACAGTTCAAAATCCCGCTCAACAGTACGGCGGCTTCTCGCGAACGCAGTTTAACCCTTTACCCAACAGAACGGCCCTGTGCCAATGCATTCTCTTATATATGCGAGTCGACCATAGGTCGCCTCGCATATATAAGAGAATGCATTGGCTTAACACATTACAAATTATAAAATTGTTAAAGAATGTAAGAAAAAATGGTAAAAAGTGTTAAAAAAAGATTTTTTTTAGGCCAATGCATTCTCTTATATATGCGAGGCGACCTATGGTCGACTCGCATATATAAGAGAATGCATTGGCACAGGGCATAACTGTAACTATCACAATGTGGTCAAGGAGCCGGTTCCAATGATATCCATATTTGTATGGTTCTATTGAGACAGACCGAAGATATTTTAGGCTGTTGAAGCTTTATTTGGCCGGTTTTGGCCGGTTTGTCGGGTAAAGGGTTAACTCAATTATAACGAAGTTAGTAGAGTTTATGTTGTGCAAATGACTTGTTATCAATGGGCCATAACCATATACAGGGAGGGAAAACCATTTGACCTCAGTTCAGCTGTTCAAAATCCCGTTCAGTAGTTCATATCGAGCAGATTCCCCGAACGCAAAAAAAAATTTCCTTGGTCACAGCCATTTTTAAGCTGTTTTCAATTTTTCGCACAGAAGTGAAATAAACGCTGTTTATTTCCACCATATCTGGAATAGACTAAGACATAACGCTCTTTGTGTTTTATTTCGTGCAGTTGGCTGCTTTGTTTTTGGTTGAGACACAAACATCGTATTCATAGTTGTGTGCTTAGTTCAACTTAACAAAGTAATGTTTTCCGTCATGTTTGTCATTACCCAACGTCTGTAGTGGACGCTGGCGGTCTGTCACTGGATCCACCTCACATTGCGTTATTTCACTCTCACTCACATCTCTAGACATATTTGGGTTATATAGTTGAAAATCAGTCACCAATTCCGCTTTATAGTCATACTTAACATCCTGATTTCTCCAATGATTATCTAGTCTGTTTTTTGAATTGGTTTATATCTGCAACATACACCACTTCGTCTGGTAAATTGTTCCAAGTAGTGACCACTCTTTGGCTGAATGTGTATTTTCTCACGCCATAGTTAGATCTTTCTTTGTACAGTTTATAGTTGTGGCCTCTGGTCCGAGATTCAGTGTTTCTTGTTAGAATGTTTGATACTTCCGGATCGTAGCAGTTGAATATTTTGAAACGTTTGATCATATCGCCTCGGTGACTTCGGTATATCAGGGTTGGAAGTTCCATCTTTCGTAGCCTATCCTCGTATCCCATATCTTTTAGTCCTGGCTGGTACTTTGTCCATTGGAACTGTGTGTGTTTTAGATAATTATGGTCTCCAAGCAGGCTGAGCATATTCGAGTAATGGTCTTACCAGTCCTTGATAGAGTTTTGCCATTGTGGTATAATTATTTTACAATGGTCGCTTCTACCGGAACATAAAGAAGTTAATTCTGCAACGAGAGCCATGTACGGCCTGCTTAATACGGTCCGAAAACTGAACCTACCCATTGATATAATGTTTGATTTATTCGATCAGATGATTTCACCTATTTTACTGTATGGAAGCGAGATCTGGTGATTTGAACGTACTCAAAGTGTAGAGACGCTACATCGAAAACTTTGTAAGATGGTTGCGTCCATCACAATGAGTACCCCCAATTACATAGTATATGCAGAATTTGCACGACACCCCGTCTCTATAAAAATAACATGCTGAACTCTGACATATTGGTCAAAGCTCGTATCGAGTGACGGCTCTGAGTCAACTAAGAATATTTATACCTTAGTTTATCAGACTCAAGAGATGAACTCAAAGACAGCAGACAAAAATAACTCCAAAGGGTTATCTTTTGTCAAAAAAGATAACTTTATGATTTGAGATTGCAATCAAAGTGGATCACCCAGATGGGCCTGACCGCTATTGAACTGAGAAATGCAAAAACTTTTCTCAAACGACGTCATTGGGACGCACTACTCGTTGACATAAACACATCTATTTCGTCGAGGCCCCAATTTTATAGTTTTTATTAAAACTGACTACGGTTATCCAAATTATTTGAAGATTTTGCCGTCTAATCTATCGATATACCTCCTGAAGCTCAGAACTGCAAATCATAAACTGCCAATAGAATGCGCAATATGGAAGAAATCTCCGAATGATAATGGCAATAGGATATGCACCATATGTGGAGAATATTTAGGAGACGAATACCATTTAGTTATGATATGCAGTCATTTGGATGAAATCAGAAAACAATATATCCCTGAATACTTCTGGAAGAACCCTACGAGAGAGAAATTCCATATTCTCCTATCTCTTCTAAATATAAGCCTCATAAAAAGACTATGCATATTCCTAAGGTGTGCCTTTACGAAGGTGTCCTATTCTATATGAGCGAAATCATTTATTGTTATGGGTGAACACATGTAATTATCATACTTGTTAAGTTTGTCGCCTATTATTGTGTAATCTAATTTAATTACTCTTGTATACATAAACATGCACATGCATATGAAATGAATAATAATAATAATAGAGAACATTTATATAGCGCTTTTCCCAAAAGGCCCAAAGCGCTCGGCCACAACACAAGTTCACGCACAAATGCAATATACAAGTGGGTCACGTAATAAACATATGCAGAACTAAGAGGCATCACTCTCAGGGACGACGTTTCCATAGTAGAATTTGAAAAGTTCCGATTTAAGTAATGTTTTAAAAGTGTCCATGGTATCGGCTTTCTTTGTGTCGGCCTGTAGCCCATTCCAGACGGACGGAGCATGATATTCAAATGATCGTCTTCCGTAGTTTTCCGAGTCACGTCTAGGAACAGCCATCAGATTTAGATTTCTGATCGCAATTCGCGCGGCGGAGAGTACATATTGAGAATAGAGTCAATATAAACCGGCAAAGGCTTTGTGATGTCATTTGAGAATTTCTTATAACAAAAAGTGGCACATTTATAATCAATTCGAGCTTCAATTGGAAGATAGTGTAGTTTCGCGAGAAGAGGTGTGACGTGGTCAAATTTATCTTTTCGTAGAGCAATGCGAGCCGAAATGTTAATTATTCTCTGCAGGTTTGCCAATTGATCTTGTGGCAGACCAGCGAATAGAGCATTGCAATAATCCAGTCGTGAAAATATAAATGAAGAGATAAAGTCTTCGTGGATTCTACCGACAGATGTGATCGCATATGAGAAATACGCCGAAGTTCCAGAAATAAGGACTTGCACAGTGTGTTTATATGGGACTTCATGGACAGTCCTTTGTCTAAAATCACTCCTAATTTTTTGGCGTTATCTGAGAATTCGATGACTGTGATATCCAAAGTTTTGTACATAGTGTATATACGTTTTGTTTCACTGTTATGGGACTTATGCAATAAATCAATCAATCAATCAAACTAAGCCAATCACATACGCCAACCTGTTATAGGTAGTTGATATGAAACAGACAGTAGGTGGTAAAAATTTTAAGAATATTCCGAACAAAAAATGTTTCATGGTTTTATTGGGGGTGGTTGTCGAAACATGTCGAAAAAAATAACTTTCTAGAACGGAAAATATATTTAGGTGGAGGGCTGGATGGGCCCCAAATATGGCAAACAGTGAAAAAAGTATCATGCATGACTTTTATTGTAATTGCCCCCCTCAACTAATTAGAAAATATTCGAATCTTGGTCTAGACACAACCTATTTTATACATTAGCTGGAAGAAAAATAATAATCGGTTTAATTTCAGCCTATTTTCTGGCTGAAATGTCCAATTTCTGTTGATTCTGGCATAAAATGTCCAACCGTTGAACAATTGTATTTACATCGAAGTCACCAGTGTAACTCTCAGTGCATCTACACTGTTTTAAAATATCGCCAGATACAATCCGACCATTCGGGATTTGCATTTACGATCCACTATACGACAAGAAACATAGAGCATTCTAAGTGTTATATGAGGGCAATTCCCAGTGTTTAAACCATAACTGGGAATTGTCCTCATAGGGAAGTCGGTAGCCGAGAGGTAGCGTACTGGTCTCTCGTGCTAGCGGACCGGGGATCGCAACTTGGTCAGGGTATTCTGACAAAAATCAGAACTCGGTCAGATACCAAGTTTGTCAGGCTGAAAAGTCTCATTCGAGATGACTGAATAAAGATCCGAATGCAAAATTCCGTCCCCCCATTACAACACTTGTCCAGGTATGTTGTCGTGGGTGCAGTACGCTGTCCGATTGGGTGCGGACATTAACGGCTGACCCGTCTACACGCCTCGGTGTGTGCACGTTAAAGAACGCTACTGGAGTCACCACAGGGTTATAAAGTTACTCGACCGTCATAGTACCTGGACTAGTGCGTGTACAACCAGAATTGGTTCCTGCACTGTAATGTCCACATATATACAGAAACACAGACTCCAGAGCGAAACTGAAGTGAGTCTGGGGTAAATGTGGGAATTTTTATTTCCACCAGTATAATTAAATCAGTCTCACCTTATCACACCATCATCGGGAAAGCGATGTATCATATCAGGCGATTGGTGTGATGCCTTTACAATGGTACATATAGATTCGTCACATTGCTAAAAATATCGCTAAACATTGTCTATCATTTGTCAGACTGCATGATCTCAATGCAGACATTATTTTTTAGCAACTCAAAGATATATATCCCCCAATTACCCCTGACTCACTTCAGCTTATATGTGAAGTTCTGTGCTTTAACCAACACTGGGCAATTCCATGCATGTTGGTAAATGGCATATTTATATTTCAGGAAATTTTACGAGCGACGAGCGTGTTTTGAAATAACATTTCGTGTTCGGACTTTGCCAATATAAATATTTGTGTTGGAAACCATAACCAGTTATCAGTACCCACTTCAAAGCGTAGACATAACATTATAATATCTTATTACCGTACACGGGGAGGTGCGGGTTCAGCGAGTTGTTTTCGCAGTAATTTTAGGAGGGACCGAGAAGGACGGATTTCGAATAGGAAATCCGTACGCCAGAACGCCACAAACCTATTCGCAAATGCACGTAATGGCTGTTGCCATGGTGGCCGGGGAGGTGCACGACGAATTGTTGTTCCATTTGGGTGCAAATCTATATCTGCGCACATCTGCATAGAACATATACTCACCGGGAGAGTCCGGGGAGGGGTGCAGGAGAGGGTCGGTGTGGGTGTCGGACCTCAGAACACACATAGAAACACTGTCCCGTTTAGAAAATTCACACACAACGGAGGTCGTGGGGCTATGAAGAGCGTTTATGATTTTGAGTAGGTTTCTGGTGTGAATTTTCTAAATCGGATAGTGTTTCTATGTGGTTTGAAGCCCACAATCGGTGCCACATTCAGCTTCTATACTTCTATAGTTACTATTCGATATCCGTCCCTTTCTATGTCTCCCATTGTTGGGTCCCAACGAATTCAGAGCTAGGCTGATCGATATTGTAAGGCTAGACATCTTGTCCGTCAATATATATTCTATGCTTTATATTATCAATCCCCGCCACCACCCCGTCTGTCGTAATGAGATATTCTCATGTTATGTCTACGTTTTTAATTGGGTACTGGGAACTGGTGTTACATAATGGGGTATGCCAACAGCCTGGGCCGATGTGATGGTCTAGTGGTAAGTGGCGAGTGATTAGATCTTCAGTTGATAACTTTAATTGTGAAGTGGCAATATCAAGCATCAATGGTGACAGCAACAATGGTACATAAATATATATATGAGCGTAAGTAAATAAAGTCGAGAACACTGTCAATAAGGAAATAGCATGGTAGAGATCCGTGTAAACTCCGAAGAGCGATTCCCAGCTTCTCATCCCCGTTCTCAGGAATCCCACTCATTTTATATCTCGACTAATGACTCACTGACTGCCATGCACAAAGAAGAGGTCAGAGTAAGGTTAACATACCAGAGTACGATAGACAAAAAAGAGGTCAGAGTAAGGTTAACTAATGTTATGTGATAAGATATTCCAACTGACCAAATATCTGTGAGGTTAAAAGTACACGGAAAATAATTACTCAGTCTAAGAAAATTGAAGGTAAATTCCGTGCGAACAGGAATGTTATGGTACATGTAGATAGGGGTATATTATGTATCACTGGGTTCTAACTTTACAGAAGTAGGTAATCACCCACATGTGCACAACCAGGTAGCAGTGGTTAAATATGCATAACGCTCCCAAATTATAATTTCTTTGGCTTCGGGGGTAAACAATATTTTATTCAAAGTGATCAGATATCGATTTTTGAATTATGTTATTTCTCGAGATGTGTAGTAATTTTTGGCTTTGACAAAATTCGTCAAGGCGACGGTCTCGGACAAATTGGAGATGGATAACTATAAAATGAAGTAGTAATATGACCACATTTCGTGATACTCAAGTGATAATACGGCCATATCTCATTGAACAAAATGTTGATAAAAACACGTTTTGGGAAATGTTATACCATAGTTGAGCGTGGTTAGCAATATTTTGTTGTAATTAATCGATTCTGATAACTACAGCGTATTTTGAAGAAATGTTAGTATTGTAACTTGATGATATGGGGACCATCTGATCGAACTGAGTACCTTTGAGCTCCTCGTCGCAGGGCACAATTTGGATAGCAAAATGTAAGACAATGCCACACACTGATGGACGAAACACATAGCGAAGACAAACTATCAAGATCTTGGCACATGTTAGCGGCTGCGTGAACTAAAAGGAACCTATATATATATATGCAGGATATACTGCGTTTGTGTTAGCGATACCGTTGATTGTCCAAACTTTATGTATTCATAACCCAGAAAGTATTGATTATCTTTGGAAAAACAAAATTTGATTAGACGTGGAATTTAAATTAAAGAAACGTCTGAATGATCCTGCTCGCAGTGGGTAGGGATCTTGCTCGCTGTGGGTGCAATATATGAAATGGTAACGACTGCATATGGCCTTGCGTCTAGTAGACATTATATTGGTAGAATGTGAAATGACTATTATATAGTAGTGTTAGAAATACATGCAAAATAGTACAAATGGTACGCAGCTTAGTACTCCTACCATATGGGTCAAGCTTGGTGTTATTTTATTTTTAAAAGGGTAACATCTCCCCATTTTCAGGAAATAACACCAAGCTTGAGGAAATATAGCTTCAAAAACACTGTTTCTCAAAATATCAAAAGTGTTGACAGCGCTACCCCTTCCTTTAAATTTAGTCTTCAAAACTAACATACAAAAATAAGACGGCGAATAAAGTTCCGTGAAAATCCAATCCCAAATTCAAAATCTTATCGAGTTCAATATGTCTGTCTATCTCCTCGTCCAGTCGATTTTTGTGTGAAATTCTCATCGAATACAACACATATATCCCCAAACAATCTGGCTACCAACCAGAGAAATGTTATACTGCCGATTTAAAATAACACACATTGAACCTATATCGTGTCTGCTTGTGACAATAAGTTCCAAAGATGGCAATTAATTGTTTCCGCTTCATCTGTGTTTTAATTCTGCCTATAAAGAGATGCGGACGAGCGATTAGAATAGGTGAACGTACGATTGGCTGAGAAACCGAAAGTAGTTGATTGCATCAATCACAACACAACTAACATGGTGTTTCAATTATGGTAGCTCTGGATATTGTGTCACTGATATTGGCTTGGTGAAATTAATAATGAATATTTTCTTTCATTAGAGTGACCCGAATGTTTGTTTTTGGTAAGTTGCGATAGGCATATTTGACACAGGTATACAGTTCATTCGAGTATACCAGCACGCGGCCGAGTTAAATTGCTAGAAATGTCGTTTCTTTTGGATCAAAAACATATCTAGACGTCGACGAGCAGATCAACAGTTAAACAAAAACGTCAGTTTTTGAATTTGGGATTTTCAAACATGTGTTGCTTTATCATACGTTATGGATGTTTGCTGAATACAACATCTGAGGAATGGGTAGTTCTGTCAACAGATTTTATATTTTTGAAAAGTTGAATTTTTAAAGCCATTTACCCCAGCTTGGTGCAATTTCCTCAAGATGGGGAGATGTGACCCTTCTAAAATTATATAATAAAATTAAATAAGATATGTTTCCGGACCCCTGTGACTCCCCTGCCTTGTGCATGGGCCTATGCTTGTTGAAATCTCAGTATTTGAAAACCAATGCCCACAAACATAAACGCTCGTGTCCAGTCTCCCGTCGGGGTCGCGATAGTCCAGTCCAAATACAATTAATTTAATTCTTTAATTCTTTATTTATTTAACAAGGATTGGCCACAGCCCCTGGTCACTCGGGCTTCTCCTCGAACATAATACTGGCGAAAACATTTACAATGAAAACAAAAAAAGGAAATTTAAAAAAAATAAATAGTGGAGGATATAGGATATAGAAAGATGATAGAGAAGAAAAGTAAAGAATATAGTATGGCTGGTAGTAGACTGCACATTTGATGACTATCGAATTTACTAATGGTAAAATAAATGGTTGTTTGTGCAATTTAGTTCGGAAGTATATATACGTTAGGGACTATTTATTCTTAGATATTCGTTAATATATTCGAATACAAAGTGAAACTTTGAGTTTTCGGTCAAGTTAAGTCGGGAGATCCATTCAATAGTAATTTAATTGTGTATTTAGGACATATCTCAACAAAGTTTTCAAATTTAATTTTCGGGCAAATTAATTTTCCGACTTGTTGATAGAGCTTAACCCTTTACCCAACAAACCGGCCAAAAACGCCCAAATAAAGCTTCAACAGCCTAAAATATGTCTCAATAACACCATACAAATATGGATATCATTGGAACCGGTTCGTTGACAACATTGCGATGGTTACAGTTATGCCCTGTGCCAATGCATTCTCTTATATATGCGAGTCGACCATAGGTCGCCTCGCATATATAAGAGAATGCATTGGCCTAAAAAAAAAAATATTAACACTTTTTACCATTTTTTCTTACATTCTTTAACAATTTTATAATTTTTTCTTACATTTTTTAACAATTTTTATAATATTTTCTACATTCGTTGACAATTTTATCATTGTTAATATGTGTTAAGCCAATGCATTCTGTTATATATGCGAGGCGACCTATGGTCGACTCGCATATATAAGAGAATGCATTGGCACAGGGCCGTTCTGTTGGGTAAAGGGTTAATCCGAGCAGCAGAGTAAACCGGACACTTCACCAGAAAGTGTTCAATGTTTTCTGGATCGTTGGGACAATTAGGACAGCGATCAGATTGGATTATTAGACCGTGCGTAGTTTCAACAAACTTACGAAGTTGAAAGTAATGAGACGGAGACTGGTTATTTATCAGACTGGCGATAGTCCAGACCTGTAAATGTAGGAATGTAGGAATTGCAATTCAGATTGTTTGTAAGTGAACTCAGCACCGCATGCGTCACATATGTGAGATGGCATTGGATGACGTCATGGCTCTTCTCTTACACGTCGGCTTTTGGCTGTGGATGACGAAAACTTAGCCTTGCACTGCCCACACTGAAAAGGAGTGATGTTTTTGGTGATGTTTTTGGTGAACGATTGTGTGGTATATCAGCAGAGATTTTCGCTCTTTTCGCACGTGACTCCCATTTTTTGGAGTGCCGTTTTTTTATGGTTGTTCAGGTTGTCATGGTTGGCAATGGACTTGCCACATACATCACACATGCACCTGTGCCCGGTGTGAGAACTACGTCCGTACACACTGTACATCTCACGCGCGCAACTACTGGGCGCGTTCTAAGCTTATACCGCAACAAGGAATGATGCCAATGTGCGATGAAACGACAGTAGTCACATCTGATAAGTCGCTGCCCTTAGATGTAGATAGCGCGGTCGTTTTTTTTTTTACCCTGTGCCAATGCATTCTCTTATATATGCGAGTCGACCATAGGTCGCCTCGCAAATATAAGAGAATGCATTGGCCTAACAAATTTTTACAATTTTAATAATTTTTTCTTGTATTCTTTAACAATTTTATAATTTCACCCATACAGAGCCCCAGACAAACATGAGCAGACGACACTCTTCTATATGCTTCTATATATGTGTGGGGCTCCCTGCAGGGTAATGGATGTTTTTTATTTTATGTCCTAAAAATTGAAGCGGTTCTCACTAAATGTGACCCCAGTGATGTTAACTTCTCGTGTGTGACGTATTCTATCGGTCCGTCAAATGAAAGCTATTTATGACATGCCGTATCTGAAAAAGGCGATAAACAGATATCTAAATATGTACTTTGACAAAAATGAGATAGAATAATCATATGAAAATATCAAATTATTTTCGTGTATTATCCACAATACACTAATTTGATATTTTGCAATGCAAATACGTCTTTAATTTGCCTCATTTTGTCGCCAATGTGTGTGTTTCATAATTTATTTCAAATAATGTATAATAACAATAAAGTTCAATAAATTAATAGCAGACCACCATCAGACAGGACCCTTACTACCTGCAGACAGGACCCTTACTACCTGCAGACAGGACCCTTACTACCTGCAGACAGGACCCTTACTGTCGCGGACAGGACCCTTACTACCTGCAGACAGGACCCTTACTACCTGCAGACAGGACCCTTACTACCTGCATACAGGACCCTTACTACCTGCAGACACGACCCTTACTACCTGCAGACAGGACCCTTACTACCTGCAGACAGGACCCTTACTACCTGCAGACAGGACCCTTACTACCTGCAGACAGGACCCTTACTACCTGCAGACAGGATCATTTGGAAGTGCGGGTCCCATGCGAATGTTACCATTGCCAATCTATATATATCTTTATTTCCTCCAATTCAAGAGAGTATATCTGAATAAAAACGTATACATTGTAAATGGACCATGCATGTGAAACATCCAGGTTTTTAGGTTTATTCGTTCGATAGCGAAAATGTTAACAAAGTATCATGACTTATCTGTTTTTATACCATGACTCCCTATGTTACAATGTACAGACATGCTATGTAATATATTTCTACTTTACACCCTCACACCGACCATTCGAAAACGCGCATCTGTGTTGCCAACCACGCTTCTACGACGATACAACCGCGCATCTTTATTTTTATGTTGCAATTTCTGGTTACGAAAAAGAGAAAAATACGGTTATAAATTAATTTTGACAGAATGGAACGGTTGGCATAGTAGCAGTTACATTCGCTCAACACCTCGATATTTGCCGGGTTGAATTCGATACAATTGTGTATATTTCGTTACAGCATTGAAGTAGAAATAGGCTGCAGAAACAGCCCGGGGTCCTAATTTTGGCACATACTTTTTCACAATGTATCGGCATTTAGCAACACGATTGAGTATTTTCTCGTCGATTTTTTCGGATTCCTTTAGTCAAATGTTCCTGCAATCACCTTGCGTTGAGATTTGGGTTCATCCTGTTGCCAATGTCCATAAAATGAGTCGATTTCGGAAGTGGGTATATCGAAAAATATACGACAGTGCTTCTTTGTGACCAACAACCAACCATCTATGTTGCCGAATTCCCGTCTGATTATAACTAAAGTAAATATCGCGTGTATATGTGTCCGAATCGATGTCCAGATGAGACTATTTCGTTTCCTGAACGAGATGTAGTCAAATTCGTCTCGACTCGTGCTCAACTGACACATTCGACAAATTATGTTAGTCAAATCAGCTGATAAACGAGTCCCATATGCAATTGAATGTTGTAGCATGATATACTTGATAATGAGCTGGTTGTCCAGTGCAGATGGGGTCGCATGCATGGTTGTAGGAACGTTCTGTAAAGGACTCTGCTATCATTGAACATGTTTTCTTAGTCAGATTTATTTGCGTGAAAGAATAAGCGTTTAACACGTCACATCGGCGTTATATTGGAAAACAATAGGTAGGGCCTAAGATTTATTTATACACATCACATACTATTCCGTAGTGACGCGCGTCAATCAGCGGCTATACTGGTGATGGATACACACATCTGTTTAGTGCATCAAACAAGTGCATCGTCTAAAATGAATGTTATGCGAATCTATATTGGGCGGTGTAGACCAAATCAATTTCTCCAATACTACATTCTTTATATCGCTTAAGATGATACTCACATTTATTTCAAGAATCCTGAGTAAGACAACGAATGGTGTAAACATTATGGTAATATTGTTACTGACATAATTGCGCTGATTAAAATCGAACGTTCTCGCACATTTTCCGCCAATATATGTCAGCACAATGTCGATATCGATATAACAGTTTTGTAATAAATAAATAACTGATTCTGGGTCGATTGAAATTAAAACAGAACAGCGATTAAATCCAGAACAGCGACCACTGGCTATGTCGCAATCGAACGGATTGGTGTCATGACACCGCTTGGTTCACGCTAGGTTTTGGTGGCAAAAGATTATGTGTTGATGACAAATGTTACCTGGCTGAGCAAATGAAATCGAGAGTAAGACTATATGTGAATAGTGAATATATAAGAGAGTATTGTCTATTATGTTGCGTTGATTAAAATAAAACATTCTCGCATATGTTACATCCAAATGGCCGCACTTGTCGCCATGTCGGTATAACAACCTTATTTGTGAAAAGTGATTGACCTTGGGTTGACTGAAATCTTAACGGACAGCTATACTAGCACGCTTATACATAGTGGGTAATAAAAAGTTCTTAATATATGAATCATCTCGCCCTAAGATAAGAAAAACTACGACGATATGTTGTTTAACGAGATATGAATACCGTAATATATATTAATTGTATCGGAAGATTATTTTTCTGCGAAATCTGTGGCAGATTTAAGTATAGCGTAGACCAAATATTATTACCGAGATTATCATAGCACTTACATGTACCGATTAAATCCAGAACAGCGACCACTGGCTATGTCACAATCGAACGGATTGATGTCATGATACTGCTTGGTTCACCTAGGTTTTGGTGGAAAAAGATTATGTGTTGATCACTGTGTTGATGACAAAATGTTTCCTGGCTGAGCAAATGAAATCGAAAATATATAAGAGAGTATTGTTCATTATGTTGCGTTGATTAAAATACAACGTTCTCGCTTATGTTACATCCATATGGCCGCTCTTGTCGCCATGTCGATATACCAAGCTTGTTTGTGGAGTGATTGACTTTGGGTTGACTGAAATTTTAACGGACAGCTATACTAGCACGCTTATAAATTTATAAATTGTGGGTAATAAAAAGTTCTTAATATATGAATCATCTCGCCCTAAGATAAGAAATATTACGACGATATTAGCCTGGCAGCTAGGTACACCCCCTATGGACCCCCACAGGACTCTTCCGGACCGATTTTGTTATGTACCTGGACACCTCTAGAGTAGAATTCCGGATGTTAACAAGAAAACAACCTGGCCGCATATGACCTAATCCAAGATGGCGCCCATGAGGGTCGGAAAATTTCGCGATTTTACCCTATGTCTATTTATATGACGATTGTGGAAAAACTAATTGAGATATGACATTGCAATCAATTGCATTTTGTTCCTTATATATTTCTACGTCAACTGATATCGGCAAAGTAAGTTTTGTAACTTGTCCCCAATCCCTTTTGCATTATTCGATATACAAATAAAATATGTTTAAAGTAAAGTATCAAATTTGAAAATCAAATTCCAAGATGGCCGCCAGAATATGGCACAGAATTTGAAAAATTAGATTTTTTTTCAAAACAATTTCCAGAAAAAACACAAAACCAATCATAAAATGTCACAAATATTTGAACATTATCACGATTGTATGACCGCAAGTAATCCTTCAATATCATCTGACAAATAAATCTGTAATCGACAAATCAGGGAGAAAGCAAAATGGCCGCCAGTGCGATCATCCACAATAGTCGGTGCATTTCGCGATATTATCCTATGTCTATTTATATGACAATTGTGGAAAATCCAATTGAGTTATGGCATTGCAATGAAATGCATTCGGTTCCTTATATATTTCTACTTTAACTAATGTCAAATTTGTAAATCAAAATTTAAGATGGCCGCCAGAATATGGCTCATAATTTGAGAAATTCGATTTTTTTTCAACAATTTTTTCAGAAAAAAACACAAAACCAATCATAATGTCACAAATATTTGAACATTATGACGTTTATATGACTGCAACTAATCCTTCAATATCATCTGACAAAACAATCTGCAATCGACAACTTAGGGCGAAAACAAAATAGCCGCCAGTGCGATGTGGCGTATTCCTCGTACTTTTCTGGTGTCAATGATGCCAGTAAAGACCCAAACTGACCGCTATGATATGCTTCAATTTATAGAACATGTCTGTTTTCTTTACAGAGATCATATTATAAATAATATTTAAGTAATGTTTTCAAGTAGTTTTTAAATGTTCCCGGGCAATTTCATGGGCCCGCTTCATTTCTTGTTCAGGTGTTTCAGGTATTGACCAGTAACTGTTTTAGTCTGATTTTTTTTCGTAAAATTAACGCCAAGTCTACTGGGTGATTAACTTCACATCCCAACATAAGTTTATGTGGGGTTTGGCCAGTAATTTTGTGCACTGATGCAAGGAATTTGTCCCAGCTTCTTGGTTTTTGTTAGCGATTCATCGGACCGCACTCATCAGGGTCCGGTTTTGACGTTCCACCTGGCCATTTGCCGTAGGTTGATAATGGGTCGTTCGGGTTTTATGTATCTGGAGTAACTCGCAGATCGCACAGAACAGTTTAATTTCAAAACATGGGCCCTGGTCCGTCGAAATTTGCAAGGGGCATCCGAAGCGTGCAAAGAATTCATTCACCGCCGCACATGCCATCGTTTCTGTGGTCTGATCAGGAAGGGGATTACACTCCACCCACTTAGTAAACTGATCCGTGATCACCAGAATGTATTTGTCATCCTGTTCACTCAGTGGTAATGGTCTCAGGAAATCCAGGTACACTCTTTCCATTGGATTACCCACAGGGAGGTTTGCATTCCCAATTTGGCATGCCTCGATGGTTTCTTCCCTTGATTGTATTGGGGGCAGGTCCCTATGAATGATTCAACGTCTTGAGTAATTCCATGCATAGAAGTACTTTTTGGCTCTAGCTTTAGTACGCACCACTCCCCGATGATCAGAAGCGAGTATATCATGAGCAATAGCCAAGATCTCAGCCGCAAATTGGCTGGGAATGACTAAAACCTGCTCCCAATTTCTATTTTATCTTATACAGTAATTAATGTACTATCACAAATCTCTGACGATTAATCCAGATATATTTAGTGGCCTTGGTGGAGATGAATAATTCACCCTCTGTTGGTTCTTGACCGGATTCTATCCACGCAATGACTGGGGATAGATCCTGTTCCTTACGTTGTTTCTCAAGTTCAACTAGGGTGCATATACCCGCCAAGGTTCGATCTGGATGGATCTGAGCTTGCAACTTGTCTCATATTAACCTTTGTCTTATATATGTGGTGGTAATGCAAGTCCAATTTTGAGTGCATCCATCTAGTGCCTGGGCTGACACAGACAACACATGGCTCGCAATCCGACCAGTTGCCTCCTGGGTCCCAAGGCAGTCCTTGGAATCCATCTTGCCAGCATTCCTCACCTGAGTAATTAGTGGAGGTTACCATTGAGACAGCTGGAGTCACTTGGCCATTCTAAGTTACAAACTCCCATAACCCCTGGTCTAAAGCCACAATGTTATCAACTTCCTCTTCAAATCTAGTCCAGGTTCGCTGGAGACGCTGACAGTATTTGCAGCCCTTGCATGGCAACTTGTCAAGGTCAGAGCCTGCGGTATTCTGCTGGCAAGTGACCTAAATTTGTATTCTGGAGAGGGCGTCACCCATCAACCATTTGAGGCTGCTATAATCCGCCCTTAAAAGGAAGGGCTAGCCCAAAATGTAGTGACGGAATTACCGGTTAAAACATATGGCAGCCAGGAGTTCTTTCCGGGTTGTGAAATACTGGCTTTGCTCGGGGGTAAAGACAAAGCTACCATGGGCAATCACTCGTCCTTCATCCCCTATGATCTGCAAGAGCGCCGCCTCGATGGCCCACCCACTTGCATCGCATTCCAGGACAAAGGAGTCTTCACTGTTGGGTAGTGCCAAGACGGGAGGAGACACCAGAGAGGCATTGACTGTATCAAAGGCCTCCTGCTGTTCTTCCCCATATGAATGGCTGTTTTTCCGTGAGGGCTTATAATGGTCTAGCCAGAGCGACATAACTTTTGACAAAAGCCCGATGGTAGATCACCAGGCCACAAAAACTTTCTACTTCCTTGGTACTTGATGGGATTGGCCAGTTTTTAACTGTCTCTATGGACTCATCATTCAGTTTTAACCCCATCATGAATGACTATTCTTCCTAGAAAACTCGATTTGGTGCTGGAAGAACTCACATTTTTGGGGTTTTAATTCCAGGTGATATTTACGGAAACTCTGTAGTACTTCCTGGAGATTCTGGAGGTGATTAGATACTGAAGAACCTCAAATAACTACGTTGTCGAGACAGCACAATGCTCCTGACCAGTTCAGGCCTTGGAAAACCAGGTTTATTACCATCGACCAGGTATAAGGGCTCCCCGATGGCCAAAGGCCATTTTGACAAATTCCCAGCTTCCGTGTTTTGTACTGAATGCCGTCTTTCAGCAGTCCTCATCTTTGGCCAAGACTTGATGGTAGGCATATACCGGGCATGATAATAATACGCCTTGTTGACCTGGATGTCCTTTAGAGCGAAGAACGTTAATTGACATGGTGAGATCTGTGATGCTAACATAGATGAACTAATTGGCACCGATTCAACAAAATTTGACCACGTAAGATGTCGCTGATGCCACACATAAAACGGGTGAACTCCCGTGTTGATCATTTGAATAAGTACACTATTCTGTCACCATTGGAAAATGGACGGACCGATGACGAAGGGATTTTAGAGACACTGTGGTCCGAATGTGGCATTCTTCCATCAACACTCTAAGATTTGCGTGTGGAAGGAAACATTGAAAGCTCTGACGATGAAGATGTTGAATCCGATGATGTCAGGATTAATAAATACGAGTTGTGCCCGTCTTGTTTGCCACAGGCTACTCGTGGAGTCTGTTCATGATGAATAATGTTGAGGTTGGAGCTACTTGTTGTAACGTGTGTACATATAAATTGTCACACATTCGTGACATGATTTATTTTCAATGGCCCTGGTGCCCGATTCCTCCTCATTGGTGTGGGTAGATAGGAGGGTTTATACTCTCTGAACAGAATACATAGCACAATACGTGGAATGGTATATATAAAGAACAAAACGCAATTTACCTCAATTTAATATCTCATATAGTTTGTTCCCAATCATTTAACTATAAACTTAGGGGTAATTTGCGAAAAATGTTCACCCTCCTGTGGCCATTTTGGATTAAGTCATGTGCGTCTAAGACGATTCTTGTTAACATTCAAAGTTCTACATTAGTTGTGTCCAGGTACAAACAAAAATAAGTCATGAGAACTCGGGTTCCATACCAGGTAAACCACGCTACCAGACTAATTATAAACAAAAATACGTTAAAAAACAGACATAATCTCTAAATTAAGGCATATCGTAGCGGCAATTTTGGGTCTTTACTGGCATCATTGACACCAGAAAAGTAAGAGGAATACACCACGTGTAATACAGCGAATGGCTTACCCACAATCTTCATATATATAGACATAGGGTAATATCGCGAAATGTACCGACTGTTGCGGGTGATCGCAATGGCGGCCATTTTGTTTTCTCCCCAAGTTGTCGATTGCAGATTGTTTTGTCAGACGATATTGAAGGATTAGTTGCAATCATATAAACGTCATAATGTTCAAATATTTGTGACATATTATGATTGGTTTTGTGTTTTTTCTGGAAAAAATTGTTGAAAAAAATCGAATTTCTCAAATTATGAACCCTATTCTGGCGGCCATCTTGGATTTTGATTTACAAATTTGACATCAGTTAACGTAGAAATATATATGAAACCGAATGCAATTCATTGCAATGTCATAAATAATTGGTTTTTCCACAATTGTCATATAAATAGACATAGGGTAATATCGCGAAATGCACCGACTATTGTGGATGATCGCACTGGCGGCCATTTTACTTTCTCCCTGATTTGTCGATTACAGATTTTTTTGTCAGATGATATTGAAGGATTACTTGTGGTCATATAAACGTCATAATGTTCAAATATTTGTGACATTTTATGATTGGTTTTGTGTTTTTTTCTGAAATTGTTTTTGAAAACAAATCTAATTTTTCAAATTATGTGCCATATTCTGGCGGCCATCTTGGATTTTGATTTTCAAATTTGATATCAGTTGATGTAGAAATATATAAGGAACGAAATGCAATTGAATGCAATGTCATATCTCAATTAGTTTTTCCACAATCGTCATATAAATAGACATAGGGTAAAATCGCGAAATTTTCCGACCCTCATGGGCGCCATCTTGGATTAGATCATATGCGGCCAGGTTGTTTTCTTGTTAACATCCGGAATTCTACTCTAGAGGTGTCCAGGTACATAAAAAAATCGGTCCGGAAGAGTCCTGTGGGGGGTCCATAGGAGGTGTACCTAGCTGTCCGACTAAGATTATTTTTCTGCGAATTCGGTGGCGGAAGTAAGCATAGCGTAGACCAAATAGTATTACCGAGATTACGAGATTATCATAGCACTTACATGTATACCGGTTAAATCCAGAACAGCGACCACTGGCTATGACACAATCGAACGGATTGGTGTCAAGACACCGCTTGGTTCACGCTAGGTTTTGGTGGCAAAATATTATGTGTTGATGACAAATGTTACCTGGCTGAGCAAATGAAACCAGTATAAATCCACGATGGATTAAAATGGTAAGATATATAGAATTACTCAATACAAAACGTGAACCGTTTGAGGGACGGCCACATTATACAGCGTGTGCATGGTGCGCGCTTATATGTGTGCCGGTATCACTATATTAACGGTATGGAGCGAAACATGCCAATTACAGGTTGTTTATAATAGTTTGTAATGCTTTTTGACATTGAAATGCTTATTATTGATCGATCATAAACGGTGTAGAGCATGCCATTAATCTCTATTCTGACTAACACCCGTATATATAAATCATATTCCATCAGTACAAAACATGGGAAAGTTTTGACTGGAGCATTATACACTCGAAAATATAACGCCAGGAATATATTTCTTAGTTATTACCTGTTCCTTAGTTATGTACTTCACTATGCGCGAAGGTCGCAACTCGAAATTTAGCGATTTCAGTGACTTTGTGAGATATTTTGCTTTGCGTTGCGTATATACAGTTATGGAATTTCTCCTCGATAATAAATTCAATGTTTATTACGATATTGGCTCACAAAAGTTACAGAAAAGCATGCAATCTCAACCTGGTAACACCCCAAATGTGCAACAGATTATTGAGGAACAGGTATTAACAAAGAAAAGAACCAGCGATCCATTACCTTTGACTCGGATGAACTACAGTAACCCGACAGGTAATCGTCTGCCAATCTGTGAACACGGTATTTAATTATAGAATACCTGCAATCCATTCCATATCGTGGGCATTTGTAAACACTTATATATTCTTTATTGCCTCCTTTTGAGGGGAGAGATAGTTTGTACATGGTTATTTACAAATACATTGTACATAAATCTAAAGATCAAATCACAAGCACATGCACTCAATGTATAAATATAGACATATGACGATATAATTCTCACATGCGAATGATGTATAATTGTATATACAATGTAGACATAGTACTCGTGTTCTCGAGTGCTGAAGGAAAAACTCGTAAAATAGACTATTTATGAAACAATTATACATAAAATGGATACGCAGAACGAAGTTACATATATCGCACCCGTGTGATCGATGATGGTAATCCAATAGTATGCATGCATAGACTAATTAGGTTACCACATTATACACATCTTTGAATGCAGAAAACAAATTTACATATATCGCATCCGTGTGATCGCTGGTGGGCGTCACCAAGGAATATCTCACTTGCGTGAGGTTATTAATGACAATATTCGCTATGTATAGTATGCTTCGATAATTTAGACGATGCACATGTTTGATGCACTAAACAGATGTGTGTATCCATCACCAGTATAGCCGTTGATTGACGGGCGTCACTAAGGAATAATATGTGATGTGTATAAATAAATCATAGGCCCTACCTATTGTTTTCCAATATTACGCCGATATGACGCTTATTCTTTCACGCAAATAAATCTAACTAAGAAAATCTGTTCAATGATAGCAGAGTCCTTTACAGAACGTTCCTACAACCTTATCTTATCTTATATTGTAAATACCTCCTATGTCAGGAGAACCGCCGATGGCCCGACGTTGGCATACACACTCACACGGCTGTACATGTCTCCTCTGGACATTGATTTGGACATTTGGACACATATACACGCGATATTTACTTTAGTTATAATCAGACGGGAATTCGGCGACATAGATGGTTGGTTGTTGGTCATAAAGAAGCACTGTCGTATATTTTTCGATATATCCACTTCCGAAATCGACTCATTTTATGGACATTGGCTACAGGATGAACCCAAATTTCAACGCAAGGTGATTGCAGGAACATTTGACTAAAGGAATCCGAAAAAATCGACGAGAAAATACTCAATCGTGTTGCCAAATGCCGATACATTGTGAAAAAATATGTGCCAAAATTAGGACCCCGGGCTGTTTCTGCAGCCTATTTCTGCTTCAATGCTTTAACGAAATATACACAATTGTATCGAATTCAACCCGGCAAATATCGAGGTGTTGAGCGAATGTAACTGCTACTATACAAACCGTTCAATTCTGTTAAAATTAATTTAAAACCGTATTTTTCTCTTTTTCGTAATCAGAAATTGCAACATAAAAATAAAGATGCGCGGTTGTATCGTCGTAGAAGCGCGGTTGGCAACACAGATGCGCGTTTTCGAATGGTCGGTGTGACCCTATACACTGTGTGTGAGCAGGAGTCCGATCGTGGGATACACTTCTGTTGTGGGTAACTCGTTTCAATGGCATTTCAATGGTTAAAGTTTATGTCCATTTGACCTTGCGTTGACCTTCTGCGATCTTGCTCAAAATGGCCGTTTATTTTTAAAGCGGAGCACCTGGCGACGAATACATTTGATACTTTCGATTCAATGGAATATTAAACTCACTAATATGAAATAAATGAACATGATTAACAATGAAATCAAGAAGTTGATTGTTATTTATATTGTTTAAAGGTCGCGAAAAAAAAAATGCATTTAATGTGGGTTAATTCTCATACTTTTTTTCCGTTTTGAAACGCGGAAGTAAAGTGCCGCTGATTTGTAAATAAACCCATGTCGATGTACAAAATTCTTGATATTGATATATTCTGCTATCGTCTAAAAGCTATATAATTATACCGATGTGATTGGGTCCACTGTTAACGCGTTTATATAGTACCACAACCGCTGCTACCTCTCTGTACAGAGTGCGGCTGCAGCTGCCTCGTGCCGAGCAAGCTTTATGAAATAGTGTGACAACAGACTTTACTGTAACTACCCGAATTAACACATAGTCTCCGTTAAGTGCGTTATCTTTGTCGGATCCGCGTCACACTTCTGTGGCATATTTAATACTATACCAAGTGTTCTCGGTCAACAACAGCTTGGGATATCGGTTGGGTTGATGCTGGGAGTGGTGGGCGGGAGTTATCTTGCGTGTACATGTACATGTCTTCGGATTAGGTCAAATGGAAGCTTTGCGTAAACGAACATACAGAGCAACATTTCCCATGCATGATGATATTAAACACGCGTATACCAGAGGTCCGTTAAATGTCAAAACAACATTATTTATACGTAAACAAATAATTTTTGTTCTGAGAATTTCGATTTGTGCGCTATTAGTCAATGCCTGTAAACATTACATTAAACGATCATATTATCACTATACCCTTTTCTATTACGATAACTGATATATAATTGTGAAGACAGATTTAGTCACGGATATGTCCGATGATTAATCACATGCAGGGGTTTCGTGAATGGCCGGGTTCCACGTGTACGTGTAGTACATTTTGAATGCATGTCCGTTATAGAAGAGCAACGGGGTGGGACTCGGTCAAAAACAGCATCATCCCAACCGATATCCCAGGCTGTTGTGGACCGAGGCGAATTGGTCTAATGTAACTCATCTCGACGTGCACTCCTTTGTATTCTCTACAATTGTTATACATTCTGTAGGTAATTTGCGAGAAAAATCGAAATCCATCTAAATGCGATATCTTTGCGGTGCGGTGGGTCATTGTATCCTGGATACGGATTCGAGTCAAATTAACTCTCAGCCATTGAATAAGGCAATACAAAATTATCGGCGCTGGACTTTACTAGCACTGGTCCTCCCTTAAACATACTCCTCCCTTATCCATACATCAGCACACACCACGTGAGTACATTTCCAAATGAATATATAATACAAATAATAATATGCACTGCCACCCATAGACGCGTTTTACTTTTGTATAGCATATAACAAAAGAGTAACTGCATAGAAGCTGTCAAATCTGGATACATTGCATGCCATAGACGGCCACTGGATCTGAAATAAATCGAGTTTGGGGCGAACAATTGGCGTTAACTCTCTATAGAAACGCGGATATAATATTTATGTATGGATGCAATAGGACATACTGACATGTGTATATGGTCCAAAGTGCGAGTCTCTGCTCCTCATGCATTTGGAGATACGGCATGCAACCACCATTTTGAACACAAATGGAGACAAGAAAAGAAGATGCATGCATCAGATCGCCCATGAATTATTTTACAAAAAAATAGTCACATATATACATTGGGGAAATGTTATAAAGTTAATATTATAAATCCATATTTATGCATCTATCAGAACGAGATATCTGATGTACTCACGACCAAGCACACTATGCTTGCATGGTCAAATTACCCCTAGATATGAAGCGTGATCGTGCATCTACAATTTGACAATTACATGCTCATAAACGTGGGCTATATGGTTTGCCGATAGATTCAAATCATGACATCCAATATGCAGTCGGACAGATGCATGAGGGCTGTACCGTATTCCGAAGACTTGAATGATGCAAAGAGTAAAATCCAAGACGGATGCTGAGAAAAGAAACGTCAGCTTATCAAGTTGTCACCACAAATACACATATGCAATTCAAGATATATCAAATAGAACATGCTACCTATATAATGAAATGCAATAAAAGTATGTATACCCAACCCATCGACTACGCCGCTGTGACCAGCTATGAGGACATACACATGAAATATTCAAACCGACCGGACAGTGTTGCATCTAATATAAGTATACTTAACCCCACCCCCTGTGTCACCCCTCTGTGACGATGTGATCAGCCTTGATGACATAGACACGAAATATAAAATAGACCAGACAACGTACAATGAAATATGCACATGAAATGTTCAAACATACATGGTCCCATCTAAGATATATTTTGGGACTTATGTCTGTCTCTTTGGTTGTGTGTTAGCTATGGCCGGGAAAACTGTCAGACGGATTTTGACGAAATTTGATACCTAGGGGTAATTTTGTCTAGGGAGTGTTTTGGACGGGTCAAATTGTGACTCCGACCTGACCTTGACCTTCAAAGAGGTCAATTCATGGTCAAGTCGGGTAAAACGGGACGGATTTCGACAAAATGTTATACCTAGGGACAATTTTGTCCAGGGAGTGTTCTGGACGGGTCAAATCGTTACCCCAACCTGACCTTGGCCTTCAAAAGGTCAATTCAAGATCAAATCGGGAAAAACGGGATACTTTTGTCCGGGGAGTGTTTTGGACGGTACAAATCGTGACCCCGACTGGACCTTGTCCTTCAAAATTGTCAATTCAATGTCAAATCGCGAATTTTGACGGGATTTCGACAACAATCGATACCTAGGGTTACTTTTGTCAGGGGAGTGTTTTCGATGCGTCAAAAATCGTGACCCCAACCTGACATTGACCTTCAAAATTGTCAAATCAAGGTCAAATCGGGTAAAACCTGATGGATTTCGACGTGTACGTTTGTCCGGGATTTTTTTTGGTCGGGTCAAATCGTGACCCCGACCTGACCTTGATCTTCAAAATGGTCAATGCAATGTCAAATCGCGCAATTCGCCGAAAAGCAGAGGGAAAACAGCCCGGACGAAGTCGGGTCCACCAGCTAGTGCAATATAAGTGCGTACACGTCAATCCCAAGTCGCCGCTTCCCTACATATAACCAGTCGTGAGAACATGCAATGAAATTGTCAAACAGACCCGGAAGTGTCACAATCAATATTGGAAAAGCAGTACATACGTGCACCCAAATAGCCCCTCGCCGCCCACATAGTCCATACGTGTGATGGCCAGACGTGAAAACATGCACATGAAATTTTCAATTATACCCGATAGTGTCGCATACAATGATTCTATAATCATGATATGGAACATAGATCAGATAAGATCAGGACAACTAAGTAAAATAGTCATTTGAAGCAGTTTGAAGGAGGTGGGTCCCTGTCCCAGAATCGGACAAAAATAAAAAATAGGTGGTGGTGGGTACCCAGTGGGCGGAAAAATACTGATACGCGCTCAACAGTTTGTCTAAAAAAAAATTGTTCTAAAAACACAGGTTTATGACCGCGGACAGAAGCCGATTAAGTGTGATGTAATTTATCCATGAACATGAATATGGAGATTCTATCACCATTCGACACGAAACTGGGATCTTTAAACAGACAAGTTTCATTTTCGTGGGACACGAAAAAGCGAATTTATTGTTGGCAGTTTCGGCAGTCTGAGTAGTTAATTAAACCCAAAATACACGGAACTCATTTACGATATTCCGATAGGACTATGTTTACTCTATGTTCTCTAAACAAATGGTGTGAATATTCTCGATAGAACTATTTTAATCCGACGTTTTGTAACACCTTAAAACATTGCGCGTTTTTCTGAATTTTCGTCGCATAAAATCAATAAAAATACGATGAGCAACTGAACATGTTTTTGAACATTCTAGAAGGGTATATGTCCCTGAAATATGTTTAAAATTTCACGCAAAAACTATAAAAGATGACAAGGATATAATTAGTTTAATAGACCCACTCTAAATCTCCCATAGTAAATGCATGGGTCTGTGTTTGCATAGTTTCTGTCCCGGCATGCAACAGTCAAAAATGATTATCTGTAAAATGGTCTGTAAAGTGGAGTTTGTTTTAATTCACATTTTATCAAACCTATTTACTTTACTAAAGGTCAGTAATAATATTCACTGTTTTAGGTTTAATTAACTATTTGCTTCTTTTCATCGTAAATACGCCACTTCTATTTGCTTGTTCTCATCGTAAATATTCAACTACAACGTTTCCGTCCATGTACAAAATATGATTTAATATCGTAGCAATTTTTAATTCATTTCACTTAATAATCTTAATTTAAAATAATCATTACGTGTAAACTGTACATAACCTCGTTTAAAAGAGAGATATGCATAGCTAATATATAGTATATACATCATACTTTAGTAGAAGACGTTATTTAATGCACCAAACATTGTATCACATTTAAAAAAGTAATTCTTTGTAAAATAATACATGGACGATCTGATGCATGCATCTTCATTTTCTTTTTGCTAATTGTTTTCGGTAAACAGTTGTACCATTGACACAGGCCATTAATTTAAAATAATCATTACGTGTAAACTGTACATTACCTCGTTTAAAAGAGAGATATGCATAGCTAATATGTATAGTATATACACCATACTTTAGTAGAATACGTTATTTAATGCACCAAACATTGTATCACATTTAAAAAGTAATTCTTTGTAAAAATAATTCATGGACGATCTGATGCATGCATCTTCATTTTTTTGTGCTAATTGTTTTCGGTAAACAGTTGTACCATTGACACAGACCAAGATATATTGGGCTGGTTTGATCCGGTTCGAAGCTGGTTTACTCCGATTTCATATGATAACAAAGAAAAGCAATCGTAATTTCGGGCTAACATTTACTCATATTGGTAAACCAATTGGCACATGAGACACAGTGGAATCCAATTTTCCACTATGATATTCCCCCCTTCGGGCGAAATAACTATGTAGGACAAGTGTGGACAAAGTCCAATGCTGCCTAATTAGTTAGAACTGGTAGACATATATACGTACGAACTGGTAGACATATATACGTACGAACTGGTAGACATATATACGTACGAAATTGCAACCCTCTCTCGCTTGTACTTCATGCGATACGGGCGTTCAAAAATTGCTAGGAATAAGGAACAATAATACAACAGAGAAAATAAAAATATGAAAAACAACACACTTCCATATTGAAATATGGAGTATAATAAATGAATAAAAATGAAAAATTGGCAATTTCCAGAATAAATGTTACCGCACGCAAACAGACGCTTACACGACTCGGACAATCGCCCGCTAAATGTTGTAACGTGACTTATACTGCCTCTAGAACATGTACAAATACAGATCTAAGCACTTGCGTCCTCCCTGTATACACGGCACATGTACATAACAACATAGAAGCTTACCTTAAATGGTACAAGTATACTTCACATCGTGGCGATGTAAACACACAAGTGCTAAAAACCCACACAAGAAAAACATTGGAAAGATTTACAAAACTGAGTTGAAAATATCGTCATGTGAATAAAGAAGCTGACGTTAAATTTCATTTTAACAAAACGATAACTAAATGAAAAGCCAATCATGGTTGAGTTTGAAAAATTCAACGGTGATTAGACTGTCACCATACTTACTAAATTATTATGCTCTATCAAGTGAATATTCGGAAATGTGTGATGCATTAATATAATTTCTGACTCATCCCTGAACAATAGTGCGATTGTCGCGGAATAGAATAAAGTGGCGAATGAAGACAAGTTATCAGCTAACGTATTGCAAATTACCCGGATAGTCGTGCGCATGGTTCCACCTCCGATTCCAAAATTAGATGAATCGGCATTGCATGTCCATTTATTGTTTGGTTGTTGCTACTTTACTGTGCTTCATGTTTCGAAACTATCGGGTTTATTTATGGTAAAACTTCATGGCGAAGAGCTGATTGTTTTGGGATGAATCCATTTATAGTGGCTAATTATTTATCTACGGTTGACATTGATTGAATACTGTTTATAAATCACGGCATATCTCGACGAAACGAACCATAAAGAGGTGTATTGTCAGTTAACTTGTGCTCTGTATTCGAAAATGTGCTACTTCCGAGGCCATATCCGAAATGTATTTATACGCATAAACTTCAAACAGTTAAAAAAGTATGTAGTACTTCAAACGTTGCAGAGCGATGACCGTTTTGGATTTTTAGCCCATGATATGTAACTAAGTTTCTGGAATCGAGAACTCTTACAGATTTCAGATTTGACATCAATAATACCTAGACTACCTTGCAGTCTGGTTTATGTTAATTGCTCTTTCTTTTTCTTTGTTTTAAAGGCCACCAATGTCGAAGATGACCGGTACATTATACTGGATTCGACTCGTTAACGTTCTGGGTCTGTTGTCCGGAGCCTTAAAACCAGCCGCAATAGCAACTGAAGCCGAGTGTTTGTATTTGCTACCAATCTATGTTAAAAACGTCAGCAGCTCCTACATTGATGATGCTGCAATTAATTCTGAATACATCCCCGACAATTTCACCGTTATTAGGACCAATCTAACATTCATCTGTGAGGACATATTTAGTGTCAATAAAGAACTTGTAGTAGGAGAACTGATGAATTGCACATATGGTTCACGGGACGATGCGAATTCCATTAAAACGGCTGCAGACGCATCCACGCACATTGGAGTAACAAACGCTGTTAAAAGTGGAGAAAACGTCAAATTCAGAAGTGACGTAAACCCCCTCATGACATCGGCATCATCCGCTACATATACAGCAGACTACAATCATCCAGAACCAAATATAACATATACAAACATAACGGACATGTGTCCAACACCAAACTATTGGCAAAATGAGGCATCTGAGTGGATCGACAAAATATACCTCAAGGTCATCGGATCTGTTGGGTTGCCTGGCAACAGTCTCGCTTTTGTCACGATACTGATGATGAAGCCATTGACGTCCTCGTCGTTGTTCATAGCTGTGTTAGCCGTCAGCGACACATGCGTGTTAATTTTGAAGATAGTGTACATTGAGTTGTACGACATAAAACACACTTTCGATTCTTTCACATGTGGGTTCTTTTTTTGGACAATTTCCGGTATGGGGATGTTTTCCCATTGGCTCGTTGTTTTAATGACGATGGAACGCTTCGTTGCTGTATGGTTCCCGTTTCGAGTCAATACGTTGTGCACGAAATCGAATGCAATAATTGCAATTGTTGTTACTTGGGTCGCCCTAATGGGGCTCAACTTTCACATGATGTGGAGCATCGAATGGGTTGAACATCCGGACGAAGATAAATGCTGGTACCACTCGTATCACGTGGATTTCTTGAAAGGAGCTTGGTTTTGGGTTGATGCTCTTTTCAGTTCCATAATTGCAGCCGCGTTCTTATGTTTTTGCAACGGGGCCATTATAATTGGCATGCGAAGAAGTCAAGCTTTACAGAAGATATTGAATGTGAGAGAGAAGGATATAAAAGATAAAATAAAAGCACAACAACAAATTACCATCATGTTGTTGGCGATCAGCATCACCTTTCTTGTTTTAACAGGTCCCTTTGGAATATTCAACGTTTACGAACACTATTGGGACTACAAAGCAAACACATACGAGGAAGCGAACTATTACCTCGCCAAATCCTTATTATATGTCCTTCTTGATATGAACTATGCCGTTAATTTCTACTTGTACTTTCTTACTGGGCGAAAGTTCCGCGTACAGCTCTCTAAAATGTTCGGTTGTTATAAGCGACCAGTTCGATCTGCATACGGAACGACGCTAGGGACATCTACAGCAATTGAATCCAAAACAAGTGACCTTTACACATTACCGACGTCGAAGGGTGGTGACCTTTCCACATTACCGACGTCGAAGGGTGGTGATGTTTGATGCAGAATATTATATTAAGAAAGAAGGTAGTGATCTGGTTGAGCCGCGAGTCTGCTAACAATAATTCGCATGGACATCTATTTATTGGGTTTTCTAATCCTCCTTGATATGAACTATGCTGTTAAAGAATATAAGAAAAAATTATTAAAATTGTAAAAAATAATAACAAATGATGAAAAATTGTTAGGCCAATGCATTCTCTTTTATATGCGAGGCGACCTATGGTCGACTCGCATATATAAGAGAATGCATTGGCACAGGGTATATGGGTTGATACAAAAATCGGACCTGGCACTGGTAGAAAGTTCTGCGAACAGCTCTCTAAAACATTCGGTTGTTATGACTCGCCATGTATTCGGTTGTTATGACTCGCCATGTATTCGGTTGTTATGACCCACCATGTATTCAGACGACCATTGGGATGAATTGGTTATTCTTTCAATTCAATGGAGACTGATAATTCCTTTGCATCGATGTCGAAGGGTCGTGGGGTTTGATGCAGTATATTATATATAGATTAAATTTGTTATTCAGAAACAGTATGCGTATATTCTATATTTATACTACGATCGCCTATCTTAAACTTCGCAGAGTGAATTAAACTGTCGCCATAAAATTTAAACAGATGGCTTTATTTATACAGTAAGATAGGCGATCGTGGTATACAATATATAATATAATGGTATATAATATACGCATAGTGTTTCTGAATAACAAATTTAATCCACGAGTGGGATTGGCGATTTACGCCACGAGCTTCAGCAAGTGGTGTAAATCGCCAATGCCACGAGTGGATTAAATTTGTTATTCAGAAAGACTATGCGTATATTTTGTTTATGCCACGATCTTTACAATGCGATGGATAAACACTTTTCCGTTCAAATTGTATGGAGAAAGTTTAATCCACTCTGCGAAGTTTATGCCACGATCTTTACAATGCGATGGATAAACACTTTTCCGTTAAAATTGTATGGAGAACGTTTAATCCACTCTGGGAAGTTTAATCAACAGTATGCACGTTTAATCAACAGGTGTTGATTAAATGTAAAATTTAAACACATGGCTTTATTTATATAGTAAGATAGGCGATCGTGGTATAAATAGTATTAATTTCATTTGCCTTTTTCATCAGCTTATGCTAGTACTGTCTTTATTACAATGTGATCGTGAATCCCAGTGCAAGCCACATTGAAATCGTAAAAAATATTGCAGAAAATTAACATTATCCAGATAAAATTACTTTGGAACCTTTTTGCGCGTTATTGAATATGACAGACGTGTGTCTTTCTTAATGATCGTTTGATAAAACATGATGTCATAGTCCCTCATTCGTAACAATATTCAGACCATTTGTGACCCGCCATATCAAATCCAGTCGGAAGTCGGGTTTTTTTTTACCCTGTGCCAATGCATTCTCTTATATATGCGAGTCGATCATAGGTCGCCTCGCATATATAAGAGAATGCATTGGCCTAACAATTTTTTACAATTTTAATAATTTTTTCTTGTATTCTTTAAGAATTGTATAATTTCACCCATACAGAGCCCCAGACAAACATGAGCAGACGACACTCTTCTATATGCTTCTATATATGTGTGGGGCTCCCTGCAGGGTAATGGATGTTTTTTTTATTTTATGTCCTAAAAATTGTAAGAAACATTTATTTAAAAAACATGATAAAAAATTGTTAGGCCAATGCATTCTCTTATATGCATTGGCACAGGGTAAAAAAATGCCTGGATTTGATATGGCGGGTCACATTTGATTGTTAGTTGACTTCCATATCATGTGACGTCATGACTAATCATTCATATGGATCGAGACTTGTTATGTCGTCACAAAACACCATGGGATATGGTACATACAAACACTGTGGAGGATCTATTCCTAGGAATGTGGTGCTCTCCCGAGCAATATTTACGTGCTTAGCGCAGCTTAGCGAGCAAATATTCCGGTGTTCTGTCACATTTTGCTCATTGTGCGACAGAGATGACATGCGTGGGTAATAAACACGCGTTTTAGTAATGTTTTAAACGCAAATATTGGACGAATGAATACGAGATGGACGTGCCAAAGAAGGTGAGTAATAGATGTTGTAATATTGTGCCACTATATTGGCATACAGCCCAGTAATATAAATAAATTACTCGATATTTTGCGTTTTTTGGGAAATTCGTCACTTCAACGGCGTATTACCGACTTAATACTGAATACTGTATATTGTAACTTTGAATGCCTGTTCCTTAATACATTCCTGAAGTCAATGCAACATGAAAATATCATTAATAACATACCAAATCGAAGAAAACGACCATAAAATAGGTCTACATGTGTATTCCGGTGGTTTACTGAGTCATTCAGGTGCTTTGTGAGTTGAATAATCGTTATTCCGGTGCTGTACTGAAAACTCAGCTGGCTGAAATCCTACTAAAACAACCTCGTATAAAGCCACATTGGTGATTATTTGTTAAGAAATTATAATACAAGCCATGTCGGGATACAAATGAAGTAGCTCACCAGTTCTGTAGTTAATATAACGTCAATTATTTTGACAATACGCTTATGCTCACAAAATAGTCAACTTAATAAACTATATATCATATATTACATACTATATTATATACAATATATATATATATATATATATATATCTATATAGCTATATATATATATATATATATATATCGGCACTTTGGGAGACAAAACAATGACATATGAATACTCGTTATTCCGTAAATAATTAGATGTTAGTTATGCCTACATATAAATATACGCATGTATTATGGATGCTATAAGAACACCATATAATGTATTTTCCTGCTGACATTGCGGGCACAGTTTGTCAAAGAATAATGCAAGTTATAAATGGGGATGAAATAAATGTCAAATACAATTGGTTACACAGAAATATCAATGTACATTGACCACAAGCACGAGTGTGAACCAAAGACAACATAAAACTACATAAAATATACAATGCTATGGGAGGCCAAATTCACATTTAATAATTAATTGTGCTTAATCGCAATCAGTTGCGCTTAAGCGCAAATAATTACGCTTAATTGCAATTAATTGCGCTTAAGTGTAATTATTTTCGCTTAAGCGCAATTAATTGCGCTTGAGCGCAATTCATGGTTATATGTAACAAAACACCCCTGGTGAATAAATTGGTTTCTCCATAACTTAGCATTAACTCCTATTGACATATCACCTCTTGGTTTCATTGGTTTGGATGGGTAGGGAGCTAGCCCAACTTCTTTATCAAAATGGCTCACTTGCAATAGCATCACCTTCTGTTTTAGTTGGAGCGACTCGTGATTGCATTATATTATCTTATATTAGTTGGGGCTACTTGCATTAGCATTACTCTCTGTATTAGTCGGGGCGACATTGATTTTCTTCAATTTTCGAGTATACAGGCACACCATATGAGGGAAGAAAGCCCTCGGTGACACCACATTCACAGTATATGATCATGGAAATACTATAGATTTGTGCAAGAGATGCTGATTTAATAAGAAAAACTAGAGCTCCAGGACTGAGACACCAAAGCTTCAGTAATTACACATCATTTTTTGGACAGGGATGTTGATAATATGAAAATAGGGTTTTTTTCCCCCTGATTTAAGTCAATAAGTAAACCATACAGTAATGCTCTAATTAATCAACTCCTTAACCACAGCAGAATTATGGATAACTTTTCAGGATTTAGTCGGAAATATGGCTCGAGAGCTTTTCGATGAATGGCAACAAGCCATATTTCCGACTAAATCCTGAAAAGTTACCCATAATTATGCTGTGGTTAAGAAGTCGATTAATTAGAGCATCACTGTATGAGGTAAGACAGCCCTCATGCAGTGACACGCATGCATGTATAGGATATTACCATAGTAAAGGCTAAAATCTGTGCAAAAATACATTAAAAACATCATACAAAAGTGGATTATCCATATGACTGTGAGCCACACAAGAACACACATAGCGAAGACAAATATTATAAATATAAAATAATTGAAAAATGGCTTTAAGAATAGACATGTAATCCATACAACTGATCCCAAGCATGTGGTGTAAACCACTAAGGTCCATGACAATAAATATATGAATACATCAATATATAAATACGAATAATGAAAAGCCAACATTGGTGCATATACACATGATGGCGTCACAAATCAAAAACAGAGCACTGACCACCAAAACGACGCAAATGTCGAAATAAAACAATTATACATATCAACGGCCACTCAAATAAACATATATATATACACTTACACATTTGCGGGTTTGTAATTTGGCGTTCGAGTTCGCAATGAAAATCTGGTCACGATTATCGGGGAACATCACTGAACGATGAGAATAAAAACACCCCCATTGGTCCATCAACGTTCTATCACCCCGTGATACACATGTAAAGTGTAGTTTAGCTCTTTTTTAGCCACATCAGGAACAGTAGCGTGGGATTACTCTATTAAAACACTCTTACTTCCTGATTGTGTTGTAAGTTTTGCTCGAATGGACCTAATTGCATGAACCTGTGTATAGTCATACCAGATATCGTGTTTAGTTTTTCGCGGTTATTCCACCAAACTACGTAAGAATGTTTGAGGTTTCCGGTTTCGACTGCTCGGTTGTTTCAAAATCTCAGCATGATATTTTACATGACACATGATATTTGTGAACACTGGTGCAACAGTTTATGTTGGGGATATAACAAGGATAATGACCTATTAATTGCCATAAACCAACCAACTATCTCACATTCCAAGATTGGCCACAATTATAGTTACACAATAAAAATACGTTCGACAATCATTTCCTGAACAAGAATTGAGCGTTTGTTATCAGTTATATCCAATAGAACACATGGAAATAATTATAGATTACATAGTTCATTCATATACTCCCCATTGCGTTTGCTACCCCTGAAATACGTGATTAAACGAACAAAGTATGCCTTTATGGACGTATATGCGACGCAAAATAACATATTAAGTTTATTACCCCCTAACAAACGCATAACATTTAGTATTTATTCGCATTTTTGCTTGTTATAGCACAATACATGATCCTGGGGAGAGCACTTGACTATTGGGAGAGCACTGAGCACTCTGTAGAGTATCGGAATATAATTATAAAATGTCGATTTACGGGCATTCCTATGGGATTTCTTATATTTTCTCACATATCAATGTGAACATCAATATAAATAATCCATTGGTTAAAAGAAACCTGCGATATACTTACATAATCTGTAATTTTTCTTCACTTTTGTGCTGCGAAAATAAAAAATCCCCAGTAAAGCACCGGAATGTCACGATAAAAATTGCTCAAAAAATTGGTAGAGCACCACATTCCTAGGAATAGATCCTCCACAGTGCTTACAAAAGTGTTCTGCAAAAGTCAAAATTAAAGGCCAATTTAATTTTCGACTCACTGGTTATTTTGTTTATAGTGCCTTGATATACGGTTTTAATAACATTCTATGCCATAACATGTAATTAAACTACTATAATTCATCACCATTCGAAACGGCTGTGACTCAGAAGATGCCCATAGAGAAATAGAAAACAGCTGAAATCATTGAACGATTTCCCCCGTTATGGCTCCCATAATGCAACATAATTTAAATTAAAAATATATTTCAATGGAAGGGGAATAACGAAACTTGAGCACAGACACAAGTCGGCATCTCAACAAAAACAACATGTTCACAGTTTGTTACACCGAATAAGTTAAATGTTTTGGAGCTTCCTCTTTCAAATGTTATATACTGTGACATATATGTTTGTTGAAAATTATCTGGTGGTTCGGAAATTAAGTGGGCCTTTAACAACAATAGTCATATATAGATATTAACACTAACATTGGAATCGCTATGATAATATTTGCTCCACTTATTATAAATTTCGGTTAATTTCATTACCTTCCTACATGCATATAGGCCTCATATTGTAGGGCGGCTAAGTTTCAATAGTATCATATTCATTCAATTTATAATGCAAGCATGACATTTGGAATGAATGGTCAGTGTGAAGATAACACGTTCTCGTCAAACAAACCAATTATAATGGTCGACATATTAAAAATGGCCACAACTTCGTTAAAATGTCCGCCGTTTTCAGCTTGTACTCAAAGTATACGACGAAGAATGTGGCTTCCATCTTTATTCTAAAATGTTATATTTCGAACAAATAAAGAGTGTGGTAGGATTGCCCACAATACACTCTTTATAATACCCCACCCCGATCAAAAATGGCCACCGTCCAAAGGTATTCAGATAGTGGACACGTGACATTGCTCTGCTCGGCCACTTGGACCGATTTAAGTCAAAGGTTTGTGTAGTGTGACCACCAAGACCCCCTAAATATTCACCACAAATACACACCACCAGATCTAAAAATGCTCGGCGTCCAGAGGGTTGAAATATGGGACCAATGCCATTGCTCGGCCCTTCGACCAATTTAGGTCAAACAATCGGTGTTGTACGCACTGTGGAGGATCTATTCCTAGGAATGTGGTGCTCTACCAATTTTTTGAGCAATTTTTATCGTGACATTCCGGTGCTTTACTGGGGATTTTTTATTTTCGCCGCACAAAAGTGAAGAAAAATTACAGATTATGTAAGTATATCGCAGGTTTCTTTTAACCAATGGATTATTTATATTGATGTCCACATTGATATGTGAGAAAATGTAAGAAATCCCATAGGAATGCCCGTAAATCGACATTTTACAATTATATTCCGATACTTTACAGAGTGCTCAGTGCTCTCCCAATAGTCAAGTGCTCTCCCCAGGATAATGTATTGTGCTATAACAAGCAAAAATGCGAATAAATACTAAATGTTATGCGTTTGTTAGGGGGTAATAAACTTAATATGTTATTTTGCGTCGCATATACGTCTATAAAGGCATACTTTGTTCGTTTAATCACGTATTTCAGGGGTAGCAAACGCAATGGGGAGTATATGAATGAACTATGTAATCTATAATTATTTCCATGTGTTCTATTGGATATAACTGATAACAAACGCTCAATTCTTGTTCAGGAAATGATTGTCGAACGTATATTTATTGTGTAACTGTAATTGTGGCCAATCTTGGAATGTGAGATAGTTGGTTGGTTTATGGCAATTAATAGGTCATTATCCTTGTTATGTCCCCAACAGAAACTGTTGCACCAGTGTTCACAAATAGCATGTGTCATGTAAAATATCATGCTGAGATTTTGAAACAACCGAGCAGTCGAAACCGGAAACCTCAAACATTCTTACGTAGTTTGGTGGAATAACCGCGAAACACTAAACACGATATCAGGTATGACTATACACAGGTTCATGCAATTAGGTCCATTCGAGCAAAACTTACAACACAATCAGGAAGTAAGAGTGTTATAATAGAGTAATCCCACGCTACTGTTCCTGGTGTGGCCAAAAAAGAGCTAAACTACACTTTACATGTGTATCACGGGGTGATAGAACGTTGATGGACCAATGGGGGTGTTTTTATTCTCATCGTTCAGTGATGTTCCCCGATAATCGTGACCAGATTTCCATTGCGAACTCGAACGCCAAATTACAAACCTGCCAAATTACAAACCCGCAAATGTGTAAGTGTATATATATATGTTTATGTATGTATTTGAGTGGCCGTTGGTATGTATAATTGTTTTATTTCGACATTTGCGTCGTTTTGGTGGTCAGTGCTCTGTTTTTGATTTGTGACACAATCATGTGTATATGCACCAATGTTGGCTTTTTATTATTCGTATTTATATATTGATGTATTCATATATTTATTGTCATGGACCTTAGTGGTTTACACCACATGCTTGGGATCAGTTGTATGGATTACATGTCTATTCTTAAAGCCATTTTTCAATTATTTTATATTTATACTATTTGTCTTCGCTATGTGTGTTCTTGTGTGGCTCACAGTCATATGGATAATCCACTTTTGTATGATGTTTTTAATGTATTTTTGCACAGATTTTAGCCTTTACTATGGTAATATCCTATACATGCATGCGGTGTCACTGCATGAGGGCTTTCTTACCTCATACAGTGATGCTCTAATTAATCGACTTCTTAACCACAGCATAATTATGGGTAACTTTTCAGGATTTAGTCGGAAATATGGCTTGTTGCGATTCATCGAAAAGCTCTCGAGCCATACTTCCGACTAAATCCTGAAAAGTTATCCATAATTCTGCTGTGGTTAAGGAGTTGATTAATTAGAGCATTACTGTATGGTTTACTTATTGACTTAAATTAGGGGAAAAAAACCCTATTTTCATATTATCAACATCCCTGTCCAAAAAATGGTGTGTAATTACTGAAGCTTTGGTGTCTCAGTCCTGGAGCTCTAGTTTTTCTTATTAAATCAGCATCTCTTGCACAAATCTATAGTATTTCCATGATCATATAGTGTGAATGTGTTGTCACCGAGGGCTTTTTTCCCTCATATGGTGTGCCTGTATACTCGAAAATTGAAGAAAATCAATGTCGCCCCGACTAATACAGAGAGTAATGCTAATGCAAGTAGCCCCAACTAATATAAGATAATATAATGCTATCACGAGTCGCTCCAACTAAAACAGAAGGTGATGCTATTGCAAGTGAGCCATTATGATAAAGAAGTTGGGCTAGCTCCCTACCCATCCAAACCAATGAAACCAAGAGGTGATATGTCAATAGGAGTTAATGCTAAGTTATGGAGAAACCAATTTATTCACCAGGGGTGTTTTGTTACATATAACCATGAATTGTGCTTAAGCGCAAATAATTACACTTAAGCGCAATTAATTGCACTTAAGCGTAATTATTTGCGCTTAAGCGCAACTGATTGCGATTAAGCACAATTAATTATTAAATGTGAATTTGGCCTCCCATAGCATTGTATATTTTATGTAGTTTTATGTTGTCTTTGGTTCACACTCGTGCTTGTGGTCAATGTACATTGATATTTCTGTGTATCCAATTGTATTTGACATTTATTTCATCCCCATTTATAACTTGCATTATTCTTTGACAAACTGTCCCCGCAATGTCAGCAGGAAAATACATTATATGGTGTTCTTATAGCATCCATAATACATGCGTATATTTATATGTAGGCATAACTAACATCTAATTATTTACTGAATAACGAGTATTCATATGTCATTGTTTTGTCTCCCAAAGTGCCGATATATATATATATATATATATATATATATATATATATATATTGTATATACATGTAATATAGTATGTAATATATGATATATAGTTTATTAAGTTGACTATTTTGTGAGCATAAGCGTATTGTCAAAATAATTGACGTTATATTAACTACAGAACTGGTGAGCTACTTCATTGTATCCCGACATGGCTTTTATTATAATTTCTTAACAAATAATCACCAATGTGGCTTTATACGAGGTTGTTTTAGTAGGATTTCAGCCAGCTGAGTTTTCAGTACAGCACCGGAATAACGATTATTCAACTCACAAGGCCCGGAATGACTCAGTAAACCACCGGAATACACATGTAGACCTATTTTATGGTCGTTTTCTTCGATTTGGTATGTTATTAATGATATTTTCATGTTGCATTGACTTCAGGAATGTATTAAGGAACAGGCATTCAAAGTTACAATATACAGTATTCAGTATTAAGTCGGTAATACGCCGTTGAAGTGACGAATTTCCCAAAAAACGCAAAATAGCGAGTAATTTATTTATATTACTGGGCTGTATGCCAATATAGTGGCACAATATTACAACATCTATTACTCACCTTCTTTGGCACGTCCATCTCGTATTCATTCGTCCAATATTTGCGTTTAAAACATTACTAAAACGCGTGTTTATTACCCACGCATGTCATCTCTGTCGCACAATGAGCAAAATGTGACAGAACATCGAAATATTTGCTCGCTAAGCACGTAAATATTGCTCGGGAGAGCACCACATTCCTAGGAATAGATCCTCCAAAGTGGTTGTACGGTTGCACACAAGGCACCCTAAACATACACCCTACCCGATGTAAAATTGCCGCCATTCAGAATGGTCCAAATAGGGGCCCATGCCAATTCTCGGAAACCTCACCGATTTATGTCTAACGAATAATGTTGTATGGTGGCCGCCGTGACACTCTTTCCACAACACTAGCCCGTTCCAAAATGGCCGTCGCCCAGAGGAGTTCAAATAGGGGATCCAAAAGGAAGTATGTTTACATGGCTTTATTTTCAGTGATTACATGTTAATACTTACACGATTTCCGAGTTAATTGTGATCTAAAGTTCGTTTGTTTGTTTTTGGTAAAAATGGCACGTCTGCAGTCTCTATTCATTCGGGAACGTTTTAATGAATTCAAGACATTCATAATTGGGCGTGGACTTGTCTTGACGCTACGGTTCCAATACAACATATGATCAAAAGAAATTATTACTGAACAGTCACAAAATGGATAATAATTCCTACATAGTGATAACACGTATCCCTATAGAGTTTAGCATTTGCCGGTAAGATGGCGATGTCCAGTTCATCTGGGAGTAGGGGGAACGTGACTTATGTTTAAAGGGACCAAATGCACTCACAGTCGGTAAATGTGCAAACACCTATAAAAGTCGGTAAAACATCAACACTACACTAACAAATATATATACATTAAAGTCTTTAAAACATCAACTCTACACTAACAAAACATGTATATGTATATAAACATCAACACTACACTTAAAAATATAAAAGTCCGTGAAACATCCAGCATTACACTAACACAAATATAGAAGTATGTAAAACATCAACACTAGATTAAAAATAAATATACAAGTTTGTAAAGCGACAACAATACACTTAAAAATATAAGTTTGTAAAACATCAACAGTACACTAAAAATATATATACACAAATTTGTAAAACATCAGCACTACAATAACAAAACATTTAATAGTCTGTATAACATCAATATTACACTAAAAAAAAACATTAAAAAGTTTATAAAACAACACTACACTAAAACAATATATAGAAGTCTGTAAAACATCAACACAACACCAAACAAATATATAAAAGCCTAAAACATCAACACTACACTTAAAACAATACAATATATAATTCTGTAAAACATCGACAATACACCCAAAACATATTTATCAAAGTTTGTTAAACATAAACACTACACTAAAAAATATATAAATAAAGTTCAGTTTAACTGTAAAACCCAACGTTTAGTCAACTGGATCCGACTAAACGTTGGATTAATTAGCCAAACGCTGGGTTAAATTATATTTATTTTAGTAGTTTTTATTCAGGTCAAAAACATATATATGAATAAACACAACAACACACAGTCAAGTAACATAATGTATATTTTGCTCAGAGAAGTACCAAAGATACACACGAAGTAACCAAACGTTGGATTTGAAGTAATTATAGGGTTAGAGAAAACATATGTCAATACATAGTTATATTTCATCTCAATGGATGAGTTTTTACCATATCATCTGAGATTCTGGTCATTAATTAAGTTATCCCAAAAATAAGTCAAATCAATGGATTCATTTCGGACCGTAACGTCTGAATAGATGAGCGATATTTAATTAATCCAGACTTCGAACTTAGTGTGTAAAATATGTAATGTTTGAGACGAGGTGTAACATATAATGACTTCCTTTTCGGGAATAAATTAACAACATAGAAAAAATACTTGTACCAAAGGCACAAGCAATACTGCAGCTATATAATTCCGACATAACAGATGCATTCACCGTGTATTTATTTGAGTTTGAAACCAATACAGAGAAGACACTGTGATAACAGAGAGCTCACATCTTGAACATCGTTATCAAGGGTTCAACTGATACCAGTGATTATTAACTAAACTAACCTATAACACAACCATCTAACCCGAAAATTTAACCCGACTTCTGGAATATTGACCTACAATTAACTTTAACTTTAACATTAACTTTTTGATTACCCACCAATTTTAACTACACCTTTTTTTGAGTGTAAGACGTACTTGGAGAAATAGACATAAACTTTATTTTTATATTTATTATCAATAGCTCAACAAAAACGAAATTTCACGTTTTGAAAACATAGTTATGTAAACAAAACTGTATTGGTGATTCATGCATTACTTATGTATACGATCCTTGATTTTGCACATCTACATGTATTTCTGGCTTGATTCCGCGCAAAGTTATATATGGTATTTTGCACGTGAACGCGAGGGTCATCTATCTGCCTGCATATACACATATGGTTAGTATATTTATAGTTATATAAACAGTAGGACTAACATGCCAGTAATCAACATTATAATAGTCATATTCAAACATATACATCTATTATTCTGGTAATAAAAGTGAATGCTTTAGAGATGTCTTAGGGGTTCCATGCATTTTGTAATTGTTTATTTACCAAAACTACATCTATGATGTTGGCATACTTAAGCCGCCAGCCCTCCTGACCATTCTACAACATTCCACCCATTCCATTGCTAAACATGCCCAGTGTGCAAGTCGAACAAACACACACACACACACACACACCCTCACACACAGTTTACATATAACTGGGCCAGAAGGCCGACACAACAATCGAGCAGCAGTAAATAACATAAATTTTTCGTGCTGACCAATTGACTTGAAAAGCAACCCACACATTTGTGTCACGTCGTTGCTGTATAACTGTGTGTTACGTGTTGGATACTTTAGAAAGTTGCATCTCGGACTTTGTGGTTTCCATGCTTGCCAATATGATCGGTCATATATATATATAATAATGGTCAGACCAATGTTTTTTTTTAAAGAATTCAACACCAATTTTTGGCTGTTAATTTGCTAATTTACCGTAGAATTTGCCAATGACCCGATATCCCGATTGACATTACAATCGTAGTTTTGACATCATCAATGCATAAAGGGAAAGAAAATACTTTGAAGTTTGAAAAGTCTGAATTTGTTATCTGCCCCGTGGAGTTTAATCTGGATTTAAGGCTGCGCACGCATCCTTTCACTGACTATAACTAATGGCTGTACATACACAAAGACAACATATATGTAAAGCACCAAAAATGAGTGAGCTTTGTAGTTACGAGTAATATTAATTTCGACCATTCTAAAACATAGGAATCGGTTATTGCATTTTAACCCTTTACCCAACAGAACGGCCCTGTGCCAATGCATTCTCTTATATATGCAAGTCGACCATAGGTCGCCTCGCACATATAAGAGAATGCATTGGCTAAACACATATTAAAAATGTCAAAGAATGTAGAAAAATATTATAAAAATTGTTAAAAAATGTAAGTAAAAATGGTAAAAAAAGATTTTTTTCAGGCCAATGCATTCTCTTATATATGCGAGGCGACCTATGGTCGACTCGCATATATAAGAGAATGCATTGGCACAGGACATAACTGTAACCATCACAATGTGGTCAATGAACCGGTTCCAATGCTATCCATATTTGTATGGTGTTATTGAGACAGATCGAAGATATTTTAGGCCGTTGAAGCTTTATTTGGGCGTTTTTGGCCGTTTTGTTGGGTAAAGGGTTAATTAAGAGATTTATCCCACAGGGAGCCTCACACAGATGGAAGCATGCACTGCAGAGTGTCGTCTGCTCCAGTCTATGTGGGGCTCTATAAGGGGTTTTGTTGGTAAAGGGTTAAGACATAAAGGAGCAAAGATATCACAGATAAATTTACCAAACTCCAGGCAGAGTTACCTCCCATCGCTCTGCTGAGATACCACTGTCACAAGGACATTTGGTAAGGATTTCTGACATGACCTTAGTTCTTACATGTATGTTTTAGGATTAATATTATCTATGTCTGGATCAGTTCATATTTTTCTTATCAATACCGAACGAATTACCATTATTGCTAACTTTTGGTGGACAAAATAAGATAATAGGTGACTAAATATAGTTCCAACGATACGTAGAAATAGCTGTATCGGTCCTCAAACTACCATCACTCCAGCAGTGAGCTACCACAGTGATAACGGAGAGGGCGCTGCATGGAGTTCGTGTATGTAAACGTAACAGTACAATATCTTAAAGGGGTACTGTACGCCATTTTCAATAAATTTCGTGTGATAACAACGATCTATTATCGATAATATATAGAAACATAAGTAATTTGAGTCGAAGATGTATTCTGTAAACGCTCAGGTTAATAGGCTATCTTAAAATTTAATGATTTAAAAGTTAATAATTTAATATAAATTGAATTTATGGCTGGAGCCATAAAATGGCGTAAATTAAAATACGAATTTCCGTGTACAAAACGTAATCAAATTATAATTGAGGGATACTACATTAGTAAACCCATTGCACACACGATCGTTTGAAACATTATGCTGATACGGGGAGAAAACTAAAGCCACTAGTGGTGATACAATAACATAAATGAGTATATGGAACTAGTATGCATATATAATATAACTTTTATTTGATACATTTGGTTGAAAACTGTACAAAAATTACTCGACAAGAACAATTTGTAGTTTTGCTTTCCGGTAAATTTGCCATCCGTAACACTACTTCGTACTCAACAGACTTTCAAATAATGGGAATTTTTGTACCTTATTCTCCGACTCTCCGACTCAGAGACTATAGAAACCAACAACAACATTTGGGTACAGTATCCCTTTAATGGCATACTTTGTTGGTAACACGAAAGTCGTGAAATTGTCATGTAATTTGTGAACACAGTCCACGTCTTAACGGTGGATGAGTACACCACGACAATATCAGTAACAGTCACAGCTAGTTGGAATGAAACATTCAATACAATAGCAGACCCCGTAATTAACTAACCAATTACTTGGCGACAACGTTCTCCTATAGTCAAAAATTTTGATGATATGATGCATAAAACTGTATATAGACCGACACTATCAATATAAGTGAGTCAGATATAGTTTGATAGGGACATTTTGACCAATAGCGTATTTCGTTAATTGGCGTACTAACTGTGCGATAACTTGGCGACAATGTTCTCATATTCACACGTTTCGATGAAAATTTATGAACACGATGCATCGGTGTTAATTGTAATAGTTGTACTTATAAGTTGGAAATGCAACTGTGATCACCCGTCAGTTCATTGTTGTTATTGACATCGAAGTTCGTGTGAATTACCCTGGCGCCTGTATCATATTGTGTAAATTTATGTCCTGTCAACTGGATTGAACAGGTCGAGTTCAAAAACTGACAACAGTCAACATTATAATATCTACGTTGATGTTGATAGTATTTTCACTAATGATTGACATCTTCTGAATTACTGTGGTGCGTGTATCCTCTTGTGTAAGAACATGTATCTGTGTTTTGATAGAGTCACAACCCTTCAATTTGAACATTAACACTCGCGTCTCAGTCGACGGCGCAAATATGCGGCGAATACCAAGCTGCCACAATTTTGTGGACAAATACCACTGATTAAGCCAGTTTTCGGAGATTTACAACTTGTCTGGTTCACATAGAAACCGAAGTCGGGCAGTCTTAACATTATTCGGCACTGTATAATTCACTTTAAAAAAACCAATAGTTTACAGCGATCACGACCGAAAATCGACATTAAATTTCGTTGATGATAAATGTAAAGGGGTTACGGAATAATGCAATTAATTACTGGACGCAGCCGGAATGCATTGTACCGAATTAACGTGTCGGATAACGACGGTGAAAGGTATTGCTCTGAACACAACCACACAATAGAATATGCAAATATTGGCGGAGTCAGATTTAGTCATACTGTGTGGAGTCACTGCCGTATATAATTTGGTCACCGATAATTCTGTTAAATTTTGACGGCATGAATTTGGAATCACGTACAATTTTAACTTTTATCATTTTCAGGGCGCTATAAACAAAGGTGATTAACCGTATAACTGATTGCTACGGTCCAACGGCATCAAACTATTGGTATTGTCTAACTATCTGGCAAACTATCGATTTCCAAATACAACGTAGTTGTTTTGTTTTTTTGTCAGGCGAGCAAAATTTATATTATGGTCATCTCTGTTCTAGGTACATGCTTTCGTTTCAAAAAGCTGCAGAAAAATAATAAATAAATAATAAATAATAAATATGTGTTATATACACAATGTGTTTGTATCGAAACATGTATCGCGACTCGGCTAGTTTTCGTGGCCATATAGCGACGAGGCGCCCTTGGTCGCCGAGTCGCTATATGGTCACGAAAACTAGCCGAGTCGCGATACATGAATCGTTACAAACACATTGTGTATATAACACATTTATCTACCATTGGTGTGACAGAATCCGCCGCACAAATTACATTTTAGGAGTTTCTTAAATGCCAAAACTGTTGAATTTGTGTCCGACGATTAGCTTTCTTGAGTGAATTCTCCCAACCTGCTAAGGTATCTGTGTCACGCGATTAGCTTGCTTTGCTAAATTCTCACAACCTGCAAGTTCACGCGAGTATACCTAACGGAAATTGAATTAAATGGACAAAATATATTACACCTGCATGTTTTATATAATTTATAATAAATACTCAACAAATACATATTAGTTACTTTGTGATATGTTATACTATAGTGTGGTCGTGGTACGCAAAAAAACGGGTCAACCCAGAAGAAATTGGTATAGAAGCGATCTCGGTGTCATTCAACGCGGGAGAATCTCTGCTACAACATATCCAAAATCCGCTAAAATCCGCTTTGGGCAAAATCCAGGATCCAAGATGGCGTCCAACATGGCCGCCTTTAGTCAAAAGAGATTCTGACTGAGATTAATTCGACATAATGAGAACAAATGTTGCCATATTAATACAAATGTATACATTTTTGCGAAGGTAAAGTATTATGCCACATATCTATAGAAAAAATGGAACCCCTCGCCCCAGATGGCTGCCAAAATGGTGGCCTAAACTCGAAAATTTGAAAATTTTGCCTAATATCTTAAAGATCAATTCCTGTTGTTTGATAATGGTTCAGACTGGCGACATTGAATAGTCATATTCATGTTAATTCATCATTGGAGCAATGAAAGATACCATAAATGGGGTCCCAGCCTCATATACACCCTCAAAAATTTGATTTTACAGAACGCGGTATAAAATTCCACAAAAATTGCCATTGGGATTCCAGTCGTATATCAACAAGAAATGGACAGAACTGTACAATGTAAGTTGGGCATACCATTATCTATAATTACTCCAATTCAATGAAACCCAAATTGGCGCTTTGTCTTAAAATGGCTGCCAAAATGGCGGTCAAAATATGGAAAATGGCAGATATTTAGAATGGTCGTCAGAGGGTTAGACCCAGAAGGAATTGGTAAAGAAACGGTTTTGTTGTCATTCGACGCGGGAGAATCTCGTGTATAACATATCCAAAATCCGCTAAAATCCGCTTTGGGGAAAATACAGAATTCAAGATGGCGTCCAACATGGTCGCCAATAATAATGAAAATGGCAAATATGTAGTTACTCACGAAAACCCATTCGACAAAACGCCAATTCGGCACCAATACACATCATTAATTGAAATCAATGTTTTTTGTGGGTATCAGTAGCCAATCACGATTCAAAATGCTAAGATGGCTACCAAAATGGCCACCGAAAATTGTCGAAATTTAAGTTCTGCTCAGAGGAAAGCCGAAACAACACGTCGGTTGTGAGCTAACGATGACAGACCTATTAAACATGTTGCCAATAATCTACTACCACAATCTGTTTAGCCCGAAATGTTCCAACTAAGAAGTATCTACTGCAGGATCCAACACGATGTCCACTTATTACGAGGGACTATCTGGAAATTAATTAAAAAGAAATTAAATTGCTACGAATCTGGATTATTTGAAAACACAGTGTCAACATTTCTACTTATATCGACTATTCGGAACATCAAATATATGGGCATCGGTGGTCTAAGTCCGGAAGCATCAGGCTATAATAGGTTTTCCAGTGCTGGCGAAAGTGAAAAGGACAGGAGGGAAAAGCGAATAATCTGGGGTTTACTTAATTGGTGGGCAAGTTGGTTATCGGAGCTGGGGAGTTTCATAGTAAAATTATTTTCTTCAATATCAAGAGGAAAAATGAAAATTCGCACGTACATTGTATACCCTTCAAACTTTATGTGACAATTCCGTGTCATGCGATTGTGGGTATATACATGTGGGTAGAAACATTCTAGTACATATATAGACGCACCTATATCTTCTACACATTTAGTGAATTTCATCAATGATATGTAGACACAATGTGCGTCACGGCTGGATCTGACCCGTAGGCGTAAAGGTATCAACCATTTAGCTTGATTAACTGGCATTTCAAGGTTGTCATTGGATAGAAATGCCACATGAACATGGTGATTAACAACATGTTTGTCTAAGAAATGTGAACAATGAACATGTTATTTTCCGGATGTTAGACAATCAAACTGCCACATAAGGCGTTCATCCATGCTCATCAGAGCACGAAATATGTGCAAATTAATGACACGAAAACTATTTCATGCGGACGACGTACTCTAGACCTACATCCAACGTCATTTCCTATTAACTTTTATTGTTTGTACGGACGGTTTCGAGGTTTGAAAATCCCGCTTGTCCAAGAAAACCTCCACATACTTACGGAGTCGATGTGTAAACAATGTATGGGGATAGTTTCTTCATACATATATGTATTTGGCACACGTATTTTCTAGAACATAAGATATCACCATTTACCGGAGAGTTGATATCTGGGAAGAGATCAGAGTAAAACTACTTTTCTTACATGTCGAAATGGGGGATCCATGGGCTACATTTAGTTCCAGCTTGAAACTTGAAAATGATGGCCGAGCCCGAATAGTTCATATTGCGTCGCATCAGTGCTATAATGTAACCCACATTTTCAACTTTCCGAGAAAATGAAGGTTGAAGTTTTTAGACAACATTTCTCATAATGTTGACAAAGCATGACGTATTGTTGTATTTATCCCAATGAAAACTGACATTAGCTGTTCATTGAACCACATATTGTTTTCTGTTTATTCCCTCGTTTTCTTTTAAAAAACAATAGCTTTTTTGGAGATATGACATTTTGCGTATGCCAGCGACGATTCGTTTCCGTGCTATAATGAAGTTGTGCTAATAAATGCAGATTAAGCTAAATATGGTGGCAATCGCATGTGTCTATGAACTAAAAAGTGCATATTCTACACTATGAAAATTCACCCATGTGCATCATCATACAGAAATGTGTGGAACAATCACAAAATTTAAATCACCAAATGATCACGTGACTAACATGGAGATACTACCATATAGCACACATTTTAGAATTCACAAACACAAAACAGAAGTCACGTGGACAACCTGAAGCGTCCGATTGGCTGCTGTTGGACATACGACCTCATAGCACGAATAATTGTAAAGATAGCTGGAGATACGACATTTGCTTCACTGGTTTGTGCGAATATTTGTCTTCCAATGCAAGGACAGTTTGGCCCATCGGATTGGATTTTTTCTCACGATTCGAATGGTATCAAATACTCATTTCCCGCCATAATGGATATACGACATTATAGCACTGATGAGTCGAGATTTTGTCAACCCGCGGGAAGCCACAAAAAGATTGAAAATAAATAGTTTTGATGTATATGAGCCAACTGTCAACTGCATCCACCACTCACAATTTCCATTATGTGATAAGCTGGGCAGCGTCTACCATTTTCGTTTTTGAAGCCATATTAGATAAAATTTATTGTTTCTTTTGGTCTATTTGAGATGGAATGTTCACAAATAAAAGAAACGATCAATTATTTTGTAGACAAGATCTGCTCATCCCTAAATATCAAATGTGACCAGAACCCCAAAGTCGATTTTGGTTAAATTTCATACCGCATTCGTTATAACTTATTAGTGAAGGACCGGAGTAAACTATGATCTAATCTATTAGAAATGTCATTGCTGTAATGATCATTGAAAGAATATACCCATTGTTTCCCAGTTCAGAGAGCAACAAGTGATAAACAGAAGTGATAGAAAATAGTATTTTTCACATCGGGTGGCCATTTTTGGTACTGTTTTTAAGTTTTTACATAGAGCTAGCATAATGGCATCATAAAGAGGTATACATTCGTATTTATTTAGTCAATTTTATTCATCAACCACTACTTATAATGGATTGAATGACACTGTGATCAATATCCGTCATTTTCCATATTTTGACCGCCATTTTGGCAATCATTTTGAGACAAAGCGCCAATTTGGGTTTCATTGAATTGGAGTATTTATAGATATTGGTATGCCCAACTTACATTGTACAGTTCTGTCCATTTCTTGTTGATATATGACTGTAATCACAATTGAGAGTTTTGTGGAATTTTATACCGCGTTCTGTAAAATCTAATTTTTGAGGGTGTAGATGAGTCTGGGACCCCATTTATGGTATCTTTCATTGCTCCAATGATGAATTAACATGAATATGACTAATTAATGTCGCCAGTCTGAACAACAACAGGAATTGATCTTTAAGATATTAGGCAAAAACTTCAAATGTTCGAGTTTAGGCCGCCATTTTGGCGGCCATCTGGGACGATGGGTTCCATTTTTGCCATAAACAGGTGGCACAACATTTTACCTTTGCAAAAATGTATAAATTTGTATACATATGACAACATTTGTTCTCACTGTTATCGAATTAATCTCAGTCAGAGTATCTTTTGATTAACGGCAGCCATGTTGGACGCCATCTTGGATCCTGAATTTTGCCCAAAGCGGATTTTAGCGGATTTTGGATATGTTATACACGAGATTCTCCCGCGTCGAATGACACCAAAACCGCTTCTATACCAATTTCTTCCGGGTCGAACCCTCTGACGACCACACTACTATAATACCCATATTGGTAGGCAATCAAATAATGTTAAAACCTTGGAACTATTTGTTTATAGTACGCAAGAATATACGTTGGAGTGTCGTTTTGATTTTTCACGCGATTGATGTGACGTCAGTTCATTCATGATTTGGCACCAGTCAACGACGTCATGAGCGCCTTGTATCGCAACTGCAGTAACGATACAGATGTTTTTATCGCCAATTAGTTATCGCCAATTGTATCAGGGAATTTCGTAGGAAATGGTAGATAAAGAGCGTTCTCAGTAGGAAATGGTAGATAAAGAGCGTTCTCAGTAGGAAATGGTATATAAAGAGCGTTCTCAGTAGGAAATGGTATATAAAGAGCGTTCTCAGTAGGAAATGGTAGATAAAGAGCGTTCTCAGTAGGAAATGGTAGATAAAGAGCGTTCTCAGTAGGAAATGGTAGATAAAGAGCGTTCTCAGTAGGAAATGGTAGATAAAGAGCGTTCTCATATATCTTTCGTTTTAATTGAGGATGGCTTGTGGATTTACCTTCTAACTGTGTGATACAAACGTTGCTTTATTGTTTTCCTTCTGAAATCACTTACATATTATATGCCCGCTTACATGTATTTTAGTGAAATTGGCTAGAACTGTTCCACTTTGATACCGCAAATCTGTGTAACTCCTATGCACCCATATATGATCGCACCATCCTCTATTTAGGTACCGTTTTAGCATAAATGATCGCATCATCCTCTATTTAGGTACCGCTGTCACATAAATGATCGCATCATCCTCTATTTAGGTACCGTTGTCACATAAATGATCGCATCATCCTCTATTTCGGTACCGTTGCCACATAAATGACACTGGTGGAATATTTTGTTAGTGGTACTTGAAAACTGCTTGCTCACTTAATAACAGCAATCAAGACAGGTTCTTGCATAATATTATATGTAATAATTGTTTTTTTCTCTCTTCAACCATATTCACCAATTAGCAAATTCGTCTGTAGCTATACTACCTACATATAACAAGTATAGCTATACATGTCCTTTCCTAGAGCTGCTTGTTTGGATGTTGTTTCTAGAATTGTCATGCCTTCAAATTGAAATATTGAAAGCATTGTGTTCTACCACCCGCCGTTGCTTTTGTTGCAATCGATTATAATTGTGCAGTCTGCTTTGATCAGAGCATGCAACCGCCCATCGAGGAATCCGTAGTGCTTATATTACAACGGACATTGACCGAATCAATTATTTTATATCATCGAAGCTACTGAATGCGTTTCATAGAACATCTGACATTGCAGATTTATTGGCGCGAGGTTCAGACAGCGCTTCAGTTTTTCATGGGTCTCAATTAACTTCACTGGGTCGTCGTTCATCTCGTGCACATCGACATATCTGGTAAGTGTTTAATATGTTAATGACATGTATGCTTTTATGCTTTAATTGTCAAAGCTGCAAATTAATGCAGAACATGAATCTATACAATGGGGTCACCGTCATCATCATCATCCTCACCGTCATCAACATTCTCATCGTCATCACCGTCGTCGCCATCATCATCCTCATCATCGTTGGGCACGCATATATATTTTATCTAGCGAATTAAATTTAAAATAAAAAGTCGTGAATTGGCTGAGCTGCTAAGAGCGCGGTCATCTATATTTTCTATAGCGATGAGCCAAATTCTGGTGTCGTGTAAGTTTTTGTGTGAAATTGACACGTGACTTCCGGTTAGCAACTGTCTGGAGGTCGTCAAATTGCGGAATCGGCAGTGGACCAACGAGACTTTTTTATGTGATTTAGGCATTTTAGTTTCATTTAGACCAATTTCGTCAGTTAGTTTAACGAACACCAGAGAAGACATCATGACACGGTTCATGACGTCATTTACATCATATTGGATTTGTGGGCCAGAATCCAGACAAGATTGCACAATCCATGACAATACTTGTCATGTCGTCTCCACCGGGGCCATTTCATGCTGTTACATAAATTATTCTCAGCGTTATATCGCCGATAAAAAGCAAATTCGAGGCACAGCGTGTGTGGTTGCTCCGCTACGTGTCACGTACGTTTTGCATTAGATAAAACACTACACGAAGCTCGATATCGCTCTGTTACCTGCATTCCCATAAGATATCAGTACGGACTATCGCCAGCTTAAAAGTAGATGACGTCATTTACGTCATCGATAACAACGTAATGAAGGCTAATACGAAAAGCAAATACAATTTTGGTATTAGGTCGCTGGGAAAGCGATTGATACGCCGCGTATTTCCCGACCATTTAGATATATTTCACCGTAGAGCATATGATAAAAAGTATTCTCGGTCCACAACAGCGTGGAACATCGGTTCGGTTCATGGTGTGGTGGACCGAGTCCCGTCCCGCTACTCTTATAAGTATATTTTATAATTTCACCCATACAGAGCCCCAGACAAACATGAGCAGACGACACTCTTCTATATGCTTCTATATATGTGTGGGGCTCCCTGCAGGGTAATGGATGTTTTTTATTTTATGTCCTAAAAATTGTAAGAAACATTTATTTAAAAAAATGATAAAAAATTGTTAGGCCAATGCATTCTCTTATATATGCGAGGCGACCTATGGTCGACTCGCATATATAAGAGAATGCATTGGCACAGGGTATATATCTTCTATGTATAACAGATTTTTCGCCCAGAATACGTGGGTGGGAGTTATCTTGCTTGCATGTCTTTGTGTATATGAGCATAGAGGCCATGATTTGGAACAGTAAACACGGAAGTAGAAAAAAAACCCAATGCGGAAATGAAACGTCTGCCAAATCTACCAGTGTTGCGCGCGCATCACAATTTCACCGATTCATTTCGCAATAGAGTTAATTCGCGACGTCACGGAGTCCCGATAAAAAGTCATATTGAACAATCGGGAGTCCAATGTGACTTTCAGTAGTCCAATATGACTTTTTCCCGGATTATCGCGTGACTGCTTATACGTGATAGTTAAGGAATGGATAATAATATATCATATAGTGTAGTCTACCGAAAAATTAGCCATACACATATATACATAGGATTCGAATTAATATATGCGATTTTCCGTACTATTATAATGTTATAATATCCTATATATCTTATTATATATCATATAAACGTGCAGTAATTAATGTGCACGAAATAGATTACAAGTATATAGAGGGGTAGTCTAGTCCATATCAAATTTAGGCATAGCCGTATATACGTGTGATACCAACACAAAGTATATAGCTTATTATATATAAATCGTTAATATATACTAGTAAACAGTAGTCAAGTCTATACATATTAGTAAAAGGTAGCCAAACTTATAAAATTTATGAGTTTAAGCCAGGGACGTAAATGTCCCATTGCCTTAATGTAAATCTTAGGACAGGACCAAGATAACGCTCTTCATTTAGCGTCAGTCAATGCCATTGGGTGTGGTTGCGGATTATAAATTATAATTTCTTTTCTGGTATCTTTATATATAGTGTATATATGACACAAAGTTCGTCAACCGCCATGTCACGTGTATGTAGACAATACATTAAACTATCGTGTTTACTTTTTTTCTGTCATTGTAAATGCTATATATATATCGGACATGTCAGACGATGACACCTGTAGGCAAATCTACTACGTCTTTTGGACGAAAGTCTGTTATAGAAAGGTAACGGGACTGGACTCGATCTAAAACAGCATCAACTCTTGTGGACCGAGAAGACATGGTCTATGTGTCACCCAGATTCAAAGAATCACAAGGCAGTACAGTAGTTGCACAATTCAAAGTCTAACTAATGGAAGTAAGCTATACATCTCTTCACTACATGCAACAACAACCTTTTAATCCGACCCGGGTCGGATTTACGAAACGTTTCTAATCACATTAGAGGTCTGGTACCATGAACTCAGATATACCTCCAATTTGTGTATTGTATCTATGTTCCTCTTGATGTGACGGATCTGTAAGTTTTGTAAATAGTGCCCATTCACTATGAATATTATCTTTCTAGATACATTAAAATATGTTTAAAGTAAAGTTCCTGTGACGATAAATAGAGAATACCTACGGGTTTTGGTTGAATACCCGAATTATCTCATGAGTGGGTGCAAGGAAGTACAGAATTTCCACGAGCGGCTGCAAGCCGCGAGTGGAAATTCTGTACTCCCTTGCCCCCACGAATGAGATAATTCGGGTATTCAACCAAAACCCGTAGGTTTTCTTTTTATTATATGCGCTACGTTATAAACGGCCCCAAAACTGCTAGTTTGTCCCACAGTTCACTACAAACTGTTACAAAGCTTCGACATTTGCATTTTGTTTACATTCCATCAATTGATTTGTTCACCACTGAATGACAAATATCGAGCATATCCGCCATAAAAAATAGTCCACATTGTTTTATTCTGAAATGATGTGAGAAAATTAATGTATACATAATTTAATGATAAGAAAATATAATAAAACAAGTTAAGTTAACATTATAACAATTAAATAACAGTTTATGAACATTTTAAGTCTTTATTTAGCGAGAAAGCACATGGCTCACGACACAAGCTTGAAGCTATCGATCGGCCATTGGCATTGTGTTTTGATCGCTAACAAATAACTTCCGTTTTAGGAATTAAACTTTTTCGAGTTGGAGAAATCGTGTTGGATTTTGACGAAATGTGTAACAAGTAAATAGGTTGGTTGACTGTTATCATACAATACGCATATGGCGAATGATAGGCCAGCTAAACTAATTCAAACTAGTAACATTAAACAGTCAAATAACTAAAATTATTGAAATTAAAGTTCACGAAAGTCGGAAGTTTTCAAATCGTTATCTTCTTCCAGCTCCATGATTCTATCAAATATTTTAGAACTTTGCTCGCGAGTAGCTTTGTGTATTAAATTATTTGTTATCGATAAAATACAACATTTTAAAACAAATCAATTCAATCACTGTCTGAGTCATAAATCCTTCGAATTCGCTTATACTGCTTGGCCGAAACAGGACTAGTGTTCAGATTCATTTCATTCATCATGACTTTCTGGTTCTGTGAACTCTGTAAGTACACATTGATGGGTGCATGAAAAGTGTTCCCAGCGAAAATTGACGATAACATACCCGATGAACCACTGTCGATAGAACTCCGATTAGGCACATTCACTGACACTGGCGTAGAAATTGTATGCGGAATATCAATGACTGTAGGGCTCCGATTATCAGGCACACTCACTGGCGTAGAATTTTGGCCTGGATTGGCTGGAATATCTATCACTGTAGACCTATCTACTTGCTCCGTTTCAGAAATGTCATATACATGTACAGATTCATTCCTGCCCATGCTGTCGGTGGAAGCTGAATGTGATAATAGTGATGATATCTGTTTACTTTGTACGGGATTTATTTTCGAGTAGTTCAGCAAACTGTTGACGTTACGGTGTCCGGAAATCTGAATGATTTGATGAGCTGGAACACCTTTGTCGTTCAGCGTCTGCACAAGATGTTTGCGAACGCTGTATGGTGTCAAACGTTTATCTGTTGTCAGATTTGCATCGTCGAGCATGTTCTTCATGATGGCATATATGTAATTTAGGCCCAACGCATTTATTTTATACCATGGTTTCCCCTTACTCCACCCTTGGTGATTCAGAGCCAAGAAAAAAGGACTGTCAGGATCTTTGGTTTCCCCCGGTCTCTTATCAGCAAACAACTTATAAAGAGCGACAGGGTCCTTCGTTGGATCAGCAATAGAGTAGGCCCTGGGCTTTGTTTTTCGAATGTCACGTGGATTCTCACCTGTTCTAGTTTTAGTTTGCCTCTCTTGAGAATAAACGATATATTCCTCACCATTGCCATCCTCGCGAAGTTCAACATCGCCCCATCTGAGTGAGTGTGTTTCAATGCCAGTCCTCATTCCAAAGTGCAATGAACATATCATCCACATTGAGTTCATTAGTGATTTTGGTGTAAATGGTCCGAGAACTTGAGCTTCATACAGCTTATCCAATCTTCTGAAGAAATAGGGTCAGCTGCATGCACTTTGTTACCTTTGCCCATCGCCTTCAGCTGTTTTTGCTTACTTTTGAGTGTTTCTCTGCATTTAGCAAACTGATGGTCATCGATTATTGAAATCGGATACGAATTCAATCGTAAATGCCTGTCAAGTGATGAGATAAACGCTCGCAGCGAGGTTGGCTCATATTCCGACCCATCTTTCTTTCTCACGGACAGCAGAAAATTGGAAATATATCCGCACAGTTTGTCAGGTGGTATGAACTCTGGCTGACGCTGTTCATCCATGGTGAGGAGAAACTCACAGAAAAGTCTCGTGTCGTAGTCAGTCTTCCTCTTGGTGTTTTTATTGCACTGCTCAGAATTAAATTGGTTAACATCATCATCAGAGAGGTGCTTAAATCGACCACAGTTCCTACTAACAGAGGGTTCTGAACTAGTTTCTGTGGTGCTGACTGTAGCAATGGCAGTAGCATAAGTGCTTGGAGTTGGAATGTCACTGCAAAATGTCAATGGAGGATGGATATCTACATGCAAATTGGCAGTACTACTACTACCAGTACCAGTAGTATCTTCAAATTCACTATTACATTCTTCTAAATTTGCTAAAACTTTATCCCAAGTTACTTCTTCAAGTTCTTGATCTAATTGCAAATTATCAAATGTAGAGTCCATATCTTCGTAAATTGTGAAAATTTTCTATTTATTATGATGCAGACGGAGATTGTTTGCATGAATACCTAAAGTACCTTCAATTTAAATTTACTATTACGTATAGTATTAATTAGAACAGAAGAACAATCCAGGGGGGAAACTCTTTCGCTACCGTAAAAATCAATAATTAAAAAAATAGTCCGGCTGTTATTGATACGCTTTGAAACTTAATGTGATTCGCCGCTATAAACCGGAAGTAAGCTACGAATAAGTAATACTATTGTGTTATCCATCGAGTCGGTCAGTGTTATCCATCGAGTCGGTCCAGGCGATGGATATATAGATAGAACGACACAGTTGTGTGAACTGATTAACGTTATTGCACGAGTTTGTTGTGACGCGATGGTAAAACGAGAACCGGAGGTTCGAGTTTTATCTCGCGGCACGACAAACGAGTGCAATAACGTTAACATGTTCACACAACTGTGTTGTTCTATGTTTATTGCACACTCTGAAGATTGCAGCTTGTAACATACTAACATTTAGGTCGATATTGTTGTATTTAATTTAACAAACATGTGCTTATTGTAGAATATACCCCATAATTTAGCGAAGACATTTTATGTTAAAGTTGACGTCGCCAGTGACGTTGTTGACGTAATAGTTTTGTATTGTTCAAGAACAATACACATTTTTTTATTGAACGTTTCAATTCTTCTGTATTTTGCTGTATTTCGCACACATAAGCCATTGGGTGTGCAATAAAACGCTCTACGCCACGGCAATTTCCCACTATTTAATGGGGAAGCATATAATAAACTGGTGTTTCGTTATCTGATGCAGACTTGAATTGAAATTTCGACATAAAATAATATTTGCTCTCTTTATCTTTTCAAGTCCGTCATTATCGAAGATGGCCGGGACAATATCCTGGATAATAACCGTTAACGCTGCTGGTCTGTTGTCCGGAGCGGTGAAGCTACATGTTGATGCAAACCAAACACAAGACGAATGTTTGTATTTAGTGCCAAGTTCTGTGAAAAACATCAGCAGTTTCACCGTGAACGATGCTGCAATTGATTCTGAATATATCCGCTCTAATTTCACCGTTATTAGGACAAACCTGACATTCATTTGTGTGGACATATTTACACACAATCGGGAGCTTGTGGTAGGAGAAGTACTGAACTGTGCGCGTAGTCCACTGAATAGAGCAACTTCCGCTAAAACTGTTGCAGACCCATCCACGGACGAAGGAGAAACAAACACTGTTGTAAATGGAGAAACCATACCAACTAAAAGTGATGCAATCATAGTCATGACAACGAAAACGTCCAATGTAGAAACGGGATACGACAATCAAACAGAACCAAACATAACATACAAAAACATAACGGCCATGTGTCCAAATGCAGATAAACAAAGGTCTTCAACATACTGGCAGAAAGAAGTAGCCTATTGGATTGGCGCAATGCATCTCAGGGTCATTGGAGCTCTTGTGTTACCTGGCAACACTCTCGCTTTTAGTACGATCCTAAGTATGAAGCCTTTGACGTCCTCTTCATTATTCATAGCCGTTTTAGCCGCCAGCGACACATGCGTGCTAATTTTGAAGGTAGTGTTCAATGAGTTGAACAAAATCAGATATACTTTCAGTTCTTTCACATGTGGGTTCTTTTTTTGGACAGTTTCCGGTATGGGAATGTTTTCCAATTGGCTCATTGTTTTAATGACGACTGGACGCTTCGTTGCTGTTTGGTTCCCGTTTCGTGTTAAAATTGTGTGCACGAAAAAGAACGCAGTAATTTCAATTGTTGTTGCTTGGGTCGCCCTCATGGGCATTAACTTTCACATGATGTGGACCACAGCGTGGCGTATCGGTAACTATTGCTGGTTTCATCCTGATCATGTAGACGTCATTGATGAAGTTTGGTTTTGGATTGATGCACTGTTTAATTCCATAATTCCGGCCGTGTTATTAATGTTCTGCAATGGAGCCATTATAATTGGTATCCGAAGGAGTCAAGAAACACAGACAAATATGAATGTGAGAGAGGACGATATGAAAGAGAAAATGAAAGTACAACAGCAGGTGAACATTATGTTACTGGCCATCAGCATCACATACATTATCTTAACCTTGCCCGTGGGAATATTTTACATTTATGCACCCTATTGGGACTATCAAACAAGCCAGTACGAGAGAGCCAACTATAATCTTATACGGATCCTTGCTTACGTTCTTCTCGACATGAACTATGCAGTTAATTTCTACATGTATTTTCTCACTGGGAGAAAGTTTCGCGTGCAGCTCTCTAAAATGTTCGGTTGTTATAACCCACCATCAGCACACGGAACGACGCTAGCGACATCTGGGGAGATTCCATCAACGATGACTGACGTTAACAATGTAACGTTGTCTACGGATGGTGAGGTCTGATTCAGATAGTAACGAGTGTTAAGACCATTGGTCGCCATGGGATTATTGGTAGGGTGGTGGGGTCTGATTCTGATAGTAACAAGACTTAGTGTTAAGACCATTGGTCGTCACGGTATTATTGGATGGATGGTGAGGTCTGATGCATATAGTAACAAGTGTTAAGACCATTGGTCGTCATGGTATTGTTGGAAGGGTGTTACTTCCCTTTACTGTTATGTTGGTTTCGGCCTATGTTTATGTGGTGCATATTACGATTACCGTATATATTGTCATATATCGAGGTAGTATACAGTAATGCCCTAAATAATCAACTCTTTAACCACAGCAGAATTATGGGTAATTTGTCAGGATTTAGCCAGAAATATGGCTTGTTGCCATTCATCGGAAAGCTCTCACTGAAACAGGCCATATTTCCGACTAAATCCTGAAACGTTACCCATAATTCTGCTGTGGTTAAGGAGTCGATTATTTAGGTCATTACTGTACATAATGTTATGCACCGGGAGCAAACAGCCAGCGGAAGAGTAGATATGTAGATCTGTAAACTAGAGATACATGTACATGTACGGTGGGTCGATTCTATCTTGTCCGTGTAAAGTCAATGTCAGCACCGCGAAGCTTGCTTTAAACAAAAATAATACAACTGTCTGCTGATTAATGTGTATGATAACACACCAATAAGCCATCGACCAAAGTAAGTTATGCATCAAGGTCCGGCGATGACCGACCTTTAATTACTGTAAAGATATGTAAGTCGTCAGCTGTGCTGTAAAACGGTATGTCGTGATTACAATATGCCTAGGCATTGTCTTCGCGCACACTCATGGATTGACAATGCAGGTAAACAAATAATGTCGGTTTGACTGTGTCGGACCGTCGTAATCCGACAGTCCCATACCGTATCATCAGTTGTATGTGGAGTCAGCGTTGTTTTATGCTCCTGAAAAAGGTTTACATGTATATTAACATTAGTTCATGCTGTCAAAATTCAACAGTATATTTATTGGCGACCAAATTATATACGACAATGGCTCCATATAGTATAACTGAATCTAATTCTGCGGATATTTAATATTTATTATTAATTGTTTGTATATTCAGTGCACTGATCCGGTATGGTCATTCGGTGCAACGAATTCCGGATACATCTTGTCTTGCGTCCGTAATTAAATTACGTTATTCGTATGTACCGATATCTTTATCACCCACGTGATGTGACCTATACAGAGGTGGACTAATGTTAAGGCTGTCTGACTTCGGTTCCTATGTGAACCAGATAAGCGCCAAATCTGCGAAAACCGGCTTAATCATTGATATTTCCTGCTAAATTGTGACAGATGGGTTGTCTTCGAGTTTGACTTCGAGGAGACGGAGCAGTCGGCTCTGAATTGTCTTCATTCGACTCAGCGTTTATATTGAAACTGACAGTGGTGTGACTACAAAAACACAGATAAATTTACTGACACAAGATACACGCACTAGAATAATTCAATAGAGCTTCGATGTCAACCACCAGTGGCAATAGTATCATCAACAACAACAACAACAACGTAGCTTAAGCTATTACAATGTTGACAGTCTTATCAGTTTTTGAACTTAACCTGTTAAATCCACTTCCAGTTGCCATTTGCCATGTTGTCGCCCAGTTATTACGACAATTTACGGACCGGGAGTCCACTATTGGTTAGAATGTTCTTTTCAAACTATCTTTGGCTGACTCACTGATATGGATACTAAGTTTCGTGATACTACTTCACTATACACCGTTTGATGCATCATGTTATCAAATTCAATCGAAAGATGTGCGACTGTAGAGGAACGTGGTCACCAAGTCATTGCGCTCAATTATTACGGGATCTGCTATTGTCTTGAAAGTTTCAATCCCAACTAGCTGTGAATTTTACTGATATATTGTCGTGATGTACACATTCACCTGTTCAAAATGTATTTACAGGTGAGTGGACAATTTGACGCCTTACATATGTGACCCGCCATATCAAATCCAGTCGTAAGTCGGGATTTTGTTTACCCTGTGCCAATGCATTCTCTTATATATGCGAGTCGACCATAGGTCGCCTCGCATATATAAGAGAATGCATTGGCCTAACAATTTTTTATCATTTTTTTTAAATAAATGTTTCTTACAATTTTAGGACATAAAATAAAAAACATCATTACCCTGCAGGGAGCCCCACACATATATAGAAGCATATAGAAGAGTGTCGTCTGCTCATATGTTTGTCTGGGGCTCTGTATGGGTGAAATTATAAAATTGTTAAAGAATACAAGACAAAATTATTAAAATTGTAAAAAATTGTTAGGCCAATGCATTATCTTATATATGCGAGGCGACCTATGGTCGACTCGCATATATAAGAGAATGCATTGGCACAGGGTAAAAAAAATCCCGACTTACGACTGGATTTGATATGGCGGGTCACATATTACCAAACAGTATACAATTAAGATGTTTTACTTTTAGATGTACATACATTTTAGTTTTAACTGTGATTCATGTAGCTTTATTACTTTACGTCTCAACAGGGTTTGCCCGATTCATATGATTTAGAATGGTCGAAATTAGTATTACTCGTAACTGATTTGTCGGCTTTTCAGCTGCTATCGTTTTATATTTACCGCCATTATTTATACAGTAGTCAGTTTAGGGTGAAGGGACGTGCACACTGCAGTCCGAACATCCTACCCGGCATTCGACATTCAGGATTTAAGTTTAATCGAAACTATGCTCGTAGTAGAGGAAGTAAAGAGGTATTTTTCAGTTACGGATAATACTAATTTCGACCATTCTAAAACATATGAATCGTAATGTCTCCCGGGAAATCATATGGTCACCACGGGAACTTGTCTAAGTTACTTAAACGGTTTTGTACCGTGAAACATGCTAAAGCCTGACCATATGTTTAACGGTTCAAGGTTGGCATCGATGTTGCGCGGTATGATACCGTTAATACGACGAGCATTTGTCTAACAGTGCTTGATTATAACATTGGTCCATATGTGAGCATTACTAATATGGGCTGTGGCATAAAGTTTTCTTACAACAAGTAATGCAGGGAAGTAGCGATATGGAATACAGGCAGGCGACACATCATGCCAACTATTTAAATATCGATACTCTGAACCAGTTTTTAATGCCGAGTACGTCACACCATAACTGCAGTAGAATAGTTACGTTGGTTGAATGGAATTTGTTGGGATGTGCAGAATTTCCAAGACAATATGCATGTCTTACATCACGCTAAGGGCTAACTGCATAGCATTTCATGAATCGTGGCACATTTGGTAGTTAGACCCCGCCCCCACCAGAATACGAAAATGCAATCAAACGATCAAACGATCAATAAAGGTCGGTCACATAACCTCATTCGATAACTTTAGTTCTTCGGGAGGTGCTTGTAGTCTATTAAATCCGAATTCGAAAGCATGGAACAAATCCGATAAGCAGGAATAATGCACAAAATAAAACGGCTCCAAGGCAGAATTGATATTATAATCTGGTCGATAACAGTTTTGACCAAGAACAAATATTGACTAAGTTGGTTTGTATACGATTTTGAAGAGGAATATATCCATGTAACATATACAAATCCGCTACAATCCGTTTTGATGTTTTTTTTTGTAATTCAAGATGGCGTCCAAGATGGCTGCCAGTTTCCGTTAAGCCAGTTTGCTGCAATTATAGTGAGAAAATCTTGTAATATAGTTCAGTACTCACCTTAGTTTCACCTCAAACTAATTGTAACACAAAGTTTCTCTGCGGGAATAGGATATTAACCGACCACAACAACAATACAAAATAAAAAATAATCAAGAAAGGCGAAATTGATTAATTGTGAAAAATAAATTTGTCTAAATTTGGTAAATACTCAAGTTATGGTTATTCAAGAACGCTTATAAAACTTTAGTTTACAAGGCCTTCCATTTGTATATATATATAGAGAGAAAACAGAAAACCTTTCCCAGATACGTTGAGTATTTTTCGAGTTATGTGCCTCCAACATTTGGAGTTTATCTAATTTCAGCTGCTCAATTTCTCAAAATTTATAACATCCATTTTCTATTGTCTTGAATTTTAAAAACTAAAGAAAGAAAAATGAAGGAATTTCTTCTTGTTTTGGCTATTTCCTCCCTAGGTTGTGTACACAAACAAATTTCTTTAAAAATCTGTGATTGAGAGGACAAACTATTCTTAATCAATATGTGTGTTCCATTGTATTGTATGGCCATGTTTGCCTGTGATCCAGACCCGGCGTGATGAAGTAGCATATTTGAGGCCATGCAATTCAGTACATGTATATCCATATGTACTGTATTTCTCATAACTACTTAAGTATACATGGTTAAACGCAATGTGAAGGCATTGACAAATTCGTGGTAAAGAAACTCAAATTATGGCCCTATGAATACTTAGTATAGACTAAGTATTGCCATTTTGGGACGTTTTTGTCTATTTTTAAATGTTTCACCAGCTCCAACGAACCGTATTCTTTCATACAGAGTTTGCTGCTTCCAATTTTTGATGTTCACATTTAGAGCTACAATTGTTGCAACTCGATGGCGAAATGGTGAATCAATATTTCAGGGTTGTTCTACACTACACTGGCGTACTAAACTTTTTTTATCCAAGATAATCTACACAAACTGTTTATAAAACAAATTAGCCCTATCTCTCCAATGACTATAATATGGTGACAATATTATAGTGTTTTGTGATTTCACCTACCCCATTTAATATCAACATTCAAATTTGGAGTCAGTTTCTTGAAAATATGTGATCTGCAGTGACTGTTGATAACCAATGTAATATATTTTTTCCAACAATAAGTGTATCAGGAGCAACGTTCAACTGACTTTAGACATTAACACTAATTGCGTTCATTGTTGTTAACTATTTGTGCCAAAAATTATACCTTTAAAAATGGACACACATTCCACAACAGTCCACAATGGCATTTTTTGGAAAAAAGTCAATACTAGGTGATTCATAGGGCCATAAGTTGATTTTGGCACATATATCTGTTTAACAATTCCAACAAAGTGTATTTAACCTAGTACACTTAAGAGGTTATGAGAAATAAAGCATACCTATATCAATGTAATGATGACCTCAAATATTGTATTTCATCACACCACTTCTGTGTCACATGGCAAATTACATTCCATACAATCCATACAGTCCATACAATGGAACACTCATTTTGTTTCAGAATATTTTTGTCTTCTCGATCATATATGCATACTAGTGAGGAAACTAATACAACAGCAAGATATCCCTCCATTTTCCCCTAGTTTTTAAAATAAAAGACCATAACATATGTATTTAGCTAATTCTTATAAATTGAAGCTCGGAAATTTGACAAACTCCCAATTTTGGAGGCACATAACTCGAAAAATGCTCAACATATCTGGAAAATGTTTTCTGTTTTATAATCAGAATTGTCTATTCGACAAAATGGACATATCTATGGAAGGACTTGTGAGATGGAGCTTTTTATAAACATACTTTAAAAGCCATACATCGAGTACTTTACCAAGTTTTCACAAATTAGCTCACAAAATTTATCAATTTCGCCTTTCTTGATCCTATTTTATTTTTAGATTGTTGTTTGTGGTGGATTAATACAAATATTCCCACTCAGAAACTTTGTGTTGCAATTAGATTGAGGTTTGGCACCTTTTTCTCATAAATGCACTGGACTAATATGTATAGATATCTATACATTTTTGTGAAGCTAAACCATAACGCCACTTTGTGTGCCAAAATTGGTATTCTCCGTCCGAGATGGCCGCCAAAATGGCGGCGGGAAGTAGATTTTTATTTTACGTTTTTCTACTATCTATTAAGTTTCTGCTGTTTGGAACTGGTTGAGACTTGTGACTTTATTTTGTATTTAGCATGTTAATTGACAATTGGAGTAATGAAATATGCCATTCATGGAGTCCCCCTACCTTTCGATCACTCAACAAATTTATTTTACAGAACGCCGTATAACATTTCACAAAAAAACCACCATTGGGATTTTAGTCATATTTCATCAAGAAAATGGAAGAACTGGGCAATTAGATGAATTCTATTGTTATGGATATTCCAACTCATTGGTACCATATTGTCACTTTGACTCAAAATGGCGGCCGAAATGGAAAATGGTAAGCATTGTCCCAGTGTGCCACTCACCCCCCCCTTGCAAGTTGTGTATGATATACACAATTGACCATTCTGTCTTATATACATTGCATATTAACATTTCTGATGCACATTGGTTAATTGTCACTATTTTAACCACTGACATTACCAGAAATATTCGAATTTTTCTGTCACAAACTTGACATCAACATCGGCAAAAATTCACTGTTCAGGTTTGAACCATTTATTTTAAAAGTAAAATAGAACTATCTTTGGTATCAAAGGTGTTCATTGTTTTGCTATGAATTACATGTGTCACAGTGAGGTGTTAGACGAAATTACTTAAGATGGCTTGCAAAATGGCAGCCAAATTTGATAAAGAGTTCTTTTGTCACATATATTTCGAACGTTATTCTCTGCTGTCCCGAAAAGGTAGCAAATTGTGACTCACTTGGATATTAAACATGCTGCTTGATCAACTAAATGTTCTATTCGGGTTGTCCCAGTATGAGGCATGACAAGTTCATTTTAAGGGCTGCATTATGTATTTTGCCGTCAACTTCTTTTGGGATTCTGTCCCTGTTTTGTGTATGGAAATGTGCAGAACGTTGAAATGGAACTGAGAGGGTTCATATTATGTGGCTACTCTGGCCCATTAGCACCAAAATTGATCAACTTAATACAGTATTTGCCTGTTGACTTGTATGACCATATGTGAGGTGTTTAGGTATACATAGAGTTATTGTATTCATCAATGACTATATGGCCATGGATGGGGTGTCGATGTTGAGATGTATGGGTGTATAAGAAGTAGCTGTACATGTGAGGTGAACATGCATACAGGCAGTTGCTTTCTGGTCATTGAAGTGGTGTGCAGGTATTACGAGAGTAGCTACATTGTCCACATGTGTGTTGTTTATGTATATGAAGCGACTGTTTTCATTATGGGATGCACATGTGTACAGTGGGTGGCTGTAATGTCATGGGTGGGTGTTTATGTATACATTATGTTGGCTGTATGGTAATGGATAAGGTCTATGGATAAATAGGGGGTGCTTGGATGGTTATGCGCAATGTTTATATGTGTACATGAAATGACTGCACGGTATTTGTTGTTGGGGCGTATATGTATACCTGGAATACAGTTTGATGGTTTGGTGGTAATTGGCGGGCTTGTGTATATAGATCGTGACCTCATGCGCATGGGTGGGATGTACATGCTTATCTGTTGTGGCTTAATTGACATTGTTGTGAGTACAGGTATACAGTGGATAGTTGACTGCTCATGGATGGGGTGTATACAGCGAGTGACTGAATTTTCATGGTTGAGCTGTATTTGCAAGTATGGAGCGTACGGATGACCATGTGTGCGGAGTTTAGGTATAGATACGATGGCTGAATGGCCATTGATGATGTATATATATACACCTGGAGTGACCCACGGAACCATGTTTTAATTGATCCTCATGCATAGTTTGATTAGTCCTCTTTGGACTATATTTTAATTGACCCTCAGGGGACTAAATTTTATTAAACCCCCACGGGACCGTAGTTTAATCAACCTTATGACAACATATTTTAGTTTTAATTAACCCTCATAAATGGACCATATTTTAACTTTAATTAATTATAATGCTACCATATTTTAATTGACCTTTATGGGTCCATAGATCATCAACCCTCGTGGGACAATATTTTAAATAACATTCAAGGTTCAATTTTATCTAACCATCATGGGACAGTGTTTATATTAAACCTCATTGGTCCATATTTTAAATAACCCTCATAGGGCGCTTATTGTATTTAACCCTCATGTGATCAAATTTTAATTTACCCTCTTCAGACCAAATTTTAATTTACACTCTCTAGATGTTTTAATTAACCCTCATGGAACCATACATGTATTTAGTTAACCCCAATGAGAGGCCATATTTGGTAATCCTAAACATGCCTGTAATTTGTTTTTTAAATCGATAAATGTGGGTTTCAATGTGTGCCGATTGATTTAAATTTTAAATTCAAGATGGCTGCTGGTGGCCATGTTTTTTCAGAATTTTGGGACACAAATCGATGGCTCCCATCTAGAGATCACCCCGAAGTTTGGTGATGATCGGACGAGGGATGAGGGATGTGGCATGTAGGGTGTGCCAACGGAAATTTTTGATGGGCACAAGGACTCACTGACGACCGAAAGGAAGGATGACGGATTCTAACCCACGGTTATAGCTTTATCAAGTTTAGCTAAAATGGGACAGAGTCTGCTCTGTTTGAGGTACATCTGGAAATTAGAACCCAGCGGCTTGTGGGGTGAAAATGGAATTTACCTCCCTGGGAAATTTTGATCCAGTATAAGAGGGTGCAATCGGAAAATCTAAGCAGCTGGACACTTCCGCCAACGATATTACATCTCTTTGTTTGATGGAGTGTCACACTCCCGACCAAATACACACACTAGGCAGTCGCAAACAGTTTTATCTGGTTTTATATTTAGTCATACTTCCAGAAGATTTTTGAAAAAAGTTAAGATAGTCACTTTAATCGTATTTTATAGCATGCTACAATAATCATGTTTTAATGTCTTGGCTGTTCGATAAACTATGGAACATAATAAAAGTCGCTACTATCAGATAAATTCGTAACAAGGAGAGCACTCGGTGGAAATGTTGGTTAAGTATCAGCAGTATGTCTACTCAAAAGCCTCCACAAGATATATCGACACAACTCTAACAAGAACACGTCAATTTTCTTCTATTAGTTAGAAACATCATTAGAACAGATTGTGCGTCAAATTTAATATGTTCAAGTATGCACACAACCAGGGGGTCGATGAGTGAGATACACAAGAGGCCTGAACATCCGATATGAAGAAGTCTGAAAGAGGGAAACCAAAATACTAAAGCAAAACATTGAGCAAAATAATCGATTCTTGTTTTCTTGAAGCGACATCCAATCTAACGTACGCGATGCTTGTAAGATGGGAGAGTCATTCATTTGTGTTACAATCGATTTCATGCAGAAACTATGCTCTACAGATCAGAGCCAAAACATTCTTGTGCCCGAAGTGCACATTAAATAATCATAACGTGGCCCTTATCCGACCTCTTTGGGATCGTCAGACAATAACATTTCGTTTACGGAATAATGGAGACGCATTTACAATAATGTATCTACAATTTTGTAGCAAAATAGGCTAAACATGATTTATCACATTTGGTGAAGTCCTATCGTTATCCCCAGTCCTGACAGGAAAGGCGACGTTTTGGAAAATTTAAACCACGCCATTTTGTTTATTTTAGTACAGATATGTCAATCGACGATAACATTGAGTTATTAATTTGGATACTTCTATCTGAACCCCATCCCTGACTCTGACGGTGCAACTTTTTCCAATCACTCATTTTTTTGTATCTATTTATTGGGGTTTAACGTCGCTTTCAGCAGCCAGGGTTATATCACGATGTTGCCAGTTTTATTGGTGGAGGGAAAGTCCGTGCGCGAAGACAAATCTAGCAATGATTTCATTGGCTTGAAGAATGACACATTGTGCCCGGCGAAACAACCGACTATCGGCGAGTAACTGGCGACTCCCCGATTGGGATATGGGATACAAAGTCAATGATGACTCCACCGGGGTTTGAATCCATATCTCCAGCGCTGGAGAGCGATACGGCCTGCAACAGAGCTCCTTACCGACTGAGCCACCGAGGCCCCCCCCCTGTTGTATGGGTAGCTGAAATGGACAAAGATGGTGATGCAAAGAAATGTCAACTTATTTCATGTCTACACAATGATTATTGACCGCTGCGCGGGGAGCAGTGTTAACTGTCGTATATATCCAGGTGTAGTCTTGATCTGTCATAGCGGTTGTTATTCTGATTACCATATAATCATTTTGAACCATACCATAGCTTACATGACTGTACAATGGAGGTGAATATATATATATATACACTTGGTGGAAATCGACAAACAGTTTTTATCATTATGTGTGCATCACCCCGACCCATCCAGGTAATGGCGGCACCATTCAGCATTATATACACCACACAATTGGAGTATTTATTTCATGGCGATGACTAAGGCCGGATTCGTCATCTCAGGTTTAAACCTGGTCTACGTAAACCTCTAGGTTTAAACCGACGCGAGTCAGCAAATTCCGTTGTTTAAACCCGAGACAGCAGATCTAAGTGACGCATTCGTCATCTCTGGTTTAAACCTGGTCCAGCCAGACCAATGGTTTAGCAGTAGTATCTCTGTATCGTCGAGATAATTAAACGTACTTTCCTAATGCGGACCGCCTCGTTTTATTGATTGCAAAAATCAATAATTACGACAGCGGTCATATTTTGAATGGAAATTTATAAGCGAGAAGCAGTCACACATATAAAGAGTATGGGGATAAGTTTTTGTCAATTTCAAAACGATGCTACTGCATGACCAGATATGCTATACACATAGTTTGTAATCCTAAACTTATAGGCCGGATTCTTGATCTCTGGTTTAAACATCCGAGTTTAAACCTGGTTTAAACCAACATTGGCGGTCCAGACAAACCGGGTCTAAGGGGGCGTTTTTGTCGTTCAGTTACCGACTAATTGACAACTCGATTTGGTGATATGAGCATACAGTCAAACTACCCTCTTGCCTATCGGACCAAAAGACAAGCCGATATAATGGTTATTGACATGTCATAATTATCGCGAACGCGTGCACGCTCATTGTATTTATTCATTGAGAAATAAATATCGCTCATGGACCATTAATCCGATCTCTTTGTGGGTTTAAATTAATCTGACTAAGGGAATGTCTCTCAACACGAGTTTCACGCGCTGTTTATCACTTTGTTTGTGACAGATTTTCTGCAAGATGCTTTACCCGCAAAGACAAAACTTGGTGTATTTACTTGAATATCTGTATATATCAAAGTGTATAGGAGCTGTATATATGTATGTCCGTTTGTCTGTTCGCAACTGTTCTAAAACTGATTTAAAATAATACAAATTTAATTTAAAAAATGAAAAGATTGTGTTGTTAAATTGAGTAAGGAGTTGTATCTAACAAGAGACAATATTTAAAATTGATATTAATATTTGTTTGTTTTAAATTTAGTTAAATGTTTTTTTAAATTAAAATGTTCAAATAATCAAAATGTGCGCAAATGTGACGCAAGCTCCTGTCGCACGAAGGGGACGCTGAATAAAGGCTCCATACTCGAGTCAATCCTGAACCAAGAGGTCAGTCAAGTAAAAGCAATTTACTTATGAGTGCACACCAGAAGCGGCACCTGAACTGTTTGGAGTGGGCAACCAAACAGAGGCACAGCTTTTAATAAAGAAAATCAAAAAGTTCCCAGGTTTTGAACCAGTGGAATATTATGGGAATTTATGGGCGGAGCCAGAGTAGAGCTTTGTGGCATGATCTACATCAAAATAAGTTATCAAATTTGACTAATATAGCAATATAAGTTTAGGATTGCAAACTATGTGTATAGCATATCTGGTATTGCAGTAGCATCATTTTGGTGTCAAAATTAAAACGTTGAACCATTCAAATGAATTCGTAGAAAACACCAGTATTTGTGATTGCCACAAGCCAAATAAAAAAACACAAGATAGTTGTAAAAATCATATTGAAGGAACATGTCCATATCTGAGCAAAGCTCGCGTGCAATTGAATCAACTGTGACGTGATAACACCAGTCGGCAGCCGCCACTTAGACACGCCCTCACTCGAGTTAATTTACAGCTCCACCCTTTGATTGATTGTTTGACAATTCTAATTCGCGATGAAGAAAAGACGGATTCGTCATCTCAAGTTTAGCCTCGGTAAATCTGGTTTAGCTGGACCGCCGAATTAGATGGTTTAGTTGCCGGTTTAAGCTTATTAAACGCAAATAAAATATCGAAATTGACAAAAACTTATCCCCACACGCTTTATAGGTGTGAGTGCTTCTCGCTTATAAATTTCCAATCAAAATATGGTCGCTGTCGTAATTATTGATTTTTGCAATCAATAAAACGAGGCGGTCCGCATTAGGAAAGTACGATTAATTATCTCGACGATACAGAGAAAAAAACTGCTGAACCACTGGTCTGGCTGGACCAGGTTTAAACCAGAGATGACGAATGCGTCACTTAGACCTGCGGTCGCGGGTTTAAACCACGGATTTTGCTGACTCACGGCGGTTTAAACCTAGAGGTTTACGTAGACCAGGTTTAAACCTGAGATGACGAATCGGGCCATATTGTTATATGAGTCAAATTTGATAACTTATTTTGATGTAGATCATGCCACAAAGCTCTACTCTGGCTACGCCCAAAAATTCCCATAATATTCTACCAGTTCAAAACCTGGGAATCTTTTTGATTTTCTGCATGACGGGAAATTGATGACATTGAACAAAAATCAACGCATGTAATGTATTTCTTTATTAAAAGCTGTCCCTCTGCATGGTTGCCCACTTCCAACAATTCAGATGCCGCTTGTAGTGTGCACTCATAAGCAAATTGCATTTACTTGACTGGCCTCTTGGTCCAGGATTGACTCGATTATGAATACTTTATTCAGCGCCAGAGGGGCTTTGCGCACATTTTGATCATTTGAACATTTTAATTAAAAAAATAATTAAAATAAAATGTTAATTTAAATTTTGTTTCTTTTTAGATTCAACTCCTTACTCAAATTTAACACAATTTTTTCATGCTTTTTAAATTTATTTTTCTTATTTTTAAATCAAAATTTTTAAAACCTAACGCCGTTATACCACACGAATCACCACAGCTAATTTAATTGAAATCGGCCCAGGGGTATTGGAGAACCGTTGCGACAGACAAACGGACATACATATAGACAGCTCCTGTACCCTTTAGTATATACTGATATACATGTAAATACACAAAATTTTGTCTTTGTGGGTGAAGCATCTTGCATAAATCTATCACAAACAGAGCGTGAACAGAGCGTGAAACTCGTGTTGAGAGACATGCCCTTTGTTAAATAAATTTAAACACAGAATGAGATCGGATTAATAGTCAACGAGCGATACTTGTTTCTCAATGAATAAATCCACTGAGCGCGCACGCTGTCACGATAACTTATGACTTGTCAATAACCATTACACTGGCCTAACTTTTGGTCCAATTGGTAAGAGGGTAGTTTGATTGCATAATCATATCACCGAATCGAGTTGTCAAATAGCTGGCAACTGAACGACAAAAACGCCCCCTTAGACCCGGTTTGGCTGGACCACCAATGTAGGTTTAAACCAGGTTTAAACTCGGAGGTTTAAACCGGAGATGACGAATCCGGCCTAAGAGTTTATATAGTAACCAAATATTTAGTTTAAACAATATTGTATTTGAACTAAACAACAAAAGAACAAATAATGCATGAAATAAATAATATGAATGTTCCAAAGAGGATTGGGCAACACCCTTTGAGGCTTTTGTTAAGTCTTATTTTAATATGTTGGCTATCTATTAGAATAATGTGTACATGCGAATTTGGCCGCTTGAATAGTTATGTATTCTCTATCAATGCCAATGAGTAGCCCGTATCCCTGACTGTGATGTACCCCCGACCAAACCCTGACTCCGACGGGGACAGATAGGAACTAAATCATTATATAAAACACGTCGTATTAATTTCCTTAAACAAATCTCCGTCTCAGTGATCACAAACTCCCTATCGAGAAAGGTAGTCATCATGAACCCAAATGGAAGAGGTTATGCCTTAAATGCAAGATTCTAAGAATTCAAAACAATGAGTATACTTTTATTTTGGAATTTACCACTATTGACTTCCACCAAACTTATTTATAACCATACCTATGATAATGGGAATCGAAAGAAACCAAAGTGGCCCTATTCGAGTGAGGGATGAGAAAGCGATGTGCCGATGAATGTTCACCATACATATATATGATCATACTTCAGATTTTACAATTCGGCAAAACATTTTCCATAAAACCGAATTATCGACACTTCATATATATTACCACATGTATTGCGAAATACATGAAATGCATGAACATCACGAGACGGATAATAGCAAAATTATATATGCCTGGTATATTTGATAGTACACATATCATTGCATGAGTTAAGGGGCATCAGCACATAAAATATGTTACATATGTGGATATGACACAGCAGAGAGCACATCGTGGGCCACCAACGCCAGACACTCTGCCGACTATAATTTCTTTCATCTGGCCCCCGACTTAGAATCCAGAAACGACACCATTATAAATCGTATCACTATTCCTTCCTTGACATATGTCACAAACTAGGAAACATTCCATATTATTTATCAGATAATAGAACACGATCATAAACAAATGTAGATATAGCAAATTTACTAGCGGCACCGCATCCATACATGATATATGGCTAATTATTAAGAATATTATATTTTAGACAAAACTTGTTCTTTTACCAATCATAAATTTCGCGTAAATGGCATGCTATTTTTATGCTAGTACTCAGCGTTATGTAGACAAACGCCATGTTATGTAAATAAACAGTACATAATGAATATACGATAAGCAAAAACACTCAACACCGCGATACCCCATTAAGGGACTGGAGCAATAAATCCATTTGCATTACAACTACCATGCTGTTTGCATCGTAAACAAAGCACATGGCTGTATTTTGCACTAATCCATGGCCCAAATTCATTCATTTGTTGCATATATTCGGTTGAGTATAAAAGGTGATGGTCCCATAAATGGCCGGATTTAGTGTTACAATACCTCGGTAAAATTATTATAAATAACAGTTAATCTACTAGAGAACGCCATCTAAAGTGGTAATAATAGTCTATATCATTATTATGTGAACTTATCAATGGATTTTGATAAGAATTTCCGACAACTGCACACAATGACCCAGAATGTGTCACTGTCAAGAGTTGTGTAAATTGGTGCACATGCTATTGACGAATGATGTACTTTGATACACGACATAACGTAGCCGTGGCAAATGAATTACCTTTTTCACAATGTCCATGGCCGTAATCAGCTGGTAATACGATGGACTGTGAGTGTGAAGGCCTGTGGTTCCAAAGACTTATCGGATTATTTTCTAACGAGGTTGCACCAGGCGTAACACACATATTTAAGAAATCCCTCTCAAGTGGCATAATACCAGATCGATGGCAAATGGCGTATGTAACTCCAATGTTAAGAAATGGAACAGTAACTATCCGCCAGTTTCATGAATATGCGTATGTTGTAAGAATCTAGAACACATATTATACCAGTTGAATTCTTAAACATGTTTGCGTTACACAACATACTGTCCGACAAACAACACACACTCAGATCTAAGCACCCATGTGAAACACAGCTTATTGCCACTTCACATGATATACTTATTCATTATAACACCAAGTCACAAGAAGACATCCATGTGCTTGATTTCAGTAAGGCGTTCAAAACTGTGCCACACAAACTGCTATTACATAAACTTAATTGTTATGGTATAAAGTGGTGGAATTGCAGAGTGGATACAATCTGTTTTGATTGGAAAAACTCAGAAGGTTAGGCCAAAAGGAAGAACACCTGAGTTTAGGGTAAAATGAGGGAAAAAACAGGGGTGGGCGGGCGGTACTTCATTTTATTTTATTTTTTCATTTTATTTTTCACGGGGAATAGTATTTAAGTTCAATGACATGTATACAGCATGATATTAAATTATATTATATATAGAATAAGTGTTGGAAATTAAACGGTTTATGTTCACGCTGAAGCTCGGATATTACAGGCCAAATCCTACGAGTGGACATATTACTGTTCAATTTCCCACACAAGACACTCATGATATTTTGTTTATCCACCGACTCGAATACTAAGAAATTTTGCGAAATATTCAACTCAGAAGGTGAATTTAACAAGAGTTCCTCCATTGGAAATGGAACATACATGCGGCAACGCCAACGTGACGTACATAACATAACACAATCAATATGCAAAGCGGTGGTGGCATTCACACCTGTAAAACAAAGTAAGCAACAAGAACAATATATGTGCATTGATTATCCTATATGACTGTTGCATTCGGATCATTGCGACACAGAAGATGTTGATTCATTGGGTCCGGCTTTCTGTAGAACTAATGAAAATTTAATGAGAAATAGTTCTACTAGGAAAAAATTAAGTTCTACCAGGCACATAACACTCCTACTGGGTATATACAGACTCATGTTACGTCAGGCTTATAATTTTCAGGGTGGAAGTGGTGAGAGGTGATAGACTATAATAATGGAATTTTCTTTCCATACGGTCTCGAGACCACAGGTGTTAATCCTGCCTCAGAACAGGTACAACACAATGGCAAAACAGTTCTGTAGTATACATTGAAACTCAATAGTATTGATCGCAAATTGAGTAACAATATCTCCAACTTTGAGCTTTGGGTCGATTTCAAAAGTGTCAGAATTATTTTTAATCTGACATTTTATTACTATGTCCTTTTCTGTCAGTTTAGAATACGCGTGGTACCGGTTCACGCACGACAACATGTCTGTTCTATAGTTGACAGGCGCCATGATGTTTCTATTCTGATTCATATGAACGCATTTGTGAAGTTTAATAGCTAAAACGCAAGATCTATCCGCACACGGAAGTGTTTCCGCCATATTCAATCGCCATGTGCAATCGGCAAAATATCCGGTTACTTTCGATTTGCTAGTTAATACATATTCCGGCCAAAGTATCGCGTGTTTTCTGGTTTCTGCTTTCGAGAAATCGGTGAGGTTTGCCGAACAATGCCGAGGGAATACGAATATACTACAACAACAATGGCGGCACTTCCGTTTTTCGTGAATTGACGATATTTGCAAGGAAATGGTTTACTTGTTTAAGCTAATTCCGTAGTCGCGAATTCCTAATTCCAAAAAAATAAAATGAAGTTTGAGGAAATTTTTGAAAAACGATAAAATGGAATTTGGCGGCAGGTTTTGAGTAGGGGCGGGCGGGTTACCCTAAACACATGTATTCTTCGTGTTGGCCTTATAGTAGAGGGACAGTTCTCTGATATGGTAGCCGCTGTAGAATCGGGAGTTCCCCAAAGGAAGTATTCTAGGACTGTTGCTATTCTTATTGTACATCATTGACATTCCTGGTCAAGTAACATCAAAGGGACTGTTATTTATCGACCTATTCATGATCAGCTAACAGTCACGATCAGCTAATACTCCAGGATGATTTGAAACATCTTAAACACTGGGGTTCAACATGGGATATGTCATTCAACCCCCTCAAAGTGTTATATCATGAGCTCACACTGAAGCACCAAACATTTTATGAAATCTTATACACTATGTGGCGTTGAACTGGAGCAAAAACAACTTATCTTGGCGTAACCATACATAATGAGTGGAGATGGACCCCTCACATATCTAAAATTTGGTAAAAGTGCCAATTCCACCATGGGCTACTTATGCCGTAATTTGAGAGAGTGTCCACAATCACTAAAAAGGGTCGCTTATATTTCCTTGATCAGCAGGGTCTGGAATATTGTGCAACGGCCTGGGACCCACGCCTTGACTTGACTATGGAAGACACAACAGTGAAGACATTGTGTTAATCACTTTAATACTACTTCCCTCACAGCATCGCCGAAAAATTCCCCGAAAAATTCACCTTTACAAAATTCGAAATAACCTCATCATTTAAAACTAACTAGACCTGGAGTCCGGTCTGAATCGAAACAGGGCCGCTGACACATTCGAGGAGACAAAAAAAACTCTTTCCTCCCGGAACAATAAGGGACTGCGACTCACTATCCACTGGTACAATTAAGTCACATTCTTTGGAACAGTTTACCCAGCATCTAAATTCTGAGTGTCCCCTTTGACATGCCACATCTCACCCCTGATATAATACTGTGACATGAGAGTGTTTCCAGTACATATAGATAGATGATATACATATACATATACATATACATAGATTATATCATTTCAATGACCAATGTCGATGCGGTTATTACTCAAGATATTTTCATCATAAGAAACGTTTACGATAAACCACTTCCGCGTCAGGTCGTATATACTTAAATCCACAGTGAGTTGGATTATATGTTGAAAATTACGGATGTGGATGGGAATTTTAAAGTTAAATACCAGTACTAATTCCGATCATTGTTATGCGACGTCTATTCGTCTGAACGTACATGTAGATTGTCACACAATGTGGGACGTAACCGGAGGGTCTCCGTTGCGGGGGGGGGGGGGGGGTCATTGAACAGCCCTGGGTGCATGGCGCCAGGATTGCCCGACGCAGGGGCTACGATCCACGACATGTGGCTATTATAGTCGCTGACCATTGAAGATTTCCCCGGCGAGGGGGATAACCCTCCATGTGACTCGACATGGGTGGCTGTAGCCACCACTGGATCCACACCTGCCCTTGAACCAGACCAAACTCCGGAGTTCGCGTATTACCATTTACACCCGATGGGTTGGAACTTTCCAGGTGTTACCTCGAACTTTCCAAGGGCTGGAAATTTCCAACTGATAATCATTCCAGATAAACAAAATTACCAAAAGCTGCAAAAAGTAGAAAACAGTGGTGCGAAATCAAACAGTATTTGGTGTAAAATTTCCAACTAATGTCATGCAATTTTCAACTGTTGAACAAACTACTAAAGATGGGGGAGACACCAGCACCCATATATCGGTACATCCCTGTTTGCTCCAGTAGGTTAACATTTTGCTGCTATCTAATTGTTATTGAACGAAATGAGCAAGCATCGTTTTTAGTTTATACACGTATGAGTTGTGCGAATAAACCTATATTCTCGTTTGAAATTCAACTATATTGTCACTTGACAATAACACAAATTAAGTTGACGTAATTTCAATCATCAATGCTGTTCGTCCAGATGCATGCGTATCGAAATTCAATGGCCTATATACCAATACAAACCTTAAACAATTATTCGATTCAATGGTGTTAATAACAACAATGAACCTAGATTTTGTATTAACTCGTATACTTCATAATTATACCTACCTTGAGTGGACGCGAAGATATCTTGACAAAACGAAGATTAGAGAAATTCAAAAAAGAAATTGTCTCTCACGACTGTTCATCTTCAAATCAAATGTCGGCAATTCTCGAGTTGTGGTTATTTAGTATTATCTTAGCTACATACATGGTAAAGTTCTATCGAATGTTAAAATTAACAAACCCGATATGACCTCACGTACATGGCAAGCGACCCAAGCGCGTTGTATAGAGAAATAGGCGATATTTTGTCAAAACATCAAGAAACCAGCTGGTGGGCAGAAAGGTTGAATCGAAGTGAATGTAATGTAAAATTCAGAACTACGGTCCGTCATTTGAAAAACAATAGTCCAAAGCAATACTGGAAAGTTATCAGAGAAATGGAAAAAAATGAAAATCAATCAATGCCCTCCATTGAGCAATTCCACTTTTCTAACTCATCACTGCAAATTAATGACAGCCCACTACCTGAACCCCTATTACCATGCTTTGATGATTCTATATTAAACAAACCATTAGATATGGGTGAGCTTCAGAAAGCAGTCAAATCATTAAATAATGGGAAGGCCCCAGGTGTGGACAAAATAACTAATGAATATATTAAAGCCTCATTTTCTAAATTACAACATCTGTATCTGAGACTATTCAACATCGTATTGAAAACAGGCTTTATCCCACATAGTTGGAGTGTCGGCCTAATTAAAGCAGTGTATAAGTCAAGTAACCGACAATCACCTAGCAATTATAGGCAGATAACTCTAGTTAGCTGCCTAGGTAAATTGTTTTCAAGTATCTTAAGTTCGAGAATACAAGGTTTCCTAGATATGAATGGTGTTCTGTCGGTTAACCAGGCAGGATTCCGAAAACAATTCTCAACTCTGGACCATATATCTGCATTGAATACAATGATTGAATTCAACCGATCAATAAGTGGTAGCCTATATTGTGCTTTCATTGACTTGTCAAAGGCATTTGACAGTGTGTGGAGAAATGGACTTTGGTTTAAACTGTTACAAGCAGGATTGAAAGGAAATATCATTACAGTAATTATAAATATGTATAAAGATGTAAAGTCCTGTGTTTTTCTAAATAATGAATATTCTGATTTTTTCAGCTGCCCGATTGGAGTGAGGCAGGGCCACAATTTATCACCGATATTATTTTCTATCTACCTGAATGATTTGGAATCCTACCTGGGAAACCGCTGCATGAACCCTCTAACGTTATCAGCTCTCACCGGTAGAGCCATGTATAGATATATCAAGCTATTCTCACTACTCTATGCAGATGACACAATTTTGATATCAGATACAGCTGAAGGGCTAGATGAAATTTTAGATGCATATAACAGCTATTGTGCTGAGTGGAAACTCTATATAAACCATTCTAAAACTAAAATTGTAATTTTTGGAGAGGGCAAAAAGGAACAGAATACTTTTCAAATTGGGGGAAGTCATATTGAAATTGTTAACAGCTACAAATATCTTGGCGTGGTTTTCAGTAATGATAATTTATTACCAGAAGAGAAGAAAAGAAGGAGCTCACAGGCCAAAAAAGCAATGTTCTCACTGATAGGTAAATGTAGGAAGTATAAACTATCTTATGACACAGTCATAGATATCTATAATAAAGCTATATTGCCAATTTTGATTTATGGGAGTGAGATATGGGGATGTGGACCAAATAATATTATTGAAACGACGGAACTATGGTTTCTGAAATTTGTCCTGGGTCTGAAGAAATCCACTCCAACTGCCATGGTATATGCTGAATTGGGTATCACACCAGTGTCAATTTTAATTAAGCAACGAGTATTATCCCATTGGGCCCTCTTAATCGATGGGGAATCCTGGAAATTATCTGGAATCATATACAGAGCTGTTCTGCATAACTGTAGAGGGAAGCGTTCATTTAAATGGGCGGGATATGTTGAAAAACTACTTGGTCAGCTAGGCCTATTCTTCCTATGGCACTCACAAAGTACTTGTGGGGGTGAATGGTTCACCAACACTGTAAAGCTTAGACTACATGACATGAGATTACAAGAATGGAGGGGTACTATGGATTCTTCAAATAAATACTATTTCTATAGGGCAGTTAAGAATGAAATATCAATGGAACCTTACCTAAAACACTTCTCAGAATCCGAAGCCATTTGTATGGCACGATTTAGGCTGCGTAACCATAGATTACCAATAGAGACAGGGGATTGGGGTAATGATGACATTGAGATTAGTAAAAGAGTGTGTAAATTTTGCAATAATGGTATCGGGGATGAGTATCATGTGCTACTAGAATGTGACAAGCTGAAACAGCTACGAAACAAGTATATTGATGATTACTTCTACAAGAAGCCTAGTATGTATAAGCTAACTGAACTTTTCAATCAAGATATAAGCAAATTAAGATTAGTGGTAAAACTCATAAAAGAAGTAAACAGGCTGAGCTACAGCTAATCTGTACAAGTTCTCTCAAACCAATCCATGGATAATACATCTCCCCAGTAGACAGTGCATGCATACAAAATATACATTCATGTGTTATATTTATACTATATTATGTATTTACTCCCGTGGACAACATGACATTTATATGCATTGTGTAAGTATTACTTCACACATACCTATGTACAAATACTAGTACGTCCAATGTCTATTTCATATGTTATATACTACATATTGTATACTATGTATTACCCTGATTGTACAACATGATATGTATGTGCAAGTATTACTACACAAAGTCCAATGTACAATTATGTCCAATTTCTGATTCATATTTTATTGCATATTCTGCTGGGTTTATCTATCCATATAAAGTCGAAACCAATCAGACTATCAGAGCATCTAAGCCCAGATGTAGTTGAGATGTCCAAAAATCTAAAGAGGGATGTCCTGCGACTAATTGTGGGAGAGGTGGGGAAAATGAATTTTAATATTGGGGAAAGGGAGATTGATAAATGAAATATCTGGTAAATGGAAATTATGAATCGAGCCGAGGATGATTCACCACCTATAACTTGGTCACAGGATAGCCCTCTCAACTACCTCTGGGTAGCCATGTCCAAATGAATAATCGTCAGAAGTTAACAATTTAACATATTGTCTTTTTCTTCTGGCGATTCGGCCTCGATCCAGAGAGGTCAAACTAGATGACAAACTGGGAATGTCACAACCATTCCCATGCAGTGTAAGTCCACTGCAAAAATGTGTATAAAAACTGGTGGTGCGTGGCGGAAAGACTGAAATTTGTCTAATTATATAAGATGGAATAAGAAATTTGACCAATTAAATTCTTATGTATGAGTGAAATACTTGTAAAAATTGATATAAGAGACAGAATACAATTTTTTTTAAATGCATGAGTACTATGTAGGTCATATAAATGATATATATATTGAATATTAGGGTTAAAGGGTAACGTTAAATTAAAAATATTATGATTATAAGTATATATTGTTTACCCAAATCTCAAATGACTCATTGTCAAATAAAATAATTAACCAAATATGCTACTACAGACTAAAAGTGCAACCAACTGAGAATATGGGATATGTAATGTATACTGGTGTTCCACAATTTTAGTTTTTATTAAAAGTGTCCACACAAATATATAAATATCAAACGTATAAAAGTTTTTTATATACATGTACCATATAATATGAGACCAAACAAGGAGACCCGGTTAATTAAATCAGCAATGGTGCATACACATGCCTCTCAGATATTGTGTGTGTGTCACTTTAACACATCACACGAATCCCTTTTGTGCATTGTCATAATAATTAATCTGTAAACGTAAAAAATAGATCTAAAGCCCAACAGCCTCAATTCTGGGGAACGGGGGAGATTGGTGAACTGACTGGTCCTCTTATGAAAACTTATGAAATAATCTATTCTAAGTGACTACTCGATGTGTCATTAACTGAAAAAACAAATAAAATGAATTTTAATTTAATACAAGCAATTGAATGAATTGTCCATTTCTAATCAGTATTATTTGATTTTAATTACTATCTTAGAAAACATTAACAATTTCAACTTGTGTCCAATGGTCATGGATAATACTAATCTGTCAGATCCTTTAAAGAGAACTCATATGAGGTGCAGTCAACCAACCAATCCCAAATTTAAATCTAAATGTAAAATTGAACTCAGATAACAAAATTAAACTAAATAAATTCTGTCTTTGATATATTATTATAAAAAATATGTAATAATAATTAGTGATACCGATGATAGATATACTAGTATGAGGTTAATAAATTATGGGAGTTGATTCATCTAATGTCACTCTCAGATATGAATGTATTTAATATTATTGTAGGTATTTGGGGAGGTGGTTGGGTGGTCATTGTGGGGTGGGCACCTTTATGCGAGCCTCTGCAGCAAGGTTTACAGAGTTTCAAAATGTTCTGATTGTGATGTTGTGTGGTATTGGAAATAATACATAATTTATCAGCAAGTCGGGTCGATGTACCATTATAAGCATTAGAAAGCTGGTGTAATTATTCTGAATTTTGGTCAAATGTTGCAAATCCAGGGAAAAATCTCCATAAATTTATAGCAAAAAAGATATTTTACCAAACCAATCCGTCAGTTAAATGTAAAGTATGTTTAAAGATACTTCTGATTTACGTCACAGATAACTGCTTATATATAACTTATGCTGTGGAGATTTGCTTGGAGGTCCCCATACAGGTTTGGTCACCTGACACCCCCCCTGAAATTTCATGAATAGTAGTAATAATAATATGCATGAAATGATATTTAATTTAATCTATATGATACTCACCATGTATATATTACAACCCCTCACTTTCTCGGCCTTCTGACCATGCCGCAATGGTGTAAATATTAATGAAAATGTAATTTCAAACACCATATCTCTAACACAGATATTGTAATGAATCGACACTCTACGACAATCAGTCACTGAGTCAGACGGGGTCAAATTATGTAGTTACTTTTAATAATTGAAGTGTATTTGACTCAAATGATAAATGACAGATTAAAGTGTGTCATTGTTTCCAGTAAGCTCAGACCTAGAATTACGCGTAAAGACTCCATATACATTCACAATCCACTCCTTAAATCCTACCGAACAACTCCAGAAATAAATCACAAATTCACGAACACGCCAGTCGGTCACTGCCTTTTGGCTAACTGTGTCATCGTGTCAAGGTTACCCGCTCAGCAAGATCTGCACGTGCGCTTATGTGGTCCCTGATCTAATTTGACAATGTGCCAAAAATAGCAGAAATGAAAACAGGGGCGTGAAGAGGTAGCTTAAAGGCGTGTAGTTCTGTGCCGATACATTATATATATCGTGAGCTATCGAAATCAATGCCAACAGCGACAATGCTTGTGATATTAACTAATTTTAATACCATGTTTTATATTATCAATGAACTATTTAGGCTCATCTAAAGTTTATTTTAATTAAAATCAGAATATTTCGCCAGATATATGGAAAATAAGAGATGGTCAGTAAAAGTGCACCAGCTCCGCGGTGCCGCGGAGGGATGCCTGTGTCGATCGGGCCCCGCTCCACACGGTGCATTTGTCTCGTATGGAGCGGCGCGTGCTCCACCATGGCGCCCGGTGAAGTGGTATGGCAGGGTGGTGGGAATGAGGGTGTTACCACAGTGGTTGGTAGTCGTGGGTAGATTGGAGCTGCATGCATTTTTTGGACTTCCAAGAAATGTGTGCGGCTTTAATATGCTCAAGGCTGCCTGTTGCTGTGGGGAAACATATTACAACGCACGCGTGTAACCTGTAAATTATATGTATATATGTTAATTGATGTCTAAATGTCATTAATTGATTTACATAGACAATAAACTTGATTGATTGAAGTGAAAGGAGAAACACAGAGTCAGGGAATAGTTGTTGTTATTGAATGTTCCAATGGACTCGAAAAAACAATAATGTGGTGATTTTATCCGTTTGATAATTATAAAAAAACAAAAATGTTCAGAATAAATTAGATTGGGCTATAGAAAATATCATACGTAGAAATATTGTGATCGACGGATACATGCAACGATAACTTTTGAACAAAATACATACGGAGTGCAGTGACCACCTCACCTTAGATTATAGTATTAATTTATCGCGGACGGTTGTGATAATTAATAACTTCCCCGACTTCGTTGCAATTCTGAATGCGACTTCATTTCACTCTCGCTGTGTATTCTTATATATATCTGTCTTTGTTTATTTTCTTTTCTAATTCGTTTGCATTTATCATTACTACATTTGTTCGTCAAGAAGGTTTGTATTGTGTGCCCCCCGTTTCTCAATAGGGGCACCAGGATATTCCCCCAGATGCTGAAGGGGTGAGGCAGTGTGTTTTCGTGTGTATGACACAACTCAAGATTCGACGGTGACGCATACAAAATAGAAACAAATCTAACGTATAAAGTCAGTAAACTTATATTTTAGTATCAAATATGTTTTCGTAGAGTCAAAGCAATCTATGGATTGAGTAATCGAATATAAGAACTTTACTAAACTTGCTATTAAATTAATTTTTTTAATTACTAGAATATTCGAATAGTCCTATGAATTTCACATTTTAAACAAGTAAACAAAAATGTTCCTCACATGGCTAAAAAAGATACACTAAAGTAAAAACAAAAAAATAGAATATTGCCCCAGTATGGAACAATAAAGAGCGTTTGTTGTTAGTATATTCCTAATATCGTATGCATAAAGAGAGTTTATCTCAATTCAAACTTCTGCTTGGAATGAGATGGAAAATAGCTGACTTAGCGAAGTTCTTTCTTTTTAGAGTAATGTTATTGTCCTATATACAAAACATTTGTATAGTGCGGTAATGCGTGTATATATTGTCGTATCTCATCCCTTATTTTAAATTACATATACATACTTTGGATGTTCAAACGGTACTATATGTGCATTTAGGCATACGAGCAACGTTCGTTGAATTTATGAATTCATATAGCTGGCACGTTTTCATTGTCAGTCTATCAACATATATACGTAATGGGGCACTTAAATTAGAAGTTAGAACAAACTACCAACATTACTTTCGGCGCTGCACGATTTAAATTTGATAAATGAAGCATTAGACACGATGGGCATAATTACAACCAAATACTTAAACTTGATGATGCCTAGAGTGTGTATATTGGATTATCCGTGCGAATTTACCGAATACAATCGCAGTAGCGCCACGGCCACGTGTCGCAATATCCTCCAAATTGATACTAAATACTCTACCATGTCAAGGAAGTTGGAGCCTTTAGCGCTCTCGCTTTACACTACTGTCTCGTCACGTTCACGTATTTCGCTTTAGAAGATCTGGTAAGTTCTTAATAATATGTTAATTCTGTACCACCAGGCCCCAGCCCTATAGTTATGACTGTGTGTATCTTACCGGCTGGCGTTTTGTGGGTTGGATACCCATAACCTGGACACAGCATTGTAAAGAAATATAAGCTTTTAAAAGTGAAAAGCATCCCAAAATTTCCGCCTGACCGGATGCAGGTATCACTTTATGTGAGCTCATGTATATTTAGCGCGTCGACCGAACATAATAACACAGAGGGGAAATGATATTTTTGTATAACATTTACTACGTCTATTGTGAAAAATTAATTTTAATAATGTTGGAAAATTGAACAAAAAAAATGAGTTGGCCTCTTTTTTTTGAACAGATTTTACTTTAGTTTTGTAATACACATATTGACATTATCACAATAATCATCACCATATTCGTCGTCGTCGTCGTAATTATCAAGTGTAAACAATAGTTAGTATTCAAAATCAAATCGACAGGCTAAAACACGTGCACACTACACACATGATACCGTTCAATGTTAGCAATGAGGGTTTATCAAAAGAACGGAAGAATCACCGGCTTCTTTAAAATGCCTCTCCTCGAAACATGTTACACGAGGGCGAGGAGAATAATTTGTCGGCCAATGATTATTCTAAATGTGCATCTGTATATAGCAATGTGTGTACATAGCAATGTGTGTGTGGTGTAAATGTATTATTCCGTTATAATCGTGCATCTTGGTTAGTATTTGGAAGGTAATAAATATTATTATCCACACATTAACTAACACTATTTCCGTGATAATCCGGGAAAAAAGTCATATTGGACTCCCGAATGTCACATTGGACTCCCAAGTGTGCAATATGACTTTTTGTATCGGGACTTCACGAATTAATCCTATTACGAAATGAATCGTTGAAATTGTGATCCGCGCGCAACACTGGTGGATTTAGCAGACGTTTCACTTCCGCATTGAGTTTTTTTCCCACTTCCGTGTTTACTTTTCCAAATCATACTTTCTGATGATCAATATACAGGCTTTTATAGAGAATTAAGTGCCGACAAAATCCAAAAATAACAACAAAAGTTTTATTCCCAAAATTTGGAAAATAAAAATGTCATTATACAACGGTGTGTACAGTATGAATTTTTCTTGTACTCGTCCAGGTTGCGGTGGAAAGTCATATTGGACTCGACACTGCGTGTCACGTCCATTATGACTTTTCACCACAACCTGGACTCGTACAAGAAAAACACATACTGTACACAACATTGTATAATAACTTTATAGCAATTCTTCTATTATCGGTAGGTGATGCACTGCATGTTTTAATACGCAGCGTAACGAATGCTGGACGTTACGGCACCTGGACGTTTCGGCACCCGGGTTTGTGGTTCGGCACCTGGACGTTTCGGCACACGATTGTTCGGCACTTCGGACATTTCGGCACATGATCATTTTCGGACCAACGAAACTACCAGTGATGAATAGAAATGCATTCTTTATCGCAATAAAATGTTTTAATGGAACACATGATACCGATGTTGGTGAACATAACTATCACTTACCATACACACTACGATACGATAAGCTGCGGTCCCGATGTGCTTATCAAGCGATATATCATTTTACACTTCACTTTAGGCATGAAAAATAAAGAGCGTTCCTTGTTCAGTCAATAATTCCTGATAATTGATGCAATAAAGAGCGTTTGCCTTACTTCTGTTTGAACTGTTGATATTACTGATAACGTATTACTTATCAAAGGGTCCTCGTGGTATAGACGGTCCGCGTATTAGTATAACAAGTTATTTAGCATTATATGAATGTATCCAAGTTTTTTTTGAAATTACAAGATTTATATGTTTATTCTTCAAGACATGCGCTTATTGATCGAATTCGAAAACGTGTACCAATTTTAATAAAAACCCAGAGACGGTGGCTTAATTCCAGGAGGCTTTCTTCATTATATTATTAGTAAAGATAACACTACCTGATTACAAAACGAATTCGACAGTGACTGCTGGCATAACAAATTAGCACGTTGTCGGATTATAGTCTTATAAATCATTATTACAATAACAAATGTATCAACTTATATGGTTCTAATAACAGTCGTACTTGTATTGAACTACAATGGATGTGAGGAATAATATATAGCATACAGAATATTTTCGTAGCATGTAGCCGGATCATCTGTCAGTTTAGGTAGGGTATAATTTAACAACATAAGACAGGACTACATCTAAAATATGTTCCACTTCATACCAATCATGAGCAAATAATAACTAAACCATGTGTCGAAACGTATTTGATGAAGTGCCGAAACGTCCAAGTGGTTGGGCCGAAACCACCAAGTGCCGAATCGTCCAAGTGCCGAAACATCCTGCACCCAGTGTAACAGATGGACAAACTCATATTAAGGTCCGCGGGGCCGGGGACTGGGAGAAAAGTCACAAAGTATTCATATATATACTTGTGTAGCAGCAACTCTCATGAGTACATTATCATCACAAATGATGTCATATAATCATCCAATGTATCGGATATTTCCACAATAAATCCGCTTACTATGTAGGTATGTACTCACGTATATTTCATCAGCATTTCCATAAACAAATTACATTCCCAAGCGTTTACACACAAAGTACCGGAATATTATACTAATATGTAAGTGAAGGCTATGCCTTTTTATGAGGGGGGGGGGGGGGGGTAACACAAGACTAACCCTGTCGGCACGCATCACACGCATTGGCAGATGGGTCCCTCGTTAGCAAATGAACAAAATTTATCTATATCTATTTCAAAGTCAAAAATCATTAATAAAAACCCCATTTTGTTTACAACAATGTTCTTGTATCAAAAGATCTAATGTTAATCGCCCCAAATGCACCCAATATTTGAATCCAAGTCGACACTCTTTTGCTATATTTAGCGATGATTACGAAGCAATTTCGGAGTACACAAATTAGCCGTTTTAACAAATCAACGATCAGTATACTCAGTGCCTGCTCGCCGATAGATAATTTAGTTCACTTTAATGCCAACAAATATGGGAAAAGAGTATCGACTTGGATTCAAATGTGCGATTGATTTGTTGAGATACAAGATTTTGTGTACAAAAGTTGACTTTTTTATCGACAATTATTGACTTTGAAATAGATTTTATCTGTTCTGTGCTAAAGAGGGGCCCACCAGCCGGGGCTTGCCGTGTTTATTTTGTGTTCAGTGTCTGTTTTCGAAGTTTTTGGAACAGTTTATTCTATAATTGTGTATTATAAATGAAAACCGTATCTTTTGCTGATAGATTGGCGTTTGAAATTTTGAGAATCGTTTGAGGCACCGTCCTCTAGATGAATTTTACATGTACATGCACATTGTATTTGCTATCTTTGTCTTTTCAAGACCGTCAATATCGAAGATGGCCGGGACGACAATATACTGGATAGTGATCGTTAGCGCTGCTGGTCTGTTCCGGAAAAGTGAAGCTACAAGTTGATGCAAAACAAACACATGAAGAAAGTGTGCATGTATTTAGTGCCAATTCATGTGAAAAAACATCAGCAGTTTCACCGTGAACGATGGCGCAATTAATTCTGAATACATACCCGCAAATTTCACCGTTAGTAGGACAAACCTCACATTCATCTGTGTGGACATATTTACAAATAAGGAGCTTGTGGTAGGAGCAGTACTGAACTGTGCGCGTAGTTATCTGAATATAGTGACTTTTGCTAAAACAGTTATAGACGCATCCACGGACAAAAGAGAAACAAACACTGTTGTGAATGGAGAAACCATATCATTGAGAAGTGATGCAGACATAGTCATGACACCGACAACATCGACTGTCGAAACATGATACGGCAAACAGATAGAACCAAACATAACGTACACAAAAATAACGGAAATGTGCCCACAGACATCCGGGTCACCAACATACTGACAGAAATAGGTCGCCGACTGGATTAACAAGATATATCTCAATGTCATTGGAGCCCTTGGGTTACCTGGTAACATTCTTGGTTTTGTCACGATCATAATGATGAAGTCGTTGACGTCCTCGTCATTATTCATAGCCATTTTATCCGTCAGCGACACATACGTTCTTATTATGAAGAGAGTGTACATTGGGTTGTTTAAAATACAACAAAATATCGGTACTTTCATATTTTGGACCGTTTCCGGTATGGGGATGTTTTCCCATTGGCTCGTTGTTTTAATGACGATTGAACGCTTCGTGGCCGTTTGATTACCGTTTCGTGTTAAAATTTTGTGCACGAAAAAGAACGCAGTAATTTCAATCGTTGTGGCTTGGGTCGCACTCATGGGGCTCAACTTTCACCGATGTGGACCGTAGCATGGCGTGAAATGTCGTTCGATAACTATTGCTGGTATCATCCTGATCACAAGGACTTCATAGAGGGAGTTTGGTTTTGGCTTGATGCACTTTTTAATTCCATAATTCCAGTTGTGTTGTTATGGTTCTGGAAATGGAGCCATTATAATTGGCATGCGAAGAAGTCAAGTTATACAGACGAATATGAATGTAAGAGAGGGGGACATGTTGGAGAAATTTAAATCACAACAACAAGTGACCATTTTGTCACTGGCGGTCAGCATCACCTTTCTTGTTTTAACATGTCCATTGGCAATATTCTTTATTTATCAGACGCATTGGGACTACCAAACAAGCCAATATGAAAACGCTCAATTTCAACTCGTAAGTGGCCTGGTATATATTCTTCTCGACACGAACTATGCAGTTAATTTCTATATATATTTTCTCACTGGCAGAAAGTTTCGCGTGCAGCTCTCTAAAATGTTCCGTTGTCATAACCCACCAAAGCGATCTGCACATGGAACGACGACTGCAACATCTGGTGTAATTCTATCAAGGGTGACAGAGGTTTCCATTGCAACAAGGTCGACGCATTGTGATATCTGATTAATCTAATATATATATTAACCAGTGATATCTACATTTGTTTTCGGGGAAGTATAGGAAGGGTGTGACCCTCCTGTCCTGATTCGAGGGTTTCGGCCGATTTGTAGGTGATACGCAGGATTCATATCCCGGTTGGTGCATACATATAGTACACGGGTACTAACAGTCAGCCGAATATATGAAAGATCTGTAAGTTGGAGATACGGTGGGTCTCGTCGACATTGCCCTTGTAAAGCCAGAATGTGCACAGCGAGGATGATGTAATTAGTCGATCAAAGGTTTGACCTAGAACAAATTTGGACAAAGTTGGTTTTTAATCCATTTTGATGATGAATATTTCCTCGATAGCATGTCCAAAATCCGCTGTCACCCAAACGGCACCAATTTTGGTGAAAAGTTTGAAAAAAATATGTATCAATTTGGTGGAAATTAGCGCTAAAATATCTGTTTTTATTATCAATTGTTGATGCCCCTCTCCACATGCTTGCACCTCTGACTCGAACGGTGTCACGGATATGGATAATGGAAATCGGCGACAAAAATGTCATATCATAATTTAGGCTGTCACTCCGCTTTTTCTACCCCTGACACCAACATCGTCAGTTGAAACAATTATGACGCACCATTTTCTTAGTCGTAACCCTTATTAGACCCCCTCGGTGTCGCCGAGATAGTCCCCCGTGAAGTTATTTAGAACACAGAAGACTGACATACAGACAGATATAGGTACCAAATGTGGATTCTTTAACACACACGATTTGATTCCTCGTGTCACTGGAGAAGAACGTGTATGAATTTAGTGGAAATTGTCGTTCTATGAACTGAGAAATGAAATGATATGCTATTGGTCACGTGCATATTGTGAAAGTTGTAAATATAGGGTAGCGCAGTGAATAATAAAACGCTCTTCATTTTCACTCCGACTTTATAACATGAATACAGTAACATATCACTTTATAATATGAAGGCAGCAAATTGGTATCAAACAAGAACTGGGCTGTCGCCCGGTACATACCACCTTGTTGCATACAGTCGAGAATCGGCATACTCAAATTATAGAAGTAACAGGACCCTGACAATATTAGATCACATCAACTTTAAAAGCTGTCCTTGTACTGAATATCTACACCCAATTCCATTGAGATTGAGATAAGATGATACCGGGCTCAGAATTCGTGCGGCAGACACGTATCAACATTTCTATATAAACAAAGAGCAATAGCCACACACCTATGGCTGAAATTCCCAGGGAGACGGGAAAAAATCGACATGTCCAGATAAACAAAGTTGAATAACTCCAGAACGAAAAAACAACCAAAACGATTGAAAAAGCATCTGGACGAAGGAACAAGCGCATGCAATCCAATATAGCCACCATTTAGTTCGGTCGTGGGCGTATAATGTCCATTGCAAACTCCCCACCCCATACTCTCCAAATTGGTTTCCATACCGTGTGTAAGATGATGGATAAATGGGTGGAGTTGTGGTTAATTCAGTCAAAAGAAACATTTCACAAATGCAACATGATTGTGGCTACTGGTCAAATTTGTGCTCGTCAAAATTCGATATTTCTTTCCAGACATGAATGAATAGTTCATTCATGTCTGGAAAGAAATATCGAATTTTTACGAGCGGCTACTAGCCGCGTGTGAAAATTCGATATTTCTTTCTGGACATGAATGAGATGTTTCAGGTATTCAAACAAAAAACTGTAGGTATTCGTTTTATTATTTGCACCTTATTAAAGCTCAAAGTTGCTAAGCTATGCGGCATTTTTAGTTTTAATAGTACAGCAATTTAAAGAATGTTTCCTACTAATTGATAAATGCACAATTACCTAGATAAAGCAACAAGACTCGTGCACAGAAATGAAACACGGAATCGAAACTAACAAGACTCCGTGTCACCACAGTCCAGATATATAAACCCCACGTGCACCCGAGCTGATAAGTACTGACTAGCCAATCAAAAATGCCGAATTGTTCACGACACTTGAGTGCTAAGAGTGTCTGTTTCAACTTTATGTGTGATTTTCTTTGGAAATTTTTTCGCTTGTTTTACTGCTGCCTTCCGCATATGGTGGTTCCCTGTGAAATGACAGGTTAATTTATAAAACCAAACGCTTGTTTCGAATAAGCTGTCAACCGACAGGCCACAGTGAAATATAACGAACATACAGTGAAATAACGAAATCGTATATCACTGTGACTTCCAAGATATACGTACATAGATCCACCTTTTGGTAATTTCCCGCTATGTTATAGGCATACAATAATATAAAGTTATTATACAATGTTGTGTACAGTATGTGTTTTTCTTGTACTCGTCCAGGTTGTGGTGAAAAGTCATATTGGATGAGACACGCAGTGTCGAGTCCAATATGACTTTTCACCACAACCTGGACGAGTACAAGAAAAACTCATACTGTACACAACATTGTATAATGACATTTTTATTATCCGTCTGTATGTTTATCCGAATTTTGGGAATAAAACTTTTGTGGTTATTTTTAGTATTTGTCGGCACTTTATTCTCTATAAAAGCCTGTATTTGATCATCAGAAAGCATGATTTGGAACAGTAAACACGGAAATGAAAAAAACTTCAATGCGGAAGTGAAACGTCTGATAAAAGTCCACCAGTGTTGCGCGCGCATCACAATTTCACCGATTCATTTCGCAATAGTTAATTCGTGACGTCATAGAGTCCCGATAAAAAAAAAGTCATATTGCACTTGGGAGTCCAATATGACACTCGGGAGTCCAATGTGACTTTTCCCCGGATTATCACTTGGCGGCTTTTGCCCAATAAGAAATAGTGTTAGTTAAGGGATGGATAATAAAATAGTTTTCTATCGAATAACCACTCAGCTTTGTGCAGGCAGAGATTTGCCGTGGCGAAATGATTTTAATTTGATTGACGCTAATTATGGAAACCAACATGCATGTATAATTCATCGTGGTTCTAGTATCATCTATAAATTATCAATACAACAATAAATTTATCTCGCGTTCTCTATATCCGATTACTATCTGCAAGTACATGTAGGCTTGGTGCCGTAAAACGACATGACTTTCCCCCGCCAAGGGCATATACGTAGCATACCTTAGAAACACATAATACAAGTTACACGTTCGTGAGGCACATCCTGGCTGTTATTGAAAGGAATGTGATTTACAGTGTGGCTGTTGTTGGCATCGATTAGAATTCTGCATTCCACTTTCTTCAGAGCAAAATTATGTTACAGGCCCATCTTGAAATAATATGTTCTTATTACAACGGACGATTCTCCAAAATCAATTATTTTCTATCTTCGAAGCTACTGAAAGCGTGTCGCGGGATATATGACATCGAAGCTTTAATGTCGCGATGCTTCACCACGAAGCTACTGAATGCGTGTCGCGGGATATATGACATCGAAGCTTTAATGTCGTGAGGCTTCACCACGAAGCTACTGAATGCGTGTCGCGGGATATCGAAGCTTTAATGTCGCGAGGCTTCATAACGAAGCTACTGAAAGCGTGTCGCGGGATATATGACATCGAAGCTTTAATGTCGTGAGGCTTCACCACGAAGCTACTGAATGCGTGTCGCGGGATATATGACATCGAAGCTTTAATGTCGTGAGGCTTCACCACGAAGCTACTGAATGCGTGTCGCGGGATATATGACATCGAAGCTTTAATGTCGTGAGGCTTCACCACGAAGCTACTGAATGCGTGTCGCGGGATATCGAAGCTTTAATGTCGCGAGGCTTCATAACGAAGCTACTGAATGCGTGTCGCGGGATATATGATATCGAAGCGTTAATGTCGTGAGGCTTCAGGACACAACTCTATATTAATTCCGCCCAGAATGATTTTTTCTAAGACAATCTTGATGCCTCAATAATTCTTGGAGTTGGCGCATGCGTAATATGTTTCTTCGAGTAGAGCCCCCTCCCCATCCGATGGTTGCGTTGGGAAGTTTGATATGCATTTGGCATTAATGCAACATTATTATCCCAGTGATGGTGAAGCCGGTTTGTCTGTTAAAGCCATGTCCTTCAAAGTGACACAATTATTCTAGAAGGACGCCACATACAAATTGCTATATTGAAAATATCTTGATCTACCGCCCGTTACCATAGTTCGCATCGATTATAAATGTATAATTTCTTCTGAGCATGCGTGAACCTATGCAAACGGCCCATCTTGAAATCCTCAATTCATACAACGGGCGTTGTCCCAAATCAATTTTATTGTATCTCTGAAGCCATTGAATGTATGTCGGGGCGTTGAATCTTTAGTTCCGTGAATGTCAATCAGAGCTCTGGTATTCCAGTGGACTGACGTAATACTGCTGTTACGTTCGCGTCGATCGGGTAAGTCGTTAATGCTTTAATGATACGTCCAATCTGTACCACCATTCCTTCTAATACAAAAACTAATAACATGAGAAGATCTGGTTAATTTTCAATAATCTAATGATATGTTCTGCTATACAATCCGTCGTTCTGATCGCTCACAGTGTGTCTAGTATTATAGCTATCCACAGTTCAAATATAAGTGACTTTTTCACGTGATAAGGGGTCGTTCTGTCAACTGATGCCTTCTTATCTGAAAAAAAAACTGCAAGATTGTTTTTGTTCGTGTTACATGATTGTAGGGTTTTATGATCAGTGTAGTAGTATCCAGGTGTGACCAGAGAGCAAAATTAATGTCATGCTTGTACTCGCAAGTTCAATAAAAAGTGATTGTTGCCCTGACCCATTTATGCTGACCCATTTATATGAAACTTAAAAAATTGGTTTATGCCGCCAGCCCGGTCGACCCGACAATTCAGGCACATAAAATCTTTCGTACTCAAAATTTCAAGTTAAACCTTCTGGGCTCCCGGAGTAATAGATACAGAATAATTATCGAAAATCTACGAGATTCTGCCACGGCACTATATATTCAAAACATGTAACTGAGCCGAGTGTATATGTTATGGATGCTACTTAGCCTCAAGAGGACTTAAACAAGTCTAAGACCTTTAGGACGAAAATCCACAGGTTCCTTGTGTTTTTTTTCATTTCTGGAATTAAATAATTGCAGTAACTTATGTGAGTTTGGTCTTCGAAAACAATAAGGGCGAATATAATTATATCGACCTTAAACCATGTGGTTTATATCACTAATGTATATTATATATACGTTATAAGCACGGGGTCCGATTTATAAGCGAAATAAAGTTCACAAGCGACCGGAGGGCGTGTGGTGTTTATTTCGTTTATGAATCGGACGCCGTGCTAATAACATATTTATAACACCCAATCATATGGAATACTATTAGGGCCACTTCCTAATGGCGCTTTCGGCGCGCGCCATTAGTTACGCGCCGAAAGCGACATAAAGTGCGCCGTTACGGCGCACATTTTGTCACTTTCGGCGCTTTCGGCGCGCGCACCGAAAGCGACAAAAAGTGCGATATTAGCGTATGTTTCGGCACGCCGAAAGCACCACCAGCGACAAAATGTGCGCCGTAATCGCAATTTTTGTCACTTTCGGCGCGCCGAAAGCGACAAAAAGTGCGCCATTACGGCGCACTTTTTGTCGCTTGTGGCGCTTTCGGCACAACGAAACATGCGCTAATATCGCACTTAAAAAGTGCGCCATTACGGCACACAATTTGTCGCTTGTGGCGCTTTCGGCGCGCCGAAACATGCGCTAATATCGCACATTTTGTCGCTTTCGGTGCGTTACTAATGCCGCACTTTTAGTATTCCTAGGCCCTAATAGTATTCCATAGGCGAGGAACTTACAATCAGTGATGAGTTTCTCTTACCAATTAAATGTATTTTGGTCAGTCTTAAAAATCTGGTCAGGTGAATACCAATCAATAACCATGGTCGGTATTACACTTGGATAGTTCAACGCATTGTATATTGTCGAATCATGACATTTCAATTGACTTTTGGTGTTAATCGTGGATTAATTAGAGAGCACAATACACGTCTGTTCGTTTGTGCATTATTCCTACGTATCGGATTTATTTATTCCATACATTCCAAGCCGGATTTATAATATTTCAAACAGCACTTACGACATGTTTGCATATCATACTTTAACAATATAGATTGAGTGAGGTAATTTAAGGGCGATATCATGTGGGGCATTCTATAAGTCCACAATAATGGTCCGCTGTAAGCGTTACCGCTTGTATCTTTCAAACGGGTGTAGCTTGCATCTTCGAACAAGATAAACGATACCATCTCAAAAAAATATTTTCTACGATAACTTCGTTAAAGCTTCGATATACAATACAATAACAACAACAACAACAACAACAACACAATAACAGTATGGTGGTCTCCAATCCACGGGTATGTTGACATAATTGTATTAGACGAATCGGTATAGAAGCAAATTTAATTTTTGAGACAATGCAATTTTTTTTGGGGATTGGGTGGGATTCGAATCCCGGCCCATGACGGCTAGCGCGCCTTGCGACTCAATGTCCGACGTCAATACCACACGGCCACCGAACCGACCCCAAAAAAGGAAGCTCGAATGGCCGCTGTATTCTGACGTCTCACTTAGGACACTATATGCACATTTTAAGGTTCGAATCCCACCCAATCCCCAACAAATTTGCAATGTCTCAAAAATTAAATTTGCTTCTAAAAATAGGCGCCTGGTATGTTGTATAGTCCCAATCATGTTAAAAGAGCAATGCTCGGCATGTTTCGGAGGCATAAAATATAACATTGCTACTGCGCTATATCTCCTATATTCTGCTTATGTGCTATATCTCCTATATATATACGAATCGGTATAGTTTAAACTTGTAATTAATGTGTAAAATACAGGCAAATATTCACTAAAACATTAATTTATAGAGTGGTTACTAAACGAATATCAATGGAAAAATATATGGCATGCATTAAACGTCCTGCTACGACATCAGACGAAAAAAATACAACACACATTTATTGTCGAGCGAGATGCACGCCATTTTCTTCTGAGGTTGGGTTGTTTTTGTTTACTTTTTTCAAGAAAATCATCAGTTGTAAACATGGATTCAAAAAGGTGTAATCGTTTCTACCAGGACCGGTTCCCAGGGGATGATACAGGGTAATAACAAACAGTGTTAGCATTCTCTGTAACTCAACCCGTGTCTGCTTGGTCCAGGTTCTGCCATGATGCATGAGTATCCTCTCCGTGCACACATACACACATCGCAGAAACTCGGAAATGTCACATCACCAATCCAGAATATAAGCATACATCTTATACACACCACCTGTCGGTAAAACACAAGTTGTGGTTTTGCATTTGATATACGTATATACCACTAATATGTGATCCTTTAACTTGATATTCATTTTGTAAAATGGATATTCTGCACGTTTTACATCCAAACCATCGATTCATTCAATTTCTTGACGTCGAAATTATTGTGCGCGATTATGGTGCTATGATTAGAGTTTGGTTGTATAGTAACTCATACTGGTGTACTGGGGGGAGCATAATAACACACACGTTTGTCGTGCATTCGTATATTTTCCGAGTTTTGGAATTCTGCGACTTGTGTGCATTGCTATTATTGAAACACGGATGTATTACGTATGCCGACATGTTTCGAAGTTTAATGATACATACTATTAAATATGAAATTGATAATTTCTTACAAACTGTCTAGGAAATGACGCCAAATTATACACGGTAATTTAACTCAAACGCCACCACTTTTAACATCTTGAAATCACACAGTTGGACTCCTCGTATCACGGGGATGACAATATATACCTTTGATGGATGTCGTCGACCAAACACCTTCTTATCAAATTGAGTGCGCTCCCCAACTCTGATGACCCAAACAGCACCATTTTGGCATCTCCAACGCTATTGGATTCCTCGTAACATGGAGAAGATTATGGATTAATTTGGTGAAATAGGCGCTAAAAATATATATTGTTATCAATTTTGATGCCCCTCTCCCCCACAATCCCTGATTCGAAAGAGGCCATTTGTGACATTATTAAACCACACCATTAGACTACTCATATCATGGAGATTGGCAATCGGTGACAAACATATATCTTTAATTTTGTTGACCCTCCCCTGTTTCTGCCCCTGACACAAACAGCATCACTTTAAAACATTTTAAAGTTTAAATTTTGAAAATCTGACGGCGTTATAACCTCCGGCAGGGTACCCCGAGTCACTGCGCCAACTTTAGTTGAATTGGGTCGAGGGTCTGGGAGTAAATCGGAACAGACAGACGGACATATCCTACTGACTGAGAGAATCAATTTGGTATGTACAAAGGATTAAACATGACTATGTAATCACACATACATGTACATATATATAATTATGTTCTTTTTTTCCAGACTAGAAGCCAATATTAGAGATGATTGCGACTGTATCCATGGTTACAATCGCCATAGGTCTTTTATCTGGTGTAGTGGAACCGGAAGTGAAAAAAAACGACGCATGTTTGTACCTGTTGCCAATGTCGACGAAAAACATCAGCAGTTCCATTATTGATGATACGGCAATTGATGCTAAATACATCCCAGATAATTTCACCGTTATTCGCACTAACCTCACATTTATATGTGAAGACATATTTACTAACAACAAAGAACTTGTAGTAGGAGAAGTATTGAACTGTACGCGTGGAGAGGAAGTCACTTCCACTGAATTAGTTACAAGGGAGACCACATCACTTGACGAAGCAACTTCCACAACGGCAACATCCGCTACATATACAGGACACATTTATCAAATAGAACCAAATATAACGTATAGAAACATAACTGACATGTGTCCGAAAGCACAATCACCAACATTTTGGCAAACTGAGGTAGCCTACTGGATCGGCAACATATATCTCAAGGTCATTGGAGCCGTTGGGTTGCCTGGCAACATTCTTGCCTTTGTTACGATCCTGCGGATGAAACCGTTGACGTCATCGTCATTACTCATAGCCGTTTTAGCCTTCAGTGATACGTACGTGCTAATTTTGAAAGTAGTTTACATTGAGTTGTCTAAAAAAGAACTCAACATTGGTGGTTTCGCATGTAGGTTCATATTTTGGACAGTTTCAGGTATGGGGATGTTTTCCCATTGGCTCGTTGTTTTAATGACTGTTGAACGCTTCGTGGCCGTTTGGTTTCCGTTTAAAGTTAATATAGTATGCACAAAGAAGAACGCAGTGATTCTAATTAGTTTTGCTTGGGTCGCCCTCATGGGGCTCAACTTCCACACGATGTGGACCATAACATGGCGTGAAACGGCGTTCGGTAACTTTTGCTGGTATCACCCTGATCACGTGGATTTTTTGAATGGAGCCTGGTATTGGCTTGATGCACTTTTCAACTCAATAATTGCAGCCGTGTTCTCAATGTTCTGCAATGTGGCCATTATAATTGGCATGCGAAGAAGTCAAGCTTTACAGAAGAATATGAATGTGAGAGAGGAGGATATGAAAGAAAAAATAAAAGCACAACAGCAAATGACAATCATGTTGTTGGCGGTCAGCGTCACATTCGTTGTTTTAACAGGACCCGTATCAATATTCTTCATTTACCAAACATATTGGGACCATGATTCAGACCCATACGAGTACGCGAAATATAATGTTGCAAGTGCTATGGTGTACGTTCTTCTCGACATGAACTATGCGGTTAATTTCTACATGTATTTTCTCACTGGGAGAAAGTTTCGCGTGCAGCTCTCTAAAATGTTCGGTTGTTATAACCCACCAAAGCGATCGGCACACGGAACGACGCTTGCGACATCTGGGGCGATTCCATCAAAGACGACTGACGTTTTCATGGTATCAATATCGAAGGGTTGTGAGGTTTGAGACATTTCGCACATTGATGGGTATATATACAGTACGTAAGTAGTGTGTGATAAACAAAACACTCTACACCGGTGATCCACAGTGAACTTGATTGGATTTCATAAAGTATTAAATAAATATTGGTAATTGTCTTTTCTTGACTTCTTTAAATGGTTAATTACCGCTGAATGCTTGTGATTCCTGTTATAATGAAGATTTGATATGATTTCAACCACCATGCACGTTTCTCACATCATTGTGCTCGCTAATCATCTTCAATCAAGCGCTCGGTGTAAAGTGGGTCACCGTGAATCACTCTCCCTAAAATATCACCACGGTGTCGAGTGTTTTGCTTATCGCGCACTCTTGACGCACTGTATATACTGTGCAAATAGTGTACCCTGAACTGATGAAGCACAGTACACGTTGAGTTTCCCTGCATGCGGTTTTATTTTGTGGACGTGTAGTGGGATTGCCATGCCGCAATGTTTTACTCCTTCAAAGTTGTGATGATGACGTTTTGTTGCTGTTTGGTTCCCGTTTCGCGTTAATCGGTTGTGGACGAATATAAATCCAGTAGTTGCTATGATCGCAGCTTGGTTCGCCCTCATGGGACTCAACTGTCACACGATGTGGACCGTGGCACGGCGTGATATGGTCCACTGTGGTTATTGCTGGTGCCACTCTGGTCACGTGGATTTCATGAGCTTGGTTTTGGCTTGATGCACTTTTCAGTTACATAATTACATCAGTGTTCTTATTTATCTTCAATGGAGCTATTATTATGCGAAGGAGTCAAGCTATGCAGATGAATATGAATATAAGAGAAAATGATATGAAGTAGAAAGTGAAAGCACAAGAACAAGTGACCATTATGCTTTTGGCGGTCAGCATCACGTTGTTTGTTTTAACAGGTCCCATGAGAATATTCTACGTTTATCAAACGTACTGGGAGTATAAAATAAACATAATTCACTTCGCAAAATTTAGTCTTGCAAATTCTCTGATATTTGTTTTTCTTGATTTGAACTATGCGGCTAATTGCTATATGTATTTTCTCACTGGAATAAAGTTTCGCGTGCAGCTCTCTAAACTGTTCAATTGTTATAAACCACCAAAGCGATCTGCGCCTGGAAAGAAGGTCTCGACATCTAGTACAATACCATCAAGGGTGACAGACGTTTCTATGATAACAACGACGAAGGGTGGTGGTCTTATAAATCACTGGTAATCGATGCAACAGCAGTCCTAGGTGAGGGACAATATCCGAGTTATGTACGCTCCTATGTCTACAGGATCAACCAAACTCTTTGAAAACACTGGGGCAGGGACGTGATTATTGGGTCTCCGTTGGAGAACGTCCAACTTGCAGTGTTCGCGCTGGACCGAAATATCTTGTGGCCAAAAGTTTAGCCAAATGAAAATTTTATTAGCCAAATGAAAAACACTTTGGCCAAATGGTTTTTGGGCGAATTAAAAAAAACTTTGACCAAATTAAATCCTCCTTCATATCTTTACTATCCTTCAACATTTGTTGGGATTAACTATGGGAGTTGTTACCTGAAACGAAATTCGCAAACATCAAACTACAATTCTATATAATTATAATCACACAAATCCGCTAAACCAATTGTAATAACTCTATGTCGATGACACCATTGGCACCATGACGGTCGCTATCTATTGCTTATTATAGTATATAAGGTGATCACTGTTGAATATATATTGTATTCAAACCTTTTATGGTGTGAAGCCAGGTTATTAGACGGGACACAGTTTATGACACATTACGTAACCATTGAGTTAAGAACTGCTCGTCTGTTACCTATGTTCGCGTTGAGTTGGAACTTTCTGTTACCTCAAACTGTCCAACAGTTGGATAATTACAAAGCTGGGGTACACCGCTATAAGGTTAAAAATGTTCAACTGATGACCAACATTTTCACCCAAAGTAGAAACATATGTCACTGTTGGTCTAAAAACCACACATTTGCCACTGAGTTCCAACTTGTATCAGCTCAATGGGTAGAGCTTGAAATTTCGGTCCTAGTGAGTATAGAACGGACGGTTCGTACCAGTATGTCACATCGGACAAGTTGGAACTCCGGTCGCGAATTGTTGAAAATAAAACAATGAGAACAATTTCAATCTATATGGTGTAAAATGTCAAGTCAATGCTGTGTCAGCCATGAACGTTCTAACTACTGCAAATTTTTGACCAAAGGATGAGACACCCCCGGTCGCACGTCCCTGTTTGTGTTTCCGGGGGCAATGGCGGGACACATTGCAATTTATAAGTCAACGAGAAATCATTATAAATAACCTACATGTATATGTTGGTGTAATACATTTATTTAATATATGTATATCAACCTGAATCGGCTCGTTTAATCCAGCGATATTATTTATAATACATGTGTCAGGGCATCGCTTATGAATGTTTTATAAAACATAAATTAAACACAACGTGACCATATGTATATGACAAGGACAATGCATCATATAGATAGTACGTATAAATTTACATCGCCGCTACGTGTTCAACCAGAATGAGCCACATTACTTATACATGAATTTGTGGAATCAAATGAGCCGTCTTCGTTCAAGGCAGTATTTTGAGGAACATTTTTATCTCGAAACATATAGTTTGTAGACAAAACATCCATATAGCTTGGAATACTTGTTGTATGGATGGCGGTTGTTTAGCTGCGGTATTGTGTACCCAGAGGTATTGGTACTTCAGCTCGCCAAAGTAAGGATACAGGTGTACTTGGACTTAGAATTTACGACAATGTGTCCACAATATCGATCTGAATGATAACGAATTATACTTAATTACTTTTACGGACATCGCGGTCGTCAGTTTAGCTGCCACTTGAATAAGTAGAGCTGTTCAAATAACTATTATAATCCTGGGTTCCGTCCTTCATACTTTGTCAATGTTAGGTCCACGTGACAAGTGCCTACCTTCATTTCGTCTTCACACCTTTTCCAAACATATTTCAGAAACAATCAATGTAGCGAGAGTCACTTATTAAAATCGATTGTGTTTGCTCCTTTCAACTATGTTGATAGATGGTAGGTAGTCACAATCCGATATTCCATCAATATGTTGTTTACAAAATGCTCCCTAACATCTACAATCCTTATTGTTTGATATTTGTTTAAATGCGACATCAGTTCAATTTTTTTGTAGCCCATATAAGCAATCTTATCAAATGATATATCTACAAACACAATCGCATTAAGATCGTCAAATTGACATGACTTATTTGAACCTAAGATTGTCTTTGTTTTGCCAAATTAAATAACTTTTTGCCATACTATAACTACAAAGTATATGACCCGATTCGTCATCTCAGGTTTAAACCAGGTCAACGTAACTTTCTAAGTTTAAACAGCCATGAGTCATCTAAATCCGTGGTTTATACCCGATACCAGAGGTCTAAATGACGCTTTCGTAATCTCCGGTTTAAACATGGTTCATCCAGACCAATGGTTTAGCAGTAGTTTCTGTAATGCGGACCATCTCGTTTTATTGAAATTCAATCACTACGACAGCGAGCATATCTTGATTGGAAATATATAAGATAGTAGCACGCACACCTATAAAGCGTTATGGGGACAAGTTTTTTTTATCAAATTCGATATTTTGTTTGCGTTTTATAAGCTTAAACCGGCAACTAAACATATTGTTTTTTTAATTAATTGTTTTATATTTTTAAAATGAAATTCGTTAAAGCCACACGCCGTTATACCATCCGAGTCGCCACACCTAATTTGGTTGAAATCGGTCCAGGGGTATGGGAGAACAGTTGCGAACGGACAGACGGACATTTAAACATCGACTTAAGAACAAAACCCTGGTCGCGGTTCTCCGAGATCATCTTATCAGTTACATGTACATGGACTCACTTGCATAGCACAAAATGAAATAACCAGAATGATATTACTTTTATAAGTATAGAACCTTGATCGTGTGTTTTGTACTTAATTAAAAGTTTAATACATCGATTTCAGGATTTCTCAGACCTGTTCCCTGCATGTGGAGTGAAATTTGTCTGAATGTCCAAAATAATCGGCCAAATATCTTAATTTGTGAGTAATAATATTAAAGTAAACATAAATCACACATCTTAAACAGGTCTGGGTGAAACATCAATCGATCTATAATAGCCCAATAAATAAAAAAACTACTTTGCGATAAATCCAGGTCGGTACGCGACCATTCCATACTGAGATGATAATGTATACACGCAGGCAGAGGCGGGCTGGGCCAAAAAAACCGGCCCGGGAAATGAATATAATACCGGCCCATCTGCCGAAGCGCGGAGCGCCAAGTGGGGGAGGGTCTCTGCTCGGGGGGAGGGGCGGTGTCCACCTTGGGAAATTCCAACTACACCCCCTTGAATCAGAATCGGACCAAATACATGTTTTTGCATAATTCCATTTGCACCCCCTTGCACCTCAGTGCTCTGGCCTAATATCCTATATATTCATAAATCATGGTTCTATATATTCCCGGTATGAGACTATTCAGATATTTTTACCTGAAAAATTGCATAAATTCTAACATCTAGTGGTCTAACTCCAGACAAATGCACACGGCTACGGACACGAGACCAGGACAAACCGGGCTGTCCATGGTTGTTCGGTCCGGGTGAGAAAATTTTGAAAACTATACAAGAAAATCGCTAATCCTAGCATCTAGACTGGCCTCAACTGAAACGTTCCTATTGTGTTGGAAATTTCAATTGGGGGAGGGTCCGAGATTTTTTTTGGATTGACAGCTGGGAGTTTCCTTTGAATGGCACTGTATATATCAATAACAGAAACAACAGCAGATCCCGTAATAACTGTGCGCAATGACTTGGCGACAATGTTCTCCTGTAGTCGCACATTTTCCATGAAATTTTAAAGCACGATGCATCAAACTGTATACTGGTATCACAACACTTAGTATCAATATCAGTGAGTCAGCCAAAGATAGTTTGATAAGAACATCCAGCCAATAGTGTACTCCCGGCAAATTGTCGTAATACTGGTAACTTGACAATAACATGGCGAATGATGACAATGTCTCATATCCACACGTTTCAATGAAAATTTATGAACACGGGATGAATTGGTCCGTGTAATTGTAAAGTTGGAATTGTAGATATGTGGTCATCCAACACTGCGCAGCGTCAGTTTTGTTTACGGTGTTGTTGTTGTTGTTGACATTGAAGCTCTTGTGAATTACACTGGTGCGCACAGTACATGTACATCCTCTCTTGTAAATGTAAATGCATGTGCTTTGAAACAAGCAGATTCTGAACACTGTCAACTGGATTGTCAACATTCTAATAGTAATAGTTGAGTTTCGTCGTTGTTATTATTTTCACTATTGTTTGAGTCAGGTTGACATCGAAGCTCGTGTTAATTGTACCTGTATTGTCTTGTGTCAGTAAATGTGCCAGTTTTTTTATACTAAGTCACAAACAGCACTGAGTCAGAGCATGGATCGTGCCATGAAATGATGAATTTATTGGCATAAATCTCTGCTCTCAAATTTAGTGAAAGTTGTCAATGATTAAGCCGATTTTCGAAGAATTGAAACTTGTCCGGTTATCAAAGGAACCGAAATCAGACCGTCTTAACAACTGTCCACAATCGAAAAGGTAAAACTTTCCCAAAAAATTAGTTTACGATGCATTGCCAAAAAAAAATGACGAAGGAATGAGCTGTGCTAAAGCGGTAACTTAACCCCGGAATGAGAATAACGTACCGTACTCATGATAGTTCGTACACATATTACACATAATGAAAGCCGGATAAATAATATATATTAATATAGAATATAAACTACCAACATCAAACTGAAGGTATTCAAAAGTCAAGACTGCTGGTTGTTGTCTAGAGGGGAGTATCTTACTGAAATTAACCTTTATATTATTGATGCTGTGTGCGTAATCCGATTGAGATGTGTACTAACTATACGAAGAAGCTCGTCGATTTCATCATGTTCATTTCATTCATAAAATGCCATCATGTCGATTTCAACAAAACTCGACGAGTAACGTTATCGTGTAGCTTTCACCCTCGACCGAATTTGTTAATAAGTATGTGTTTCTTGTCGAATCATGAAAATAGAAGGATATCTGAGGATGATCAGATTCACCTATGTACTTTGTAATATTAGGATAATTTAAACGCGATATAATAACGTTTGCTTGCATCACGAATTTCGATCTTGATTCTAGTATTGTCCCCAGCCAGCGAGAGTGATTGAGATTCCCCATTACAAGCGACATTTATATTTTTAGCCACTCCATCAGGGGGGTGGTCAGGAAAAAATATCTGGACACTAGGCGCTCTTTTATTTTTCCACCATCTGGGTACCCACCCACTGCATGAAAACTGGAATTTATTCATTGCATAAATTCCGGATAAATGTACATAAATCTGGATAAATCAGAAATTTATTCACTGAATAAATGTGCATAAATCCGGAAATTTATGCACATTTATTCACAATTTATTCATGAATAAAGGCCGACATTTATACACAATTTATTCTCTGAATAAACCCACGTTTATTCAACAGAATAAACTCGGCATTTATTCGTACGTTTATGCACATTTATTATCGACCTGTTTATACATAGATGCAAATTTATTCACTGAATAAAGCTGCATAAATATATATAGCTACATTTATTCTGGTTATAAACTCCAGTTTATGCACATTTATGCCCAGTGTAAATTATTTGGATTTGAACATATATATCCATATATATTTGTGAAATCTACTTTATGGTGACATTTGGCTTGTAACCAGCATATAAGGCGACACGGATGTGTATATCTAACTATACATATACACATGTGTCGCCCTGATTCTGGTATCTCCATGGGTAGTAATTTGCCAACAAAATGCTGCCCTATTGTTGGTTATACCAGTCACAAATATAATATGAACTACTTGGACATGGCACTTTGTGTCATAGTTGTATCTTGCCGTCATCAATTTTCGTAGTCTCTGCAATAAAGAATAAAAGTTAAATAATTAAGTGATCGCATGGGAAATAAGTATAAACGATAAAATATTAAAACTAAAATAAGATTTTTTTTTTCTGCTAAAGAGTGATATCGCCCTTCAATGAATACAATTTTACGGGATTCAAAATTGTGTAACATCATGGATTTATTGTACATTGAAATTTTATGCGATATGACAAAGCGTGATATCACCCTTTCATCGCCACAATTTTACTCGATTAAAACTTTAAAACGGGATTACATCATGGACTTACAGTACAATGGATTTATATGTCATATGGCAAAGGGTGATATTACCCTTCCATTACCATAATTTTACGCGATTCTAACTTCAAGACCGGATTATATCACGGATATATTGTACAATGAATTTATATGTGAACTGGCAAAGGGTGATATCACCCTTCCATGATCACTATTTTACGCGATTCTAACTTCAAAACGGGATTACATCATGAATCTATTGTACAATGAATTTATATGTGAACTGGAAAAGGGTGATATTACCCTTCCATGGTCACTACTTTACGCGATTCTAACTTCAAAACAGGATTACATCACGGATATATTGTACAATGAATTTATATGTGAACTGGCAAAGGGTGAAATCACCCTTCCATGATCACTATTTTACGCGATTCTAACTTCAAAACGGGATTACATCATGAATATATTGTACAATGAATTTATATGTGAACTGGAAAAGGGTGATATCACCCTTCCATGATCACTATTTTACGCGATTCTAACTTCAAAACAGGATTACATCACGGATATATTGTACAATGAATTGATATGTGAACTGGCAAAGGGTGATATCACCCTTCCATGATCACTATTTTACGCGATTCTAACTTCAAAACGGGATTACATCATGAATATATTGTACAATTAATTTATAAGTGAACAGGCAAAGGGTGATATCACCCTTCAATGATCACTATTTTACGCGATTCTAACTTCAAAACGGGATTACATCACGGATATATTGTACAATGAATTTATATGTGAACTGGCAAATGGTGATATCACCCTTCCATGATCACTATTTTACGCGATTAAAACTTCAAAACGGGATTACATCATGGATATATTGTACAATGGATGTATATGTGGTGCTAGCAAAGGATGATATCACCTTAACATGACCACAATTGCAATTTTACGCGATTAAACTGATGCGAATTGATGAAAGAACGAATCTGCAACATAAATTGTGAAATAGCTTTATTTCATATTGACATATATGTTAACTTACCCTTGGTAAAATTTATAATTAGAAAAGGAATTTAAAAACTGAAATGATGTGGAGATCATGTTCTAACCCAAGCAAATATACCCCAATTGCAGACGATGCCTTAGTTTAGACAGAACATGCGAAAACAAACGTATTTGTATATACATAATCCATATAAATACTTGCCTCATGCAGTTAATAGTTCGCATTTCTCGTGGATCACGTCTGCACTGTAGCAGTGTTGAGAGGAAAAGAAAGCTAACCCCGACGCTGGCTTCTGTTATCTGATATAGTTCTCGCATATGTATGCTTGCTGCCGACATATGGTAATAATTAAATTATGGGCTCAGAATGAAACCGGCGGCCAGTTACAGAAATAAGCAAAATTAATGCACGACATCCATAAGTTATTCGTTATATGTACATCGCCGGGCCAACATTAAAATTCTCGATTTATTTAGTATGATACCTGATTTGGTATAACTGAATGCCTGCATTATGAGAGCGGTACATTATATGATGGGCGTTTTGTCAGGATACCTGATGCAAAATATCTTCAGCCATGGACCTTTTGTTGGTAAACGTTGTCAGAATGTCATTTGACTCAATAGTGTTAAAATGACATCAAATGTTTACCACATTGCTATAAATGTTCACTGGCGATATAATAGCTCTACTGACCCCGGCACTGTTCCAAGAAAGGCGAATTTAATATGCATAAATGCATGCATAAATTCAGGGTCCTAAATTTATGCAACATTTATGCGAGATTTAAAAATATAAATGCGAGATTTATATTTGTGTATAAATGCGAATTTAGTATGTATAAATGCATGCATAAATTCAGGGTCCTAAATTTATGCAACATTTATATTTTATAAATCTCGCTTTTCATGCAGTGCTATTTTACTCAGTTTTCCGATCAATTTCCATATCATGATTATAGAAGCATTCCTACTTTTATTTACCAACAGCACTGTTAAGTTTCAAAACAATTCTCCAATAAATGTGGGCTGTAGGGTATGCTGATGGATTGACATTTTAAATCCAAGATGGCTGCTGGTGACCAAGTTTGTTTTAAACAAATTTTGTGGAAAAATGGAGGCGCCCATCTAGAAGTAACTTCGAAGATCCATATGCAGTTTGGTGACGATTGTGTGCTAAAGGATTTGGTCATACAAAGAGTAAAATCCAAGATGGCCAAATGGCAGCCATTTGTTTTACAAAATTTGGGGAAAAATGGAAGGCACCCACCGAGAGGTCACAACGAAGATCATATAAAGGTTGGTGATGATCGGATGAGGGATAAGCTCTGCAGGGTGTGTTAACAGATTTAGTGATGCAAAGAGTAAAATCCAAGATATTTTCATCAAAAATCATTCAAATTTCACAGCTCCCATCTAGAGGTGGTCCTCGATCCATATACCGAATATCGTTGAAATCGGTCAATGTTTGTTTTAACACCTTTGTTTTATTTTATTACGGTTTTTCAATAGTGTATTTTTATTTGAAGTGTTAAAGATACTCAATCCGATATGTCGCTCGCAAATTACTATTTCCTTGGCATCGGCGGTAAACGATATTTGATTCGAGTCGAGGAACCCACTCAGAGTGATCAGATCTCGATGTTTGAAGTCTATTATTTTAATTTTAAGTGGCCCAGTAAATAGCCGACGAGAAGACTTCTCTGACCAAATTGCGGATGAAGATGAATAACTCTAAAATCAAGTGGCTTTTTTGTGTCAGATATTTGACAAATAACAGGTCTTGGACAATTTTATACTATAGTTGACTGTGATTAACATTATTTTTGGGCAATTACTCGATTCTGAAACGGCATTTCAAAAGCAAATTGTTGTTGTTGGAATCTGATGATATGAGGGACCATCGAATCGGATTGAGTTTACATTTATTTGAAGAATCTATAATTGTGTTATGTTTTTATTTACATCAGGTTGAATAACTGATTTAAATCTGAGCCTTTCCATGTCAATGTGCATTGATAGATCCTTGATGAAAACATCATTATTAACTGATGGTGAACTCAAACCCCACACCAAGAGTTTAGTGCATACCTATTTAATAAATAGAGCATGGCTTGGAGTGAAATACGCCGATATAGTGCATAGTGAGGTTGTGTAGTTCACGACGCGAAGTGGAGTGAACTACACAACCGCACTATGCACTATATCGGCGTATTTCACGACAAGTCATGCTCTAATAATTATATTGTATCGAACAAATGCAGAAATTAAAGGCAAACCAGTGGGCAAATATCATTTGTTTTAAAAGAAAAAAAAATAATATGTACAAAATTTAACGGGACTCCAGAGAAAACCTTTGTAATTTTGATTTAGCAGTAGGAAACTACTATTTTCAACTTTTACTAAGTTCAGACAATTGATGTTCGCCTTACTGAAGCTTTAATTTGGATCAGCGGCGAAATAACAAGTAGTTTCAGAACAAAGTTTGATGTAGTGTTCGTTACTATTTTTAGTAGTCAAAACTACATATGCATAGTGCACGATGGGAGAGACTTGAAGGCGTAGTATACAACTACGACTAATAGAGTCGAGTAGCCAACCAATCGGAAAGCTTGATTTCAATAACAAAGTCACGTGAGATGCAATATTTAATAAATAGAGCATGGCTTGGAGTGAAATACGCCGATATAGTGCATAGTGAGGTTGTGTAGTTCACGACGCGAAGTGGAGTGAACTACACAACCGCACTATGCACTATATCGGCGTATTTCACGACAAGTCATGCTCTAATTATTATATTGTATCGAACAAATGCAGAAATTAAAGGCAAACCAGTGGGCAAACATCATTTGTTTTAAAAGAAAAAAAAATAATATGTACAAAATTTAACGGGACTCCAGAGAAAACCTTTGTAATTTTGATTTAGCAGTAGGAAACTACTATTTTCAACTTTTACTAAGTTCAGACAATTGATGTTCGCCTTACTGAAGCTTTAATTTGGATCAGCGGCGAAATAACAAGTAGTTTCAGAACAAAGTTTGATGTAGTGTTCGTTACTATTTTTAGTAGTCAAAACTACATATGCATAGTGCACGATGGGAGAGACTTGAAGGCGTAGTATACAACTACGACTAATAGAGTCGAGTAGCCAACCAATCGGAAAGCTTGATTTCAATAACAAAGTCACGTGAGATACAATATTTAATAAATAGAGCATGGCTTGGAGTGAAATACGCCGATATAGTGCATAGTGAGGTTGTGTAGTTCACGACGCGAAGTGGAGTGAACTACACAACCGCACTATGCACTATATCGGCGTATTTCACGACAAGTCATGCTCTAATTATTATATTGTATCGAACAAATGCAGAAATTAAAGGCAAACCAGTGGGCAAACATCATTTGTTTTAAAAGAAAAAAAAAATATGTACAAAATTTAACGGGACTCCAGAGAAAACCTTTGTAATTTTGATTTAGCAGTAGGAAACTACTATTTTCAACTTTTACTAAGTTCAGACAATTGATGTTCGCCTTACTGAAGCTTTAATTTGGATCAGCGGCGAAATAACAAGTAGTTTCAGAACAAAGTTTGATGTAGTGTTCGTTACTATGTTTAGTAGTCAAAACTACATATGCATAGTGCACGATGGGAGAGACTTGAAGGCGTAGTATACAACTACGACTAATAGAGTCGAGTAGCCAACCAATCGGAAAGCTTGATTTCAATAACAAAGTCACGTGAGATACAATATTACATAATAGAAGCATTCTTAAAACCTTTTGTTCAATTATTTTGAAGAAAAATGACCCTATGAAAAAATTTACAGGGCCAGGAAAAAATGTGTAAGTCGGGCTGCCGAACCACCCACCTACCCCCGCCTAGTGTTCGGAAAAATTGCAGACCCCCCTGACTCCATTGAAAATATTTGACAGTCCATATCATGTTATAATTATGTTCTCAATAAAATGTAAACCGCGGCTACGAATTCACTTGACTGTGTATAATTCCGATAGTAACTCCCCTCATTTTGCCGGTACTCTACCGTAAAAATTACGGTGGGTTATTTGCAGTGTACGCGTGGATTGTCCTGTTATAGAAAGGTGTGTGATTTACAGTGTAGCTGTTGCTCGCATCGATATTAAAGTGCATTTCACTTTCTTCGGAGCGGAATTATGCGACAGGCCCATCTTGAAATCATATGTTCTTACTGCAACGGACGATTCTCCAAAATAAGTTATTTTCTAGCTACTGAATGCGTGTCGCGGGATGTATGACATTGAAGCTTTAAAGCCTTGAGGTTTAATCTCTCTTTTAATTCCACCCAGAATGATATTTCTAAAACAATCTTGATCGCTCAATAATTATTGGAGTCATATATGCTTTATTCTCTGATCCATACACACATTACAGGATATTGAGAAAAATAGGGTATATACAAAAGAATGATAGAAGGAGGGTAATTTTATGTACATGATATATACAGCGACCTCCCGATCTGCGTCTGTTCGTTCATCATCACATTATCAGAATCAACAACATTATACCTCGTCGTCAACATCATCATCATCATCATCATCATCATCATCATCATCGTCGTCGTCATCATGATCATCATGATCACCGTCATTACATTAATCAATTTCATCATCGTCAAGACTATCATTATGTGCATCGACATCGCGAACATCATCATTACCAAAAACATCCATCAGTGTCGTCGTCATATATAACTCGTCATCATTATAATCAACATTATCGCAATCATCGTCATGTTTGCCATCGTCTTATAATTTCTCAGTAACAACAACAGTTATATGTAGTCATCATTGCCTAACGTAATTGTGAATATATAAAGCTAAAAATAACGGTTAATTTCCCTAATGAAGGAACATCGTCGGCGGAGGGATGCTATATCGGTCATATTAAATAAGACGTCAAGAATATCGATGGTCGCATGTCTCTTTCTGATATATTTAGCCGGGAGAAAACTATTTCTAACACCTATAAAGTGGTTGCATTCGAACAAGTAATGAAGTTCATCGCCAAGTTTATAATTATTACACAAGGGACATGTTCGTTCCATTACATTATTGTCATTCCATCTTCCTCTCTCTATGGGAAGTCGATGATTACATGTTCGGAATTGGCACATTGTTCTTCTGTTTTTGTTGTCAAGGCAGTCCAAATACATTTCGAAACATATATTGTGTTTAAATTCTTGTATATATTACCTCTACTGGATTTGTCTATAGCTGATTTCCAAACGGCCCTATATTGACTAATGAGACTGCATTTAACATATGTGATTATTTCTTCCGAACGTAAACGTGTGTCGGCGTAAAGAAGGTGCACTTGTCCACAGTGGGTTAGCACTGTCTTCACTTTCTCAATCCATTCGAACTTCGCGAATGTATTTTCACTGAGCTGCAATGCCAACAAGTACATATAATCTTACAGTATCTAGTGTCGGTCATGTTCCTCACTTTCAGCCAATACTTGATAATACGAAAATCTATATTGATATTAAGGGGGAAACGGCCACTTTCACCATAGTTCATGTAATCTGGAGTAGATGTTTTTCAAATGAAGTACATATTTCGAGAACTTTTTGTGCATATTTTCAAAAATATCGTTATTTCCATATCCCCACACCTCACAACAGTACGTCAGTATAGGACTAACTTGGGCATCAAACAGATCAAATTGATTTTTATCTGAGAGACAGTGAGTTCTAGACTTTGAGTCTGTTTAGCCAAAGAGAATGAGCCTGATTTAGTGTGTATGATTCCAAAGTAGTTAAAGTATTTCACATATTCCATTTCTATTCCGTCATAAAATAATTTCCTACCTTTCGGTAAACTGCGTTTTGAAATCAGCATAATCTTAGTTTTTTCGACATTAACTGTCAGTTTCCACTTTTGGGAATATCTTTGAAGTTTCACGGGTGTTTCGACTAACAGAACCGTGTCATCCGCATTTAGTATAACAAAAAGTCTCACATAGACATCCAAGTTATTTTTCAAGTCGACGCATGCATACCAGACAATCTTGATCGCTCAATAATTATTGGAGTCGACGAATGCATACCAGGTTCCGTTCGTGTAGAGCCCCCTCCCCATCCGATGGTTGCACTGGGAAGCTTGTCGTGCATTTGGAATTAATGCAACATTATTATCCCAGTGATAGTCAAGCTATTTCATTCAAGGTAACACAAGGACGCCACATACACACTGCTATATTGAAAATATCTTGATCTACCGCCCGTTACCATAGTTCGCATTGATTAGAAATGTCTACTTTCTTCTGAGCATGCGTGGAACTATGCAAAAGACCCCTCTTGAAATCCTCCGTTCCAATTACAACGGGCGTTGTCCAAAATCAATTTTGTTGTATCTCTGAAGCCACTGCATGAATGTTAGTCGGAGACGTTGAATCTTTATTTCCGTGAATTTCAATCAGAGTTCTCGTTTCTCACGGAAATCGGGTAAGTCGTTAATGCTTTAATGATACATCCAATCTGTACCACCATTCCTTCCAATACAATAATAATAATATGAGAAGATCTGTTTATTTTTCAATATTCAAATCATATGTTGATGCTACACCAGCTAGTATTATAAGATTCACCCACAGTGAATATCAAGGACGTGCGCAAAAGTTCAAATAGAAGTTACTTTGTTGAGACGTGTTGAGGGGTTCTGCCAAATGACGCCTTCGTATCTGAAAATGCTGGATTTTTTTTTATTTATGCTGCATGTAGGTTTTTATGATCAGTGTAGTGTTCAATTAAAAGTGATTGTTGTTTTTTTTTAGGAGCCCTGAACACTTTATGCTGTAAATGAGGAACTTAATACTCAATACTTCAAGTTAAACATTCTGGGCTCCCGGAGTAATAGATACGGAATCATTCTATAAAGTTTGTACCACGACACTATATTGCAAACATGTAACTAAACCCAGTGTATAATCAGATATGGTATTACCCAAGAGAGTTATGGTAAAATTATAGTTAAGTTCATATCTTCAGCATAACACTGTTCTACCCCGAAACCAGTGTAAAGTCATTTATTACACGATCATACCCTTATTCCTTTCAATAGACTCATTATATACATAGAGGATCTACAACGAGGCCCCAGTTTATAACGGAATTTACAAAACGAGTCCAGACCTTGTTTACAGGACGAGATTGTCAAATTCCTCTATAAACTGGGGACGAGTTGTAGATTATATTTATTACATTGATCCAAAACAATGACAAAACATAGTTCAATCAACAAATGGGACGCGAAACTAACATCGGCTTCTATACGGCATGCGATGATGACGTTTCACGTAACTATGAGTTGTTTGCCCTCGTAAAGAAATAGTCCCAGATAAATATAGATTCTTTGTCGTATTTAATGACATATATTTAATGACATAACTTTTCAAACTCTTCATTCATTATAGTTTGTTGGAAAAATATTGGAAGTCATAGTACTTTGAGACGTAGCGTACTGAATGTAAACAGACGACACACCGGAAGTCAAAGGTCACCTGGCACTATTTCTTGTTATTGGTATAATATCACAATTTAGAGAATGGGTTTATTTAATGGAATAAGGGTAGGATCATGTAATAAATAGAATCTACAACTCGTCCCCAGTTTATAACGGAATTTACTGTGGAGCCAAAGACTCGGTCCAGACCAGATTTACTAGACTAGTTTTGTGAATTCCGCTATAAACTGGGGACTTGTTGTAGATTCTCTATGTATCTATATTAGAACTGTAGTTGCACAATATATATAGTAGTAAATCCACTATATTAAGCTGGCGATTCATTCATTTTGAACATACACTACTACATGTAATTACATTAACAGCACATTAACAGTGCATTAAACCAATTAATGGGAAAATTATATAAATCTCCTTTAGAAAAACATTTTAAAAAGCATTAAAATGGTCCATGAAAGGGACACTTTAAAGATCATGAAAACAAACTGAAAGATGCCTTAAATATCGCCACGCCATGTGATGGTTTTAACGCAGTTTTAATAGATCACTTAAACTTTGGAAATTGTATTAATGGCATCTAAATGGGGTACTGGGTAGTGCATTAAACAGCCTTAATACTTTTGACAAGGAATTATTGCATATTTAAGTGCATGAATAATGTCATTAAAACACACTTATAAGGTTACCATATTAAGGATATATCTTAATGGCATTACACTATTTTAACAAAGAGCTGCTTAAATTGGATAACATTTAATGCCATTAAAATGGATCAGGGGGGGAAGTGGTATAATTAATTGCATTAATTAATTTGTTAAGGCCGTGATTTAATGCCATTATAATGACTACTATGATTTGAGTCATAATGACTATTTATATTTGAGTAAAAATGACTAAAAGTAAGTATAGTCAAAATGACTAAAGTAAGTTTAATCAACATGACTAGAACTGAGTCAGGATATCCCGGCCTGTTCGCTGCATGTGAAGTAAAACGTGTCTGAATGTCTAAAATATTGGGCCGTAATTCTTAATTAAACAAACTACTTTGCGAACTTCTATACAATAAATATATGTGATTTAGTGCAAAGGTTTTCGATTTATAACAAAGGTTTGCAATTAATCAAATCAATTTGCAATTAATACAGGGCTTTAACCATATAAACATAAATCAGACATCTTCAACAGGTCTGGGTGAACTCCAATCGCTCTATAATAGCACGGTCAGGCTAAAATAGTCCGATCGGTCATTCACAGCCAGAATGCATGTGTGATGAGGGGAGAAAATCTTTGCGATAAATCACAAAACGACTTTGTGAAAAAGCACAAACACTTTTGCGATAACTCGCAGACCTTTGTGATAACTCGCAAACCTTTGTGATAAATCTCAAGCATCTTTACGATAACTCTCAACCTACTTGGTGATTAAACATGTTTGAGATTTATCACAAAGGTTTGTGATTTATTGCAGATATATTGGTATGTGTTGGCACTAATGGACTTGAACCGTATACACATAATAAATCAGACATCTTAAACAGGTCTGGATGAACCACAAATCGATCTATAATAGCACGGTCGGGCTAAAATAGACTGATCGTTCTTTCACAGCCAACATGCAAGGGGAGCAAACACATACTTAAAACAAAAATTAATTCTGATCTCTTTTGGAGATTATTTACTGAGAATATTCAAAATTAAAACAACTTTGCAATAACTCACAAAACAACTTCGCGAAAAATCACAAACACCTTTGCGATAACTCCCAAACCTTTGCGATAAATCTCAAACATCTTTACGATAACTCTCAATTAACTACTTGGTGATCATACTTTGCGATTTATCGCAAAGATGTTTGATATTTTCCACAATAGCCCGATCAGGTTAAAATAGACCAATCATTCTTTCACAGCCAGCATGTATCTGGGATAAGGGGAGTCACACTAAACGGTTCTATTATTATCGATAAACCAATACTTCAAAAAGGAAACAAAATTAATTCCATATAATTATTTACTGAGAACATTCCAAGTTAAAACAACTTTGCGATAAATCGAAAACATATTTCTGATAAATCGCCAATTACCGTACTTATATGTGGGCACTAATGGAATTGAACAGTATAACAATTATCAATCAGATATCTTAAACAGGTCTGGGTGAACCGCTTACCGATCTATAATAGACTATAATACACCGATCGGTCTTTCACAGCCAGCATGCATCTGGGATAAGGGGAGTCACTCTAAACTGTTTTATTGTTATCTCTCAACCAATATGTAAACAAAATTAATTCTGATTTCTTTTGCAAGACACCAAATAATTATTTACTGAAAATATTCAAAATAAACATACATGTATACAGATATTCAAACAAACATATTCAAATTGTCAAGAAATTTACTATTCCCTCTCTTACAACAGTGAGCACTGTGTCAGGAAGACCGATCGGTCTATTGTAGCCCGATCAGGCTATTATAGTTAATCTGTGGTTCGCTTCGATCTTTCTTTATCCCATAATAAATATCGCGTAAATCGTATGTAATTGTTGTAGTTCCTACGCTGCATTATGTGAACAAAGCCAAGTTCTGTTCGAAAACCTTTTGTAAAGTATGTAAATAGCGTGCGATAAGCAAAATACTCAACAATGGGGAGACCACTAATGAACTTTGGTTAATTAAAACCGGCCCCATGCTGTTTGCAAAATACTGTTATAGCGCTCACTACTCCACAAGGTTTTGGTGTTGAATGGGTCACCGGAATCACACTCCCAAAAACAATTGCCACATTGTTGAGTGTTTTGCTTATCGTACACTTCCGATGTGCTGTATCGGTATTAGAACAAGCAAACAAACCTCACACAAAGAGAGTTTAATGTATTTAATATATGATCCATTTTGGTACAGCTATGCGACATCAAGTCAATGTCATTACCTGATCACCAGAGCCATATAATGTAGAATTTCGCGAAAATGGTTTCCAATTATGGAAGAGGTTATTTCCTAGCAAAGCGAAAATTTCCGAATCGTTCTGAATGATAGCCACACATGTTTTGATAAGAACATGATGCATCTGGACATTGGAATGGTCTACATGTTCATGTACCTGTACATGTATATATACAGCTAAGCTCTAATTGACCCCCCCCCCTTAACGACGTTGACCACCGATATTACCGCGTTGTTGATGATGCTATCAACCATGATCAATCCTACCATGGCCGACTTTTGTACCTTTTTAAAGACAGCATCATAACCACCACAGAGTGTATATTTCTGGCATGGCTAGACGCTGCATTGATGATGCAGTTGCGAATGTCGGTCAGTGACCAACTTCGAATGTTGATTAAACCGTAAACAAATTATTAATTGTAATTTTGTTTTTTGTATACCCCGCTCGACAAAACAAGCGTCCATTGACCCCGCGGTGTATTTGCCGTTCGGCCGTGGTGTTAGAGTTTGTAACTGCAGTTGAGCACCGCCACCGAACGGCAAGTACACTTCGGCCGAACGGCAAGTACACTGTGACCGAACGGCAAGTACACCATGGCCGAAAGGCAACTACAACGCGGCCGAAAGGCAACTACAACGCGGCCGAATGGCATGTACACCGTGGTTAGATTTCTGATTTGTATCATCTTTGTTCAGTTTAATGAACGTACACCCCGGCAACTACACCATGGCCGAATGGCAAGTACACTGCGGCCCAACTGTAGTTAGCCGGTGGAGCCGCAGTGTAGTTGCATTTCGGCCGCGGTGGCAACGCTAACCGCACCGCGGTTAGGTGGACACTTGTTTGTCCAGCAGGGTAGTTATCACGGTGTTTGTCGCTCACGAAAAGCTGGACTTGGTGTAAGGTGGCAATGTGAAAAAGTAATGCGGAGTATAGTAGTCGCAAAATATTATTAACAGTACTTTAGAAAGATTACCTGCGGTAGCCACTGTCTTGTCAACCACTTGACCGTGGTTGAACGACGGTATGGTATAACCGGTGTCATTAATGCCCTACAACCTTGTTAAAGGGGACGATTAATTAGGGCATAGTTGTAGTACATTACTAAAAGCTTGTAATGGATTCAGTGATAATGTGTGTCCCAGAATTGGATCCGTATCTCCGAGATTATCCGTCATTTCATTAGTATATCACAACAATATCACAGCATCACCGGCGTTTCGATCAAAAGAATAGCAGACTCCGTAACTGGGCGATATTTCATGGCGACATGCTTCTCAAATCACGTTTCGATGAAAATTGAAGAATAGCTGTAGTACGTTACTAAAAGCTTGTGATGGGTTCAGTGATAATGTGTGTCCTAGAATTGGATCCGAATCTCCGATATTATCCGTCATTTCATAAATATATCGTGCACAACAATATCACAGCGTCACCGGCGTTTCAATAAAAAGAATAGCAGACTCTGTAACTGGGCGATACATGTATGTCATGGCGTCATGGTTCTCAAATCACGTTTCGATGAAAATTGAAGAATATGATCCATATTCCTTTGACTCAGCCTGTTTTCGGAGGTTATAACATCTTGTCCCTTTCATATAGAAACATAATCCAGACAGTGCTAACAATATTACAGGTTATTAAGAAGCGAGTTAGGTCCAATTATTTGCTATAACAATCTAAAACAAGAGAAGTTTACACGAACAACAAAACGCACGGGGTCATAGACCGGAAGCACAATTTCGTACTATAAACCTCGTACCATAAGTGCTAGTAAAATATTCGGCTTGAATGATAACGTTATAGTATCTGGGAGACTTTAAATACGATAAGCTAAGAGTTATAAAACGTAGCTTATGTTCAGTAGCTATATATCTACTTATAATTTTTTTTTCATTGTCAAGTTGACTACCTCTGGGTTAGTCATGATGACTAGTGAGACGGTACGGGTATAGTCAAAATGACTCCAAATATCCATGACTACCGGTAGTCATATTGACCTGTTATTTTTCCCAGTATAGTATAGGTTATGTTCAGTAGCTATATATCTACTTATAATTTTTTTTTCATTGTCAAGTTGACTACCTCTGGGTTAGTCATGATGACTAGTGAGACGGTACGGGTATAGTCAAAATGACTCCAAATATCCATGACTACCGGTAGTCATATTGACCTGTTATTTTTCCCAGTATAGTATAGTATAGTACAGTATAGTATAGTATAGTATAGTATAGTACAGTACAGTATAGTATAGTATAGTATAGTCAAAATGACTCCAAATATCCATGACTACCGGTAGTCATATTGACCTGTTATTTTTCCCAGTGAACAAATGTATATGGACTGAATTATAAATATGTTGAACAGCATACGTGGATGAATGAGCTGAACATTATTGCACAAGTTCGTTCCGAACGCAAGGTTACAACAACGAGAGCCGCAGTCTCGGGTTGTATCGTGCTTCGTAACAAAAGAGTGCAATAATGTTCAGTTCACGATATATGGTCATTTTCGGACAGCAAACCCCGCACCAAATCGAAATGTACCATTACATAATTTTCTCGCCAAAATGGAGATATAAATGTTTAGTTCTGACGCGACGAAATAGTGATCAAGAAAACTTAAGGTATGATCATGCAAATATAGAACACTGTCACAAAACTATCCGACGCACATTTAGTTAACTGGTGTATAATATAATTGTGACATGCCTGAGTCACGTTTCTGAGCACACATGGCCGATTATATGGTTTTCGGCGCAATATAACGATAACAACATACGATTGTTAAGCAATTTTTGAAAAATAATGCATTTTTTCTACTCACGCGTGCACAAATTAATTCGACTTGCTGCCCTTCGTACATCTATTATGCACATATTGAAACGCATTATTAATTCTAACGTCGAACTGCATTCCAAATCAAGACATATAGGAAATTACCACTCAAACTTTTTACTGAAAATACTCACAGTTCGAGGTGGAGGAAATTGACATCATAACAAGAAGATAGTAGTGCCTCTTGCATAGCTAAGTCATAAGATCACCCTGGCGATTAATCTGGTCATTATTAATTAAGATGTTAGCGTGATATCCGGACGTATATCGACAGCAGTTTGTCTAATAGAAAGGAAAACCGGCCATTTCAATTTAGACCTAAAACCCAGTTCTGGTTTAAAAAACGGACTCAACAGCTATCAGGCTGTACTGAGTCTGGGGTATTTGTAGGTGATCCCTATTACAACAAACAAGCATTAGGTCAGTATCAAACTCTCAGCTATTCACAACATAGTATCAGAAAAGCGATGTAGCCATTCGCGCGAGTGTTGTAGCGTCTTGGGAAGTCGGTAGCCAAGAAGTAGAGTACTGGTCTCTCGTGCTAGCGGACCGGGGATAGCAACCTGGTAAGGGTATTCTGACAAAAATCAGAACTCGGTCAGATACCAACTTTGTCAGGCTGAAAAGTCTCATTCGAGATCACTGAACACAGATCCGAATGCAAAATGACGACTTCCCCCATTAAAATACTTGTCCAGGTATCACAGTGTATAAACCGTACAAACATTAAATCGGAAGTTGTTTTCGAAAAGACGCAAAAATGCTATTTTTAGAACGTATATGTGACAGAAATATCACAACAACACCACCAAATCCAGGTTTTAGACGGACACACGGTTGTACCACATCTATAAACGTAATTATATATTGTACATACACATTTGCCGATCGTAAGCGGGCTCCGTTTGAGCGGAACACTCTGTTTAATAGATAAAAACGGCCTTTGATCACTTCAGAATATAGTTTTCTCGCAAAAATTCCCTCTTCAAATGTCATTTTAACACATATCCAGCATCTGTCGGAAATCCCACTATATTGCAACGGAAAGACCGCTATGTGTGTAACATATATGGACATGCCCTTGGCTCGAGTGTATTCAAAATTTGAACGTAGAGAGTTATTAATTTGGACACCCCGCTCTCAGTCTATGTACGCCTAGTTGTTTAAGTTGATGATCACTAGTTGCCAAAAATATGTACGCCAAGTTGTGATGATGGGATTTGTGTGCAAAGACGAACACATGAATTAGGTTTCCATATTAGAGATACTCGGCCTACCGATGGTCATTGTTAACCTTCAATCACAATAGGAAGGCTCTGTTCCTCTCCACATCCGTTTTCTTATTCTGGGATAGGGACCCACCCCATCCAAACTGCTTCAAATGACTATTTTACTCAGTTTTCCTGATCTATCTTTTCCTATCAATGTTCCTTATCATGATTATAGAAGCATTCCTACTTTTATATACCAACAGCACTGTAAAGTTTCAAAACAATTCTCCAATAAATGTGGGCTGTAGGGTATGCTGATGGATTGACATTTTAAATCCAAGATGGCTGCAGGTGCCCATGTTTGTTTTAAACAAATTTGGGTAACAATGGAGGCTCCCATTTAGAGGTCACGTCGAAGATCCATATGGAGTTCGGCGACGATTTGATGATAAATGTGACCTGTAAAGTGTGCTAAAGAATTTGGTCATACAAAGAGTAAAATCCAAGATGGCCAAAATGGCAGCCATTTATTTTACAAAATTTGGAAAAAATCGAAGGCACCCATCGAGTGGTCACAACGAAGATCCATATACAGGTTGGTGATGATCGGATGAGGGATAAGCTTTGCATGGTGTGTTAAAGGATTTAGTGATGCAAAGAGTAACATGCAAAATGCTGCCAGTGGCCATATTTTTCATAAAAAATCATTCAAATTTGACAGCTCCCATCTATAGGTGATCCTCGACCCATATCGTTGAAATCGGTCAAAGTTTGTTTTAACACATTTATTTTATTACAGATTTTTAATAGTCTATTTTTATTTGAAGAGTTAAAGGTACTCAATCCGAAATGTCTATTTCATTGGCATCGGCGGTAAAAGATATTTGATCCGGTCGAGGAACCGACCCATCAAAGCTCAGAGTGATCAGATCTCGATGTTTGAATTCTATTATTTTAATTTTAGGTGGCCCAGTAAATAGTCGACGAGAAGACTTATCTGAACAAATTGCGGATGAAGATGGATAACTCTAAAATCAAGTGACTCTTTTGTGTCAGATATTTGACAATAACATGTTTTGGGCAATTGTATACTATAGTTGACTGTGATTAACAATATTTTTGGGCAATTACTCAATTCTTATAACTGAAGCGGCATTTAAAAAAAATTGTCGTTGTTGGAATCTGATGATATGGGGACCATCGAATCGGATTGAGTACCTTTACGTGAAGAGTTTACATTTAATTGAAGAATCTATTATTGTGTTATGTTTTGATTTACATCAGGTTGATTAAATTATTTTTAATAGAACTATTTAAATATGAGCCTTTCCATGCCAATGTGCAATTATATATCCTTGGTGAAAACATTTAGCAAGCTGACATTTTTATTACCCCTTGGTGTCATTCCTCATTATTAACTGCTGGTGAACTCAACCCCATACCAAGAGTTAAATGCATACATATTACATAATAGAAGCATTCTTAAAACCTTTTGTCCCATTATTTTGAAGAAAAATGACTCGAGGAAAAAAATTACAGGGCCAGGACAAATGTGTAAGCATGGCTGCAGAACCAACCACCGCCCCGCCTAGTGTTCGGAAAACAATTTTAGACCCCACCCCTGACGTAGACACAATTCCAATACAGAATACAACATATTTCCTCAACCCCCAAATACAGTTTTGTTACATGCTGAGTCGAATAAAAGTAGCTAAGTGTTAATCGGAATACCTTGTTTGATTCAGGCAGAGTCTATAAGTTCCATGACGTGACATTTCGAAGACATAGTTATGTTTAAGTGGGTTGAAAGGAACATATCATTACTGTACGATTCCTGTACAACGTCGCAACTGATATTGTCGTCGTACGCAACTAGGCGTACATAAACTGACGAGTGGGGTGTCCAAATAAATACTATCTACTTTCAAATTGTGAATACACTCGAGCCAAGGACATGTACACATATGTTACACACATAACGGCTTTTCCGTTGCAATATAGTGGGATTTCCGATAGGTGCTGGATATGTGTTAAAATGACATTTGAAGAGGGAATTTTTGCGAGAAAATTATTTTCTGAAGTGATCAAAGGCCGTTTGTATCTATTAAACAGAGTCTTTCGCTCAAATGGAGCCCGCTTACGATCGGCAAATGTGTATGTACAATATATAATTACGTTTATAGATGTGGTACAACCGTGTGTCCGTCGAAAACAACTTCCGAATTAATGTGTATTGCACTACCACGCATCACCAACATATACTGTCCGAAAATACACGAAGACACCCGTAATCAACCGTGTTCTCTTAGCCAATATCCGCATTTGTGGGGTTAATAACACCGGCCAGAGGCGAGCGAGCGAGTAAAATCCTCTAGGTTGCCCTCATGTTGTATGTTGCTACCTTATAATGTCGATGCATAGTGTCCACGTGCCCGTGGGGGCGCCCTAGCGGTCCCGGGTGGTCCCGAAAGGTAATTAGTCACACCGGTGCAGGTTAAAGAACGCTACGGGAGTCACCACAGGGTTATAAAGTTACTCGGTCGCGGTAGCACCTGGACCAGTGCATACACAACCAGAATTGGTTTCTGCACTGTAATATCTAAAGATCTACAGTCTACAGTCGAAGATTTGTCACATAAGTAAAAATAGCGCCAGTTTGAAGCATCGGATAACAATTATACATGCGGTATATGTGTGCTGTGGCGTCATAATGCATGGGTCGCATGGGAAGTTATTTATAACGACACAGAGCTATATTTGGTAATACAAAACAGTAAGATTTTATCCAGACCTAGTATTGGGCAGCTATTCGAGTCGGGTTTACCCACAACTGCCTTAAACCATGTGGTGTATTGTATATTTACTAGTTGAGCAATATGGTCAAACTGTTATGTGCCTACCAGCTGTATACATGTGTATATACTAACTGAATGTGCATGAATAATCAGCCTGAATTATGTTTGTGTTTAAAATGAAGTCCTGCAAATTATAGATGGACTCGTTGCCATCGCAAACTTCTCAACTGCATTTACATGGAGCATATAACTCATGAACGGCGGATCAGATGGTAATGTGTATGAAACCATATTCCAAGCTATATATGCGATTATAACTTACATAGGACTGGGCGGCCTGAAATATTTGCCACTTTGCCATCTACATGATACCAGCTACATGTAGCATTGTGACCAGGGACAGAGATTGGCTTGGAGTATATCACCTCCCAACTTTGGTTAACTATTCAACAGTTGGAAATATAATGTCTGACACAATATCGGTTGGAAAGTTCAGACATAACATAATTATGTCAAATTGTTCTGAAATTGTTTTTGTAACCAGTATTTAGCATTAAATATTTAGTTTTTAAACCGAAAGACGAACTTGTTGCACTATTTGCCTTGTGACATGGCATACATTGTACTGGATTCCATATGTGGAGATGTACAACTCAGATGCCAAATATTTTGTATTAAATAAAACCGTGCAACTTGGAGCAATTTTGAAGACCAGAGCGTAAATTAAACCAGTCATTACGTCGCTACATTGCGCGACGTCAAAAACGCCCGTCATTGTTTGCAGTCAACATAAAAAATACTATATCACAGAACGTCACGAGTGTTAATGGGTGCCACCTGTACCGCCTTGAACATGACCGACATTGCCTAACCCATAAACTTTTGGGCCACGAACCCTCGGGTTGACACTTTCCAACGGGTAGAGCAGCTCTTCTTTATGTTGGTCATTGTTTAAGAAACTGTGTTAGAAATGTAATTTATGGATATTTTAGTGCAATTTGAACAACAGTTGGATTTCGATAAAAAAAATATATCACAACAAATATTTATTGTAGAATCTCGAAATCAGAAACAAATTCAACCTAAATTTGATATGTGTCGAACATTTATGTCAAGGTTTGAGGTGGTGGGGCTACCACATCCTGTCGGCACATCCCTGCTTATAAATACAGAAGTGTGTGTGTTGTACATGAACACATAAAGTATAAGATAATTCACATCATGGCCCAAATAGCATAACAATAACGTCAGTCACCTCTTTATCACGACTTAGGTTAATGTATCTCAGCTATCTGGTCACTGAGATTATATTTATCAGCTCAGTGCGTTCATCTAAATGAGTAGCGCGGATTTGCATCGCTGAAGTTTACATCGATTCTTAAAAAAACAATTGTATTTACTTTTTAATCATACTCTAACAAATTATGTCTTGTTCAATGGGAAACACAATTTCGAGCATCTGGTTGATTCCCAAGCGGTACGTGTTTGTAAAGTGATTTGACCGGTAAGATACCATGTTGTGACTTTTTATCTGCAATTTCAACGACTCGACCATTTCCGCTTTTATATGCAAATAACCTCTCCCAGTAACAAACACTATATATGGCGGGCAATTTCAATCACGTGAATATGTGCATACTAATGAACTTGAAATAATAACCGTTATTTATTGGATTATTTATTGATTTATCTGTAAACATATCAGTTGACCTCAAATTGCGATATAAAATAACGAGTCAATGTCATTGCCTTTTTACCAGGGTCGTGCAATGTATCCTTACATGAGCACGGTGTCTATATCTATTTACTGGAGTCTGCAAACCGTAGAGAATGTATAATAATAATCTATTGTGATAAACATACATGGGAATAAGAAACAGTGCTACCATTCTCTATAACTCAACCCGTGTCATGCTTGGTTCAAGTCCTGTCATGGTGCATGAGTATCTTCTCTGTGCAGCGCAGAAACTCGGACATGCCACATCACAAATCCATAATATAAGCATACATCTTATACGCCCCACCTGTCGGCAAAACATGAGTTGTGGTTTTGCATTTTGAAATACGTAGATATCACTAATATATGTGACCCGCCATATCAAATCCAGTCGTAAGTCGGGAATTGTTTACCCTGTGCCAATGCATTCTCTTATATATGCGAGTCGACCATAGGTCGCCTCGCATATATAAGAGAATGCATTGGCCTAACAATTTTTTATAATTTTAATAATTTGTCCTTGTATTCTTTAACAATTTTATAATTTCACCCATACAGAGCCCCAGACAAACATGAGCAGACGACACTCTTCTATATGCTTCTATACATGAATATGTGTGGGGCTCCCTGCAGGATAATGGATGTTTTTTATTTTATGTCCTAAAAATTGTAAGAAACATTTATTTAAAAAACATGATAACAAATTGTTAGGCCAATGCATTCTCTATGGTCGACTCGCATATATAAGAGAATGCATTGGCACAGGGTAAAACAATCCCGACTTACGACTGAATTTGATATGGCGGGTCACATATTATTCTTTAACTTGATATTCCTATTGCAAAGTGGATATTCTGCATCTTTTACATCAAACATACCGATTCATTCAATATCTTCACGTCGAAATTATTGTGCGCGATTGTGGTTCGATGATTAGAGTTTGGTTGTATATAAAACATTCGTGCTGTATTGTGTATGCCGACATGTTTGGAATTTATTGACGCATACGAATGCTCAATTGTGAAATTGACAACTTCTCAAAAGCCTTCATGGAAAAGGCGCCAATTGTGTTACCAATGCAATCATGGTCATATTATACACCATAAATGAACTGACTCAAATTGCGCCACTTTTGACATCTTAATTTCACACAATTAGATTCCTTTACTTTAAAAAACGAAAATAGTCAATGAAAAATGTTTTGTTTACTTTCATGCAGACAGTCCTAATTGGATTCATAGTCTTAAATTAGTTTTGTTTTTGCAATTATTTCCCATCACACTCTATATCGATCTACATGTACCTAAACAAATATGGGGCTTGTTTTTAAACCACTTGTTTACATTGTTCGAAAATGTATCTCATGTTGTGAGAGTAAAGTGCTATTGATATATAGTACAATATCATATATTGGTTGCAGGGGATAATTATTGTTTCCTTCAAAGTGATAGTTTGAAATTGAGATTCAAGCCTTTCATGTTGGCCAATTATGAAATTTTGACACGTTTGAAAAATACTATGACCTCCAATATTGTACTAAAAACTCTAATGAATGAAGTGTTTGAAAAATTAATTAATTTTCTTTATGCGGGCAAACAACCCATAGTTACGTGAAACGTCATCGCATGCGTCACATAAACAGATGTTTGTTTCACGCCTCATTTGTTGATTCAAGTATGTTTTATCGAGATTTTGGATCACGTAATAAATAGCACACTACACCGTTGACGGCGTGATCTACCACTGCGGAGAATTACTTCATCAACGATTCACTGTGTCAACATAACCCTAACCCTAACCCTAGACCTGAACCTGTTGTACATGAACATACGCGTTGAATCAAAGGATCGAACATGCAAATTAACGTTTCTCAACCGTTTTTGTCCACTTTATTCACGGCCACTTTCAAAGGATTTACTACACGAGGCGTGAATGGAACTTCCATTACACACCCTTAACCAAATAAGCCTGAAATATCCTCCTCTACAAAATGTGAATGTTCTTTGGCACCTTTGCGTGCTTGAGTCTAGGAGGATTTGTAATGAAGGAATCTTGTACCCTTCGCGCAAGACATTTAAAGCAAATTCCGAACAACACCCCAATTTTAACCAAAACTGTAGGTGTCTTTTCAAGCGGCTTTTAACTGAATTACACATTTTTGAATCGGGTTCATCGACAAATTTCGATTGATATGATACTTCGGCTAGATGACTGACTATATACGTATCTTTCATTGTGTCTTCAATTTTATCTGAGGCCTTTGTTACTTTACTTCTTGCCGAAGTTGCTACCTCCAGACTAGTAGACATATAAGTCGTAAAAGACTGAGAGCATGAAATGCCCCATCTTCCCTGCAACATCTGTTTACGAAACCGGCTCGCTCATGACTTCAACCCAACCGTGCACATAAGAAGCTAAACGTAGAATTAGCGCTAAATTCTTGTTTGCGTTCAAGCACACTTTAGAACAATCGAGAAACTCGTGCTGAATCGAGTAAATATCAATCAACGCTTATCATGCGTGAATTATAATCGCCAATCACCCATATATGTCCCATCGATTTAACCTTTTACCCAACAGAACGACCCTGTGCCAATACATTCTCTTATATATGCGAGTCGACCATAGGTCGCCTCGTATATATAAGAGAATGCATTGGCTTAACACATATTTAAAATGATAAAATTGTCAAAGAATGTAGAAAAATATTATAATTTTTTTTTTTAAATGTAAGGAAAAATTATAAAATTGTTAAAGAATGTAAGAAAAAACGGTAAAAAGTATTTAGAAAAGATATTTTTAGGCCAATGCATTCTCTTATATATGCGATGCGACCTATGGTCGACTCGCATATATAAGAGAATGCATTGGCACAGGGCATAACTGTAACCATCACAATGTGGTCAATGAACCGGTACCAATGATATCCATATTTGTATGGTGTTATTGAGACAGACCGAAGATATTTTGGGCTGTTGAAGCTTTATTTGGGCATTTTTGGCCGTTTTGTTGGGTAAAGGGTTAACCCACGTCGATCTAATATTTTTCATTAACACACTGCTCTCCAATTAATTCTTCGTTGAACTTCAATAAATTAATATAATCAATATTATTCGGCGTGTTCGTCTAATTTGAACTAGGAATTCTGACAGTACTGGTAATGGTTGAATTGCTGCTTGTTGGTGAGTCTTGTCCTCAATGTATGTGTTTCACTCCTCGCTCAGTCGAATGTAGAGATATCCCCAACACTCGTATCAATCGGGTAGACTTTAAACTTGGATGTGGACATGCCTCCCCTCAAATGAAAGGGTATGATTTTCAAAATTGTTTAACCCTTTACCCAACAGAACGGCCCTGTGCCATTGCATTCTCTTTTATATACGAGTCGACCATAGGTCGCCTCGCATATATAAGATAATGCATTGGCTTAACACATATTAAAAATGATAAAATTGTCAAAGAATGTAGAAAAATATTATATAAATTGTTAAAAAATGTAAGAACAAATTATAAAAGATTTTTTTAGGCCAATGCATTCCCTTTCGACCTAAAACTCTCTAATGAGGTTTATTGGCGGTCAAGCCACATATTGCTATCCTGTTTCGCTTATTCCATGCACATAGAACGCCCTGTTGCGTTTTGATAGCGAAGCAGGTGCCTGGATCCGTGTTGACCCAACTCTAGTGGGTTAGTCGACCTTGATGAACACGATGAAGAGTAACTTCCACAATTTCGTGCATTTATGTTCATTTTGTAATTGGTCACATTATTATATGTGCACCAAGCGATATCTAGCCCTTCAATGGAGAGAACACCGATCAGCGTGAGGCCTACTGCTTGAACAAGTATGGATCAACATGGCCGAAACCATATGATACACAGAAGGGATCTCTGAAAATGCTCATAGTGTATGTAAATGAAATCCTTTTCTACCTAAAAGTCTGACACAGCATGCTAAATCACCTCTGGTCGGCGCCGACAATGAATGGCTAACTATATCGCTATTACATGATTATAGATGTTCATCATTTAACCGCACAAGTGATATATCACACACTTTATTCGGCGGCTCCATTCATTGTTTCACCTATTATTTATTGACCGGGTCTCGTCAGGGGCGCTGGTCATTCTGTGAGTACCATATTTCCTGGCAAAAAACTAGACAAACTGGTAATATCAGCCGATCCCAGAGCCAATCAGTATGGCGATGGTCGCATGTGGATCATTCACGAGTGGTAACAGCTGAGCCAAAATGTCAATCTCTGTGGCGAGATATGGGTGGATTAACCACGATTAGGCTGTATAACAGCTGAGCCAGGAGAACATCGCTCTATATCGCTCTATATAAACCACAGGCAACTCCACTCCTCCGAGTCTATTGCTAGACTAAACCATTCGCGCCAAAAATTGTCTTGACGTGCAGGGAACGCCAGCCATATGGTAGCTGATTGGCTATTCATTAAAGCCGCCAATTTTCCTGATACGAGCTTAGACTGACACCCGTCGACTGTAACACAATTACATAATATCTCCGGGTGCACTCGATATTCGTTCCCAGTATTGTGCTATCCAGTACGAAACAGAACCAGATGATTCAATGGAGTCCGCCTGCCGGCGTGGACGGATTTCGACGAAATGCAAAATGTTGTTAGAGATGGCTACAATTATTCAATCGTGTCAATGTGCACAAGGGAGCATGATTAGGTGACTGACGTAACTATTGGTGGTAACGCTCCCTGCTTCTCGATCTGAATTTACTGATGTGCATTGTATGTGGAAGAAATCCCTTTCGACCTAAAACTCTCTGATGAGGTTTATTGGCGGTCAAGCCACATATAGCTATCCGGTTTCGCTTATTCCATGCACATAGAACGCCCTGTTGCGTTTTGATAGCGAAGCAGGTGCCTGGATCCATGTTGACCCAACTCTAGTGGGTTAGTCGACCTTGATGAACACGATGAAGAGTAACTTCCACAATTTCTTGCATTTATGTTCGTTTTGTAATTGGTCACATATATGTGCACCAAGCGACATCTAGCCCTTCAATGGAGAGAACACCGATCAGCGTGAGGCCTACTGCTTGAACAAGTAGGGATCAATATGGCCGAAACCATATGATACACAGAAGGGATCTCTGAAAATGCTCATAGTGTATGTAAATGCAATCCTTTTCTACCTAAAAGTCTGACACATCAGGCTAAATCACCTCTGGTCGGCGGCCGACAATGAATGGCTAACTATATCGCTATTACATTATTATAGATGTTCATCATTTAACCGCACAAGTGATATATCACACACTTTATTCGGCGGCTCCATTCATTGTTTCACCTATTATTTATTGACCGGGTCTCGTCAGGGGCGCTGGTCATTCTGTGAGTACCATATTTCATGGCAAAAAACTAGACAAACTGGTAATATCAGCCGATCCCAGAGCCAATTATTATGGCGATGGTCGCATGTGGATCATTCACGAGTGTTAACAGCTGAGCCAAAATGTCAATCTCTGTGGCGAGATATGGGTGGATTAACCACGATTAGGCTGTATAACAGCTGAGCCAGGAGAACATCGCTCTATATCGCTCTATATAAACCACAGGCAACTCCACTCCTCCGAGTCTATTGCTAGACTAAACCATTCGCGCCAAAAATTGTCTTGACGTGCAGGGAACGCCAGCCACATGGTAGCTGATTGGCTATTCATTAAAGCCGCCAATTTTTCTGATACGCGCATAGACTGACACCCGTCGACTGTAACACAATTACATAATATCTCCGGTGCACTCGATATTCGTTCCCAGTATTGTGCTATCCAGTACGAAACAGAACCAGAACCAGATGATTCAATGGAGTCAAGTATATAGTATTGTACGGTTAGATAGATAGATAAATAGATATATATATTTATTACTCTTATAATTGTATCGGTTTAAAATGTTAGGCCCTGGGGGCTGTAACAAAATCATTATAGCTTGAGATCCGATCTCCGTCTTTTAAATTTGTTTTACCCTCTTTAAGGGGAGGTTTACCCTAACTGGGGCTTGTGGACCGCTCTTATCTCGTTTGAAGTCCCCCTTAAGGGGAACTCCACCCTTGCGAGGTGGTCAAAAAGTCCATCCTATGGTCGACTCGCATATATAAGAGAATGCATTGGTACAGGGCCGTTCTGTTGGGTAAAGGGTTAACTAGTAAACCATTAATATTATGTTAGTATATTCATACTTAGTGTACAGATACTAAGGCTCTTTTTCGCTTTACTAACACACCACTGTAATGTTTAACACCATTGCGTCTTTACAAATTAATAAATATTACTTCTATCTACTGGTACACAATTATTCATAGCACTGCCCACGGATAGCAATGTGTGTTTTGTTTCCGACCTATTGAATGTAAGCTTTAGTATACGCACTATGGATACAAAAAACTAGTTGCTGCGAATTTCTTTTACAAATTAAAAATTATTTATGGGGGCAATTTTTGTATAGACATTTGCTAAAATGGCAATCAACGGCGCGAACCATGGTACAAAACTATTGAAGTTTCATAATATCTTGAAGGAAAAACATAATATATTTTGTTTTTGAATCAAAATGTTTAACGGATAAACATGTGCAAAGTGCACAAAGGGGCTGCCGCTGAATAAAGGTGGAGAAAATACCAGAATATGCTGGAGCCCCCTCCGACGCTGAATACAGGCTCACGAAGAACACCCACAACTCCCACCCTGTGTCTGGACTATTTATGCAGACCCCTGTGTTTTTCATTAGTTGACAAAGGAACATCCTGATATATTTAAGTTATATATTTGCGGACCTGTTTTATTTCAGCCTGTTGTCGCCAAAATAAGCACAATACGAGCTTATTTTTAAGAGCGAGCTAAGTTCATATTCGATTTTATATGAAAACTCAGATGCGCTCTGTATATGTCTGAACGCTGGTTATTGAAACAACATTATATAGGACTATTTCAATACGAAATAAGCCCGTATATTGTGCTTATTTTCACGTGAAATGGTTGGAATTATCACGAATGAACATACTCACGATATGAACCTATGTGAATATCCAGCCTGTTATCCAGATAATCAGCACGTTATGTGCTTATAATACTATTTGTTTTAGGTCCATAATCGGCGCGGAATCGCCTCATTTTGAGTGCATATCGAACTTCAAATGAGAATGTGTTAGTGCCATTTATCGACTCATAATGACTTATTATAAAATAACACGAATACAACAGCTCACGACTTACATAATTTACGCTCCTTAAAATGTGTTTTCATTGTCACCCGCGACATAACACGAATTAACGTTAGTCCATTGTGGGGTTACTTCAGAATCAAATAATTCAATATGAAACTATAAGAATATTATAGGTCAATTACAAACATATTTGTGGGAGGAGGTGTTTAATTTTTAAGTCCAATATGAACATATGTGAATATTTAGGTCCAATATGAACCTATTTTTTATAATGATATGTTGTCGTGTTTACAAGTTTGTTGAAGTTTCCATACCAGTCTATCTTGTCTTATTAGTTTGATGAACATGTATCATTCAAGTTCTCACTAAATTTTTCTAATAAATTCCGTGCCGTGTTTTCTGATATTATAATTAGCGGGATCTCACAATGGCATTTGTCCAGACGATCTTCAGCTGTGGGATGTCGCATATGGGACGATTATATGCGAAGGAAGTTTTTCACCTGACCGCCCCATATGCGACATTCCACATGCGACAAATGCCATTGTGAGATCCCGCTAATTATAATATGGTGGTTTTGCAGTTAATATATGTTTAGAATTGCCACATAACCTATATCTGGGATTTTATTGTCTCCAGTAAACACTTTATGAGAGGGCGTAACAAATGTATTTTAGCAGTTTCGACCACCCACCACCCGGCACACCTTACTGCTCTTACAGCACAGCACATTTACAAACCCCTACATATACCGGGTTGAATAGACGAACCGGCACACCTTTCTGCTCTTACAGCACAGCACATTAACAAACCACTACAGATACCGGGTTGATTAGACGAACATTCTCTTCAAACCACAAGCGGCCAGGTCTTTAGTAATAAAGTAGTAGGAAATAGAACATTTGCCAAGAAATAATTATATTAGTTCACTTTCTATTAAGATGTCTACGTTAACAAAACAGGCAATTCTCAATTGGTCAATACATCGGCGGCAACATGTTCTCGCGCGAATACGCACACAATCGGCCTATATGTGTGAAATAGGTTGTGTGGCGCGGGCACCTTATAAGTCGTGAATTGGCTTATTTGGGTCATTGTCCGCACATAATGAAGTCATATGAGTCGATAATGTGACAAAACGCTCTCATTTTCAGTTCATTATCGACTCAAAATGAAGCAAGTTTATTCGTAGATTAACGACCTAAAACCAATTACATAATTATTTTGGGAGAGCAGGCCGATACATCGGTATCAAACGAAATTCCACAAATCCTTGCTATTCTAATAGAACATTTAATAGCAAATCAGCATATGAAGTGTTAAAAAGCAATATGCATGGTATCAGACAAATGATTATAGAGCAACTATACTGAATACGAATTTGTCGGCCTAATGCGCAGTGAGCTTTACCAACTCAGCCACCGTGACCATTTTATAACATTCACCCTAAATCTAGTTGGATAAGACGTTATCCAACAGTCAAACAACCGTTGTATAACCACGGCACCTATCTACCTTGTGTGAAAAGTTGCATGACAATTTTGTTGGATACACTTTTACACAACGTTGCAAATATATTTACTACCAACGGTTGTATGTTAATTATACAACGTGTTGGATGAAATTTCACACAACACTCGATCAACGTTAATTGCCCACAGCACCTATATACGTTTATTGAACTGTTGGGTGTTGGGTAGAGTTGGATGACATTTGTTGATTGGAAAGTTTACCCAACGTTGATTGAAAAGTAAAATGGGGCAAGACGTCGCGGATAGCTTTGCCGGTATAGTATACATTTGTTATAATTATTCTTTGTACGATACACTGATTATGTAGGATTTATGTGTTGAGTGTATGAGTGTACTACTTTAGTCAAATTAGTGCCGTCAGCAGTTGTGTAAATTTGTAAACTTAAAAATTTGGCAAATATAAAAAAATATACACTTTGTATCGTACAAAGAATAATAATAACAAAGGTATACTATACCGGCAAAGCTATCCACGACGTCTTGCCCCATTTTCCAGTCGCTCAGGAGTTTTTTCACGCAGTCGTCCATCTTGTTTTGAAATATTTGGAGCCAAAAACTCGCATGCTCGCCCACACCGGATACGCGCTGCTATTGGATGACCCGGTCACGTGGTTTTATCCAATGTGGTACGAAAGTAATACCACAGAACAAAGTTCACGCAATCAGTTGTGTACATCGTACTAAACTGTTGGATAATAAGTACACAACAAATTCGCACCCAACGAGTTGTATACAACGTTCATCCAACTAGATTTAGCGTGTTGAGAGTTTGTTGTTGCTGTCAATACACTCTCCTAAATATTCAGAGTCAAATGATACTTAACAGCGATGTTATCCTTCAGAACCAACAATAGATTGGCTGGTCAAATACACTATACAGTCATTTCCCCAAAAGAAGGACCAGTTATACCAGAGGAATTCGATACTGATGCCACCAAATGACCTATGTGGTAAAGTAGCGTGTATCAATTTTCTCTTATATTATATTATTGATGTAGCATCGAATATACACGCATGACACCGATCTCTCATGACTTTGTGTGCACGGGTAGCGTACAAGTTCCATGTAGGTTAATTTGACCCATTCCCATTTAACCATTGCACTTATTTATCAAAGAAGCGTGTTTCTAATATGCGTTCACAAAGGGGGGTTCAGTGTTACAACTTACACGCAAACACATATTATCCATACCTATTTTTCTGCTACAAGTTACAAGAACACAACCTCCAAGCGGAACCTCACTATATACATGTATCTGTACAGCTGGAATCTTATTTCCGAACATGTAACAATTAATTGACTACACGTCGCACGTATTCATTGTGTACATGTATTTAAATCCCGGTAAGTATTCTTACACATGTATATTGGATAGGGTTTGTATTGGAACCAGCTTCGGTATAATCTTACACTAACGACAGTAATTATAGGTCACTGAATATAATTTCGACGACAAGGGTTACCTTTGGGGTTGCAGTGTTTACCTCTGATGTTATCAGTATTTTAATCCCCTTACTCCAAACCACCGGGACCACAAGACAAACATTTTCTTCAAAACATGAATGCTAGCAACCAAATATCGGTGTTTTTAAATGATGATGCCATAATGAGTTTCCAAAATGGTAAACTTCCAAATTCTGCACTTAGCAATATGTGATAATACGTGTCTTTTCGAAGTCGAATCAAAGTTGATATTGAGTAATTAAACAACCCACCGAAAATTCAATGACAGTCATATATACCTATGTTCTAGTCTGCACATTGATATAGGAAGATTAGACCACCATTGATTTGTGCTAATAAATAAGAGGCCGTTCGAGCTATAGACGAAATAATTACACACGCTAGAAGTGGAGCCTCTCTATGTACATGCGCACGTGCAGCGAATTACCAATGAATAATAACAACCGCAAACAGTTCCGAACAAAGCATTATATTTTAAAAACTTATTTGAATTTCGTAGTGCGACATCGCGTTATTTGGCTAGAAACAACAGACGATATCTAGCGTTTTTGAATTGATACCAGACAAATATAATTATTTATTTTCACGAGCGTCTAGTACTTTTCTCCGTCGGAAATACATTAGTTCTGGCAGTAGCGAAAGAAACTCGTTACCGCAAAAAAACATTGTACTCTCATAACACATAATGGTAATCCTAATAAAAGGTCGAAGATGCTTGCTTGCTCAGGGCTCTTCTTCTCATGCAGGTGTCGACTTTTATCAAATTACGCACACATCACGGCTTACGCCAAGTTGTAACTCCAACAGATTGCCCCCACTGCGTCAACACAGTAACATGTTTAGCACCATTTATGGAGCAACGGGGTACTATCTGACGAGCCAAAAACTACAGGGGAAATATGTATGGTACTTGATATATGGCCGGGTACACGCCGTCGGGGTTATGATATACATGTAGCAGCTGGAAGATGACGGGGTGGCTTGCGCAACTAGCTTGGGAAAACAGCGAAACTGGCGTCACCAACACACTGGCAGATGGATGCAGCACGTTGGCTAAAAAATATATCTCAAAGTCATTGGAGATTTGGGTTACCCTGAAACATTCTTGCTTTTGTCACGATCATTATTCCCTTCACCTCATTTTCAAACACTGTGTACCCTTCAGCGCATTTACGAAACGTGCAAAATTCAGCATATTTTCAGGTCAAAGTGATCCCTTCAGCGTTTTAAGATTCAAGATTCAATGAAATGTATTTCAATGAATCTTGAAACGCCACTAACAACCCTGTTGCGTGTTTTTACTATCGCACTCTTTACGTTTTGTTTTGATTTATCTTCCAGAGAACTCGCCAACATTGAAGATGATCGCGATTGTATCACTGGTTACAATCGCACTAGGCCTGTTGTCTGGATCAGTGAAACCGGAAGTGAACACAACGGACGACGCATGCTTGTACCTGGTGCCAACTTCAGCGAAAAACGTCAACAGTTCCATCATTAATGATGCCGCCATTGATTCAGCGTATATCCCCAAACATTTTACAGTTATTAGGACCAACATCACAGTAATCTGCCAAGACATATTTAATAATAATAAGGAACTTGTTGTAGGAGAACTGATGAATTGCAACAGTGGTTCACTGGATACCTCTATGCTCGTCACGGAACAAAACACTGATACCACTGGACAAACCGTATCACCTGACAGTGACGCAGGCATGACCATAGCAACGGTTGCGCCATTGGCTGAAACAGCGTCCAATGAAACAGTTACCTCAATTGAACCAATCATAACGTATAAAAACATAACGGACATGTGTCCGAAACCAGCGAAATCTGCGTCACCAACACACTGGCAGATGGATGTAGCACTTTCGATCCAAAAAGTATATCTCAAAGTCATTGCAGTTTTAGGGTTTGCCGGGAACATTCTTGCTTGTGTCACGATCATAATGATGAAGCCGTTGACGTCATCGTCATTATTCATAGCTGTGTTAGCCGTCAGTGACACCAGTGTTCTCATTGCAAAAATATTGCTCTATGAACTGCATAATCTAGAAACACCGTACCATTTCAGTCACCAGCAATGTGCGATTGGGTCTTGGGCACTTACTAGCTTGATGATGTTTTCTCACTGGACAATCGTGATCATGACACTAGAACGTTTCGTTGCTGTTTGGTTTCCATTCCGTGTAAATACGCTATGCACCAAACGGAATGCTGTTATTGCGATTATCGTCACAGCAGTCTTCTTCTTGTTACTGAACTCTCATTTACTGGTTACAATGAACTTCTCGATTGGTGCACGTTGCGGAATCCACCCCGAATATAACGAATTTATATGGAAAACATGGGCCTGGGTGGATGCACTTATCGTTGCAGTTATTCCGACAGGTTTTTTATTTGTCTGCAATGGCGCAATCATAGCTGGCATGCGAAGGAGTCAAGCTTTGCAGAAGAATATGAATGTAAGGGAGGAGGATATGAGGAAGAAAATTAAAGAACAACAGCAGGCGACAATCAGGTTACTGGCCGTAAGCATTACCTTCGTTGTGTTAACCGCTCCGAATGCAATATTCTACCTATATGTCCCCTATTGGGATTTTACTAGTACCAGCCTAGAAATAGCACAATTTCAACTAGCATATGTACTGGTGTTCGTTTTTCTGGATATGAACTATGCGGTTAATTTCTACCTGTATTTTCTCACTGGGAGAAAGTTCCGCGTGCAGCTCTCTAAAATGTTCGGTTGTTATAACCCACCAAAGCGATCAGCATACGGAACGACGTTAGCGACATCTGGGGCGATTACATCAAAGACGACTGACGTGTCCATAGTATCAATGTCGAAGGATGCCGTGGTCTGATGTAGATGTTAAAGGGATATATGGCAATTCATGTAGGTATATGAGACTATTATAAGTTTGTTCAAACATCGACACTAAGAAGAGTCTGATCAAAGAGATATAAGTTCACAAGGTTAATGCGTCTCAAAATGGAGCCATGATTAATCGTGCGAATGGAGCTTTCCATACATGTTCACTAGTGTGAGGAGCTTACGGAGTACTCTCCCGACAGCGACGACAGTCCGAATCATCGAAGACGTTTTGTGGATAATTTACGTCATCTGACTTGAAGCGTGTGGACCGCCTGATGTTTTTTTGCTCAACCATATTAATGTGAACCATTGCTGAAGTTAAACTATAACTGAAACCAATCAGACATCAGTTCATTACAGATTCATGCGTTGACTCAATAATCAAATCATATGAACAATGGCATGTATTTTGCTGGTGAAACGTCGGTTGTCAATGTGCGATAATCTGTTCAATGTGATGCGGTATGATCCATGTTGACTTGCTTGATGGCATGATACACGAGATCGCCTACTGGCATTTAATAACGAAAACTGCACACATTCCATGACCCATGGCTGTTTATGTATCTGGCATTTTTTGCAGACTGCTGACGAGGACGTGCTCTGACGTGGGCGACTGCCATAATCGTCAGTGTGTAATGGTCACAGCGTGTACCTCCATACCGGTCGCCAAAACAAAACAGGACACTGACAGTAAATTTATCGGTGTGTGTACCGTCCTTGAAAGTTAAGGGGATAATTATCCGTGATAATAGGAATTGAAAAATGTCTGGTAAACATACTCCCAAAATAGTGCTGCCCGAGTCAGAAATGGACGTCAGGAGGGGTGGACAACTGCGAACACATATTGTCGTTGAATTCACCAAACTTGTATATAGTCATGAAGTAATGCATGTATATCATACATGTACTAGCAGGGTTACCCTGCGTTGTCTTGTTAAAGGGATGTGATACCCTCTGCTGTGGACATTTGGTAAGAATAGAGATTACTCTTGCCCAAAGCGCTACACGTATTTTCATAAATTGTATATCCAAACAACATCACAATACGCATATCCAAATGGCATCACAACATTTGATGTTAAGTTGTTTGTTTTAGGCTAAGAGTATATTCTAAAACAATGAAAGACATCCTCTGTATTGGACAGATGTACTGTTGTCAGAATCCAGTATTGGAGGATTCTGAATAGTCATGTCTACTAAATGTGTATTCTTTTATCTCTTTTATCTCTAAACTATAGTAGACTACAAACTGCGACCAATATTTTTGAACAGGCCATCGATATATGTTCATCTCTCTTGACAAATTTTACCGTCTTGAATAGGACAGACTCAATTGTGTTATGATACATAAGCCGTTATAACATGCCATCCTCTGTCGGTTCAAGGTCTTTAATTTTGAATATATGTATTTCGTAAATAGAAATGATTTCTTCTACGTGTCTACTTGTTTCTAGCTCCCCATATAGATATGACAATAGAGAAGATGTATTTCTTCAAGTGACCTAATTCGGTCACCATTAATTTTGCCGAGGTTGTGGAATTTGAAGGCCAAAAACTACTTAGAACGAATTATGAAGATGCTTATATACAACGTTGATAAATGTCGGCAACTAAAACATTGTTATTGATGTCAGTACCCATCATAGCTCATGATGAGCTTCACGTTCCTGTAAACATGTATAATATAGTTACATTGGTGTAAAATATTAGATTTGAATCGAAGACTCATGTCCGGAAATGCTTCTATCGATTAATATTCATTTTATTTCGAATATTTTCTTGTCTAAAAAGGTGTCTTTGTTCAGCTAACGAACAATAGTGGTTACTGTTAACAGAGACCAGAAATTTTATTGTACAATTTTGTCACAAATAAACGTTAATTATACTCATTATCGCTTATATATGTGGAACAATACAAACAATTAATCTGGGACATTTGACTTTCTGTGCGTAGCCGTAGGAAGAGCCCAGTGCTATATATCGCAATATGGTATCATTCGAATGGTCTGATCTAAAAATAGTAACATAAACGGTCCCGATTTAATATTCGAAATAAAATCAATATTAATTGATAGAAGCTTTTCCGGACAGGAGTCTTCAGTTCATATCTATTATTTTATCAATGAGGGAGGGAGGGTTTTATTTTTTTTAATTTTTTTTTCTGCGCATAGTAAGCATGGACAAAGATACCTTCCTCTGTCTAGTAATAACCAGAAAGGTAGAGGGAACGTGTGCGCATTTGGTTGAAAAATAGTGCTAGACATATTTGTATGAGGTTTTGGTGTCCCTACCCTACCCATTCATGACTCAAACGACGCCACTTTGACATATTTGTATGAGGTTTTGGTGTCCCTACCCTACCCATTCATGACTCAAACGACGCCACTTTGACATATTTGTATGAGGTTTTGGTGTCCCTACCCTACCCATTCATGACTCAAACGACGCCACTTTGACATATTTGTATGAGGTGTTGGTGTCCCTACCCTACCCATTCATGACTCAAACGACGCCACTTTGACATATTTGTATGAGGTTTTGGTGTCCCTACCCTACCCATTCATGACTCAAACGACGCCACTTTGACATATTTGTATGAGGTTTTGGTGTCCCTACCCTACCCATTCATGACTCAAACGACGCCACTTTGACATATTTGTATGAGGTTTTGGTGTCCCTATCCTACCCATTCATGACTCAAACGACGCCACTTTGACATATTTAAACCACGTCCATTAGACACATGATATCATGAGATGATTATGTATAAGTTTGTTGGTAATCGGCAACTAAACAATGTTTTATAAAAGTTAGTGCCCCATCTCTCACCAAAAACGGCACCAATTTTGGCGTCTTTAAATCAAACGATTAGATTCTCCGTATCATGGAGAAAAATATGTGTCAATTTGGTGGACATTTGCGTTGAAATAGTGTGTTTAATTGTTGATGCCCCTCTCCACGTCCGTGTACCATTGACTCAAACGGTGTCATATCGTAGAGTTGGTTATGTATAAGTGTTGTGGAAATCAGCAACACAAATATTTCATCATTGTTGCTGCCCTATCCCTTTTCTGCCCCTGACACAAACAGCGTCATTTAAAAAAAATTAACCCGCACCTTTCTCTTAGTCGTAACCCTTGTTAAACCCCTTTGGTGGTGTCGCCTAGATGTTCCCTGTGAAGTTATAGAGAACACAGAAGACTGACAGACAGAGATACATTCCAAATGTAGGCACCACATCTTTCGGCCTTAACACACACGATTTGATTCCCCGTATCACTGTAGAAGAACGTGTATGCATGTAGTGGGTATTGGCCCTCAACAATTTGTTATAAGATTCGGTAACCCTCCCCTTCCTATCCCTGACTCAAGCGGTGCTACTGTTGAGACCTTTAAACCACAAAATAAGACTCATTATGAAGATGACTATATATAGAAATTGGTTGAAGTTGGCGAAGCAGCGTTACATTCTTTACCATAAATACCGCCATTGTATACGGGAGATTGTGCAGAAATATATTTACTGGCAAATAATACAATTTACTGTAAGAATTTACGGAATTTACCGTTCCGTTATATAAACGGATTTACCGTAAAGGTTACGGCTAGTTTAAAATGTAACATTGCTGCCGGAACTTTATACCATAAAGTGTTATGGAAATTTTTACTATGGGAAATTACGGAATTTACCGTTCAATTCCATAAACGGATTTACCGTAAATGTTACTGCTGATTCCAAGGGTATCATATCTGCCGGATCTTTATGCCGTACTGTTTTACGGGAATATTTATTATAGGAATTTACAGTTCATTTATATAAACGGATTTACCATAAAGGTTACGGATGGTGCCAACGGTATCGTGGCTGCCGGCACTTTATGCCGTACAGTTTTGAGACATTTCTTCACAGTGCAAGCATGCATGCGGATACTGTTCACCATTGTTGAATTACGACGTCGATATTTTGTAAAATACTCATTTTATGGCTTTTCAAGAATGTTTATAAAAAACTCCGTTTCACGAGGCCTTCCATTTGTATATCCATTGGTAGAGATTACAGAACAGTGTAACATAATTCGATACGCCCCTGAAATTAGAATGAGGACAACTGATTATTGGAGATATATTTCTAACATATTCCTAACTACATTTTGTAGAGGAACCAATGCACCCAGTTGTCCCCACAACAAAGGAAATCTGTAGCAGAAGTCGGAATTGCTTAATCATGGTGCGAACGGTCTTGTGGAGTTGACTGGTTGTTTTGTTGCAGGAAAATCGTATATTGATGTGCTGAGTCAAAGTGGGAACATCTGTAGAAATTATTAGCGTTAAACTTAGTCGCCTGAGGTCACATGAGATCACATTCGCGGTCATGTGCCGTTATAAACCTCACATGACATCACGTGATTACATGTCTACGAATGGTAGTACGCGGCCAGCGCATGATGTAATGTGATGTCATGTGATGTCCTATGATGTCATATGATGTCATATGGTTGGTCAGATGATTTCAAAATCATTAGGCATTTTTCTCCTGCATAAAAGCGTGGGTGAAATGACCATCAATCTCATTCTCATTCAGCTCAGCTCTTATCTTTCTGACGAGAGTTTCCATATTTTAGTCCGGATCGACATACATAGAACTATTCACAGTCAAATAAAGAATATCCAAAACACTCAGAAGACTCTTTAGTTCATTTAACATATTGACAATTACGGCCAAACGATCGTCAATAAGAAAACACAACACTGGATTGACGTTCTACTACAAAAACCAAACCCTTCCAAGATGCGCTGAGAATGGTTCAAGTTATGTGCTTTCAACATTGGGAGTTTATCTCATTTCGAAGCCTCAATTTCTCAGAGTTAGCTAAAACCCATAGTTTATGGTCTTGTATTTAAACAAAAAACTAGAGAAATATTAAGGGCTATCTTTTTGTTTTGGTAATTTCGTCTCTAAATTGTGCATACATTATGATAATATGATTACTTAATCCATCTATGAACTATTCTTAAACAAATGTTCCTTGCACCCACAGTGATGAAATACCATATTTGAGGTCATACAACTCGATAAATAGATAACAATATGCCATGTATTTCTCATAATCACTTAAGTATACATCTTTGACCACACTGTAACCGAATTTCAAAAACATTGTGTATAAAATCTACTTATGACCCTTGAATCCTCAGTATTGACTCTTTTCTTTAAAATAAATACAATTCTTTTGTCTATTTTTAAAGGTTTTTGCTTATAAATAGTACGAACAGTGAATGTATAATGTGCAAAATCAATTGAACTTTACTCATAAAACAGCAGTGTTGAAAATTATAATTAGATTGGATATGGTAATTAATGTCACTCTTTCACTCGGTTTTCTGGAAACTGACTTCAAATTTGAATATCGGAAAATAAACCGTATTCTTTCATTTATAGTTTACCGATGCTTGTTTTGATGTTCGTATTTATTGCTAAGATATGTTTTTCTGCAACTCGATGGCGAACCGATGAATCGTTATTTTGGGGTTGTTCTACATGTATATACACGTAACATGTTGGCATAACAAATATAACCCCATTGTTCCAACAATAATTATTTTAGGAGGAACGTTCACGTGATTTTACAAATTAAACACTACTAGTAACTGTGTGCATTGTTGTTTACTATTGCGCACAAACACACGTTTAAAGTAGACAAAAACGACACAAATTAAAGGGTCCAACATGGCATGTTTGGAAAAGAGTAAATACTAAATGTTGGTACAATGTGTTTATCAATTCCATCACAGTGTATTTAACCTAGAATAAGTAAGAGATTATGATAACTACAGGGCATATGTATATCAATGTATTTAGTATTGAGTTGTATGACCTCCGATGCGATATTTCATCACACAAGTTCGGTGTCACATCCACGTTTGGCAAAGTCCATACAATGGAACACACCTGTTGTTTACAAATATGTTTGCCTCTCGAACATAGATGCATAGTGACAATTTTGTGTGGACAATATAGTGAGGAAAGTTACACAACAGCAAGACATACTTTAATGTTTTTCTAGTTATTAACATACATGTATTAGACTACAAACTGTGGAGTTTCGATAATTCTGAGAAATTGAGCCTCAGAAATTAGATACACTCGAAAAATACTCCAGATACCTGGACAAAAAACATTTTCTGTTCTGTAATCAGGACTGCATACTCTACAAAATGGTTATATAAATGGAAGGACTTGTGAAATGGAGTTTCTTTTTAAAATTTTACCAAATGTTGACAACTTCATGTCACATAAGTAATAAATTTCTCCTTTCTGGATCTTGTCTATTTTTAGTGTCTTGTTGATAATTTGTTATTAGACTTGTTGATGCTAAGAGTCACTGTGTTGCAATTAGTTTGAGATTTGGTACTTTTTTTTTCACAAATGCACTGGACTATATTCCCATACATACGTTTCCTATTTCACATGACACTATCAAGCTATGTTTGAGTGAAATGCAGGCAATTTCCCTCCTATTTAATTAATATCATAACAACTTCCAATTGTAAATGAATTATAACAGGGATCTATTTCGCTAACTAAGGTGTAGTTATACTATGAGCATAAACGCGACTGTGGCAAGCCGATATATCGGTTTTCGGGTATGACTATACATACCGACATTGTTGATTAGTTAGTGTTTTGTTTACAGCAGTGACCACTAAGCGACTATGCGATATATATGGGATTCATGTAGAACTATTTTACCAACATTATTATTTTCGTGCAAATAGGTTCATATTGGACCTAACTTATTTTTTCTGAAATAAGCTCATATTTGTCTGTTACCCGTCATTCCCGTATAGTTAGAAAGCCTGTCTGTTTGCAATAAATCCTGTTAGGTGATTGGTCAACTGCCAAGTGGGTTATCCGTTCTATATCCCAATACAAAACAGACCGTAACACGAACACGACGTCACTAATTATTTACCTAATCACTAAAATCAGTCAGCAGAATACGTGGGCGTGCTTTTAAAAGTTCAACTGCATTGCATTGAAGCCAGTTATTTCTGTCGATCACGTTATCATTAATAAGCTACGGGTGCAGCGGTTATAGATGTTATCGAAATCACCGTTCTTAATCCACCCAACAAACTAAATGGCGGTTTTCGATAGTGGAAGCGAACCATACAGCTATCATTACAATTATAACATAGTTGTGTTCCTATCAACTTTCTCAGATCACTCAATACGTGGTAACATGTAGGCATCACACAAACACAAAATCGCCAATTTCATTTTTCCTCTCATAGTTCAAATGTATTGCCCGTGGTACCACGTGACAAGAACAAGAAACTCATCGATAATTCACAGGGGAAACTCACCATAGGGCTGACTTAAAGTTTTGCGTGGGGCTTGTCTCAAATTATCGGGAAATTTTATGAAAATGAATAAGAATATGTTCAGCTTTGTATGGGAATAAATAATCAAGACGCTATATAGATATACAAACTTAATTTAGTGGGCGTGTGTGTTGTTCAGTGATACGACACTATGGTCATTGGGGTACATTTACATGTAGTGTAAACGTCTTCGCGGACACGATTTATTTCCGTTAGCAGTCCTAACGACCAATGCAACTGAATAGGCATGACTTCTAACTGGCTGGGAACTCTGAATATATGTGCCATCGTAAACACCGCAGCATACAGCCATAAGTATTCACAAAATAACACCACGCAGCCATATACCTACATGTATATTTACATATGTGAATCTATAACACGAAGCCCAAAATAAACCAAAATCTATTGTGGACAACTAAACGAAAATTATGCTAGGCATTGTAGAATTGATTATTTTATTAAATGCCTAGACTTAATGATAATATGTGTGGGATGTGTACTCCAGTTATATGAGTTAACAATGTACTTTACATGTAATTAATCTGGAACCAAGGTGGGCAGACTGAATATACAGATACGTCGTAACAAAGAGTCCAAGGCCATTTTGGGATAAAATTATCACAAATAATTTGCCTAATAACACATATAATCATGCTCGAGACAACACAATACAATTATGTATAAGTACATGTATTTATATATTGAAATATATTTAGCGATCAGGCATATGGGAAATATTTATATAGCGGTTAAAGGGATAACCGATGAAATGACGTTTGAACATTTACACTCCAGTAGAAATGTATACCTTCATTAGGGAGTACAGTTGACATTTTAAAAATAGATGTTATACACATATTAACATAGACACATTAAAATAGATGTTATACACATATTAACATAGACACATTAAAATAGATGTTATACACACAGTAACATAGACACATTAAAATAGATAATTATGGTATAAAATGTGTTTAACATAGACACATTAACATAGATAAGTATGGTATAAATGTGTTTAACATAGACACATTAAAATAGATAAGTATGGTATAAAATGTGTTAACTGATATCTTTCCGCCATATAAGCGTTAACGAAATATACTTTAAAACCCCAAATGTACGACTTTCAACTTCAACTCGTGCAGGAAATTCTTTCTTCAGTGAGCATGTACATATCTCGATCAACCCTGAGGTTCATCGGGTGAGATGCGCTGGTGCAGCATTAAATATCCTGTGCCAGTGCATTTTACTATCCATGGGAAGATCATATTGTTAGGCCAATGTATTCTCTCATATATGCCAGGCTCCCTATATGGGAGACTCACACTTATAAGATAATGCATTGGCAGGGGATTTTCGCATAATTTCAGGAAGCTCAGTTCATGACATGGTTCAGTTTGAATGAACTACATGTAGATGTGTCAGACGTAAGACGCGAAGTCATGACGAAAATAATATTTCTTCTTTTCGAACAAAATATAATCATTCTATATTTATTTAACTAATTTGAAAAAAAATTCTAAACTTTATTTATATCCTTCTGTTTTGGGAACATACATCTTTTGCCGTCACCAATAACTCATTGTTTGTATAAATGTATTATGTTTAAACAATTGTTATATATTGAGCTGTGAATGCAAAACATATTGTCATAGTCACATGTGACATTGGTCACAGCCTTTTGTATCGAATTTCCAATAATGTTTAACAGCGTAACAGCGCATTGTATACCATCTCATAAGTATAAAGATGAGCACGTCAACAACATTGTAGAGAAGTTTCAACAACGTACCAGCTATTGCGTCAACACAATCGAAACAAACTCTACAGTCTATCGAAATTCATAGTTCGTAAAGACAATCCACACCTGGAGCAAGCTTGCGGATACGACCAGTCAAGTGCATGTTCTCGAGGGATCTGATGACGGCGCCAACTACTTGGGTGCAGCGGGACTCTATTAACACCGACCTCCACCCAACGATGAAATGCCGTAAAAGGTCATGCGTTTCAGATTCAGGTCTTTGCTCATCCATTCCGCTCACGGATCCGTGCAAGACCGCGACGTGACGCTTCCGCCCACATACGTTGAGCCTTAATAAAGAGCAATCTCTACCAGATTTATCTATCTTACTAATATGCACCTCTACCACACGCAGAAAAAGTCTATTGTAAACTCAGAGGAATGCACGTACACATATTTCGACAGCTATAACACATACTGATCACATAGAAGAACAACTGTGATGGAACAACCCCATACATGATGAATTTCCCCAGATAATTATCAACAGATTTGCGTGCCGTGTCGTTAGCGACATCATATGAAAACCCTATCATATCATTAAAAAGACATAACATATTTCCTGATATCACATAATGTATAATTATGTCACTATGATGAATAGATGCGTGCTTCGTGGGATACCTGGAATCGCGCCAACAACATACCGAGCGGATTAATACTATTTCGAAAAGCCACATACGAGACCAACACCAGGCATTGATTGTTTTATTCATTAAAATTAATTATTGTCCAACTTCGTTGCGCTAACGAAAATAGGCACAAAACAAAGAGGTAAATTGGGGGACTATATTTTTCGTCGCAGTCGGACCGCGCAATATTGTCATATATAGTTGTGAGGCATCAAAGCAAACGCTGTGCATGTATGCATTTTCCAGCTTCTTTAAAAAAAATTGATATGGTAAAAAGGCCTAAAACTCTAGTTTTTGTTTATGTGATATAAAATATATATTTTTAACTCATTATGTTGGGATATAAGATTTTAAGAAACTCGTTTGATGAACATTATTCACAACTCATCTTCAACTCGTTTTTGAATCAAATTTATCAAACTATCAAAATAAATCGTTGGAGATCCTATATATACACTGTTATAAATTATTGTCGGTTCGGCGGTTTCGGACCGTCACACACGACGGTCCCATACCGTTTCATTAGTTTGACCGTCCCATACCGTTATTTTATGTGCCCATGAAAATTGTATAAATTAAATATTTTCGTGATTAAAAGTCATGCGGTCAAAATTCAATAGTATATTTATCGGCGACCATATTATATACGGCAATGACTCCATACAGTATGACTGAATCTTACTCTGCTGATATTTAATATGTATTATTAATGCGGCATTCATTCTGTGTTATGCGGGCCGTACGAATTTTCACGAGGACGGTACGTAAGTCTCATTCCGGGGTTAAGTTCCCGCTTTAGCAATCTTCGCCATTTTATAATTTATCGTTGATAGCAAACTGTTGTTTTGGGGAAACTGTTACCTTTCCGATTGTGGACAGTTGTTAAGACGGTCTGATTTCGGTTCCTTTGATAACCGGACAAGTTGCAATACTGCGAATAGCGGCTTAGTCATTGACAATATCCACTAAATTCGAGAGTAGAGATTCATGTCAATCATGGCATGATCCGCCGCCATGGGTCTGACTTCATTCGACGCAATGCTGATGTTGAAATTGCAGTGTTGTGACTTAGTATCAAAACACTGGCACGTTTACTGATACAAGACGATACAGGTACAATTAACACAAGCTTCGGTGTCAACCAATAGTGACAATAATAACAACAACGACTCAACGAGCAGCTATTACTATCAGAATCTTGACAATCCACTTGACAGTTTTCTGAATCTGAATGTTTCCAAGCACATGCATGTACATTTACTAGAGAGGATATACATGAACATGTACTGTATGCACCAGTGTAGTTCACAAGAGCTTAATTGTCAACAACAACATCGTAAACAATGAACTGACGCCGTGCAGCGACGGATGATCACATATCTACAATTCCAACTTTACAATTACTCGGAAAAATTCATCCCGTGATCATCAATTTTCAATGAAACGTGTGGATATGAGACATTGTCATCATTCGCCATGTTATCATGTTATTACGACAATTTACCGGGAGTACACTATTGGTTTGATGTTCTTATCAAACTATCTTTGGCTGACTCACTGATATTGATACTAAGTCAGTGTCGTAATACCAGTATACAGTTTGATGCATCATGCTTTAATATTTCATGGAAAATGTGCGACTACATGAGAACATTGTCGCCAAGTCATAGCGCACATTTATTATGGGATCTGCTGTTGTCTTGAAGGTTCAAATCCCAACTAGCTGTTATTGATATACAGTACCAGTCAAAAGAAGTGCTCTATTAAGCGCGCTATTGTCGCGCCCAATTAATATTGCAAGTTGAAACGCTTATAAGCAAGTCGCTTGTGATATTATTGCACTATTTTTCCGCTTAATATCTCAATATTTTGCGCTTAATATTGCGACATCTTGCGCTCAAAATTGTGACATTTAAATCAAATTATTGCTTCTTCTATATTGTTTATTGTATAAATAGAGACAATGCTTTAGATATGTATATAATTATAGTTGTAAATTCTATATGTACACTATATGTATACTATTTGCACAGTATTTATCTAATATAAATATAATACTATCGGATCTGTATGAAATTTAGCGCGCTTAGTATCGCAATATTTTGCGTTCAATATTGCAATAATAAGCGCAACATATTTTTGGTAGTGTGCTATAATCACGCCTTTTTCTAAATTAAGCACGCTCAATATCGCAATAAAGGTGCGCCTAAAAATACCACTTTTTCTGACTGGTACTGTATTGTCATGATGTACGGATTCACCTGTTAAAGCACAAACTGTGTTTACAAGTGACTGGACAATTTCACGCCTTACATGTTACCAAAAAGTATACCATTAAGATATTTTATTTTACATGTACATAAATTTGAGTTTTAACTGTCAAACATGTAGCTTTGTTCTTTTATGGCTTAATAGGGCATGCCGATTCATGTTTTAGAGTGGTCGAAATTAGTATTACTCATAACTGAATAGTGATGGGTTGGCTTATCAGCTATTACTAGTATCAATTTTTATTTACAGCCATATGTATACAGTAGTTAGTGAAAGGCGAACACATTACGCGTGAACAGCCTTTGCCGGATTCAATTCTACGAGGCATATAACAAGCTTGATCCTCTGCAACTGCTTCATAAGTTTCATAAGTATTGTCTATCAGTTTATGCATTGAGGGTTTACATTTCATCAAAACTATGATCGTAACATAAGAACTAAGATGTATTTTTCAGTTATGAATAATACTATTGTCGACCATTCAAAAACCTACGATTCGTAATGCCTATACCGGGAAATCATATTGTCACCATGGGAACCTGGTTAATTATATGGTAAATTAGCAAATTAAGAGCAAAAAATTTATGTTGACCCATGAAAAAAACCATTGGTCTGACCTTTATTAGTTATGGTCTTGATATTAATTAACGGTGTTGAACCGTAAAAAATACAACGGTCTGACAGTTATTGGTTACGGTCTGTCCGTTACTTAAACGGTTTTATACCGTGGAGCATGCTAAGGTCTGACCGTATGTTTAACGATCAAATGTTGGCAGCGATGTTGCGCAGTCTCAGACCGTTGAAACGACGGTATTTTTAGCGTAATTAACGAACCTAAATAAAACAACGCACATGAGGGTAGCTGTGATTCCCTGTATTCACTCCAAATAAGATTCACATCAGCCTATATTCCCTGGGATGATTATCAATAATTACACTCCATACAGAACGGTTGGTCGAAAGAATGGACATCAATCGTAATTTCGTCTTGATTGGTGGCTACACTATACATGGTATAAACCAACCTCAACGTGAAAATAATTATACCTTGTCGAGAGGGGAACGCGTACGTGGACATTTTTAATGAATTTAATCAATATATTTATTTTATTGACGCTGGTTTAGCGCTGCGGTTGATATAGTATATACGGAGAAGAGTGTCCATTTCGTAGTTGTTCATTTCATTCATAAGGTGTCACCGTGTCAATTTCAACGAAAATCGACGAACAACGTCATCGTGTAACTTTCCCCATTGCTCAAGTTCGCCTGAACCTGCACGAATGTATTTTCTGCTTTGTTCATAATTATGTGTTTCCTTTCGATTCCAGTAAATAGTATGATATTTATGGATTATCACATGTATGTATGTACTATTTAGTATTATGATAACAATTAATTCCAAATTAAATATGTGTTACTTCGCTTCGTGCAGTACACACAGTACCAAGTGGCGTATATCCAAGCACAGTAGAACGGTAAATTCGTGATGTCATTCTTCTATAGTGTCGTATTTATTGTGTCTTATTTTTCTCAATAAAAGGTAAACTACTGCCTGGAATGAACTTATATTGTAACTCAATACTCATAATTCTCATTTGCAATACCAGTAATCGAAAGACACAGTAACCAGATTGTCTTTTTCCGATAACGACATTAATGCTTTAAGCCCACCGATCTACAGTACTGTGCGACAAAAGTGCTCGCATAAATTCAAAACAGCAGCGCCGTATTAGTTAATAATTGGTGACGTCACAAAATCAGATATAGTCTATATACGACCCACAGCGTCCGGCTTTGGATCGTTATAAAAAAACGTCGTCTGTTAGACCAAGTCACAACAGCTTGGTATATCGGTCGAGATGAAGCTCAGATGTCCCAAGCTCTTGTGACCGAGAAGACTTGGTCCACTCGACTGTGGGTGTGTGGTGCACGGTGGTTATGCGTGCGCGTGTGTAACTCGATCATGCTTTTGGCGCGTTTATAACGTTTCAATCATGCGTCCAATGTAGCCCACATTTGGAACATACCATCTGACACATCTTATAATACGTCACGCAACTGTTCAGGCTGATCGGTTAAAAGATGGCCTGAGATATAGCACATTTTACAAGGGTCGCGGCGGCGAAATTCCCGTCACCTGAAGTGCATGATATAATTTGTAAATAAGATAGAGTTGTGCCGCTTGCAACAATAAACCGATGAAACTAATCCTCAAAAGCATATTGCACATTTCACCCAGACAATCGATGTCCAACATTAACGATGATATATATGTTTCGCACTCGGTGATATCATCATTTTAATTTAACAGCGGGCAGGATTTTAGTCGGTGCTGTGACAGAGGTGAATATCGTAAGGCCGAGGGAAGGGGTGATTATTCAGGGAACCAGACGGACCGTATTTATTTTTTGACGCCGACCCTAATGGTTATTGACAAATAAATACATAACGGAAAGCGCCGATATGCCATGCCCGCCGATATCCCAATGTTTACACCGAGTACGTTTCTTTGAATGAAGCTATGACGCCATTGACGCGTCCGAGTATGAACACAACTGTGGATCCCGGCCTATGTGTCCTACACGACCAACTGTTACGCAACATATTGGCATCAAATTAAACATGACATGTCAAAATATTATCAAAATTCCATAATACGGCGAAAAACTTGGACGCGAAGATAGTAAGACTTGTGTTATTTATGACCCGCCATATCAAATCCAGTCGTAAGTCGGGATTTGTTTACCCTGTGTCAATGCATTCTCTTATATATGCAAGTCGACCATAGGTCGCCTCGAATATATAAGAGAATGCATTGGCCTAGCAATTTTTTATCATTTTTTTTAAATAAATGTTTCTTACAATTTTTGGGACATAAAATAAAAAATATCCATTACCCTGCAGGGAGCCCCACACATATATAGAAGCATATAGAAGAGTTTCGTCTGCTCATGTTTGTCTGGGGCTCTGTATGGGTGAAATTATAAAATTGTTAAAGAATACAAGAAAAAATAATTAAAATTGTAAAAAATTGTTAGGCCAATGCATTATCTTATATATGGTCGAATCGCATATATAAGAGAATGCATTGGCACAGGGTAAAACAATCCCGACTTACGACTGGATTTGATATGGCGGGTCACATTTATGCAGTGCAACCGACGCGGTGTACCCGGCGAAATGAAGAAGTTTAAAACGGTACAATCCCTGCATGAAACAGGGTAACACGGCGGTATGTCAATTGTCATCTCCCATTGAAACCTTTAACTGACATGGACATGAATATGTGAAGTCAAAGAGTGTGTGTTGCCAGATGTGTATTTCGTGGAGCTGTTGCGTTTTTTCACAAACACGATGCGTGCATGGACTTACAAACATTCGCAAATCGCGATCTCTGTCATTGATATACAGGTATCGGTATATAATGTTCAAATGAAAGTAAAATGCAGATTAAATGTTATCAACATAATTACATATACCGGTACATGACATTAGGTGACTATTGCCTGATTTGATATGGACTGGGGCGATATTTATGATGTAAAAAAAATAATATATATTATGCCGACCAAGCAGCCCTATTTTTTCAGCATGTTGCCAGAGTCGTTATTTGATGGGAGAATCGGGATTCAGATTACGGATTAGATCCCGTACGGCGTGGTTCGGTAAACGAACAGACAAAAATGCACATTTGTGTTATCAAGTGTAAACGGGGAGAATATTACTGAAATTAGACAAATAATAATGTTATTGATAGTAACGCTGGGGGAGCACTTCGGTTGATGGCGAACTTGAAGCAAATCATTGTCAATTTGATTGTCACTTTCATTTCATAATTCCATCCATAAAATACCGACCGAACGCATGTCGATTTCAAATTCGGCGGATACGTCACCATTGACCGAATTCACGCGAACCTGCATGGATATGTCTTCTGCTTTGTTCGTTATTATGTATTCCTTCTTATTCAAGAAATAGTATGATTATATGATATCGTTGGATTATCAGATACACGTATTTACTATCAAGTCTTATAGCAATTTCATATTTAAAATGTTTTATTTCGTAAAATGCAGTCGTTTTGCACAATAGTCTCTGTAAAATGCAGAAAATGGGCATTTTTGGCCAATGTGCTGTACAATAGTTGGAAAATAAAGCTTTGCCCATGAAGCGACAGTTGCGAACGTGCACGTGAATTGCATCTCCCAATCGCACAAACAAAATGTAAAGCTTATTCTAGGATCTCAGGACTATATAGTGGAAATGTTAGTCAAATTATTGATTAAGTACCCACACGTACAAGCTATAGGGACGTGGCTAGAGGTTTCACATGGGAGTGCTCCATCAGATTTCCGGCCAACTGCACCCCCCCCATTGAACTAAACATCAAACTCACAGGTTCACATAATTAAATTACCACCCCCTTGGAAATATCCAACCTGAAACACCCTAAGATTGGAAAATTACCAACCTTTACTTGTTGAAAAATCAAACAATGAGAACAATTCCAACCTATATATGGTGTCAAATTAATGCCCAACTAATGTTGTGTCAGGCATGGACTTTCCAACTGCTGGAAATGTACAAAAGTTTAGTTTAAACATATTTATTTGTCAAATTTAGATAACACACGATATATAACACATACATTTGTTTATACAGACAATGGGATTGGAGGACAAGTGCTGACTCACTTAAGGGTGCCCCATCTCCTATATGTTATTACCGTACTGAAAAATATTAATTAGTAATGGCAAAGCAACAGGACCACCAAAACAAGTTGAACATATATACAGATCACCGGTCACCCCCTCCCCCGAGTTAGTCATAAGTTTGTATATGTATGTGTTTAAAATCGGGTTTGTTTGTTGCGTTTTCTGGCTTGTACGCATCATTATTTGGAATAGTTAGTCAAAACAATCCTGATTTTCCTCGCGTATGAATGACTGTACAGCTAAGAAAATTGTACCAAAGTTCGGGGGGGGGGGGGTTCGAGACACCAACCATCCCCTGTCGCCATGTCCCTGTACAACTGACAAGTTTCGTGAAATTTCTCCACAACGTTTTCGGAATTTGATTCAGGAGATCTAGAGCTCTTAGAAATTCTTGCCCACATCAATAAACACACTTCAACTTGAAAAAAAAATGCGATTTAGCCCGATTGGCAGCTAATTAGGTGCCATGTATATACACATAGAAGAAAAGCATGACTTTCACAACAAACATGAACATTATAAATATAAGATACAAATGATAGTTGTGTCAAATACATGAGCCATTAAACATAGTATCGGAGACCACGTACATTTCAAAATCTGACCTAAAATCGGAAATTTGCCCCGCCCCCGTAATCGGATTCGGATTCTGAATCCAGATTCCCACGAAATGGCGACTCTGAATAAAACTTTTTTTTTTCTCCTCGACATAAGATAGACAACTCTAGTAAAAATTGAGCATAGAGTCGACTGGCCCTTGATTGATTGATTACACATTACGCCGCTGTCAGTCAGTAATGTGCCCTTACATAACATACCAGTAGGGATCATCCGCCATATTGGACGAGATAACGCCATGTACACTACAGATCCGCATATGACAACGGAGAGTCAACATGAGACATAGCACTTTACATGCGTGTTATACCAAACTATTATATTGTGATAAAATTACCTCATTGCCGCTTCTTCTAATTTCGTGTGTACATCTGTTCAGCTATTTGTTTAAAGAACATGCTACTTTATGGCTTAATTTCATGTTATACTTTTCAAAATAGTAATCTGCTTCTTGTTCCTTACAAAATTTACTTTCTTCAATAGCTTGTTTGTCACATTTTTCTATTTTTATTTCGTATTTTTATATTTCAAATTTTCGTGGTAGTTTTTCCCGGACAGAAGATCTAAGAAAGGAGCGTTTTGATTGGTTGTTTCTCTCGGGTGGTGGTATCGCCCATTCTAACTCATTTCGCGTTGCCTGATTGGTTAGAATGGAATACTCCACCCAGAGAACGCCAATCCGCTTCTTGCTTGTCTTCTTTTCGGGTATATAAGGTGGTAATATTTTTCAAAATCTTCGTTCAGTTGTTCAGGAATCAATGGGTAGATTTATTCGCCCAACCATCTTCTTGATATGAACCATCGCGACTTCTAACTTCAATTATGGATTTCATTTTCTAAATTAAACTTATTAAAGTGGCCCCACTAAATTTATAACACTAAACGCTCTTTAATTTGCTCACTTCTTAAAGTGAACCCTCTGAATTGTTGGCACTATATAAACACTCTTTAAATATGCTCACTCTTAAAGTGACCCTTCTGAATTACTATATAAACGCTCTTTAAATATGCTGATTATTTAAAGTGCCCCACCCCTTTGAATTTATGACTCTGAACGCCCTTTAAATATTATTTCAATGTGATTTAAAGTGACCCCTCTGAATGAATTATTCTCTCAACACACTTTACATATAATTATTTAAAGTGAAACCTATGTTGATATGGCTTTAAAAGCTCTTTAAATATGTCAATTAATGTGACACTTCTGATTATTTAGTAACCTATTTAATATACTAGTACCCTTTAAATATGATTAAAGCAGCTCGTTGTAATCACCCAGTTGATCTTAAAGAGACACATCTTAATTTTTTGTAGTTATTTCTGACACTTTTGAAACATGTCAGCCTATGGATCTTATAATTATATTATCTAAGACAGAATTTATATTACTTTATAATGGATACTGAAATATATAGTCATGGCCACAACGTGAAATATTAAGTCCTAGTCAGTTATTATACAATTGTTATACTGTTAAAGTTGATATTTAAAGTTGGAATTATGATATATATAAAGAATAAATAATCAACTTCTATTTAGCTGTTGTGTCAGTTAATTATCCACCAGCACTGTCCGGTGCTGTTACATTTTGGTGCCGTGAGCAGGATTATTCTAAATTACAGGATTAAGATTTGATTTTGAGACAGTGCTATAATTGCAGAGTGGATAATTAATTAACTTTAACCCATTAAATTCTGTTAGAAATGTCGCGTGGTAGGATGGTTTCCTTTAGTGTGGGCTCTGAACCCGTGGGTAGCCCAGATAAATATTGCTATCAGAGTGACAATGTAGAAGATGAAGCTTATTTAAATTCACTGTTGACAACACATGATAGACTTACTCATGTGTCGCCGTCATACATTCAGTATGGCTCCGAGGCAAGTTCTGGGTCTACAATGCACATGTTTTCAGACCTACAGTCACCATATGGTGCATTATATTCACCAATTTCACCCCCTGGAAATTATATACCATTTAAACAAGAATATTGGGATGCCCGAGATGCAAATACAGTTTCAACTTCAACACAGTCCAGTGGAGATCCTGATAGGTATGCGAGGGATAACCAGTATTCTAAACAACCACATAGTTTTCAATATGATACCACTGAGCCACATCAGTCATATATCCCCAAATCTGAGAAATTTCTTCATGAATTTCAGTCTCATGATACACACAATTTAAGTGATTCAAATCAATTAAATAGGAAAGTGCATTCAATGTTGAAGAAACCTTCCGGTGGATTTCATGTAGATACCAGTGTGCTGCCAGCAGCATCAAGTCAAACAAGGTCACCCCAACAGTCGTGGTTGCAGGAAACACCTCAAAGTTATGCCAGCCATGATAATTGTTCTCAGCATTCCCATTATCAAAATCAGGAACAAGGTCATAGTTTAACCCCTGAGCAAATTGATCATTATAGGACAATTCAGAATGTAGGTCATAGGCCGCTTACATTGTCCATACCAAATCAAATGGAACCCAGACACATGTCTTCTACTGATAACATCGCCACTCCACTCAAAAATATTGGTGCACATGGAAATTCGGATATAAATGAAAGTTCTTGGGACAATCCTATGGTAATGAAACGCATGACAATACATAAAACGGTAGACGTTGAGAAGTTTGATCCATCTAAGTGGGACCTTTCTGATTATTTTGTCCATTTTGAAGTAGTAGCCAAAATAAATCGTTGGGAAAACACTGAGAAGGCTGCTCATTTAGTAGTAAGTTTGCGTGGTGCAGCACAGTTACTTTTGGGGACACTTAGTTATGCACAACAAAATGATTATGAACAACTTAAACATGCTCTTTTGCGTCGATTCAGTCCACATGAACAAACAGTAGGAAATAAAGCATTATTTAGACAGGCTAAAAGGAAACCCAGTCAGAGTGTTAGGGAGTTTGCTCATTCTTTAGAACGTTTAGGTAGAAAGGCATACCCTAGAGCTAGTGACTTGGAACCTTTTATTGTTGAACAATTCATAGTGGGAATGAATGATTCACGTTTAAGACATCATGTTCAATTTGGACACCCTGAAAACTTAGAACATGCTATAGCTTTGGCCGCTGAATTTGAAGCCATAAAAGGTCCAGTTGAAAAGTTGTGCACTGTAGAAGACCCAGGTGCCCCGGAAGTTTTCTCTCGGATTAAATTTTTAGAGGACCAAGTTTCCGTATTGAATAGGAATGTCCCACCTCCCCCAATGGTTTGTAATTACTGTCGTAAAATTGGTCACAGTGAAGCTAAATGTAGGCAGAAAATAGCTCGCTCGGGAAACTAAAGTTGGCTGAATCCGTGGTCAATCATTCAGCCAGTTCTCAAATCAATCGACCAAACACTTATTTGAACTCTAACGGCATACAATTTGCCCAATCAGAGCCATGTGCTTATGTTAAGCTTTCAAAAACTTCTACAATTAATCTAGAAGCAAACTCCAATGATATTGAATCAAACTTACTGCATTTGACTTCACATAATAACCATGACATAATGAAACCAACCGAACCTTGTAACAGTGAATTGAATTTGAGTGTACTCCCAAAAGGTGATAGTGATCAATTAACTGGGACCCACACTGTACATCTAGGTGATGTAAATATTGAGGGTCCCATGTCTGAATAGAAGAGATCTTCAAATTGTTTATTAAATGTGGACAATGTTTGTAATCAGTCTTTTGATAATACTGATAGTTGTTTTGATATTGATGATTTTTTTCAATCTCGTAGTACTCCAAGTGCTACCACAAGTGCTGACAATGTTGTTACATGTTTTCCTGAAGTAAATATTGATATTGATGATTTTTTTCAATCTCGTAGTACTCCAAGTGCTACCACAAGTGCTGACAATGTTGTTACATGTTTTCCTGAAGTAAATATTGATATTGATGATTATTTTCAATCTAGTAATACTCCTAGTGCTACCATGCTCTCTGACAATGTTTATGATTGTTCGAAAGTTGTTGATGCCCATACAGATGAATTATTGCAACCATGTAGTACTTATCAGTCTATAATTAGTCTGAATTCGTCAATTGACAGTTCTGACGCTCAAAGTCAAGATGCAACAGACAAACCCGATTTCATAGACACTTTAGTCAATATTCAGTCAAGTGATCTTCAGAGTTGCCAAGTTTTCCCATCAATTGAGATTACTGGATTTCCGTTAGGGGCCGCCTGTGATACTTCCATTACTGATATAACCTTACCCAAATCAAATACACATAATAAGTATTCGGGAAAATGTCATGTTAATGATTCTTGCAGAGTAGTTATTTCAAAGAATTGCCTTTATGTAAGGGGTGTCATAAGTGGGTTGCTCTGTTCGCTACTTATAGATACCGGATCTCCTGTTTCAATATTGGACTCTAAATTTTTCACTAGGATGAAAATGCCTGATAGTTTTCTCAAAACAACAAATATACAGCTGTGTTCAGCTGAAGGCACTAACATGACAGTTAAAGGTAGTGCTGAAGTAACTGTTGATCTTCTAAAACTCCAAACTACACATGATTTTGTTGTATCAGAGTTAGCTAGCCTTAATGGGATATTGGGTTTAGATTTTCTCACTAAGCATAAAATGCTTATTGATGTTGATAAAAGAGTGTTGGACTTTCAAAATGGCAAGATCAAACTTCATAAAAAACCTACTTACAATAGTGCACACATTAATATTATAGACACTGTGAATGTGCCCCATTTTTCTGAAATCATATTGGAAGGCAGGGTGGAAAGGTCTGTGAAAAATGGACATATAATAATAGAGCCTACAAAGTTTTTGAGAGATAAAGGGATTTTTGTGGCAAATACTTTAACAAATTCTGAGGAAAGTAAGGTTGTTGTCTCTGCTGTCAATATGCACAGTGAACCTATTAAAATAAAGTCTGGTACAGTGATTGGGGAAGCAAATTGTGTTGAGAATGTGTTGGATGATAATATTGATGTTTCAATTTTTCAAGATGAGGATGATGTTCAGTCGTTACCTCACTTTCTAGTTGCTTTAGTTGAACGGTCTTCTGAGAATTTATCAGATGTCGAAAAGGGCAGGTTAACTAAACTATTGTCACACTTTAAACATATTTTTTGTGGGCCAGATGGAGAGCTAGGGAAAACAAATCTGACTACTCATAAAATTTATACTGGACAAGATCCTCCACATAAAGTGCCTCCTAGACGCATTCCAATCGCTCAAAAACATGTTATTGATGATGAAATAAACAAAATGTTAGAAATGGATGTTATCGAACCTAGCCAGAGTCCGTGGTCATCTCCCATATGTATTGTCTTGAAAAAAGATGGATCACCACGCTTTTGCGTTGATTTTCGCCAACTTAATGCAAAAGTAAAGAAAGATGCTTACCCATTACCCAGAAAAGATGACACTCTTGATAGTCTCTCAAATAAAAAGTGGTTCTCAACTCTGGACATGGCGTCAGGATATTGGCAAATTCCGGTTGAACCTAGTGACCGAGAAAAAACTAGTTTTTCCAGCCACAAAGGATTATATCACTTTAAAGTTATGCCGTTTGGGTAATCAAATGCTCCGGCTAGTTTTTAACGTCTTATGGAACGTATTTTGCATGGTTTACGTTGGGAAAAATGTCTCTGTTACTTGGATGACGTAGTGGTATTTGGGAGTGATTTTGAGTCAGCTTTAAATAACCTGGCGTTTGTTTTCCATCGTTTTGATCAAGCCAACTTAAAACTCAAACCAACAAAGTGTGTTCTGTTTCAGAGAGAGATAAATTTCTTAGGGCATGTTGTTTCGGAAGATGGTGTGAAGTGTGATTCTCGCAAGTTAGCAGCTGTTGAATATTGGCCTGTTCCTAAAAATAAAAAGCAGATTCGTAGTTTTCTGGGTTTCTGTGGCTATTATAGGAAGTTCATAACAGGTTTTGCAGAGATGAGTTATCCTTTAGTTCAGGCAACTAGGAAGAAATACCAATTTAATTGGACATCAGAATGTCAATTGTCATTTGAATCCTTGAAGCATTGTATGGTGTCACCTCCTGTTCTGACTTTACCTACCACAGATGATCAATTTATATTGGATACTGATGCTAGTGGAATTGGAATCGGGGCCGTGTTGTCGCAAATACAGAATGGTCATGAGAAAGTTATTGCTTATGCAAGTAGGACGCTTTCTATCTCACAACAGCAGTATTGAACTACAAAACGAGAACTGTTAGCTGTAGTGGGTTTTATTAAACATTTTAAACATTATTTGCTCGGTAGGAAATTTAGCCTCAGAACAGACCATGCGTCTTTAATTTGGCTTAAAAATTTCAGAGAGCCTGAGGGAATGATTGCAAGGTGGATAAGTATTATAGGTATATATGATTTTGAAATGAAACATCGAGCTGGAATTAAACATAAAAATGCAGATGCTTTATCGCGGATCCCGTGCAAACCTTGTGTAGGAAATTGTATTAGTTGCCCCACATGCAATAATAGGATTTTGAGTTCAGGTAACAGGGTACAAGTTGGCACCATTGTTGGGTCTAAAGAGGTTGATCAGAGCTACAGTAATTCGTCAGAAGTTACTACCAGTGATGAGATACCTGGTTCCAACAATGACTACGTAACTACTTCCCCTGTGTTCGAGAGTAGGGTTAATTGGATGGATTCTAGGGTTAATTGGATGGATTCCTGGGGGGTGGCCGATCTTGTTGAAATGCAGTCACGGGATCCGGATATTAAATTTATCATTGATGCTAAAACCAGTTCTGATAATCGACCATCTCGTGATGAAACTGCAAAGCTTAGTTCTGATGTTCATGTTTATTGTACACAATGGGATAATTTATGCCTGACCGAGGGTGTATTATATAGGCAACCAATAATATTAAGTAGGGACCAGAAACAGTTAGTTGCACCTAAAGAAATGAGGCAGTTAATTTTTCAAAAATTACACTGTGACAAAATTGCTGGCCATTTTGGGCGTGATAGAACTTTGGAGGCAATCAAACGGCGTTTTTATTGGCCTTGCATGAGCGATGATTTACAACGGTGGTGTCATGAATGTGATGAGTGTGCCCAACGCAAGCCTGGTCCTGGAATAGGGAAATACCCCATGCAGCATGTCAACAATACAAAACCCATGCAGTGTGTAGCTATTGATGTATTAGGTCCGTTACCCATCACAAATCATGACAAAGAATATATTATAGTAATTGGTGACTATTTTACCAAATGGAAGGAGGCTTTCCCTAGTAAGAACCATACTGCACAAACTATTGCTGAAATTCTAGTGACCCAAATTATATCTAGGTTTGGCTGCCCGGAAAGAATTCACACTGATCAGGGACGGGAATTTGAGTCACGGTTATTTTCTGAGATCTGTACTTTGCTTGGTATTGACAAAAGTCGCACAACTCCTTACAGACCCCAGTCTGATGGAATGATTTAAAGATTTAATTGAACATTACTGCAAATGCTAGCTATATTTGTAAATGAAAACCACTCTAATTGGGATGAGCAGCTTCCTTATGTGTTGATGGCATATCGTTCAACCCAACATTCCAGTACTCATTGTACCCCTAACTTATTAATGCTCGGCAGAGAGATTAGCTTTCCAATAGATATTATGGTTGAATCACCTGCGGAAGATACAGCTTCTATGTGCCCTGTTCAATATGTAGAATGGTTAAAAAACAATTTGAGGAATAGTTTTGAATTTGCATATAAACATCTTGATATAGCAGCTAGTCGACAGAAAAAATATTATGACCGTGGAACTAAAGTTAAAAACATGAATGTTGGGGATTGGGTTTGGTATTGGTATCCTCCAGTAGGGAAAAAGAAACTTGGTTGTGGATGGATTGGTCCATATCTTATAATACAGAAACAGACTGATTTTACATATATAATACAGCAAAGTGCAACTAAACGTTCTAAATCAGTACATGTAGATTATCTTAAGCCATACGATGGCAACAATATACCTGACACTTGGATATTTAGTTCCGAGTCTGCTCCAGTAGTTCCTAGTGCTTCGCCATCAATTGTTTCCGATAATGACGACTATTTGTCTGATAACCTGGACGTTGAACCAGAAGTTCCTAGACCTATAATTTCTACTAGGAGTGGCAGAACAGTTAAACCACGTGATATATACTCACCATAACAATTTCTCTGTACATAACTGAATCTGAATGTTACTGTGTCAAAATAGTCTAAATAATATCAAATATGTGATCATTGTATGTAATACTGGTACAATAACGTTCACAGTGTCCCTTATCCATGTTAAACCTCACTAGAGCTTTATATCTAATAGTATCCAATAATGACGACTATAAAAATGTCTGACAGCGTGGATTATTAAAATGAAAGAGTCTAGTGTAGATAAACATCCTAATATTTCAAATAAAATACTAATCATTGCTTTCTTATATTTCTAGTACAATGGCTGAATTAATATATAACGAGACGGAGATGGAAACCTTTAAGGAAGAGAACAGACCGTGCTGGCCGGTGGGGGGTCAGTTGTGTACCGTTGAAGGGTGTCCGGTATCCACAAAATTATTCAGTTCTTTTAGAGTGTTTGGCAAGCATTGGACGCAGTTCCACCGAAGTAAAAAGATTCTACATGTTTGCAGTTGTAAGCAGAAATTCGCATTAAAAACTCGCTTAACACAGCATCAAAAACAAAAACAGCATAAAACTTTTTGGACAGAGACAGTGGCCAATGAAGATTTCGTTGACCCTGGGGACGAGTTGCCCCCTACGCAAGTCCTTGGTGAGGAGTTGGTTAAGCAGAGGGAGGAGGCTAAGAGGAGCGCAGCAGAGGAACGGCGGGTTGCGACAGGGGGTGTTGCCCACCTCCGCGTGCCAACCCCTACAGAATCGGTTTCTCGAGATCAGGAGGTTGTTTCTGTAGATGGACAACTTGTATGCAGAACGAAGAAAAACTGGTTAAAGAAAGGAGAGTGTTCAAACCCGTCTGTAGTGCCAAAGTAATAGAACTGTATCAACTATAAATAATAGTAAATAAATAACTATTATTCTTTTTTAGTAGGGAGGAATGTGATAAAATTACCTCATTGCCGCTTCTTCTAATTTCGTGTGTACATCTGTTCAGCTATTTGTTTAAAGAATATGCTACTTTATGGCTTAATTTCATGTTATACTTTTCAAAATAGTAATCTGCTTCTTGTTCCTTACAAAATTTACTTTCTTCAATAGCTTGTTTGTCACATTTTTCTATTTTTATTTCGTATTTTTATATTTCAAATTTTCGTGGTAGTTTTTCCCGGACAGAAGATCTAAGAAAGGAGCGTTTTGATTGGTTGTTTCTCTCGGGTGGTGGTATCGCCCATTCTAACTCATTTCGCGTTGCCTGATTGGTTAGAATGGAATACTCCACCCAGAGAACGCCAATCCGCTTCTTGCTTGTCTTCTTTTCGGGTATATAAGGTGGTAATATTTTTCAAAATCTTCGTTCAGTTGTTCAGGAATCAATGGGTAGATTTATTCGCCCAACCATCTTCTTGATATGAACCATCGCGACTTCTAACTTCAATTATGGATTTCATTTTCTAAATTAAACTTATTAAAGTGGCCCCACTAAATTTATAACACTAAACGCTCTTTAATTTGCTCACTTCTTAAAGTGAACCCTCTGAATTGTTGGCACTATATAAACACTCTTTAAATATGCTCACTCTTAAAGTGACCCTTCTGAATTACTATATAAACGCTCTTTAAATATGCTGATTATTTAAAGTGCCCCACCCCTTTGAATTTATGACTCTGAACGCCCTTTAAATATTATTTCAATGTGATTTAAAGTGACCCCTCTGAATGAATTATTCTCTCAACACACTTTACATATAATTATTTAAAGTGAAACCTATGTTGATATGGCTTTAAAAGCTCTTTAAATATGTCAATTAATGTGACACTTCTGATTATTTAGTAACCTATTTAATATACTAGTACCCTTTAAATATGATTAAAGCAGCTCGTTGTAATCACCCAGTTGATCTTAAAGAGACACATCTTAATTTTTTGTAGTTATTTCTGACACTTTTGAAACATGTCAGCCTATGGATCTTATAATTATATTATCTAAGACAGAATTTATATTACTTTATAATGGATACTGAAATATATAGTCATGGACACAACGTGAAATATTAAGTCCTAGTCAGTTATTATACAATTGTTATACTGTTAAAGTTGATATTTAAAGTTGGAATTATGATATATATAAAGAATAAATAATCAACTTCTATTTAGCTGTTGTGTCAGTTAATTATCCACCAGCAATGTCCGGACCTGTTACAATATATATAAAATATTCCTCTACAAATGCCAGTTAACCAATCACGCTATATTATGAATAGTATACATTTTGCATTACGTATTTTACACTGTAGAACCATTGAACTCTCAGGGGCGTAGTAGGAGGCGCTGGTGTGTTCAACTTCGATTTTCCAACTATACTACCAGGCTCCAAGTCCGAGACATAAACCTGAAGACTGGAAATGTCCAGCTTGAACCTCAACTTTTTCAACTAAATTTATTTAACACGATATACACGTTCTATTATGCTTAGATATTTTCGGAATGATTGCCATTTCAGTCCAAAGTTCCGAGAGAAAAAAAAACATATTGCATGTACAACGATTAGGGCCTACCGAATCGAAACTCAAACTGTCAGATCAATTTTAACGTAATCTGGTCGAACATTTTCAACTGATAATTTTGACATCAGTTATGAGGTTGACGTCCATTCCCAAATATCCTGCCTCCGTAGGCACCGAACCCTAGCCCGCCAGTTGAGCTAGTAACATATGCGAACATGCTATAATTAAATATAACTTTCATGTATAAATTTTAAACAGTTTTAGTTGCAAAATGATTCCAAGGGTTGTGTGCATCCCATACAAATACAACATAATTTATACAAACAACATAACCACGTTTTAATATGAGTTGATGGAGTATTAGGTATAAAACGACCAACTGTTGAATTTGTGTTTGCTAAAGATGGAAGTGTTGGGGTGGGGGTGCAACACCAACGTCCCGTCACCGCGTAACGTTCGTGCGTATATAGAAATAAGTTCGTCAATGTTACTTCGTTTTCTCAAGCATAACTTAAAACAACAATATGTTATTTGCGAACTGTTTCCAATATATGTATCCGATACAGACAATATAGAGATTGAAATACTATGTTTTACTATAGAGCTTACAGAGTGAGAGAGACGCACCCTCACGCAACGTATATATGGTGCGGTGTAAGAAAACGAAGAAGCATTGACGAAATTCTTTTTACATACGTATGCGTGTGGTTAAAAGGGGTTGTGGTGTCCCCTTGATAAGACAAATTCAAAAGTTTCATTATATACATTCTAAACACTTCTCTGTAAATACGTTTTAAATATAACTTTGCTCACCACAGCCTTCATCGTATTTCTGATATAGATGTGTCAGCCCTCTTCATATATTCACTCCGAACACCATCATTCTTATAATTTAGCGTTTTGCTATTGACCGTCCACGAGTTTCTGATTCGACAGAACGACTATATACAACCTTGTCCATATGCAAACCCGTGCAACTAATATAAGTAATCGTCCGTTACGAGAGGTACAGTAATGCTCTAAATAATCGACACCTTAACCACACCAGAATTATGGGTAATTTTTCATGATTTAGTCGGAAATATGGCTTGTTGCCATTCATCGGAAAGCTCTCTGAAAAATTACCCATAATTCAGCTGTGCTTAAGGGGTCGATTATTTAGAGCATTACTGTTTATTAGATAAACGCTCAACATGGCTGCACGTCTGCTGATCGATCTCGCACGTACTCTACTAACACGTGATCAACACTGGGACAACGGAGTCTGATAGCGGGCGAAGCCAACATTCATATACGGGACACATATAGAACACACCCATAATAGCCGAGAATATAAATTTTTCACCAAGAGTGGAATTGTGGTTTTAACCAGAGCCTTTTTGGCGTGTGGTTAAAACCACAATACCACGAGTGATGAAAATGTTGTACTCTCGGCTACTATGCGTGTATTATATTTATGCCATAATTATTATATTTATCATTTTGTTCCGAGAATTCAACCCCGCTGTTTACTTTGAATGTGTATCCTCACCAGACACAAACAAGACGCTATATAATGTGCGTAATGCGTAGTGATGCATACACGTGCATCATAACGTCAGTCTGTTTATGGGCCATTATTCACTTGGTATTACCATTCATATGTTTCCTAGATAGTTTAGCACTAGCAAGCTGCATTTGATTGAAATGCAGGCAATTTTCCTCATACCTAACTGATATCACGAAAACTTCCAATTGTAAATGAATGTGACATAGGAACTATTTTGCTAACTACGAAGTTGTTCTACTATGGGTATACACGCTTAAAACCCCTGTCACACTCAGGCCGGCGCTCTCACTGCGCTGCAAAAGTACCAACATATGAGTAACACGCAGGAGGAGCGCCGAAAACTGTCGAAAATAGTCAAACTTTTAAAACAAAGTATGCTCCTATTGCGTTCCTACTTTGTCAAGTATCGTGCTCTTAGTGCGTTCAAGTCGCTGTCATTGTGGTGCTAGTACGTTCGCAAAACGTTCTCTGCGCGGGCGCGGAGAGTATAGATAGCGCCTCCTGCGTTCTCCAGTCATAGTCAGTTTTTAAGTTGTGGGGAAAATACCTAACACTCCGCAATAGATTAGCTGTCCGATTAAACTACTGTCAGACTCCGCTGCGATCAGGCCGGCGCTTGCATTGCGCTGAAAAATAATCAAAGCGCCAAGCAAAGCTCAGTAAGGTATCCAAGAACGTATTGGTGACGCAGTGGACACTGGCTAGGACGGGAGAGGGTCCCCGTGATCGCCCCAGAGCGCCAGAGCGCCGCGCTTGTTTTGTGCATGCACAAAACAAGCGCAGAGGTTCGCGTTCTGACCAGGCGTAGTACCGTTGCCATGACAGCGCAAAGCGTACTAACAACGCAATGACAACGACTTGAACGCATTAAGAGCGTTTACGACGTGGAGGAAACGCAGTGAGAGCGTATGAGAACGTGAGACTTGACAAAGCAGGAACGCAATGGGTCGTAAAAAGAGCGCGAAAACGTGATAAGCGGGATAGGGCACAGCTTGTCACGCGCGCCGCATGTATGACTGGTGGGGAGTTTCTCGTTTCGCGTGCGGGCTGACATTATCAATGGGTGTTTTATTAGTTTTATTTATAGAATGGGAATTTTTGGGAATATTTAAAAGTCAAACTGCGAGCTGGAGGCCGAGTCCCGTAAAAGGTGCTTGTAGTTGGGGAAATTAAATTTCGTTTATTGTGTTAATCAACGTTGATTAATGTTGATTTTTGGTTTGTGGTAAACTATATGTGTATTACAAATGAAAGAAATTTCTGCAGCCCACTGGGGGGTTGTGGTCGGAGACGGTCGAGTCGACCACCGGTTCGTTAATTTGGTGCTGGTTGATATTGTTATTTAACGGAATTCTGAGTTGGTCATTCGCAAAACCAATATATTTTATATTCTACAATTACATTCTTGGGTTTATAATATATGATCTTGAGCGCGTTACCATTTCTGACATTGGTTCTCTTGTTTTAACAGATTGAAATTTCTGACAATTTTCCGCGCTTCCACTGTGCGTTACTCGTATTTTGATACTTTTTCAACTCAAAGCAAATGCCAGCTTGATCGCAGCGGAGTGTGACAGTGGTATGAGCAGACCGCATTTCAAAGTGGGATCGTAGTGTAAACCTGCTGTAAACGCCGGAAGAACGCCATGTATAACGATTGGGCGTAAGGCGAGCGCCAGAGTCGCAGTGGCAGCACAATGTGGACGTTCTATGAGCGGGAACCAGTCCATAACACCCCATGACAGCGCAGAAAGAGCGCAATAAGTTTTGGACAGAGCCTCATTGAGCGTATTAAGGACGGGAAAGGCACGTAGGGATAATTTGATTAAGCTCACTGTAGTCGCAAAAGACAAGATTAATTTCTTGCTGCGACCACGAGAAGCTAATATGCGCTCTTGCTACGTACACATAACGCTCACGTCGCTCGATTGGCGCTTTGCTTTGCGCTGTCACGGCGACAGTACTACGTCCTGGTCAGAACGCCGAGCCTCTGCGCTTGTTTTGTGCATGCATAAAACAAGCGCGGCGCTCTGGCACCTATGGGCGACCATGAAGATCCTCGGCCGTTGTAGCCAGTGTCCACTGCGTCACCAATCGGTTCTTGGAGACCTTAGTGCGTTTAGGTGGGCGCTTTGATACTTTTGCAGCGTAATGAGAGCGCCGGCCTGAGTGTGACAGGGGCTTTACACATGAAATTACGTTTGGACATTTACACCAACAGTAGAAATGTATACACACAGTAGGAAGCTGTATACCCATAGTAGGGTGTAAAGATGAAGTTTACAAAATAGGTGTTATACACAATAGAACAGGCAATTATGGTATAAAACTATAAATGCATGCCTTTGTTGAAAGTTTGCTTCAAAAACTCGCGATACACGTGTATTCTGCACTTTCCGTTGTTGTAAATATGTGACCCGCCATATCAAATCCAGTCGTAAGTCGGGATTTTGTTTTCCCTGTACCAATGCATTATCTTATATATGCGAGTCGACCATAGGTCGCCTGTCATATATAAGAGAATGCATTGGCCTAACAATTTTTTACAATTTTAATTTTAATAATTGTTTCTTGTATTCTTTAACATTTTTATAATTTCACCCATACAGAGCCCCAGAAAAACATGAGCAGATGACACTCTTCTATATGCTTCTATATATGTGAGGGGCTCCCTGCAGAGTATGGATGGTTTTTTATTTTATGTCCTAAAAATTGTAAGAAATATTTATTTTAAAAAAATGATAAAAAATTGTTAGGCCAATGCATTTTCTTATATATGCGAGGCGACCTATGGTCGACTCGCATATATAAGAGAATGCATTGGCACAGGGTAAACAAATCCCGACTTACGACTGGATTTGATATGGCGGGTCACATATAGTAAAATAGCAGTGTGTATGTTAGTTACTCACTTCAGTGTATATGTTGATCCGCACGAGGAATAACCTGTATCTCGCTCGGGGTCAAATATCTCGATCCATGTTGTTTATCTCGGTGAACAACCGATTCTCTCGGGACTCCAAATAAACATACGGGTACTCTTATTAAATAAACATACGGGTACTCTTATTAAACGGGTACTCTTATTATACGGGTACTCTTATTATACGGGTACTCTTATTATACGGGTACTCTTATTATACGGGTACTCTTATTAAATAAACATACGGGTACTCTTATTATACGGGTACTCTTATTAAATAAACATACGGGTACTCTTATTATACGGGTACTCTTATTATACGGGTACTCTTATTAAACCCTGTGCCAATGCATTCTCTTATATATTCGAGTCGACCATAGGTCGCCTCGCATATATAAGAGAATGCATTGGCCTAACAATTTTTTATCATTTTTTTTAAATAAATGTTTCTTACAATTTTTAGGACATACACTAAAAAACATCCATTACCCTGCATGGAGCCCCACACATATATAGAAGCATATATAAGAGTGTCGTCTGCTCATGTTTGTATGGGGCTCTGTATGGGTGAAATTATAAAATTGTTTAAGAATACAAGAAAAAATTATTAAAATTGTAAAAAATTGTTAGGCCAATGCATTCTCTTATATATGCGAGGCGACCTATGGTCGACTCGCATATATAAGAGAATGCATTGGCACAGGGTCTCTATATTCTGTGTATCTGCTTTTCTTATAAAAACTACTTCTGTGTGATGGAAAATTATTATTAAGATCATACAAGGGCTAACACACCTTCTGTTGGTACGTATATGGCTAACACACCTTCTGTTGGTACGTATATGGCCACACATATCATATGTTGGGGATGACCCTATTATTGCACCCCTGTACTCTTATTTAATTTTTTAGAAAATTTATCCCGTTTATTATTATCCCGCCCCCTATGTTTATTTGAATCCCAAGAGTACTGACGTGTGTAACCAGTACTTACTCCGACTTGAAATCGACAAAATCTAGTCGAGCGGAGTGGATGATAACATATATCCCTTAGGCTATAATCAACGTGAACTGTTCAATTTTGGTCCAGGGCAGAATTATGTCCGGCATCCACAATGCCTGAAGTTCCATACCGGCACCAAACAGCGTACAAATGAGTTTAAAAACAATGAAACTAGTCAGACTCATACGTCACCACGCTTCGACATGGATACCATGGACACGTCTGTCGTTCTTGACGGATTCGCTCTAGATGTGGCGAGCGTCGTTCCGTAAGCAGATCGCTTTGGCGGCTTATAACAGCCGAATAGCTTAGAGAGCTGCTGGCGAAACTTTCTCCCAGTCAGAAAGTACATGTAGAAATTAACTGCGAAATTCATATCGAGAAGAACATACACCATGCTATTTGCTAATTCATACTTCGCTTCCTCGTACCTATTTCCCTCGTAGTGCCAATAGGGTTCATAAATTGTGAAGATCGCAATGGGACCTGTTAAAATAATGAACGTAATGCTTATAGCAAGTAACATGATGGTCACTTGTTGTTGCGCTTTAATTTTCTCCCGCATATCCTCTTCTTTTACATTCATATTTTTCTGTAGAGCTTGACTCCTACGCATTCCGATTATAATTGCACCATTGCAGAAAAATAAAAACGCCGCTGGAAAAATAGACATGAAAAATGCATCTATCCAAAACCAAGCTACGTTTATGAAGTCCGAATAATCTGGGTGAAAATAACATCTACTTTTAAAGGAGCTGCTGCGCCAAGCGACCGTCGCGATCATGTGAGCATTTATTCCCATAAGAACGATCCATGCGATGACCATTGAAATTATAGCATTCTTCTTAGTGCACAAGGTGTTGACACGGAATGGAAACCAAACAGCGACGAATCGTTCGAGCGTCATTATGACGACAAGCCAGTTGGAAACCATACCCATACCAGACACTGTCCAATACAAAAATCCGCAGGTCGGGGTGCTTAAAATATAATCGACCTTCATAAGCTCGATATATACAATCTTCACAGTCAGAACATACGTGTCACTGACGGCTAGCGCAGCTATGAATAATGAAGACGACGTCAGTGGCTTCATGCTTAGTATCGTAACAAGCGCCAGAGTGTTTCCCGGGACACCAAATGCTCCGATGACCTTGAGATATATTTTGTCGATCCATTCGGCCAACTCCGTTTGCCAGTATGTTGGTGAACTTGTTGCTGGACACAATGCTGTTATGTTTTTATACGTTATGTTAGGTTCTATGCGATAGTTGTCTGTTTGCGTAGCAACGGTTGGCGTTGCCATGGATATATTTGCGTTTCCTCCAGTTGATACCTCCCCGGTTGTTGCAGAGTTCGTTTGGTCGCCGGTAATTGTTGAAGGGGATGTAGTCATCGTCGTGGGATTATTTGCGTCACTTTTGTGCGACACAGTTTCCCTTGTTATAACAGTGGACGTTAATCTAATGCGCGTGGTTGCGTCGGTAAATGATGAGGCAGAAGTTGCTTCATCCAGTGAACCACGCGTGCAGTTTATCACTTCTCCTACTACAAGTTCCTTATAGTTAGTAAATATCTCCTCGCATATGAATGTAAGGGTGGTCCTAATAACGGTAAAATTTTCGGGAATATATGCTGAATCAATTGCGGCCTCATCAATGACGGAACTGCTGACATTTTTCACATATATTGGCATGACGTACAAGCACGTGTCTTCACTCACGTTCACGTCTCCTCCAGACAACATGCATATTGTGATTACAATCCAGGATATCTTCGCGATCATCTTCAATATTTGAGGGTAGTCTGGAAGAAAAAAACGAAACACGCTTAAATGTACATTTATAATTAGCACCTAAACCCGGTCTCATATTTTAAGTAAGACACATATCGGCACGCACAGTGACGTATAAGAGCTTAGCGCAATGGTACCGATCGATGTTATTATGATGTTAATTATAATATAATTATGATATTCAATCTGTGTTGTTATTTGTTGTTGACTGAGGGTAAACATGAATGGTGAGTGCTGTTGTACAATTTTGTCAACATGAAAAGACACAAAATGCAACTATATTTTTTCTTGAAAGTTTCTTTACTTCCTATTTGGTTGTGATAAAGAAATCAATATTAATGTTTTAACCCCAGCCGATGATCTTTTTTGTTGCTATTTTGATCGAAATATATACGAGTTTTATTAGCCTCGTCCACTAAATTCGATTCGAGTATCGCCAAATCTCGGCTAGGATCGAATTCAGTGCACTCGATTGGTATATTTCGTATATAATTGTGCTCATCCTCTGTGTATGTATGTGTATGCCCTGCCCGATATATCACATAACTATTAAAGATGGTCAACATCTTTGTAAACATGTATTATATATATAGTTACCGGGACATAACATATTAGATATGAATCGAAGACCCTGCCCGGAAATGCTTCTGTCGATCAATATTGTTAATATCTCGAATATGTTCTTGTCTAAAACGTGTGGTTGTTTAGATAACGAACAATATTGCTTACTGTTAACAGAGACCAGCCATTCTATTGTGTTGTTTGTCACAAATAAACGTTAATTAGACTAATTATCGCTTATAACTATGTAACAAACAATCAATCTGGGACATTTTACGTTCGGAGCATATCAATAGGAACAGCCTAATGATCTCTATCGCTATATGGTATCGCCCGAATGGTCTGTTCTAAAATTAGACAAATAAAGTGCCCCATTTAATCATCTAATTTTATGATAAAATATTCGAAATAAAATCAATATTAATTGATAGAATCGTTTCCGGACAAGGATATCCAACTCATATGTATTATTTCATACCCAGACAACTATCTAAATTTTTGTATTTAAAAAGATAATCCATCTTTAAAGAGAATCAAGAACATCGAAGTGGGTTCATACCAAATAACATTATACAGTTGTCGCCTGGCGCACATTTTGTCGCTTTCGGCTCTTTCGGCGCGTTACTAATGGCGCACTTTTTGTCGCTTTCGGCGCGCTCCGAAAGCGCCATTAGCAAGTGGCCCTAATATAATTCCATACATTACACATAGAACTACGAAGAACTCAACGTACAGAGATTACATCACAGATCTCTTGTAATTTCCGAAAACACACATTTTATAAACCCCACTGTTTCATAAAAAGCGCGAACTGTGGTGTTTGCTGATTTGCATAATTGTTGTCTTTAATTTGCAATTAAAGCACGATATGTATAAATGGTGTTATCACGGACATAAATCCCTTATAAGGTGTAATGTTCCTACTGGATCTTCCGATATCAATAATTAATACCGTGGAACAAATAGATAAACCTTATTAAGCAGTTGGTATGTACTGTAGACAATTGCACACACGATGCACATACGCCACAAATACGTTTCTGTACTTAGCTCTAAATATCAAATAGTCACTCATTACTGTTTATCAATCGACAATTTTTTTTCGGCTATGCATTCCTCCCACTTCACAGGAATACCCTTATGTTGCGTAACAGTCTGTAACAGTTGTCAATTTCTTTTGGCACCACTACAACTTGTTAATTTCACATTTGAGCGTTCTCAAAATTAACACGCCTACATGCATATTTACGCTCATTTAAAACGAAACCGAACATTTCGCCGCATGGCTACTCTACTTCGAAATTGCTTTATCCTCCTTCCGTGAACCGATTCTCACAACGAGACCAGCAAACTAACCGGACAATAGTTCCGGGACTAGTTGGTGTATCAATTGATACAAAATATGAACGTTTTATTTTCTAAAAAGCGAGGATTCCAACATAAAATTAACTCTTAGCGCTGGATTAATGAATATACGCGCGCACTTAGGCATGCCACTAAGAAGGTCCGATGTGGCTAGAGGGTCTCCGTTGGGGGGTGTCCACCTTGGAAAATTCCAATTGCACCCCAGTTGAATCAGAATCAGACACCAAACACAACTTTTGCATAATTCCATTTGCACCCCCCCCCCCCTCTGAATCAGAATCACAGACCAAACACAAGTTTTGCATAATTCCATTTGCACCCCCTTGAACATCAGTCCTCATGCCTAACATCCTATGTTCCTATGTATTCATAAACTATGTTGTTCTATATGCCCGGTATAAGAAAATTCAGATACTTTAACCTGAGAATTGCATAAATCCTAACATCTAGTAGCCTACTCCAGACAAATGCACACGGCTACGGGTAAGAGACCAGGCCATTGTGTCCGTCCATGTTTGTTCAGCCCGGTGTGAGAAAATTTGGAAAACTATACAAGAAAATCGCAAATCCTAGCATCTAGACTGGCCTCAACTGAATTGAAGCTTCCCTAGTGTTGGAAATTTCAAACCTCATACTCCCTCTTAGGTTGGACAATTCTCCAACTGTTGACAATTCCAATGACAATGTTGACCAAATGTATGACAATATTGTTTTCTTAAATTAACTAGAAGTTTTTGACTGGCCACGGGGGAGGGACCAGGACACAAGCTTTCCAAGTGTTGGAAATTTCCAACCTGTCACCCCCCCCCCCTAAGGTTGGAAAATTCCCAACACTTGGAAAGCTTGTGTCCTGGTCCTCCCCCGTAGCTAGTCAAAACTGCTACTAAATTTAAGAAAACAATATTGTCATACATTTGGTCAACATTGTCATTGGAATTGTCATCATTTGGAAAATTTCCAACCTAAGTGGGGGGTTTCAGGTTTGAAATTTCCAACTCTAAGAAGACTTGAGGCTAGTCTAGATGCTAGGATTTTGCGATTTTCTTGTTCAGATTTCAAAATGTTCGAACACCGGGCCGAACCATGGTCGGCCGGTGTGTCACTGTCCCTCCCCCGTGACCAATACAAAACTGCTAATTAGTTTAACAAAACAATAGTTTAGTACATTCGGTCAAACCTGTGGACTGAAATGGTCATCAGTTGGAGAATTGTCCAACCTAAGAGGGAGTATGAGGTTTGAAATTTCCAACACTAGGGAAGCTTCAGTTGAGGCCAGTCTAGATACTAGGATTTGCGATTTTCTTGTACAGTTTTCCAAATTTTCTTACACCGGGCTGAACAAACAAGGACGGACACAATGTCCTGGTCTCTTACCCGTAGCCGTGTGCATTTGTCTGGTGTAGGCTACTAGATGTTAGGATTTATGCAATTCTCAGGTTAAAGTATATATCTGAATTTTCTTATACCCGGCATATAGAACAACATAGTTTAAGAATACATAGGATATTAGGCCTGAGGACTGATGTGCAAGGGGGTGCAAATGGAATTATGCAAAACTTGTGTTTGGTCTGTGATTCTGATTCAATGAGGGGGGGGGGGGGTGCAAATGGAATTATGCAAAAGTTGTGTATGGTGTCTGATTCTGATTCAAGGTGGGATACAATTGGAATTTCCCAATGTGGACACCCCCAACGGAGACCCTCTAGCCACATCCCTGCATGCGATAATGCGCATATTCGAATATACTCGAATATGCGCATACTCGAATTTTAGCAAGTGGTCCTGATATGATTCCATAAATGGCGCATATTTTGTCGCTTTCGGCGCACCGCGACTAATGCGCTAATGGCGCACCGCGCCGAATGCGCTAATGGTTACAAACAACTAATTATATAGAGTTACTCTTCTTGAATTTGTGTAGGGAAACTCGAGTCAGCAAAAAAAAAAATTCTGGCTGCTGATTGGTTGATTATCATTGAGGGAAATATCCCTAATCGGGAACAGAAAATCATAGCCTACGTAAATATGGCGATCGTGTATGCTTAGATGTCCAGGAAGAGTCTGGGGGGCGTCCAGAAGTTACGGAAGGGGTCTGGGTATTTTTATGCTGCTGATTGTTTTGCATTAAATTGGGTAGTTGTGGAAATGCAAGATTATCGTTTGAAAAAAATACCGAAAAGGGCGCGTTTGTTGTCACATACTGGTGCAGAGGATGACGTTCTAAGGGAAAATTGACCACTTGAAGTTCAAATAGGTCAAACCCATGGCCGGCGGGACTTTTAGTTAACACTGTCGCCTATGGAAAATAATTAGTTGTGTGTAACCTAATGGCGCACCGCGCCGAATGCGCTAATGACCGCACCGCGCCGAATGGGCTAATGGCGCATATTTTGTAACGGCGCACTTTTTGTCGCTTTCGGCGCTTTCGTCGCTTTCGTCGCGTTACTAACAAAAAGTGCGCCGTAATGGCGCATATTTTGTCGCTTTCGGCGCGCGCCGAAACAACGCTAATGGCGCATATTTTGTCGCTTTCGGCGCTTTCGGTGCTTTCGGCGCGTTACTAATGACGCACTTTTTGTCGCTTTCGGGGCGCGCCGAAAACGCCATTAGCATTAACAAGTGATTTGCGGCCCGCCATGTGACGCAACCTCAGCCAATCAGAAGAGAGGAAAATGGGACGAAGATAACAAAACAGTTTGTAAAACAACATCATCAACAACCATATATAAATATAGATTGACTTTGTTCTTATTTCCATTATTAATAAGTCTGCACTAATGCGATTAACATGTCAAAATTACTGTTCTGTAAACATTGCTGTTGCTGTGGTACCGATAACGGTCCAAGTAGACAACTAAGATATACAAACAAATGTTATGAAAATCATGTTCAGACTAAAATATTTGAGCTTACTACGTGAATAATGGTTGGTTTTATTGCGGTTCATCGCCATTTCAGCAACTATGTCGTTGTCAGTTTTATCTGTTGAGGAAAGACCGCATGCAAATATGGTTCAGTTCACCGACTTAATCTGAGGTTCAGAATGGAGCCGCGCTGGTGCAGGGAGCCTCGCGTATATAACACAAATGCACACTCTTATGATGTCAAGATCAATATTGTTAGGCCAATTTTATTTTACATAAGCGAGCCTCCCAATATATGGAACAGGGTTTCGCAACATTTCAGGAAGCTCCAGTCATGGAAGTGTTAAAGGCTCGCGTCACAATCGCCATATCACATTACATATAACCAGATCACATTACATATAACCAGATCACATTACATATTACCAGATCACATTACATATAATCAGATCACATTACATATAACCAGATCACATTACATATAACCATATCACATTACATATAACATATTCCATATTATATATAACCAGATCACATTACATATTCCATATTATATATAACCATATCACATTACATATAACATATTCCATATTATATATAACCAGATCACATTGCATATAACATATTCCATATTATATATAACCATATCACATTACATATAGCATATTCCATATTATATATAACCAGATGACATTGCATATAACATATTCCATATTATATATAACCAGATCACATTACATATAGCATATTCCATATTATATATAACCAGATCACATTACATATAACATATTCCACATTATATATAACCAGATCACATTACATATAACATATTCCATATTATATATAACCAGATCACATTACATATAACATATTCCATATTATATCTCATTTGATGAAGAAGCTCCAACACATTGTAGTATCAAATGATCTGGTCGAATAAACTGGGAACAGTTTTGTTCGAGGTACCGATGTGTGTTCTGTTCTTACGTTTGATCCATCACGTCTATTATTCTAAATGGAAGGGGGCCAACTCCTCAATATCTTAATTTGAATTCTGTGTTGACAACGGGAGAGGTCTTGGAATGAACCCGACACCTCTGTCACTTGGTGGACACTCCTACGCCACAACTGTTCCGTTTTCTGGCGGAATATGTATAGTTTGATTCCTCTGCTAATATAATATGGAATATGTTGCGCATAATGTTATCTGGAAAACTATGTGGGCCTTTAATCATTCCAAGGCACTAAATATGATATTAGTCTGTTCTGGTTGATACAGCGGTTATTTGCAAACCAAATTAAAGGGTCATCTTTATTTTAGTCGGTTTGGCAGATGAATACATCCAGCGCACAGACAGCATACCGGCCCGCCGGACAGGCAGATGCATACATACAGCCCACAGACAGCATACCGGCCCGCCGGACAGGCAAATGAATACATACAGCCCACATACAGCATACTGGCCCGTCGGACAGGCAGATGAATACATCCAGCGCACAGGCAGCATACCGGCCCGCCGGAAGGCAGATGAATACATACAGCCCACAGACAGCCGACCGCCCCGCCGGACAGGCAGATTAATACATACAGCGGACAAAGACAGAATACCGGCCCTCCAGACAGGCAGACGAATACACACAGAGCACAGACAACATACCGACGAGGACATTCACATGAATACATACAGCATGCGCGGGCACCTTACCGGCCCCCGGGCAGGCAAAGTAATACATACAGGGGGGAGAATCCAGATTAAGAATCGGAAACAGATTACGGGGCGGTGCTAAACCGCGATTACACCGATTCTAGATTAGATTTTGACATCCACGTGGTCGCGGGTACTAATGTTTAATGTTCTTACAGCGTCAAACATCACACATGTATTATTTGACACAACCATTCATTTGAATCTTATATTTATAATGCTCATGTTTGCGGTGGAAGTCAAGCATTTGTTTCTCGCCGAGTATTATAGTTAAAATCGACATCCGTCGGGGTGATATCAATGGATGCGAACATCATGACATTGACAATGAAAATAAAAGCTTCACCATAAAATTGCACCCCAAGCGCTAAACCATCAATAATGGCTAATTTCAGTAAAAATCTTCACGTTTAAACTCGACAGCACAAGTTTGTCTCCGTATTCTGATTAATTTTATATGGATCGTTTATATTCCGCAAGAGTTTGTACCTAAAGGGCGGTTTCTTATGTTTTATTGGATTGTATTGGGTTTTGAAACTGCTAGTCGGTGAAATCTCGGTTTGTTTACATTATGAATGTTTGATTCCGTAATCGGAATCAGATTCAGAATCCGATAACCACAAAATAACCAGCCTGTTCTCCCGAAAACTCACACATTATTTGCTTATAATAGCAATTATTTTATGCAGATAATCTGCTTACAATCGCCTCATTTTGAGTCAATAATGTACTGAAAATGAGATTGTTTTTGTCATATTATCGACTCATAATGAGGCGATCCTAAGCAGATCATGAGCGGACAATGACCAAAAATAAGCTCGTGACTTCGCATGTACAGGCTAATTGACATGAGTGTGGCCGGATATGATAAAATAATCACATTATGTACCTATTTCACATTATAGGTCGATTATGTACATATTTCGCGCGGATAATTATGTTGAAATAACGATTACAGTCAGTTCGTTCACAAAACAACAATTGAGTGTAATCCAGTCCGTTCGTTTAGGGAACTATATCGTACGGAGTGTAATCTGGTCTGTTCGTTTAGAGAACTATATCGTACGGAGTGTAATCTGGTCTGTTCGTTTAGGGAACCATAGTTTACGGAGTGTATTCTGGTCTGTTCGTTTAGGGAACCATACCGTACGGAGTGTAATCTGGTATGTTCGTTCAGGGAACCATAGCGTACGGAGTGTAATCTGGTCTGTTCGTTTAGGGAACCATGGCGTACGGAGTGTAATCTGGTATGTTTGTTTAGGGAACCATATCGTACGCGGTGTAATCCGGTCTGTTCGTTTATGGAACCACATCGTACGGAGTGTAATCTGGTCTGTTCGTTTGGGGAACCATACCGTAAGGAGTGTACTCTGGTCTGTTCGTTTAGGGAACCATAGCGTATGGAGTGTAATCTTGTCAGTTCGTTTAGGGAACCATAGCGTACGGAGTGTAATATGGTCTGTTCGTTTAGGGAACCACAGCGTACGGAGTGTAATATGGTATGTTCGTTTAGGGAACCTTATCGTACGGAATGTAATCTGGTATGTTCGTTTAGGGAACCATAACATAGGGGGTGTAATCTGGTCTGTTCTTTATGGAACCATATTGTACGGAGTATAATCTGGTCTGTTCGTTTAGGGAACAATAGCGTACGGGGTGTAATCTGGTATGTTCGTGTAGGGAATCATAGCGTACGGAGTGTAATCTATAATCAATATTCCAGATTCTCACACGAAACAACGACTCAGTCACCATTCGGCTCTGCAGACTGGCAAGTACAAACCAGTATGAAGAGTCGACTGGTAACAGAAAGGAGCGAACCTGGCGGCTACACGCATCATAGTAGAACGACTGATTATACCGTCGTCATAACTTTACACACATGATACGAGTATATAATATGTGTGTAAATCGTGATGGAATAGCGATGGCACAGTAGGTGTGACAATTTTTTATGGTGGAGTTTGGTGACAATTGGTTATCATAATTAATATTTCATAGCTAGCCATGTTGCCCGCTGCATATTCGCATAATGAGTCCTCCAAAGTTCGTTATAACCAGTCTTTTTCTTGTTTTTGGCCCTTGTATAGCTATAGTTCGCTTTGATTTTTCCAGATACTTTCTCGCAGATTCATTGCCTCCAACAGTTCCGACACAGCTTCATCGGCTCACATGATATTATTAGCAGAATTAAGCGTAGAACTAAACGTCGCAAAATAAAAACTCAATTGGGGAACTGTCTTAATACGCATGGAATTAATATAAGTGGATAAGCATGAATTGTGATCATACCAACAAAACGTACTACGTGCATGATAGTTGAGTGAATGAGGGATTGCCACGGCCAAACACAATTCTGGACGACTGTAAAATGTAGCAAAACGTAATGAGTTGAGATCAACATTGGTGAAACACAATGGGTTAATAATAATAAACTGTGAAAATGTTGTTGTTGTCAATGTACCAATGTCTGTTGGTGCTTAATTTGGATCCAGACTGTACTGTAAACTCTATTATTCTCAATGGAAAGGGAATAACTCTATCTCTTTGTTTGGAATTATGATGCATTGTGTGTTGACACGGGGGGAATCTTGGAATTCATCTAAGAATCTCTACCACTTAGTGGACACTCCTACATTGTAGGCTACAGCTGTTTCATATTCTGGGGGAATATATATAGTTTTGGTTCCTCTTCCAAAGGATATTTAATATGGAATATGTTGTTTATAATGTTATCTGGGCATTCGAAAATTATGTGGGCCTTTAATAGCTTCGAAAAGGTCGGAAACTGTTGCGAGCGCTTGACTTAGGGCATAATAGGTCGCCACAATTATCCGTTTCGGCACTTAACCCTTTACCCAACAGAAGGGCCCTGTGCCAATGCATTCTCTTATATATGCGAGTCGACCATAGGTCGCCTCGCATATATAAGAGACTGCATTGGTTTAACACATTAAAAATTATAAAATTGTTAAAGAATGTAAGAAAAATTGGTAAAAAGTGTTTTTTTTAGGCCAATGCATTCTCTTATATATGCGAGGCGACCTATGGTCGACTCGCATATATAAGAGAATGCATTGGCACAGGGCTAACTGTAACTATCACAATGTGGTCAAGGAGCCGGTTCCAATGATATCCATATTTTTATGGTTCTATTGAGACAGACCGAAGATATTTTAGGCTGTTGTAGCTTTATTTGGCCGGTTTTGGCCGGTTTGTTGGGTAAAGGGTTAAGGGCCATTATTATGTTTTATGGTTTATGCCAGCGTATGTCAGACCTAATGAAATCAAACTGGTTGCACAGCACAACACCACCCGGACTAGCAGGAACATACTAGTATGAAGGGTCGACTGGTAACAGAGAGTGACCCTTCGGCTATCTATAATGTACAAGTCAACACAGGATATAGAATAGTAAAATGACTAATCATTCTGCCGCTATACATATACTTGTTCATGTGATAGGTATATAAAACAGGTGTGTGCATATCATGATGGAAAAGGAACGTAGCTGCAAGACATATTAGAGATATGGGGGTGGTTTATGGTTATGTTGTCCAATTTGTGCAGGTACAGGTATCCTCGTCCATCATGATATACGATTTGTGAGATATGATCCAGGAGCGGTTTATAGAAATTTGGAAAATATTTGGAATGCACATACCAAAGTAAAGTTAAATGGACAAAATAGATAATTTTGAACATTTAAAAAAGAGTTCCCATATTTAGGAAGGGTCGAAATGACACCGGAGAGCATCGTCAGTTGCTAGCGCTTGATTCATGACTTCCTAAACGGTTGCCATGTTGATCCTGTTCGGCACGTTAGGACCATGATTATGGTCGCATTGCTACAACCAATTTAATTAGTATCGTCGCTCTGGTATAACCAACTCTGCATTAGTTTTATTTATAAATTATATCTGTTCTTGGATGCTATAATGGCATTTCTTCGAATAATCTGGATGAGTTAAAGACAACTGAACGGTAACGTGCGAAAAATAACCGTACTCCTCATCATAGATAATTAATATAATTCAATAAAAATAAATTACCTGATATAACTATGTTTGAACATCGTTAAACATTCGCCGTTAAATTATCTTCCACAAAGCTTCGGATTAGCAACATTAATTTATAAATTAAAGATGGATTATCTCTCTAAATAACAAATTTGAAATAGTTGCGTGGGTATAAAATAATAAATATGAACTGAAGACCCCTGTCCGAAAAGGCTCCTATCAATTAATATTGATTTTATTTCGAATATTTTATTGGGACCGTTTATTTGTCTATTTTTAGAACAGACCATTCGGGTGATACCATATAGCAATGGAGGGCATTGTGCTGTTCAAATGGCTACGTACCGAACGTCAAATGTCCCAGATTGATTGGTTGTATTGTTTTATTCCATAGTTATAACGATACTGAGTATAATTAACCTGTATTTGTGACAATATTACACAACAACTATTGTTCGTTAGCTAAACAACGACACCTTTTTAGACCAGAAAATATTCGAAATAAAATTAATATTAATCGATAGAAGCATTTCCGGATTATACCCCGGTAACTATATAATGCATGTTTACACAGAGATAAACCACCTTTAAGAAAGGCAGACCCAAACAACCTAAAGTACCCGCTGGTGATAGAATAAAAAACAAAACAGTGTGGAATGGAGAAATCGAAGAATACATCATTATGCGATGACCCATTTATATAAATCTAAGAGAGCAGTTATTTACGGAAATAAGTGACAATATTCAGACCTTTAGTAATATGGGTTACCAACATAAATTCTTAATCATCTTGATAAATGATGAAACCAAAACATGTACTATCATCTCCAACATAGCCCAATTCTTTCTACACAAACGGTGTGAACACCAAGCATTACAAATTAATATTTTAATGTTAATATACTTATATAATCACAATTCATTTATGTAGTTGTTTTGATATCGGCCTCGAGTCAATCCATCTGTATATCTATCTAAGTATATTCTTAGCAGGAACAAGAACATTGGACCATTGTAAACAACAACGTACCGACAATCCACATTATAAAATAAATGAGAAATTGGTGAAATTTGTCAAACAAATTCGTGAAAATTGGAATAAAAACATGCTCAGTTTAAGATTGTTGAAAAAAGTATATAGACAATACATTTCATCAGTCCTTCCATTTGAACAGCCATTGTGTATACTTTCCAGTGTTGATTACATAACATAACACCTTTCTCAGATTCGTTAATAATGTTTAGAGTTAAATGCCTCCAACATTGGTCGTTTATCTTTTTTCATTCCCAGTGGCCCTGTCAATGTGCTATGATGCTGGTGGGTCCTTCTGAATTGATATCATGATGTTATGGCAAACTGATGCTGTTAACAAAAAGTACCGTTATTAAGTTATTAATTGTCGCGGTGATCGGATAATGTGAACATATCGAGGATAAGTCAGTACGGGTGTCAAACAGTCAGCAACATATATATCCAGGAGAAGCCAGTACGGGTGTCAAACAGTCAGCAACATATATATCCAGGAGAAGTCAGTACGGGTGTCAAACAGTCAGACACATATATATCCAGGAGAAGTCAGTACGTGTGTCAAACATTCAGCAACATATATATCCAGGAGAAATCAGTACGGGTGTCAAACAGTCAGCAACATATATATCTAGGAGAAGTCAGTACGGGTGTCAAGCAGTCAGCAACATATATATCCAGGAGAAGTCAGTACGGGTGTCAAACAGTAAGCCATATCCAGGAGAAGTCAGTACGGGTGTCAAATATGCAGCTACATATATATCAACGCGAAGTCAGTACGGGTGTCAAACAGTCAGCAACATATATATCAATGCGAAGTCAGTACGGGTGTCAAACAGTCAGCAACATATATATCCAGGAAAATTCAGTACGGGTGACAAACAGTCAGCCATATCCAGGAGAAGTCAGTACGAGTGTCAAATATTCAGCTACATATATATCAAGGCGAAGTCAGCACGGGTGTCAAACAGTCAGCAACATATATAGGAGAAGTCAGAACGGGTGTCAAACATTCAGCAACATATATATCCAGGAGAAATCAGTACGGGTGTCAAATATTCAGCTACATATATATCTAAGCGAAGTCAGTACGGGTGTCAAACTATCAGCAACATATATATCCAGGAGAAATCATTACGAGTGTCAAACAGTCAGCTACATACATACCAAGGAGAATTCAGTACGGGTGTCTAACAGTCAGCAACATAATTATATATCCAAGAGAAGTCAGCACGGGTGTCAAACAGTCAGCCATATCCAGGAGAAGTCAGTACGGGTGTCAAGCAGTCATCCATATCCAGGAGAAGTCAGTACGAGTGTCAAATATTCCGCTACATATATATCAAGGCGAAGTCAGTATGGGTGTCAACCAGTCAGCAACATATATATCCAGGAGAAGGCAGTACGGGTGTCAAACAGTCAGCAACATATATATCCAGGATAAATCAGTACGGGTGTCAAACTATCAGTAACATATATATATACAGGAGAAATCAGTACGGGTGTCAAACAGTCAGCTACATATATACCAAGGATAAGTCAGTACGGGTGTCAAACAGTCAGCAACATATACATCCAAGAGAAGTCAGTACGGGTGTCAAATAGTCATCCATATCCAGGAGAAGTCAGTACGGGTGTCAAACAGTCAGTCATATCCAGGAGAAGTCAGTACGAGTGTCAAATATTCAGCTAGATACATGTATATATCAAGGAGAAGTCAGTATGGGTGTCAAACAGTCAGCAACATATATATCCAGGAGAAGTCAGCACGGGTGTCAAACAGTCAGCAACATATATATCCAGGAGATGTCTATGCGGGTGTCAAACAGTTAGTCATATCCATGAGAAGTCAGTACGGGTGTCAAACAGTCAGCCATATCCAGGAGAAGTCAGTACGGGTGTCAAATATTCAGCTACATATATATCCAGGAGAAGTCAGTACGGGTGTCAAACAGTCAGCAACATATATATCGAGGAGAAGTCAGTACGGGTGTCAAGCAGTCAGCAACATATATATCGAGGAGAAGTCAGTACGGGTGTCAAGCAGTCAGCAACATATATATCGAGGAGAAGTCAGTACGGGTGTCAAGCAGTCAGCAACATATATATCGAGGAGAAGTCAGTACGGGTGTCAAGCAGTCAGCAACATATATATCCAGGAGAAGTCAGTACGGGTGTCAAACAGTCAGTAACATATATATCGATGAGAAGTCAGTACGGGTGTCAAATATTCAGATACATATATATCAAGGAGAAGTCAGTACGGGTGTCAAACAGTTAGCAACATATATATCGAGGAGAAGTCAGTACGGGTGTCAAACTATCAGAAACATATATGTCCAGGAGAAGTCGGTACGGGTGTCAAACAGTCAGCCGTATCCAGGAGAAGTCAGTACGGGTGTCAAATATTCAGCTACATATATATCCAGGAGAAGTCAGTACGGGTGTCAAGCAGTCAGCAACATATATATCGAGGAGAAGTCAGTACGGGTGTCAAGCAGTCAGCAACATATATATCGAGGAGAAGTCAGTACGGGTGTCAAGCAGTCAGCAACATATATATCGAGGAGAAGTCAGTACGGGTGTCAAGCAGTCAGCAACATATATATCCAGGAGAAGTCAGTACGGGTGTCAAACAGTCAGTAACATATATATCGATGAGAAGTCAGTACGGGTGTCAAATATTCAGATACATATATATCAAGGAGAAGTCAGTACGGGTGTCAAACAGTTAGCAACATATATATCGAGGAGAAGTCAGTACGGGTGTCAAACTATCAGAAACATATATGTCCAGGATAAGTCGGTACGGGTGTCAAACAGTCAGCCGTATCCAGGAGAAGTCAGTACGGGTGTCAAATATTCAGCTACATATATATCCAGGAGAAGTCAGTACGGGTGTCAAACAGTTAGCAACATATATATCAAGGAGAATTCAGTACGGATGTCAAACAGTCAGCAACATATATATCGAGTAGAAGTCAGTACGGGTGTCAAACAGTCAGCTACATACATATCAAGAAGAATTCAGTACGGGTGTCAAACAGTCAGCAACATAATTATATATCCAAGAGAAGTCAGCACGGGTGTCAAACAGTCAGCCATATCCAGGATAATTCAGTACGGGTGTCAACCAGTCATCCATATCCAGGATAAGTCAGTACGGGTGTCAAATATTCAGCTACATATATATCAAGGCGAAGTCAGTACGGGTGTCAACCAGTCAGCAACATATATATCCAGGAGAAGGCAGCACGGGTGTCAAACATTCAGCAACATATATATCCAGGAGAAATCAGTACGGGTGTCAAACAGTCAGCTACATATATATCAAGGATAAGTCAATACGGGTGTCAAACAGTCAGCAACATATATATCCAAGAGAAGTCAGTACGGGTGTCAAACAGTCAGTCATATCCAGGAGAAGTCAGTACGGGTGTCAAATATTCAGCTAGATACATGTATATATCAAGGAGAAGTCAGTATGGGTGTCAAACAGTCAGCAACATATATATCCAGGAGAAATCAGCACGGGTGTCAAACAGTCAGCAACATATATATCCAGGAGATGTCTATGCGGGTGTCAAACAGTTAGTCATATCCATGAGAAGTCAGTACGGGTGTAAAACAGTCAGCCATATCCAGGAGAAGTCAGTACGGGTGTCAAATATTCAGCTACATATATATCCAGGAGAAGTCAGTACGGGTGTCAAACAGTCAGCAACATATATATCGAGGAGAAGTCAGTACGGGTTTCAAGCAGTCAGCAACATATATATCGAGGATAAGTCAGTACGGGTGTCAAGCAGTCAGCAACATATATATCGAGGAGAAGTCAGTACGGGTTTCAAGCAGTCAGCAACATATATATCGAGGAAAAGTCAGTACGGGTGTCAAGCAGTCAGCAACATATATATCCAGGAGAAGTCAGTACATGTGTCACACACTCAGCAACATATATATCAAGGAGAAGTCAGTGCGGGTATCAAACAGTTAGCAACATATATATCGAGGAGAAGTCAGTACGGGTGTCAAACTATCAGAAACATATATGTCCAGGAGAAGTGAGTACGGATGTCAAACAGTCAGCCGTATCCAGGAGAAGTCAGTACGGGTGTCAAATATTCAGCTACATATATATCCAGGAGAAGTCAGTACGGGTGTCAAACAGTCAGCCGTATCCAGGAGAAGTCAGTACGGGTGTCAAATATTCAGCTACATATATATCCAGGAGAAGTCAGTACGGGTGTCAAACAGTTAGCAACATATATATCGAGGAGAATTCGGTACAGGTGTCAAACAGTCAGCAACATATATATCGAGGAGAAGTCAGTACGTGTGTCAAACAGTCAGCAACATATATATCGAAAAGAAGTCAGTACGGGTGTCAAACAGTTAGCAACATATATATCGAGGAGAAGTCAGTACGGGTGTGAAACAGTCAGCAACATATATATCGATGAGAAGTCAGTACGGGTGTCAAACATTCAGCAACATATATATCGAGGAGAAGTCAGTACGGGTGTCAAACAGTCAGTAACATCTATATCCAGGATAAGTCAGTACATGTGTCAAACACTCAGCAACATATATATCGAGGAGAAGTCATTACGGGTGTCAAATATTCAGTAACATATATATCTAGGAGAAGTCAGTACGGGTGTCAAATATTCAGCTAGATACATGTATATATCAAGGAGAAGTCAGTATGGGTGTCAAACAGTCAGCAACATATATATCCAGGAGAAGTCAGCACGGGTGTCAAACAGTCAGCAACATATATATCCAGGAGATGTCTATGCGGGTGTCAAACAGTTAGTCATATCCATGAGAAGTCAGTACGGGTGTCAAACAGTCAGCCATATCCAGGAGAAGTCAGTACGGGTGTCAAATATTCAGCTACATATATATCCAGGAGAAGTCAGTACGGGTGTCAAACAGTCAGCAACATATATATCGAGGAGAAGTCAGTACGGGTGTCAAGCAGTCAGCAACATATATATCGAGGAGAAGTCAGTACGGGTGTCAAACAGTCAGCAACATATATATCGAGGAGAAGTCAGTACGGGTTTCAAGCAGTCAGCAACATATATATCGAGGAGAAGTCAGTACGGGTGTCAAGCAGTCAGCAACATATATATCGAGGAGAAGTCAGTACGGGTGTCAAGCAGTCAGCAACATATATATCGAGGAGAAGTCAGTACGGGTGTCAAGCAGTCAGCAACATATATATCCAGAAAAAGTCAGTACGGGTGTCAAACAGTCAGTAACATATATATCGATGAGAAGTCAGTACGGGTGTCAAATATTCAGATACATATATATCAAGGAGAAGTCAATACGGGTGTCAAACAGTTAGCAACATATATATCGAGGAGAAGTCAGTACGGGTGTCAAACTATCAGAAACATATATGTCCAGGAGAAGTCGGTACGGGTGTCAAACAGTCAGCCGTATCCAGGAGAAGTCAGTACGGGTGTCAAATATTCAGCTACATATATATCCAGGAGAAGTCAGTACGGATGTCAAACAGTTAGCAACATATATATCAAGGAGAATTCAGTACGGGTGTCAAACAGTCAGCAACATATATATCGAGTAGAAGTCAGTACGGGTGTCACACAGTCAGCTACATATATATCAAGAAGAATTCAGTACGGGTGTCAAACAGTCAGCAACATAATTATATATCCAAGAGAAGTCAGCACGGGTGTCAAACAGTCAGCCATATCCAGGATAATTCAGTACGGGTGTCAAACAGTCATCCATATCCAGGAGAAGTCAGTACGGGTGTCAAATATTCAGCTACATATATATCAAGGCGAAGTCAGTACGGGTGTCAACCAGTCAGCAACATATATATCCAGGAGAAGGCAGCACGGGTGTCAAACTTTCAGCAACATATATATCCAGGATAAATCAGTACGGGTGTCAAACTATCAGTAATATATATATATACAGGAGAAATCAGTACGGGTGTCAAACAGTCAGCTACATATATATCAAGGATAAGTCAATACGGGTGTCAAACAGTCAGCAACATATATATCCAAGAGAAGTCAGTACGGGTGTCAAACAGTCAGTCATATCCAGGAGAAGTCAGTACGGGTGTCAAATATTCAGCTAGATACATGTATATATCAAGGAGAAGTCAGTATGGGTGTCAACCAGTCAGCAACATATATATCCAGGAGAAATCAGCACGGGTGTCAAACAGTCAGCAACATATATATCCAGGAGATGTCTATGCGGGTGTCAAACAGTTAGTCATATCCATGAGAAGTCAGTACGGGTGTCAAACAGTCAGCCATATCCAGGAGAAATCAGTACGGATGTCAAATATTCAGCTACATATATATCCAGGAGAAGTCAGTACGGGTGTCAAACAGTCAGCAACATATATATCGAGGAGAAGTCAGTACGGGTTTCAAGCAGTCAGCAACATATATATCGAGGATAAGTCAGTACGGGTGTCAAGCAGTCAGAAAACATATATATCGAGGAGAAGTCAGTACGGGTTTCAAGCAGTCAGCAACATATATATCGAGGAGAAGTCAGTACGGGTGTCAACTAGTCCGCAACATATATATCCAGGAGAAGTCAGTACATGTGTCACACACTCAGCAACATATATATCAAGGAGAAGTCAGTGCGGGTATCAAACAGTTAGCAACATATATATCGAGGAGAAGTCAGTACGGGTGTCAAACTATCAGAAACATATATGTCCAGGAGAAGTCAGTACGGGTGTCAAACAGTCAGCCGTATCCAGGAGAAGTCAGTACGGGTGTCAAATATTCAGCTACATATATATCCAGGAGAAGTCAGTACGGGTGTCAAACAGTTAGCAACATATATATCGAGGAGAATTCAGTACAGGTGTCAAACAGTCAGCAACATATATATCGAGGAGAAGTCAGTACGGGTGTCAAACAGTCAGCAACATATATATCGAAAAGAAGTCAGTACGGGTGTCAAACAGTTAGCAACATATATATCGAGGAGAAGTCGGTACGGGTGTGAAACAGTCAGCAACATATATATCGATGAGAAGTCAGTACGGGTGTCAAACAGTCAGCAACATATATATCGAGGAGAAGTCAGTACGGGTGTCAAACAGTCAGTAACATCTATATCCAGGATAAGTCAGTACATGTGTCAAACACTCAGCAACATATATATCGAGGAGAAGTCAGTACGGGTGTCAAATATTCAGTAACATATATATCAAGGCGAAGTCAGTACGGGTGTCAACCAGTCAGCAACATATATATCCAGGAGAAGGCAGTACGGGTGTCAAACATTCAGCAACATATATATCCAGGATAAATCAGTACGGGTGTCAAACTATCAGTAACATATATATATACAGGAGAAATCAGTACGGGTGTCAAACAGTCAGCTACATATATATCAAGGATAAGTCAGTACGGGTGTCAAACAGTCAGCAACATATATATCCAAGAGAAGTCAGTACGGGTGTCAAATAGTCATCCATATCCAGGAGAAGTCAGTACGGGTGTCAAACAGTCATCCATATCCAGGAGAAGTCAGTACGGGTGTCAAATATTCAGCTACATATATATCAAGGCGAAGTCAGTACGGGTGTCAACCAGTCAGCAACATATATATCCAGGAGAAGGCAGTACGGGTGTCAAACATTCAGCAACATATATATCCAGGATAAATCAGTACGGGTGTCAAACTATCAGTAACATATATATATACAGGAGAAATCAGTACGGGTGTCAAACAGTCAGCTACATATATATCAAGGATAAGTCAGTACGGGTGTCAAACAGTCAGCAACATATATATCCAAGAGAAGTCAGTACGGGTGTCAAATAGTCATCCATATCCAGGAGAAGTCAGTACGGGTGTCAAATATTCAGCTAGATACATGTATATATCAAGGAGAAGTCAGTATGGGTGTCGAACAGTCAGCAACATATATATCCAGGAGAAATCAGCACGGGTGTCAAACAGTCAGCAACATATATATCCAGGAGATGTCTATGCGGGTGTCAAACAGTTAGTCATATCCATGAGAAGTCAGTACGGGTGTCAAACAGTCAGCCATATCCAGGAGAAGTCAGTACGGGTGTCAAATATTCAGCTACATATATATCCAGGAGAAGTCAGTACGGGTGTCAAACAGTCAGCAACATATATATCGAGGAGAAGTCAGTACGGGTGTCAAGCAGTCAGCAACATATATATCGAGGAGAAGTCAGTACGGGTGTCAAGCAGTCAGCAACATATATATCGAGGAGAAGTCAGTACGGGTGTCAAGCAGTCAGCAACATATATATCGAGGAGAAGTCAGTACGGGTGTCAAGCAGTCAGCAACATATATATCCAGGAGAAGTCAGTACGGGTGTCAAACAGTCAGTAACATATATATCGATGAGAAGTCAGTACGGGTGTCAAATATTCAGATACATATATATCAAGGAGAAGTCAGTACGGGTGTCAAACAGTTAGCAACATATATATCGAGGAGAAGTCAGTACGGGTGTCAAACTATCAGAAACATATATGTCCAGGAGAAGTCGGTACGGGTGTCAAACAGTCAGCCGTATCCAGGAGAAGTCAGTACGGGTGTCAAATATTCAGCTACATATATATCCAGGAGAAGTCAGTACGGGTGTCAAGCAGTCAGCAACATATATATCGAGGAGAAGTCAGTACGGGTGTCAAGCAGTCAGCAACATATATATCGAGGAGAAGTCAGTACGGGTGTCAAGCAGTCAGCAACATATATATCGAGGAGAAGTCAGTACGGGTGTCAAGCAGTCAGCAACATATATATCCAGGAGAAGTCAGTACGGGTGTCAAACAGTCAGTAACATATATATCGATGAGAAGTCAGTACGGGTGTCAAATATTCAGATACATATATATCAAGGAGAAGTCAGTACGGGTGTCAAACAGTTAGCAACATATATATCGAGGAGAAGTCAGTACGGGTGTCAAACTATCAGAAACATATATGTCCAGGAGAAGTCGGTACGGGTGTCAAACAGTCAGCCGTATCCAGGAGAAGTCAGTACGGGTGTCAAATATTCAGCTACATATATATCCAGGAGAAGTCAGTACGGGTGTCAAACAGTTAGCAACATATATATCAAGGAGAATTCAGTACGGATGTCAAACAGTCAGCAACATATATATCGAGTAGAAGTCAGTACGGGTGTCAAACAGTCAGCTACATACATATCAAGAAGAATTCAGTACGGGTGTCAAACAGTCAGCAACATAATTATATATCCAAGAGAAGTCAGCACGGGTGTCAAACAGTCAGCCATATCCAGGATAATTCAGTACGGGTGTCAACCAGTCATCCATATCCAGGATAAGTCAGTACGGGTGTCAAATATTCAGCTACATATATATCAAGGCGAAGTCAGTACGGGTGTCAACCAGTCAGCAACATATATATCCAGGAGAAGGCAGCACGGGTGTCAAACATTCAGCAACATATATATCCAGGAGAAATCAGTACGGGTGTCAAACAGTCAGCTACATATATATCAAGGATAAGTCAATACGGGTGTCAAACAGTCAGCAACATATATATCCAAGAGAAGTCAGTACGGGTGTCAAACAGTCAGTCATATCCAGGAGAAGTCAGTACGGGTGTCAAATATTCAGCTAGATACATGTATATATCAAGGAGAAGTCAGTATGGGTGTCAAACAGTCAGCAACATATATATCCAGGAGAAATCAGCACGGGTGTCAAACAGTCAGCAACATATATATCCAGGAGATGTCTATGCGGGTGTCAAACAGTTAGTCATATCCATGAGAAGTCAGTACGGGTGTCAAACAGTCAGCCATATCCAGGAGAAGTCAGTACGGGTGTCAAATATTCAGCTACATATATATCCAGGAGAAGTCAGTACGGGTGTCAAACAGTCAGCAACATATATATCGAGGAGAAGTCAGTACGGGTTTCAAGCAGTCAGCAACATATATATCGAGGATAAGTCAGTACGGGTGTCAAGCAGTCAGCAACATATATATCGAGGAGAAGTCAGTACGGGTTTCAAGCAGTCAGCAACATATATATCGAGGAAAAGTCAGTACGGGTGTCAAGCAGTCAGCAACATATATATCCAGGAGAAGTCAGTACATGTGTCACACACTCAGCAACATATATATCAAGGAGAAGTCAGTGCGGGTATCAAACAGTTAGCAACATATATATCGAGGAGAAGTCAGTACGGGTGTCAAACTATCAGAAACATATATGTCCAGGAGAAGTGAGTACGGATGTCAAACAGTCAGCCGTATCCAGGAGAAGTCAGTACGGGTGTCAAATATTCAGCTACATATATATCCAGGAGAAGTCAGTACGGGTGTCAAACAGTCAGCTGTATCCAGGAGAAGTCAGTACGGGTGTCAAATATTCAGCTACATATATATCCAGGAGAAGTCAGTACGGGTGTCAAACAGTTAGCAACATATATATCGAGGAGAATTCGGTACAGGTGTCAAACAGTCAGCAACATATATATCGAGGAGAAGTCAGTACGGGTGTCAAACAGTCAGCAACATATATATCGAAAAGAAGTCAGTACGGGTGTCAAACAGTTAGCAACATATATATCGAGGAGAAGTCAGTACGTGTGTGAAACAGTCAGCAACATATATATCGATGAGAAGTCAGTACGGGTGTCAAACAGTCAGCAACATATATATCGAGGAGAAGTCAGTACGGGTGTCAAACAGTCAGTAACATCTATATCCAGGATAAGTCAGTACATGTGTCAAACACTCAGCAACATATATATCGAGGAGAAGTCAGTACGGGTGTCAAATATTCAGTAACATATATATCTAGGAGAAGTCAGTACGGGTGTCAAATATTCAGCTAGATACATGTATATATCAAGGAGAAGTCAGTATGGGTGTCAAACAGTCAGCAACATATATATCCAGGAGAAGTCAGCACGGGTGTCAAACAGTCAGCAACATATATATCCAGGAGATGTCTATGCGGGTGTCAAACAGTTAGTCATATCCATGAGAAGTCAGTACGGGTTTCAAACAGTCAGCCATATCCAGGAGAAGTCAGTACGGGTGTCAAATATTCAGCTACATATATATCCAGGAGAAGTCAGTACGGGTGTCAAACAGTCAGCAACATATATATCGAGGAGAAGTCAGTACGGGTGTCAAGCAGTCAGCAACATATATATCGAGGAGAAGTCAGTACGGGTGTCAAACAGTCAGCAACATATATATCGAGGAGAAGTCAGTACGGGTTTCAAGCAGTCAGCAACATATATATCGAGGAGAAGTCAGTACGGGTGTCAAGCAGTCAGCAACATATATATCGAGGAGAAGTCAGTACGGGTGTCAAGCAGTCAGCAACATATATATCGAGGAGAAGTCAGTACGGGTGTCAAGCAGTCAGCAACATATATATCCAGAAAAAGTCAGTACGGGTGTCAAACAGTCAGTAACATATATATCGATGAGAAGTCAGTACGGGTGTCAAATATTCAGATACATATATATCAAGGAGAAGTCAATACGGGTGTCAAACAGTTAGCAACATATATATCGAGGAGAAGTCAGTACGGGTGTCAAACTATCAGTAACATATATGTCCAGGAGAAGTCGGTACGGGTGTCAAACAGTCAGCCGTATCCAGGAGAAGTCAGTACGGGTGTCAAATATTCAGCTACATATATATCCAGGAGAAGTCAGTACGGATGTCAAACAGTTAGCAACATATATATCAAGGAGAATTCAGTACGGGTGTCAAACAGTCAGCAACATATATATCGAGTAGAAGTCAGTACGGGTGTCACACAGTCAGCTACATATATATCAAGAAGAATTCAGTACGGGTGTCAAACAGTCAGCAACATACATATCAAGAATAATTCAGTACGGGTGTCAAACAGTCAGCAACATAATTATATATCCAAGAGAAGTCAGCACGGGTGTCAAACAGTCAGCCATATCCAGGATAATTCAGTACGGGTGTCAAACAGTCATCCATATCCAGGAGAAGTCAGTACGGGTGTCAAATATTCAGCTACATATATATCAAGGCGAAGTCAGTACGGGTGTCAACCAGTCAGCAACATATATATCCAGGAGAAGGCAGCACGGGTGTCAAACATTCAGCAACATATATATCCAGGATAAATCAGTACGGGTGTCAAACTATCAGTAACATATATATATACAGGATAAATCAGTACGGGTGTCAAACAGTCAGCTACATATATATCAAGGATAAGTCAATACGGGTGTCAAACAGTCAGCAACATATATATCCAAGAGAAGTCAGTACGGGTGTCAAACAGTCATCCATATCCAGGAGAAGTCAGTACGGGTGTCAAATATTCAGCTAGATACATGTATATATCAAGGAGAAGTCAGTATGGGTGTCAAACAGTCAGCAACATATATATCCAGGAGAAATCAGCACGGGTGTCAAACAGTCAGCAACATATATATCCAGGAGATGTCTATGCGGGTGTCAAACAGTTAGTCATATCCATGAGAAGTCAGTACGGGTGTCAAACAGTCAGCCATATCCAGGAGAAATCAGTACGGATGTCAAATATTCAGCTACATATATATCCAGGAGAAGTCAGTACGGGTGTCAAACAGTCAGCAACATATATATCGAGGAGAAGTCAGTACGGGTTTCAAGCAGTCAGCAACATATATATCGAGGATAAGTCAGTACGGGTGTCAAGCAGTCAGAAAACATATATATCGAGGAGAAGTCAGTACGGGTTTCAAGCAGTCAGCAACATATATATCGAGGAGAAGTCAGTACGGGTGTCAACTAGTCCGCAACATATATATCCAGGAGAAGTCAGTACATGTGTCACACACTCAGCAACATATATATCAAGGAGAAGTCAGTGTGGGTATCAAACAGTTAGCAACATATATATCGAGGAGAAGTCAGTACGGGTGTCAAACTATCAGAAACATATATGTCCAGGAGAAGTCAGTACGGGTGTCAAACAGTCAGCCGTATCCAGGAGAAGTCAGTACGGGTGTCAAATATTCAGCTACATATATATCCAGGAGAAGTCAGTACGGGTGTCAAACAGTTAGCAACATATATATCGAGGAGAATTCAGTACAGGTGTCAAACAGTCAGCAACATATATATCGAGGAGAAGTCAGTACGGGTGTCAAACAGTCAGCAACATATATATCGAAAAGAAGTCAGTACGGGTGTCAAACAGTTAGCAACATATATATCGAGGAGAAGTCGGTACGGGTGTGAAACAGTCAGCAACATATATATCGATGAGAAGTCAGTACGGGTGTCAAACAGTCAGCAACATATATATCGAGGAGAAGTCAGTACGGGTGTCAAACAGTCAGTAACATCTATATCCAGGATAAGTCAGTACATGTGTCAAACACTCAGCAACATATATATCGAGGAGAAGTCAGTACGGGTGTCAAATATTCAGTAACATATATATCAAGGCGAAGTCAGTACGGGTGTCAACCAGTCAGCAACATATATATCCAGGAGAAGGCAGTACGGGTGTCAAACATTCAGCAACATATATATCCAGGATAAATCAGTACGGGTGTCAAACTATCAGTAACATATATATATACAGGAGAAATCAGTACGGGTGTCAAACAGTCAGCTACATATATATCAAGGATAAGTCAGTACGGGTGTCAAACAGTCAGCAACATATATATCCAAGAGAAGTCAGTACGGGTGTCAAATAGTCATCCATATCCAGGAGAAGTCAGTACGGGTGTCAAACAGTCATCCATATCCAGGAGAAGTCAGTACGGGTGTCAAATATTCAGCTACATATATATCAAGGCGAAGTCAGTACGGGTGTCAACCAGTCAGCAACATATATATCCAGGAGAAGGCAGTACGGGTGTCAAACATTCAGCAACATATATATCCAGGATAAATCAGTACGGGTGTCAAACTATCAGTAACATATATATATACAGGAGAAATCAGTACGGGTGTCAAACAGTCAGCTACATATATATCAAGGATAAGTCAGTACGGGTGTCAAACAGTCAGCAACATATATATCCAAGAGAAGTCAGTACGGGTGTCAAATAGTCATCCATATCCAGGAGAAGTCAGTACGGGTGTCAAATATTCAGCTAGATACATGTATATATCAAGGAGAAGTCAGTATGGGTGTCGAACAGTCAGCAACATATATATCCAGGAGAAATCAGCACGGGTGTCAAACAGTCAGCAACATATATATCCAGGAGATGTCTATGCGGGTGTCAAACAGTTAGTCATATCCATGAGAAGTTAGTACGGGTGTCAAACAGTCAGCCATATCCAGGAGAAGTCAGTACGGGTGTCAAATATTCAGCTACATATATATCCAGGAGAAGTCAGTACGGGTGTCAAACAGTCAGCAACATATATATCGAGGAAAAGTCAGTACGGGTTTCAAGCAGTCAGCAACATATATATCGAGGAGAAGTCAGTACGGGTGTCAAGCAGTCAGCAACATATATATCGAGGAGAAGTCAGTACGGGTTTCAAGCAGTCAGCAACATATATATCGAGGAGAAGTCAGTACGGGTGTCAAGCAGTCAGCAACATATATATCCAGGAGAAGTCAGTACATGTGTCACACACTCAGCAACATATATATCAAGGAGAAGTCAGTGCGGGTATCAAACTGTTAGCAACATATATATCGAGGAGAAGTCAGTACGGGTGTCAAACTATCAGAAACATATATGTCCAGGAGAAGTCAGTACGGGTGTCAAACAGTCAGCCGTATCCAGGAGAAGTCAGTACGGGTGTCAAATATTCAGCTACATATATATCCAGGAGAAGTCAGTGCGGGTGTCAAACAGTTAGCAACTTATATATCGAGGAGAATTCAGTACAGGTGTCAAACAGTCAGCAACATATATATCGAGGAGAAGTCAGTACGGGTGTCAAACAGTCAGCAACATATATATCGAAGAGAAGTCAGTACGGGTGTCAAACAGTTAGCAACATATATATCGAGGAGAAGTCAGTACGGGTGTCAAACAGTCAGCAACATATATATCGATGAGAAGTCAGTACGGGTGTCAAACAGTCAGCAACATATATATCGAGGAGAAGTCAGTACGGGTGTCAAACAGTCAGTAACATCTATATCCAGGATAAGTCAGTACATGTGTCAAACACTCAGCAACATATATATCGAGGAGAAGTCAGTACGGGTGTCAAATATTCAGTAACATATATATCCAGGAGAAGTCAGTACATGTGCCAAACACTTAGCAACATATATATCGAGGAGAAGTCAGTAAGGGTGTCAAACACTCAGCAACATATATATTGAGGAGAAGTCAGTACGGGTGTCAAACAGTTAGCAACATATATATCGAGGAGAAGTCAGTACATATGTCAAACACTCAGCAACATATATATCGAGGAGAAGTCAGTACGGGTGTCAAATATTCAGTAACATCTATATCCAGGATAAGTCAGTACATGTGTCAAACACTCAGCAACATATATATCGAGGAGAAGTCAGTACATGTGTCAAACACTCAGCAACATATATATCGATGAGAAGTCAGTACGGGTGTCAAATATTCAGCAACATATATATCGAGGAGAAGTCAGTACATGTGTCAAACACTCAGCAACATATATATCGATGAGAAGTCAGTACATGTGTCAAACACTCAGCAACATATATATCGATGAGAAGTCAGTACGGGTGTCAAACACTCAGCAACATATATATCGAGGAGAAGTCAGTACATGTGTCAAACACTCAGCAACATATATATCGATGAGAAGTCAGTACATGTGTCAAACACTCAGCAACATATATATCGATGAGAAGTCAGCACGGGTGTTAAACAGTTAGCAACATATATATCGAGGAGAAGTCAGTACATGTGTCAAATATTCAGCTACATATATATCGAGGAGAAGTCAGTACGGGTGTTAAACAGTTAGCAACATATATATCGAGGAGAAGTCAGTACGGGTGTCAAACAGTCAGCCGTATCCAGGAGAAGTCAGTACGGGTGTTAAACAGTTAGCAACATATATATCGAGGAGAAGTCAGTACGGGTGTCAAACAGTTAGCAACATATATATCGAGGAGAAGTCAGTACGGGTGTCAAACAGTCAGCAACATATATATCCAGGAGAAGTCAGTACATATGTCAAACACTCAGCAACATATATATCGAGGAGAAGTCAGTACGGGTGTCAAATATTCAGTAACTTCTATATCCAGGAGAAGTCAGTACATGTGTCAAACACTCAGCAACATATATATCGAGGAGAAGTAAGTACGGGTGTCAAATATTCAGTAACATCTATATCCAGGAGACGTCAGTACATGTGTCAAACACTCAGCAACATATATATCGAGGAGAAGTCAGTACGGGTGTCAAACAGTCAGCAACATATATATTAAGGAGAAGTCAGTACGGGTGTCAAACTATCAGAAACATATATGTCCAGGAGAAGTCAGTACGGGTGTCAAACTATCAGAAACATATATGTCCAGGAGAAGTCAGTACGGATGTCAAACAGTCAGCCGTATCCAGGAGAAGTCAGTACGGGTGTCAAATATTCAGCTACATATATATCCAGGAGAAGTCAGTACGGGTGTCAAACAGTTAGCAACATATATATCGAGGAGAAGTCAGTACGGGTGTCAACCAGTCAGCAACATATATATCGAGGAGAAGTCAGTACGGGTATCAAACAGTCAGCAACATATATATCGAGAAGTCAGTACGGGTGTCAAACAGTTAGCAACATATATATCGAGGAGAAGTCAGTACGGGTGTCAAACAGTCAGCAACATATATATCGAGGAGAAGTCAGTACGGGTGTCAAACTATCAGAAACATATATGTCCAGGACAAGTCAGTACGGGTGTCAAACAGTCAGCCGTATCCAGGAGAAGTCAGTACGGGTGTCAAATATTCAGCTACATATATATCCAGGAGAAGTCAGTACGGGTGTCAAACAGTTAGCAACATATATATCGAGGATAAATCAGTACGGGTGTCAAACAGTCAGCAACATATATATGGAGGAGAAGTCAGTACGGGTGTCAAACAGTCAGTAACATCTATATCCAGGAGAAGTCAGTACATGTGTCAAACACTCAGCAACATATATATCGAGGAGAAGTCAGTACGGGTGTCAAATATTCAGTAACATCTATATCCAGGAGAAGTCAGTACATGTGTCAAACACTCAGCAACATATATATCGAGGAGAAGTCAGTACGGGTGTCAAATATTCAGCTACATATATATCAAGGAGAAGTCAGTACGGGTGTCAAACAGTTAGCAACATATATATCGAAGAGAAGTCAGTACGGGTGTCAAACTATCAGAAACATATATGTCCAGGAGAAGTCAGTACGGGTGTCAAACAGTCAGCCGTATCCAGGAGAAGTCAGTACGGGTGTCAAATATTCAGCTACATATATATCCAGGAGAAGTCAGTACGGGTGTCAAACAGTTAGCAACATATATATCGAGGAGAAGTCAGTGCGGGTGTCAAACAGTCAGCAACATATATATCGAGGAGAAGTCAGTACGGGTGTCAAACAGTCAGTAAAATCTATATCCAGGAGAAGTCAGTACATGTGTCAAACACTCAGCAACATATATATCCAGGAGAAGTCTATGCGGGTGTCAAACAGTCAGCAACATATATATCGAGTAGAAGTCAGTACGGGTGTCAAACAGTCAGCAACATATATATCGAGGAGAAGTCAGTACGGGTGTCAAACAGTCAGCAACATATATATCGAGGAGAAGTCAGTACGGGTGTCAAACAGTCAGCAACATCTATATTGCGATATATATATTTTCACAACACCAGCGCAGCCATTCGCTTCGTTTTCCAAAATAATAGCGTTCTTGAATATTCTGGCTTAGACAGTTAGTCAGACATAGCCCAATTCTTTACATTCCATTACAATCCAATGTGGCGTGCTTGTCAAACACCGGGGAACACCATTGTGTGTCAGCAGAATAAAATTACACAGCTGTAATTGACCTGTAAACTACCTGTGAATGGCTAAATACATCGATAATTACATAGTGTTACCATACCATCAATGATTAACTTTAATGTTAGCACTGTAATTAATGTTCGATTGTGATATCTTCATATCCGTTTTTTGTCGATTGACATATTTTTCTGTTCATATATCAATATTTAGTCATGATTGCTCAACTGTGTGCGACTTGAATGCTTGTTTTGTATTTTCAATTTACATTATGTCATGATATAATTGCTCATGATTCTCTTTACACATACATGAATGGACATTATAAGTTAGCCATAGGTTTAGCCACACGTAATTGTTCATGATTCTCTTTACATACATGAATGGACATTATAAGTTAGCTATAGGTTTAGCCACACGTAATTGCAACTTCAAATGTGTTGTCACAAACTCCAGGCAGAGTTATCTCCCATCGCTCCGCTGAGATATCACTGCCATAAGGACTTTTGGTAAGAATTTCTTACGTGTTCTTATATATAGTTCTTATCTTTTATGATTAAAATTGTCTGTCTGGCTCAGTCTATATCGTTCTCATCAATACCGAAGGAATTACCATTATTGCAAACTTTTGGTGGTGAAAATAAGGTAACAGTTGACTAAATATAGTTCCGACGATATGTAAAAATAGATGTATCGGTCCGCAAAGTACCATCATTGTGACAGTGCTATATCGTAGTGCTAACGTTGATGGCGCTGCATGGAGTTTGGTGTTATCATAGTATGGTTTTGGAGATACACTTGGCGGAAACGTCACGTGATTTTACCCCGCCAAATCAACACGTTTATAGATATAGGCCAAACGTGTAGAGCGCTGGCAAACAATATCTTTACTTTGTTTTAATATTGTTTAATTCGGATCAATCATATGAACATGTACACGACATACACAGAGCAAGGCGGTGTGGTTACAGTTATGAGTAATTTACTGAAACAAAGAAATATAGGTGTCTTTCTGCGTTTTGTCGATCTCTTCCATGTGTATTTCTATAAAGGCGCATTTTGCAGAAAAAAGTGACCACTAATCGAACACATGTGCCAGTATTGTCCATCGTTCTTGGAAGATATTTTCTTTTCTGGAGACATGTTGTCTATTTACCATCAGTTCCGTTGTTCTATATCTTCTTTGGTATCCTATGAATCATTTTACGACAAGCAGTGTGTTCTCTATTTTACAGCAATAAATATATATCTCTTGAATACGAACATATGGAAACTTATATTATCATATTATTTGGCGCAGACATTAATAGCTGGTGGTGGAGATAAGTTGGTGGCGGAGATAAACTGTTGGTGAAGATAGGTTGCTGGTGGTGAAGACATCCAGGTATGAAATGATGTTACCGCAGTTAACTGTTTGTAATTACAACTGAGGGCCCATAGCTTGGTGTGGTATTCATCGCAGCCTGACATCAATTCACACCAACTAGAAATAGTGTGTGGCCGCATGACGTCAAATACGGGGGTGCAAGATCAACGTCACAATTGGTCGAAACTTTAAGCACAACGGTCATGCATGTACCCCAACGTTTTACGTACAACACCCGATGTTTCGCGCACGTTCTCTTCAACAATGCACACCGGTTGACCGGTTAGATGGTAATAGTCAGATTTTGAATACACTACGTTATCCTACTTATATAATCATTAAGTCTGAGGCCAGATTTAGTCACATTGACTTGCGGGAAGCTATTTAGTGTTTTGAAATGGGGGTAAATTATAAATAATATCATTTTTATAATTAAAAAAAACTCATAACATACCCCATTGTGTGTATTATCGGTGTTTCAGATGATAAACGTATATGTGACCCGCCATATCAAAACCAGTCGTAAGTCGGGATTTTTTTTGGACACATTTGTATAAAGGTCTACTCTGTCGACAAACAGTAGCATAACGTGAAATTATAGTTATAGTGGTGTATATTTATTAAGAATTTAGCTAAGTTGTTTGTCTTTAAATGCGATTATCTCTGATTATCTCTGGAATCGGTTTATGCTGACATTCAAACTTTGGACGACAACAACACCTTAAGTGCGCGATCTATGTACAGCTCTTATCACACTCTATAACATGCAGCACGTAACTCAAATAAAATATTTGCTGACTTACGACTAGTTTTGATATGGCCGGTCACATATGCAGGACTATGATTTCTGATGTTTTGTGAGGAGATGGCATACATGGAATGTAATAGATCGCAGGTTGTCATACGGTTGGCACATGGAATGTACAGTGCCCTTTGTTGAGACACATAAACACATATGTATTAAACTATAATCAAATTATTATGGAGCACAACTTAGAACATTGAAATACCAGCTCTCTAGAAGATATGTATAAAACGGATATACTACCTCTATATGATAATTATGATCTGGTATGGGCAATTGCACCTAAATAACAAATTGATAAACTGAAACGATTACACATTGGTGAAGCCAAAATAGCCAGTGCCAATGGAATGGTCACTGTCACCCCATTTCGTTTAGGTGGTTTCCCAGCTTTTAAAATAATTAAGTTGGGAACCCAGCTTTTATCAAATTTACATTAATTTTGTGTACCCAGCTTTATGAAAGCTGGCTGCAGGATATGTCCCATGCCTACAATTCTTATCCGCTATTATTTCAAGCATCGTGGCGAGTTTATATCATATATAAACAAAACAAGTATTCACAAATTTAACAGGTTCTTTTCGAAAACAACTGACAGCATTCACTAATTAGATCACGTTATATGTGTGAGATTTCATAAGTTGGGCACCCAAATTTAACTTTTATAAAAGCTGGACTCCAAACTGGACATTTAAAAAGCGTGTTACCCAACAGAACGAAAGTGTGTGACAGCGACTATTTCAACGACAGTGTCCTCACGCGCTCAGTCTATGACATAGACACCAATCAAAACGTAGTCTGGCCATCGCAGAGGAAAAACGCGAACGCAATCGACGTTGGCACCTCCCAACCCTGACACAATCCTGTCTTAATGATCTGTTGAAATCTCACAGCATGCATTTCAAACTCATTACTTGCGCCAGTCCATGCTGGACGCAAGTAATGTTTTCGGCTCGGATGTCTGTCCTTCCGTGAATATGTTACGTCATACCGGAAGTACATATTGTAAAAAATGAACACGCGCTAATATGAAATGGTTGCATCAATTGTAATTTAAATCCACATATATACTTAATTTGCATTGTTATCTGGTTTTATTTTGGTAATAAATCGTTCATAAATGAACAATATTGAATTATTTCTTTCTGGAAACCGATCAAGACGCCATGACGTCAAGACGCACATCAGGACGTCACAAGCTACATGGGCGCGCAAAACACCAGACATGATTGCGTCGATGTCCAGACAGCTGAGACTCGTATTACACGGACAGGCTAAACCATTCCATCTGCCAACAACTTCGTGTTTGATTATTATAAATATATATACTACATGTAAAACAAACGTCGGCAACAGTACATGCCCATTAGAAGCCTATTTTATATATCTTGAAACTCGAGGAAATGAGTTGAGATCAGTCTAAAAGATGCGTGCGGAATCGTTTTTTTTTTCGCAGTGACTGTGAGGTGCGAACATATTTCTGGAAAGTTCAAAACATTTTCGAAAGATCCTGGGGCATATAAATCATGTCCGGTCAAACAGTCGGGCGCGTGGTTCAATTGAAAAACAATTGCACTGAAAATGTGAATGTGGAAACATGGATTATTAAAATGCCTTATTAATTAACTGGGAAAACAAGCTTTCTCATTCTCAAACGCAATATACATTTTGATATGTTCCCGAAGTCTGTAGATCAGTCGCTAAGGGCGCGTACACATGAAGCTGCAAGAAAATATCTGCAAGAAAATAGCAGGTCAAATTGCGCACTGATATTTTCTTGCTGCAAAGATTACGCCCGTGAGAACGCGGCAGTTTAAACGGCGTTGATTGAGCTCAATCATAACAGTATTAGTCATGCTGGTTCGAGTGAATTGAGTCCGGTAAATAACATATAGTCCATTTTGGCAATTCATAGCTTTGTGAAATTTCCAACTGTTGACATGTATTACCGAAGTCGGGTGGGATTAGGCACCCACCGACCTGTAGCAACGTTGCTGATCTCATGCCTAAAGACATTCTGCATAATGAGAAAGTGATCACGTTATTTGGAAATTTGAAAATGTTATAATTTCATTGTGTATGCATATGCTGGGTGACAAATGTTATTATGGTTTTGTGGCAAATCGGATGACCCCACCCCCATTGAGACCCCATATGAAGTTTACAGGAGATTGTTTCTTTGTTCATGGGGCTGTGGTGTACATTACGTTACCGAACTTACATGGGTGCATGTGGGGACATGAGACACCCGCCAACTATGGCCAAAGTTTTCACCAGTTGGAAACAATATTAGTTGGAAATTTCACACCAACAATGGTTTGAAATTGAGTCTGATTTTTCAACCATTAATGTATGTGGAATTAGTGGTTTTAGACCAACATTTGCATTTCTTCCTATATATATATACTTTGGTCAAAATATTGGTTTGGAATTTCTTCTAGGCCCCTCCCTCCCGGTGTCCAGTCATAATTCAAGACATGTGAGGTACCAGGTGGGAAATTCAAAGACGATGGGAGGTGTGCAAATTAAATTATGTGATATTGGGTCTTTGATAGGATTCATCGCTCAAGAGGGGTGCAGTTGGAAATCCACGGACATTCTCCGTCAGCGGAAACCTTCAAAAGATATATGTCTCCACACATATCCATATACTAGCTCAGCGATTATTGTCAAACAATCCAAAATGGAATTACGAAGTCAATTGTTGAAACAGGCGATAATATTGATGGAGCATAACTCGAGTGCGTGAACGGTAACCAGCGTGTCCCTTATAGAGATTAGTTAACGGCTACCGATGGCCACCAATCAAGGTGAACACATATCACCAACTGGCGATAAAATATCAGCGCGCTGTCTTCGTCGGATATTTTCCGGTAATATTTATTTCATTTGTCAAGTAAGTCACATGGGGCATACCTGATATTTTCTTGCCCGCCATGTGTACGCGCCCTAAGGGCATGTTCACATTGACACATTGTTAATCAAAGACTAACCAATGATCCCGTTTCCTTTATTTAATTGTGTCGGTATTTTGTAATTTATTTTGATGGTTTTTGCCACTGGCATACACACTTGATATCATTCTAGTCAAACTAGAAAGTTAACCCAATTGGCATATAATATAGCATCGTCGGCAACCAATCGTCTTCACACCCTTCATATGAACGATGCCTATATTGTTATATTAATATGTCAAACAACTCGTACGTATTACTAAGACTATCATTAGTGTAACTAGTGTAGATCAAATTGAGATAACAGAGATATTATGTCCGTACACACAACTATTTCAGCGATGGATGAACAGAGATTTGATATCTAGATTTTTGTTATCAATCTCTCAAACGAGGGGCCAGCACCCGTGGTTCAATCTGTTGTTGGCAAGACAAGACACAACATGCCACATGTGTGATGGGCGCAAGTATAGGCAGCTCCAGTGAGTGCATTCTAGTTATAACTGTATTGGATACCGGACAGGGGCTATTAACCCTTTACCCAACAAAACGGACAAAACGCCCAAATAAAGCTTCAACAGCCTAAATTATCTTCGGTCTGTCTCAATAACACCATACAAATATGGATATCATTGGAACCGGTTCAATTACCACATTGTGATGGTTACAGTTATGCCCTGTGACAATGCATTCTCTTATATAAGATAATTCATTGGCCTAAAAATCTTTTTAAAACACTTTACCATTTTTTCTTACATTCTTTAACAATTTTATAATTTTTTCTTACATTTTCAAACAATTTTTATAATATTTTCTACATTCTTTGACAATGTTATCATTGTTAATATGTGTTAAGCCAATGCATTCTCTTATATGCTAGGCGACCTATGGTCGACTCGCATATATAAGAGAATGCATTGGCACAGGGCCGTTCTGTTGGGTAAAGGGATAAGTTATGTAACTTGTGCCCCAATTTACTTTGTATTATATTACGAAAACAATAGGTTTAAAGTTAAGTATAAATGGCTTGTATCTTTTTGCTAACAACTAAATAATACAATACCGAACTGGACATAACGTTGCCTCTGCCTGCATGAGGTCAAAGTCTATCTGAATATAAACAGAGGTAGTACCCAATTTCCAACAATGTTGACCAACTTGGGATGGGGTCTTGTATACTTAATATCCATGCTGAGCCATTATATTTGGCATAGGCACAATCAAGCATGTTTTAATTTCCACATAAATGGTAGGTGTAACAAATATTAGTTTTTTTTCAACCATTGTCAGTGAGTTATGCCCCTTGGTTTGCACACACAAAAATGCCCATTTTACCAATTTGGTGACTAAAAGATACCCTCTTCCACCCAAAAATCAGACAATGACAGAGTCAGTGTCAGTAAATAAGCTGCGTGTACCTGATAGAGCTGTGGTAGAAATCGGGATATTTTCCTATAACCAAAGACATATATTTGGTCTGAAATGAATACGAAAAACATGTTGCGCATCCAATTTTTTACAGTTTTGTAAAATAATAAAAACCAACACACCAGTTACATCACATTCAACACAGGCTACACTGGAAGTTATGTGCCAAAGAGTTCTTACAAAAGAAAGCTTTAAATTTACATTTTCTTTGTAAACTGCCCAATAGGCCAGCACATTGGAACTCGAAGACCCAATTAATTTTATACGTATAGTTGAACGGATGCCGCCGTGGGTACACACATCGATATGACATGGTATCGATTCGCACATTTTAATTATAACAATCCTCGTATCAAACACAGCACCAGTACCGTGTAACCGTCTGTAGCTCGACGGAACAGAAACTGTTTACGGAATAACTATAATTACCTATCACCCTCCATGTGTCTATTGTTCGATCTCGCACGCTTTCCAGATTATACACCTGTGACGAAAATAGCTGGGTATTATATTAACACTAACTCGGGGACATCAAAAATACATTTACTTTTAAGATGGGCTGTGTCACACTTATCAAGGTAGCGATGTCATGGTATGTGGTCTGGCTTAGTGTGGTACAGTCTGGTGACAGTAGTAGTTAATATATGTTTATATGCTATTATTATAGTTAACACGTCATAGGAATGTTGCTCTACTCGACCGATGAGTCTGTCTGGACCCGTCAACCTGTTACGGGGGATAGGTGGCTCAATCGGTTAGGGTACAACTTCAAGCCGTCTCGCATTCCAGCGCTGGCGATGAGGGTTCAAATCCATATGTTTCAATCATGCACTTTGTAATTCGAAATCGTTATCTGGTGGAGTTGCCAATTATTCACCGATGGTTTTATGCACATGGTCCGTCGACGAGTTTATCAGCCATTGAAATTTCCTATGCCACTAAAGCTGGCAATATCGTGATATGACATTTGTTGCTGAAAGCTACATTAAACCCCAATCAATCAGTCAGTCTGTTATCTCTGACGACAGCTTGATTTCGACTCAACACGAGTTCCTATAATGTTTATGCTCACATCGAAGATAAACCATTTTATGGCTGGAGCTTCCTTATATCATGCCATGAATTTCTACTCTGTCTAACGCCCGTAGAGATCATATTCCACCAGTACAAAACATTGGAACTTTTTGAACTTTTGACAGGGAACATTATAAAGTCGAATAAATAGCGCGGGGAATATATTTCTTAGTTATTACCTGTTCCTACATAATGTACTTCACTGTATAGGTGAAGGTCCAAACTCGAAATTTCACGATTTAAGTGTGAGCGATTTTGCTTTGCGTCGTGTACAATTATGGAATTTCTTCAATGTTTATTGCGATATCAGCTCACAATGTCACAGAAAAACATTCAATTTCACATGCAGTGAAGTATATTATTAAGGAACAGATAATAACTAAGAAATATATTCCCCTGAGTTATTTGTTCGACTTTATGTCAAAAAGTTCCCAGGTTTTCAGCGACTTTTTATTTATTTTGTGAAATCTTAATAACGTACTTCACTGTAGGTGGAGGTCCCAACTTGAAATTTGACGATTTAAGTGAATTTGTAAGTGATTTTGCTTCGCATCGCATACAATTATGGCATTTTTCCTGGGTAATTAATTTGATGTTTATTGCGATACCGGCTCACAAAAGTCAGAGAAAAACATGCAATTTTGAGGTGGGACATTCACCTACAGTGAGGTATATTATTATGGAAAAGATAACAACTAAGAAATATATTCCCCGCGTTATGTTTTCGACTGTATAAGGTTCCCTGACAAAACTTCCAAGGTGTTTTACTGGTGGAATATGATCTCCACGGGCGTTAGTCAGAGTAGATATTCATGGCATGATCTAAAGTTTCCTGAACATTTGCGAAAACCATGTGTCATTGTATTATCTCCCTATATGTGAGACTCGCCTATATAAGTGAATGCACTGGCGCAGGATATTGTATGCTGTACCAGCGCTGTTCCTGTCATGAAATGGTTAACTTGGTAGGTTGACGGGTTTGTTGGAGCCTGATGAACTAAGATAAACACTCAATTTATGTCATGGTATTCCACCAAGTTGAGAATAGACCATGTAAACACATGACGATTGTAAAATTTTACAATAATTTGTCACCGAGCTATCTGTCGGATAATAACAGGTATGGACTCATTTGGCATAAATAAGCTGGCTCAAAAACCCTGTGCGAATGCATTCTCTTATATATGCGAGTCGACCATAGGTTGCCTCCCATATAAAAGATAATGCATTGGCCTAACAAATTTTATGTAATTTTTATAGTTGTTAAAAAATGTAAGAAAAAATGATAAAAAATGATAATATTGGTGTTAAGAATGTAAGACAAAATTACAAAAATTGTAAAAAATGTCAGAAAAATGATAACAAAAAATGAAAAAAATTGTATAGAATGTAAGCAAAATGATTAAAAAAATTATAAAAATTGTTAAAGAATGTAAGAAAAATTTATAAAAAAATTTATCATATAAAGGTATATGTAGTATATAAGTTTTAAACATATGGATGTTAATGACTTGATACTGTATGGAGACAATACATATCAACTAAAGTATGCATGAGGTATGCCATCTGTACATCATTCGGAATTATGTTTGTTTGGGTAACAATACATCACCAGGATGGTCAAGAAGGATGATAATATTAAGCTATTCACCCCAAGCTATGTGTTTGATCGAACTATACCAAGGTGAAATTGACATGTAGAACAGAATGGTAGAAATAACCACACAAAAAGAAGTCAGACAGGCTGTCTTGGATAGAGAATTTTCCAAATATTATGGCATATATAGAGGATATATACACTTTTTGGTTGGATATGGGAATTATCTCACAAGAGACGACAAACAATGAATTTCAACGAGTGGCTCTGCCACGAGTGGAAATTCATTTGTTTGTCATCACGAATGAGATAATTACCATATCCAACCAAAAAGTGTAGATGTTCTGTTTATTATATGCTCTGCTCAGTTGGCCCATGACTCAACTGGAAAGAAGAGTAAAGAGAGCAAATTTGTATACCCAAACACAACCACGGTAATGAGCTTGTGCATATTAAAATAGTGTCATTTTTCAGACATCTCACTAGACGGTTTGTATCTGATGCACATATACTATTATTTGATAGCTTTGCATATAATACATATAATTATTTACATGTAGCGATGAATCTTACTGTTAATGCTAGTCTCTATGCATGACACGTGTCATTGCATATTTGTGTGTGCGGTTTTTGAATATACGGCGTTACTTTATGTAGAAGATACTCGTAGTCCTTCTGATGTATCCGGATTTAAATAAAAAGAGATTGGGGTCTTCTTCACCTAATTCCTTAAAAAGTGCATTATGAGCCCTCATCTATCTTATCATGTCACTCATGGGCTCACACATGCTTCCTGTTCTGCCCTATTGTTTGGCAACATGCATGCAGCAAACCAGTGTACACCCACTTGTAAGTTGTAGTCAACAAACATGTACCTGACTCATCAAGAGTGATGACTATATTTGTCAGTTAATTAATTTCGACTAATTTTTACATTATTGTATTTGTCTCGTAGTCTTAGTCACCAGTGGTTTACTCTTGTGAATTATTCTGTTGGGTTATAATTTTGTGAAACTTAAGTATCTGTGTTTTGAAATTCACAACCCTGTCGTGTCTAGTGATGTAGCCTGTGGTCAGATCACGGCAGATTGTTGCTTTCGGTTGCGCAGAAGAAATTTATCAATGATTAGCCATCGGCCGGTTTTCAGATATGTGACCCGCCATATCAAATCCAGTCGTAAGTCGGGAGGTTTTTTACCCTGTGCCAATGCATTCTCTTATATATGCGAGTCGACCATAGGTCGCAACGCATATATAAGAGAATGCATTGGCCAAACAATTTTTTACAATTTTAATAATTTTTTCTTGTATTCTTTAACAATTTTATTATGTCACCCATACATAGCCCCAGACGAACATGAGCAGACGACACTCTTCTATATGCTTCTACATATGTGTGGGGCTCCCTGCAGGGTAATGGGTGTTTTTTATGTTATGTCCTAAAAATTGTAAGAAACATTTATTTAAAAAAAATGATAAAAACTTGTTAGGCCAATGCATTCTCTTATATATGCGAGACGACCTATGGTCGACTCGCATACATAAGAGAATGCATTGGCACAGGGTAAAAAAAATCCCGACTTACGACTGGATTTGATATGGCAGGTCAGATATTATAACATCTTGTCCTGTTCACATACAAACAATCCTGACATTGTTAACAATATTCCAGGTTTACAAGAAGCATGTTACGTCCAATTTCACACACAAATATGATGAGAAATTTTAACACTTCCGTAATTCAAAAAAATACCACACAGGCAATGTACTTAATTAGGGACACGTTAGAAAGTGTACGCCGAGGCCGAGGATGGATCCAACATAAAATGTGTAATCCAACAAATAACAACGTAACACTCTCATTATTAATTGGATTCAACATTAATATTGATAGTACCTGTATAACTTGTTTTGGCGGAAGAAGGCCATGTGGCCGAAAATTTCCAATAACAGTGTTACGTTGTTATTTGTTGGATTACCATGAAGTCAATTTGGGCTAGACTATCTATTGTCGGCTATTATATTGTGTTTTTCCGTTGTTATACATTGGAAAAAACACATTCACCTGAATCGGACGCCCCCCCCCCCCATTTCATCACCACATCCAATCAGCTTGGTTTCCCATTTGGTTCTGAGAGAGTACAAAAAGCTCGTCGGTTTTTCGATCATATATATTACCTATGCTCATCAATACAAAACGCTTTGGTATTGAGACATGTTTTGGTATCCCGAAGTACCTATACGGAATGTTATATATAAGGATGAATGATGGAGTTGACGTAAGTGTATTGTTACTGTTGTTACTTCATGCACACGCCCATTGTAATGTAAGTAATTGTTTCGACATCGGAATTGCCAATATATCTTATCTCATCTTATATTTAACGTGGTGAAATTGACATCGTTCCATATTCAGATTTTAATTGACATCGTCCCATACTCAGATATTAATTGACATCGTCCCATACTCATAGATATTAATTGTGTTTCGAGTCACCTCGGTGGACGAGCATGACAATCCGTAGGAGTTCGATAACCTCCGTACGCAAATGTTGGCGTTAACCCTTTACCCAACAGAAGGGCCCTGTGCCAATGCATTCTCTTATATATGCGAGTCGACCATAGGTCGCCTCGCATATATAAGAGAATGCATTGGCTTAACACATTACAAATTATAAAATTGTTAAAGAATGTAAGAACAAATGGTAAAAAGTGTTAAAAAAAGATTTTTTTTAGGCCAATGCATTCTCTTATATATGCGAGGCGACCTATGGTCGACTCGCATATATAAGAGAATGCATTGGCACAGGGCATAACTGTAACCATCACAATGTGGTCAATGAGCCGGTTCCAATGATATCCATATTTGTATGGTTTTATTGAGACAGACCCAAGATAATTTAGGCTGTTGCAGCTTTATTTGGCCGTTTTTGGCCGGTTTGTTGGGTAAAGGGTTAATCACGTAAGACATTAATGTCGTAACACAAAGTATTATATGCTCACCCATTAGATAGTGTGGAATTGCCGTGGCGTAGAACATTATGTCAATCGACTGGACCGAGGCGATAAATAACACAACAGTAATACCCTCTCGGATATCACTACCGGTATATAGCAGATATCAGCATTGCCACTTCCGACATCATATGTCGACGTTTTCTAGCAATTTGTAGTGAATTGTAGAACAAGCCTGGCTGTTTTGGGGAATAATTGCCAGTTTATCCATAGATAAACTATTTTATGACCCAGATAAGTTGTAACATCATTGTAGTTACATCAGCGTTCAATATATATATATACGGTAAATTATTGAAAAAGACTTTAAGTCATGGTTTGCTCATGCACATCAATAATTAGGCCTTTCCGGCGCACAGTTTGTGAGCAGAAGCTCACGCAATATATATTTGATTTAAACAAAAATACCATCTTCCCGCACGATATTGAGTTATTCTGTCGTGTTAAGTGGGACGTTTTATGTGTTAACCCCACCTAACGTAGCTATGGTTGTATCTGATTCATAACATTTCAATATTTGCGCTATATTGTAAGCCCCGAACTTATAATAACAGTTCATTCACAATACCAGCTTTATGTAATTATTCGTAGGATACCAAATGTGGGGAAAATATCAAACCACTGATAAAATAAAAAAGATAAAATACCACCGCTGTGAAGAACATGGGGAAATAGGTAGAATACCACCGCTATGAAGAACATGGGGAAATAGATAGAATACCACCGCTATGAAGAACATGGGGAAATAGATAGAATACCACCGCTATGAAGAACATGGGGAAATAGATAGAATACCACCACTATGAAGAACATGGGGAAATAGATAGAATACCACAGCTATGAAGAATATGGGGAAATAGATAGAATACCACCGCTATGAAGAATATGGGGAAATAGATAGAATACCACCACTATGAAGAACATGGGGAAATAGATAGAATACCACCGCTATGAAGAATATGGGGAAATAGATAGAATACCACCGCTATGAAGAATATGGGGAAATAGATAGAATACCACCGCTATGAAGAATATGGGGAAATAGATAGAATACCACCGCTATGAAGAATATGGGGAAATAGATAGAATACCACCGCTATGAAGAATATGGGGAAATAGATAGAATACCACCGCTATGAAGAATATGGGGAAATAGATAGAATACCACCGCTATGAAGAATATGGGGAAATAGATAGAATACCACCGCTATGAAGAACATGGGGAAATAGATAGAATACCACCACTATGAAGAACATGGGGAAATAGATAGAATACCACCACTATGAAGAACATGGGGAAATAGATAGAATACCACCGCTATGAAGAATATGGGGAAATAGATAGAATACCACCGCTATGAAGAATATGGGGAAATAGATAGGATACCACCGCTATGAAGAATATGGGGAAATAGATAGAATACCACCGCTATGAAGAACATGGGGAAATAGATAGAATACCACCGCTATGAAGAATATGGGGAAATAGATAGAATACCACCGCTATGAAGAACATGGGGAAATAGATAGAATACCACCGCTATGAAGAACATGGGGAAATAGATAGAATACCACCACTATGAAGAACATGGGGAAATAGATAGAATACCACCACTATGAAGAACATGGGGAAATAGATAGAATACCACCACTATGAAGAATATGGGGAAATAGATAGAATACCACCACTATGAAGAATATGGGGAAATAGATAGAATACCACCACTATGAAGAACATGGGGAATTAGATAGAATACCACAGCTATGAAGAATATGGGGAAATATATAGAATACCACTGCTATGAAGAACATGGGGAAATCGATCAAATACCACCGTTATGAAGAACATGGGGAAATAGATAGAATACCACCGCTATGAAGAACATGGGGAAATCGATCAAATACCACCGCTATGAAGAACACGGGGAAATCGATCAAATACCACCGTTATGAAGAACATGGGGAAATAGATAGAATACCACCGCTATGAAGAACATGGGGAAATAGATAGAATACCACCGCTATGAAGAACATGGGGAAATAGATCAAATACCACCGCTATGAAGAACATGGGGAAATAGATCAAATACCACCGTTATGAAGAACATGGGGAAAATAGATAGAATACCACCGCTATGAAGAACATGGGGAAATAGATAGAATACCACCGCTATGAAGAACATGGGGAAATCGATCAAATACCACCGTTATGAAGAACATGGGGAAATAGATAGAATACCACCGCTATGAAGAACATGGGGAAATAGATCAAATACCACAGCTATGAAGAACATGGGGGAACAGATGAAATTCCACCGCTATGAAGAACATGGGGAAATAGATCAAATACCATCGCTATGAAGAACACGGGGAAGTAGATGAAATACCACCGCTTTGAAAGAACATGGGAAATAGATAAACTTTTTTGTTATATTCAATGCTGATAGTTCTACAGTAAGAAAATGTCGTGAGCTGAAACCAGTTTTATGGAAACAATACTGTTACAGTGATTTGTCATGCAATAACCATAGCGAAACGTGTAATCAGTTTTAGTAATAATACTAATCATACTTTAATAGTTTAATTTTCGAGTCACCGATTATTATGTTATAGTGCCTTAAATTGATATATGGTTTTTATAACAATCCGTGACATAAACTATGATTAAAATACTATAACGCATCACCATTTGTAACGGTTGTGTCTCAGAAGGTGCCAATAGAGTAATCCAAAATAGAGGAAATCATAAAATCGTTTCCCCGTTATGGTCTGCCAAAATGCAACCGTATTCAAACTATAGTTTATTTTCAATGTAAGGGGAATAACTCGATATTTAAATATATAGAGTTATTCCACTTTCATCCAAAAATAATAGACTTTGTGTAGAAACTTCAGCACATAACAGATGTCAGTTTCTTAAAAAAACAACATGTTCACAGTTTATTACATCGAATTAGTTGCAAATAAAATAATTGGAACTTCCTCTTTAAGATGGTATATAAAGGAAATGTGTTTTATATAATGTGATCTGGGTGTTCGAAAATTAAGTGGACCTTTAATAATGTAATAATATTTTAGGATGAATATGATGTTCATTATAGTTTCATTGCTTTGTGGACCTATAATAATGTAATAATATTTTAGTGTGAATATGATGTTCATGATAGTTTCATTTCTTTGTGGACCTATAATCGTGTAATAATATTTTAGTGTGAATATGATGTTCATAATAGTTTTCATTGCTTTGTGGACCTATAATCGTGTAATAATATTTTAGTGTGAATATGATGTTCATTATAGTTTCATTGCTTTGTGGACCTTTAATAATGTAATAATATTTTAGTGTGAATATGATGTTCATAATAGTTTCATTGCTTTGTGGACCTTTAATAATGTAATAATATTTTAGGATGAATATGATGTTCATTATATTTTTCTTTGCTTCGTGGACCTTTAATCGTGTAATAATATTTTAGTGTGAATATGATGTTCATAATAGTTTCATTTCTTTGTGGACCTATAATCGTGTAATAATATTTTAGTGTGAATATGATGTTCATAATAGTTTCATTTCTTTGTGGACCTATAGTCGTGTAATAATATTTTAGTGTGAATATGATGTTCATAATAGTTTCATTTCTTTGTGGACCTATAATCGTGTAATAATATTTTAGTGTGAATATGATGTTCATAATAGTTTCATTTCTTTGTGGACCTATAATCGTGTAATAATATTTTAGTGTGAATATGATGTTCATAATAGTTTCATTTCTTTGTGGACCTATAATCGTGTAATAATATTTTAGTGTGAATATGATGTTCATAATAGTTTTCATTGCTTTGTGGACCTATAATCGTGTAATAATATTTTAGTGTGAATATGATGTTCATAATAGTTTTCATTGCTTTGTGGACCTATAATCGTGTAATAATATTTTAGTGTGAATATGATGTTCATAATAGTTTCATTGCTTTGTGGACCTTTAATAATGTAATAATATTTTAGTGTGAATATGATGTTCATTATAGTTTTCATTGCTTCGTGGACCTTTAATAGCGTAATAATATTTTAGGATGAATATGATGTTCATAATAGTTTTCATTGCTTTGTGGACCTATAATAATGTAATACTATTTTAGGTTCAATATGATGTTCATTATAGTTTTCTTTGCTTCGTGGACCTTTAATAGCGTAATAATATTTTAGGATGAATATGATGTTCATAATAGATTTCATTGCTTTGTGGACCTATAATCGTGTAATAATATTTTAGTGTGAATATGATGTTCATAATAGTTTCATTGCTTTGTGGACCTTTAATAATGTAATAATATTTTAGGATGAATATGATGTTCATTATATTTTTCTTTGCTTCGTGGACCTTTAATAGCGTAATAATATTTTAGTGTGAATATGATGTTCATAATAGTTTTCATTGCTTTGTGGACCTTTAATCGTGTAATAATATTTTAGTGTGAATACGATGTTCATAATAGTTTCATTTCTTTGTGAACCTATAATCGTGTAATCATATTTTAGTGTGAATATGATGTTCATAATAGTTTCATTTCTTTGTGGACCTATAATCGTGTAATAATATTTTAGTGTGAATATGATGTTCATAATAGTTTTCATTGCTTTGTGGACCTATAATCGTGTAATAATATTTTAGTGTGAATATGATGTTCATTATAGTTTCATTGCTTTGTGGACCTTTAATAATGTAATAATATTTTAGTGTGAATATGATGTTCATTATAGTTTCATTGCTTTGTGGACCTTTAATAATGTAATAATATTTTAGGATGAATATGATGTTCATTATAGTTTCATTGCTTTGTGGACCTTTAATAATGTATTAATATTTTAGTGTGAATATGATGTTCATTATAGTTTCATTGCTTTGTGGACCTTTAATAATGTAATAATATTTTAGTGTGAGTATGATGTTCATTATAGTTTCATTGCTTTGTGGACCTTTAATAATGTAATAATATTTTAGTGTGAATATGATGTTCATAATAGTTTCATTGCTTTGTGAACCTTTAATAATGTAATAATATTTTAGTGTGAATATGATGTTCATTATAGTTTCATTGCTTTGTGGACCTTTAATAATGTAATAATATTTTAGTGTGAATATGATGTTCATAATAGTTTCATTTCTTTGTGGACCTATAATCGTGTACTAATATTTTAGTGTGAATATGATGTTCATAATAGTTTTCATTGCTTTGTGGACCTATAATCGTGTAATAATATTTTAGTGTGAATATGATGTTCATTATAGTTTCATTGCTTTGTGGACCTTTAATAATGTAATAATATTTTAGTGTGAATATGATGTTCATAATAGTTTCATTGCTTTGTGGACCTTTAATAATGTAATAATATTTTAGGATGAATATGATGTTCATTATATTTTTCTTTGCTTCGTGGACCTTTAATCGTGTAATAATATTTTAGTGTGAATATGATGTTCATAATAGTTTCATTTCTTTGTGGACCTATTATCGTGTAATAATATTTTAGTGTGAATATGATGTTCATAATAGTTTCATTTCTTTGTGGACCTATAGTCGTGTAATAATATTTTAGTGTGAATATGATGTTCATAATAGTTTCATTTCTTTGTGGACCTATAATCGTGTAATAATATTTTAGTGTGAATATGATGTTCATAATAGTTTTCATTGCTTTGTGGACCTATAATCGTGTAATAATATTTTAGTGTGAATATGATGTTCATAATAGTTTCATTTCTTTGTGGACCTATAATCGTGTAATAATATTTTAGTGTGAATATGATGTTCATAATAGTTTCATTTCTTTGTTGACCTATAATCGTGTAATAATATTTTAGTGTGAATATGATGTTCATAATAGTTTCATTTCTTTGTGGACCTATAATCGTGTAATAATATTTTAGTGTGAATATGATGTTCATAATAGTTTTCATTGCTTTGTGGACCTATAATCGTGTAATAATATTTTAGTGTGAATATGATGTTCATTATAGTTTCATTGCTTTGTGGACCTTTAATAATGTAATAATATTTTAGTGTGGATATGATGTTCATAATAGTTTCATTGCTTTGTGGACCTTTAATAATGTAATAATATTTTAGGATGAATATGATGTTCATTATATTTTTCTTTGCTTTGTGGACCTTTAATCGTGTAATAATATTTTAGTGTGAATATGATGTTCATAATAGTTTCATTTCTTTGTGGACCTATAATCGTGTAATAATATTTTAGTGTGAATATGATGTTCATAATAGTTTCATTTCTTTGTGGACCTATAATCGTGTAATAATATTTTAGTGTGAATATGATGTTCATAATAGTTTTCATTGCTTTGTGGACCTATAATCGTGTAATAATATTTTAGTGTGAATATGATGTTCATAATAGTTTCATTGCTTTGTGGACCTTTAATAATGTAATAATATTTTAGTGTGAATATGATGTTCATTATATTTTTCTTTGCTTCGTGGACCTTTAATAGCGTAATAATATTTTAGTGTGAATATGATGTTCATAATAGTTTTCATTGCTTTGTGGACCTTTAATCGTGTAATAATATTTTAGTGTGAATATGATGTTCATAATAGTTTCATTTCTTTGTGGACCTATAATCGTGTAATAATATTTCAGTGTGAATATGATGTTCATAATAGTTTCATTTCTTTGTGGACCTGTAATCGTGTAATAATATTTTAGTGTGAATATGATGTTCATAATAGTTTTCATTGCTTTGTGGACCTATAATCGTGTAATAATATTTTAGTGTGAATATGATGTTCATTATAGTTTCATTGCTTTGTGGACCTTTAATAATGTAATAATATTTTAGTGTGAATATGATGTTCATAATAGTTTCATTGCTTTGTGGACCTATAATAATGTAATAATATTTTAGGGTGAATATGATGTTCATTATATTTTTCTTTGCTTCGTGGACCTTTAATAGCGTAATAATATTTTAGCGTGAATATGATGTTCATAATAGTTTTCATTGCTTTGTGGACCTTTAATCGTGTAATAATATTTTAGTGTGAATATGATGTTCATAATAGTTTCATTTCTTTGTGGACCTTTAATAATGTATAGAAGTAATGGTCTTCTGCTTCTTCATACTCTCTCCATCTGTCTACAACCCCCTTCTCTTTCATCTACTGTCTCATCATCTTTCGTACTCTCAATATATCTGGCGGTTCCATATATAGTTTAGTTATTTTATTTATGTTACTTTATAAAACAAATATACTACTTATTTGGCATGATTATGTTATTTTCGTCTGTCACCATATGTTATGTTACTTTATTTCTGGATAGGAGGGAAGATTAGGTGCCTCGAGCACTTGTCCCCCGATCCAATTGCTATGTATAAGAGCAATAAAATAGGTTAAACTAACCTTAGTATTGGTGAAACTTTGGTACATTCGAAGAATCATTGGACTCTGATCGATGATGCCTCTATGGCAGCAATGCTTATTTAACAATAGTTTCGATATATGACATCTCGTTATTGTAGAGTTATTAATAATGGAAACGAGAACAAAGTCGATCTATTTTTATACATAGTGCGGACGATAGTTGTTTCTTCAGTCTTGTATGTTATTTCGCACCAACTCCGATCGTTAAATTTTACAATCATTTATCATCGAGCTATCTGTCGAATAATAACGGGTATTGGCACATTTGGCATAAATAAGCTGGCTCGAAACCCGAGTATAATTATATGTGACCCGCCATATCAAATCCAGTCGTAAGACGGGATTTTTTTTACCCTGTGCCAATGTATTCTCTTTTATATGCGAGTCGACCATAGGTCGCCTCGCATATATAAGAGAATGCATTGGCCTAACAAATTTTATGTTATTTTTTATAGTTGTTAAAAAATGTAAGAACAAATGATAAAAAATTGTTAAAGATTGTGAGAACTAATGAAAAAATAATGATAATATTTTTGTTAAGAATGTAAGAAAAAATTACTAAAATTGTAAAGAATATAAGAAAAATGAAAAAAAAATGATAAAAGTTGTTAAAGAATGTAAGAAAATGATAACAAAAATGATAAAAAATTGTAAAGAATGTAAGAAAAATGATAAAAAAAAGTGCTGACGATAGTTGTTTCTTCAGTTTTGTATGTTATTTCGCACCAACCCACTCCGAAGGCATTGAGTTACCTTAACCCTGATGGGAGCTGCACTGAAGCAGCATTAAATATCCTATGCCAGTAGTTATCTGATATATGCGAGTCTGCCATAGTGAGCCTCGCCTATATACATGTAATATAAGATCATGCATCGGCTCACAACGTCAAGGTAAAGGTATGTTTTTATTTTTATTGAAGAAATAAATATAAGAGGGTGGTCAGACAAATACGCATGCATACTGCAACATTATAGTAATGGTACAGTTAGAAATAATTATTCTTTCACTTTTGACAACACCCAAGTGAATTATGATTTCAAGTCAAGGCAAATTAAGGTCAATAGTGGTAGGCCAATGTATTCTCTTATATATGAGGCTCCTTATGGGAGACTCGCATATATAAGAGAATGCACTGGCACAGTTTTTTTTCATTTGAAAATTTTTGAATTTTCCAGTCAAGAAAGGGTTTATGGGAGTACGACGAATAAAGAAAGTTAGATGATAGTGTCAATGACAATGTAGCTTAACTCGGGGACGTTAATTTTATATGAATGACCAGTGAATAGAATGATAACGAAGGAAAGTCAACAAGTTTCAATAAATGGATTGTATTTTGTAGCTGAAATTATTTTCATTTTAAACAGTTGTCTCAGCATGTGGATGCAGTGTGTGCCGATGATTCAAATGTGAAATACAAGATGGCAGCTGGTGGCCATGTTATTTAATTAATTTGTGGGGAAAAAATGACAGCCCCCATCTATACGTCACCCGAAAAAACATACCAAGTTTATTGATGATCGGACGAGGGATGTGGCATATAGCATGTAAAGGGTGCCGAATGATTTTGAAACACAAAGGGTGAAATCCAAGACGGCCGCTGTCGGTCATGTTGTTATCGAAAGTCGCTCAAACTCGATAATTCCCATCTATATGTGATCCTAAATATGCCTCGACATGTTCAAAACATTTTTCCGATAAATGCGGACGGCAGGTTGCTCCGATAGATTCGAAATTGGAAAAACAAGATGGCTGCTGGTGGCCATTGTTTTAAACAATTATTTCGGGGGAAAATTGATGTCTCCCATCTAGAAATAAGGGATATGACCTGCATGGTGTGTCGAAGAATTTAGTCATGTAAAGAGTAAAATCCAAGATGTTTTTCAACTAAATTTGGAAAATAATCGATGAAGCGAACTATTGATTACTGAGGTATTGCTGTGTTATGTTATTCGAGAGATGGAACATATGGTGTCCATATTGATCCATTGATTTACGCATACGTGTGCCGAAATTCAACACAAAACAAGTATTATGATGAAATATAATAATAAAAGTAAGGACAATTCTCAAGATTCATCCAGATTGTTGAAATATTTCTAGCGCGCATTGTGACTCGCGAGTGAACATGTCGCTCGCTCACGGGATGGAATTCTATGAACACCACTGGATCATTGTTTTGACTTTCAATTATGAAATGAATGAAACAAATATTGAGCAGCCTACACCAAATATAAGTTGTATAATTATAGAAATGACAGCCTATACCTAAAATAAGTCGTACAGTTTGTAGAACTGGAAACCTGTACCTAATATACGTCATATAATTTATAGAAATGCGGCCTATACATAATGCAAGTCATATAATTTATTGAAATAGCAGACTATACCTAACATAAGTAATAAAATTTATAGAAATGGCGGCCTATTCTAATATAAGTCATATAATGTATAGAAATGGAGGTCTATATCTAATATAATTCCTATAATTTATAGAAATGGCTGCCTATACATAATGTAAGTCGTATAATTTATAGAAATGGCGGCCTATACATACTTTGTCGTATAATCTATAGAAATGGCGGCCTATACATAATGTAAGTCAAATAATATATAGAAATGGCAGCCTTTTCATATTGTAAGTCGTATAATTTTTAGAAATGGAAACCTATACATAATAAAAGTCGTACAACTTATAGAACTGGCGGCCTATACCCAACGTAAGTCATATAATTTATAGAAATGGCAGCCTATACATAATGTAAGTCGTATAATTTATAGAAATGGCAGTATATACCTAATATAAGTCGTATAATTTATAAAACATGTTTGTCACGATTTATGTCGAACACGAAACATCAAATAACGTTTCCTATTAGGTTATATTCCGTCCTGGTAAAATAAAGAGCGTTACCTTGTATCATGCAGTTATGTTTAACAAAATGAAAACCACTGGATTATTGGTATGATATTATAATTTTTTTTTCTGAGTTAATGGAACTTGTAGATCGGTGTTTTGGTTATATGTCACAATATATTATCCCTCCCTCATAAGTACGTACATGTTGATATATTAATAATGTGGATGCGCATAAATTGATCCATAACCGTTGAATTAACACGAAAAACACACCTACCTTCGTCTTGGTATCGCGTTCACAGTAAACCAGACACAGACGAGCAACTGTGTTTAATGTTGATTCCAATGATCATCTGATCATGGCGGTGTCTGAACATTTGTAATATAACAATTATTTGTATCGAGTACCCACCCAGTACCGGACCCGATACGGCTCTTAAATTATTGGCTAGCTGATTGACACTTGCAGAATCAACGGGACTAGTCTTATATTAAACATCGATCGAATGGTATGGCATATGACATGAGTATTGAGGTCGGCCCTTATCCCAAATGTTATATCGAGTATCGGCTACTTTCAGCACTTCGGTGAGAACTAAACAAAGCCTTGTGCAATGATTCAGGCTAAATGGGCGCGATGTGGGCTGGAGATACATTATCGAGAAATAGAGGATGTATAATGTGTCGCGAATATATACGACAGTTATTAACCGAGTGCACTAAATTCGATTCGAGACGAACTTTAACGAGACCCGAATCGAATTTAGTGGAAGAGGTTAATAAATTTCAAATTGAATTGCGACGAATTTGATATCCATTTTATCAGATAGTCACATTCTAGCAAGCAAAAAGTATCTCGAACCGGATGGGGGTAAAACAATCAATAGTATTTTCTTATCATAACCAAAGAGGAAGTGAAGACACCTTCAAGAACAAATATTTTAAATGTTCAATACTGACACAATTTTCCAACCAACCTTATCACACATGATCATCTTACAGTCAACACTAAACAAAAAACTAACTATGATATTTAAGTCGAACCTTCAAGCAAAAATCAACAATATTTTCTATAGTAAATGAAACCAGTCACCCTATAGCGTCACCTCCGTGCTAACATGTTCTATATTCATTTCGGTGGGAAAATGAGATTAATATTATCCATCATGATCTGGGGTGTGGGATGGAAAAAATCTCACATGAGGGGCCATATATTAGGGCCGGACACGAGGCTTGCCGAATGTCGGACCAAATATCTGGTCCCGAGGGTGATATTGTTCCTTGTCCACATCCCAGGTCATGATGGCTCATTTTTCGCCCAACACAAAGAGCCTCATTTCGATATTTTGTTTTATACCAATCTTTGGCACATTCCAGTAGCTTTGTAACGGTATATCTGTGGATAAAACCTAATGCTGTATTCGTGATTATCTGGGTGATTTCGGAATATACCAAAGGTACATACACTCTTAAAAAAATAGGTACTTCAGAGTACCTACGTAGGTACCAAGCTTTGTCCCAGGGGGAGCACCAACTGTCTGGTACTCTGGAGTACCAAAAGTTTAGGTACTCTGGAGTACCAAAAGTTTAGGTACTCTGGAGTACCAAAAGTGGTACTCTGGGGTACCAAAAGTGGTACTCTGGAGTACCAAAAGTTTAGGTACTCTGGAGTACCAAAAGTGGTACTCTGGGGTACCAAAAGTGGTACTCTGGAGTACCAACAGTTTAGGTACTCTGGAGTACCAAAAGTTTAGGTACTCTGGAGTACCAAAAGTGGTACTATGGAGTACCAAAAGTGGTACTCTGAAGTACCAAACGTTTAGGTACTCTAGAGTACCAAAATGATTGGTACTCTGAATTACCTTATAAATATTTAGATTCTATCCGGGCATTGTGCATATAATACCCACTCTGCCTTTATGTCACCGAATTCATGATGCACACGACATGAAGTACCAAGAAATACACGCTTTCTTGACACACCCATTATATTATATGAAGTACCGAATATAAAGACAGGTACTCTGAAGTATTTAGGTACTATGCATAGTACCTAGCAATTTGGTACTCCAGAGTACCAAACATATAGGTACTAAGTAACGAACCTGCCCAGATACCAAGCACTCGAAATTACGAAACATGGCCGACGGCAAATTTAACAATGTGGCAATTTAGATTCCGAATGAAGCTATGGCGTTTAAACATTGAATAAAGTACAAAACCACTCCATTACATAGTGATAATGAAATAATCCGAATTATACATGCATTACTTTTATTAGTATAGAACCTTGATCGTGATTTTGAACTTAAATCAAAGTTTAAGATCTCGATTTCAGGATTCCCTGTTCCCTGCATGTGTAGTAAAATTGGTCTGAATGTCCAAAAATAATTTCTTAATTTGTGTGCAATAATATTAAGTAAACATAAATCAAACATCTTGGAACTGGTCTGGATGAAACACCGATCGATCTAGAATAGCCCGATAAATAAAAAAACTACCTTGCGATAAATCGCAAACAACTTTGCAACAAGTACCGGTATATATCAGATTTAGTGTAAAGGTTTTCGATTGATTACAAAATGTTTGCGATTAATCGCAATGGTTTGTGATTTATCACAGATATATTTTCATGCATTGGCATTAATTGACTTGAATCGTATAAATATAAATATAATCCGACAACTTCAACAGGTCTGGGTAAACCACCAATCGATCTATAATAGCATGGTTGGGCTAAAATAGACCGATCGTTCTTTGGCAGCAAGCATACATGTGGTATAAGGCGAGCAAACCTTCGCGATAAATCACAAAACAACATTGCGAAAAATTACAAACACTTTGCGATAACGCGCAAACCTTTACGATGAATCTCAGACATCTTTACAAGGACTCTCAGACTGCGTACTGGGTGATTAAATTTTGCGAATTATCGCAAACATGTTTGAGATTTGTAGCAAACTTTTTTGGTGCTAAAAATATCTTAATTTGTGTGTAAACATTATAAATCAGCCATCTTAAACAGGTCTCAGTGAACAACCTATCAATTTATAATTGAACGGTCGGGCTAAAATAGACCGATCAGTCATTCACAGCCAGATTCAAGAATGTTCAGAGAAGCAAAACTTTGCGAAAAATCACAAACACCTTCGTGATAACACGCAAACCATTACGTTAAATCTCAAACATCTTTACGATAAATCTCAGACTACGTACTCTGTGAATAAATTGTTTTATCTATCGCAAAGATGTTTGAGATTTGTCGCAAAGATTTTTTGGCACTAATGGGCTTCTGTGAATATTATAAATCAGAAATCTTAAACAGGTCTGAGTGAACCCATCAATCTATGCCCGGTCGGACTAAAATAGACCGATCAGTCATTCACAGCCAAATGCATGAGTGATGAGGGAGCAAATATTTGCGATAAATCACAAACACTTTTGTGATAACACACAAACCTTTACGATAAATCTCAAAGATCTTTACGATAACTCTCAGACTACGTACTGGGCGATTATATTCTGCGATTTATCGCAAAGATGTTTGAGATTTGTCGCAAAGGCTTTTTGCCGATAATGGGCTTCTGTGAACATTATAAATCAGACATCTTAACAGGTCTGAGTGAACAACCTATCAATCTATAATTGCCCGGACATGCTAAAATAGACCGATCGGTCATTCACAGCCAATGGAACAAATCTTTGCGAAAACTCCCAAACCGTTGTAAATAGTGTGCGATAAGCAAAATACTCAAAATTGGGGAGACCATTATGGTAACTTTGGTTAATTAACTGTTGTTTGAAAAATACCGCTATAGCGCTCACTAGTCCTCGCTACAAGGAGATGTTGAATGGGTTACCAGAATTATTATCACTCTCCAAAAAAAATTGCCACGGTGTTCAGTGTTTTGTTTATCGTACACTTCCAATGCGCTGTATCAGTAAATGAACAAATACTAAGATACATGTAACACAAAGAGAGTTTAATGTATTTAATATATGATAAAGTTTGGTAAAGCGATAGCTAATAAATTATTCTCCATTCGCATCTATGCGTCAATAAGTCAACACTTGGCATTGCCTGATCACCAGAGCCATATAATGTAGAATTTCGCTAATATGGTTTCCAGTTACAGTGTATGGATGAGGTTATTTCCTAGCAAAGCAGAAATGGCCAAATCGCTCAGAATGATAACCACACATGTAGCCAGACATGTTTTGATAAGAACATGAAGCATCTGGACATTGGAATGGTCTACATGTTCATGTATGTATACAGCTAAGCTCTAATTGACCCCTCCCCCTTAACGACATTGGCCACCGATATTACGAGTAGTTGCGAATGATGGTCAGTGACCAACTTTGAATGATAATTAAATCATAAACAAATTATTAATTGAAATATTGTTTTGTGTATAGTTAATATGATGCATGGCGCTGATGAAAAGGTGGACTGGGTGTTTACAAGGTGTCCATGTGATAAATTAGTGCGAAGTACAGTGGTCGCAAAATAATATTTATAAGACTGTAAGATTATCTGCGGTTGCCACATATCAACCACTTGACCATGGTTGAACGGCGGTATGGTATAACCGATGTCATTAATGCCCTACAACCTTGTTAAAGTGGGGGGTGATCAATTAGAGCATGGCGGTAGTACGTTACTAAAAGCTTGCGATTGCGATTGATTCAGTTATAACGTGGAGCCCAGAATTGGATCCATATCTCCGAGATTATCCACCATTCCATAAATATATCAGAACAGTATCACAGCATCACAGGCGTTTCGATCAAAAGAATGGCAGACTCCGTAACTGGGCGACATAATTCATGGCGACATGGTTCTCAAATCAAGTTTCGATGAAAATTGAAGAATATTATCTGTCGTCCTTTGCACAGGTACTTGTACGTTATAGCCATCAGACTTGTTGAACTGTCACGTCATGACTCTTGACTAATTTTTACATAATCGGATGTCTCGTAATCATAGTCACCAGTGGTTGATGCTTGTTAATTCAGGTTTATAATGTTGTGAAACTTAAGTATCTGTCTTTTGTAATTCGCAATACTTTTGTGTTGTGCATGTAACACCACTGCACTCAATGACTTTTCAATTCGGTCTGGTTCGGTTCACCGAAAATTTGCTCTTTCAATAATGTAAACGCCCGTTATATTTTCGGAGGTTATATATCATCTTGTCCCGTCCATGTACAACCATAATCCACAGAGTGCTGACAATATTCCAGGTTATTGAGAAGCAATTTAGGTCCAATTTCACACACAAAAAATATGTTGATGAATTTCAGAGAAGTTACTTCCCTAATCTTAAATCCACACAGCGAGCGAACAACGTACCTACAACCGGGCATAATACTAAAGGCGTGTAGCCGACTCCGATAACAACATAGAATGTCTAAGTCTGAGGTTTGTTTGTCTCTTCGTCCATGTTTATATACTGTGAAAAATCTCAATCGTCTCAACTTGAAGTGATGAACGCCGCCATTTTATCGAGATCGGCTAGTACCAAAATAATTATATCACGTGATGCCATCACGTGGGTTACACTTGGGTACCGAGATCGCGCTAGTGCCAAATTAATTACCACGTGATGCCATCACGTGGCTAACATTTGGGTTCCGAGAGTGGATAATACCAACATGTGTGGTACTATATCAATATTTAGAACCAAATTCTTCTCGGTACCCGTTGGTCTGGTACTAACAGACATATTGGCACTACCTTAGTACCTATATGGCTTGTTATTTCTAAGTGTGTACTGTAAAAACAAAGTGCGCCATCCGTACGCGCATGGTTAATACGTTAGAGTGAAATTGACATGGCCACGTGAAATCGACATGAATACGTCACATCGTTGCACATGCATAGATTCCGAGAAGCGCGCGTATTGATATGTAGTATAAACAACTAGACTAATCGTTTATGTAACGGGAAATGCCCATATCAATACCATTAGAAAAGGAAACTATTTTTCGGGTTTTAAAAAATGCCAACAATATTTATCAAACCGAAACGAAACGAAATCATGAACACTTTTACTGCGCTCTATTAGTAATCCCGTTTGAAATTTTAATATGCTTTACAAATGAATTTGTTTTTAAATTTCTTTAACCAAACTCCATAGAGGGAGTGATGAACTGACACATTGTGAGAGCTGTGAGTTGTAATCTTCATTGTAAGGTGATAGTTAGACGCGTTCGACGATTTTGTCGCAAATATGACAACTGTTCGAATGTGGAACTATTTCGTTCGTCATTTGTGAATCGGCTATTGTTTACGTATTACGAAATGTGCAAGTAATGCAAGTTTCGCTTTGGGGCCTTCTGTTTGATGGCATGTGTTCGCATAATGATTCGTTTATATTGCATGCTGTGCAACTCTGCGTCTGCATGTGAGGTTATGTTGAAGGTTCTTCGTGATTATCATGTTAAAGGCTTATCTTCATCTGTATTAGCGTCAACGAATTCGTCCGTATTTATTTACTTGAAACGTGAAGCGTAACTGGTTGGTCGCCATTGTTTTCGTTCACACAAAACATGATGACGGATTGTTAAATTGGTTCCGGCTCTTAATAAAACAGATAAATCAGTCAAGTGGATAGGGTGAGACAGCTGGTCACGTGCTTGGCGAGACAGGGAAATCTCACCCAGCTATCATACACAAAATGTGTAGGGTGGGAGAAAATTGTATCCTTCGATTCGGCTTGGTATTTTCTGTCCGAAAAACACAAGATATTGAGTATAGCAATGATTCAGGCTAAATGGGCGCGACAGTGGGCTGGAGATGCATTATCGAGAAATAGAGGATGTCTAATGTGTCGCGATTATATACGACATGTTATTAACCGAGTGTACTAAATTCGATTAGTGGACGAAGGTAATACATTTCGCATATAATTGCGCCGAATTTGATATCTGTGTTATCACATAATCACATTTTAGCAAGGAAAACGAGATCGATGCGGTTCAGTGAGACATTTATATTAATGTTTTTATCACAACAGAGGAGGAAGTAAAGACACCTTCAAGAACAAATATGATTTTAATATTTTAAATGTGTCTTTTCACGTTGACGCAATTGTTGAACCACCCTTATCGCCCATGTTCATCTCAAAGTCAACACTAAATAACCCAAGTTTAATGTAATAATTATATTCTAATTAACAGAATAATAACATTAATCGATAGCATTACGCGAACTAAGCTCATATTGGCATTATTTAACCTCACGTTCTGTATAATGTATTTTCACTTCGGCCAGCGCCATTCAACAGAATAACGGGTATTAGTTCACCAGGCTATAGATGGCTTGGTGGGTGTATCACGCCAACATTTGTCAAACTATTTCAACAGTTGGAAAATTCATACCTGATGTGCTTATACAAACAATTTTACCTTACATACAGGCTGACATTGTTATCAATGTTTAATTTCACAACCAATAATTAGTGAGAAATTTGTTTTGAGACTAATCCCACTGTTGTGGCCTAAATGGCCAACATATGGAAAGTATCTCAACGATTGGTGGAAAGATTGAGATGCCAGATGGAAACTTCCCACCCAAAGTGCGGTGGTGAAAATTGCAACACATCCTCGGGAAAATACGCACATAAATGACATATAATGTGAAATAGGTAGATGATGTGATTATTTGATTTTGATATAAGTAGATAATGGACTCTTGCCCGTTATTTAGTTGTATGGTGCCATATTGAACTCACATGTTAAAGAGCGTACATCTGAAAAGTCCTGAGTTGGCTTATTTGTGTCATTGTGCGCACATAATATGCTTAGAATCACCTCATTGTAAGTCGATAAAGTGATTACAATCTTCTCATTTTCAGCACATTATCGATTAAAAATGAGGTAATTCTAAACAGATTATCTATATAACATACGTTTGATTATAAGCAGATAATGTGCTGGTTTTCGGGAGAGTAGGCTGGAAAATTGCATGTCACAAAACTGGGAGTTTATTCTTGTTCAAGGGGTACAGTTGGACAAGTACGGATGGACATATCATGTACAGTGTCTAGTCACGTTCATTATGTTGTTTGTGTTTGAGCTATAGCCATGAGTTGGTATCCGTCGTCCGTGCGTAACACATTCTAGTGACGTTCATTGATGGTGTTTCTTTCAATTAACTTACATAGTACTCGAAAATTGTTTATGATTGTGAAATAGTGGTGGTCACAGAGAACACATATTATTCGTTATTTATGTTTGTAGCGGAATGACATTGACAATATTTAACCCTTTACCCAACAAACCGGCCAAAAACGGCCAAATAAAGCTGCAACAGCCTAAATTATCTTGGGTCTGTCTCAATAAAACCATACAAATATGGATATCATTGGAACCGGCTCATTGACCACATTATGATGGTTACAGTTATGCCCTGTGCCAATGCATTCTCTTATATATGCGAGTCGACCATAGGTCGCCTCGCATATATAAGAGAAAGCATTGGCCTAAAAAAAAAAATTGTAACACTTTTTACCATTTTTTCTTACATTCTTTAGAATTTTTAATGTGTTAAGCCAATGCATTCTCTTATATATGCGAGGCGACCTATGGTCGACTCGCATATATAAGAGAATGCATTGGCACAGGGCCGTTCTGTTGGGTAAAGGGTTAACTGTCCTGAATAGCGTACAATTTTTCTCTTTGAGTGAGATGTGGAGGATTATGTTTACGAGGCGCTAGCGGAGAGAGAATTATCATCGCATCTCACGAGACTGACAGTACCTGTTGACTGCTGTGTTTATCATATTTTCTATAACAAGAACACCAATGTAAGAAATGGTAAAGCGCTCAAGATCATATATTATAATTATACCAGTGATTTTAATTATATAATATAAAATATATTGGATTCGCGAATGACAAATTCAGAATTCCGTTAAACTAACAATAACAACCAGCACCTAATTAACGAACCGGCGGCCGACTCGGCCGTCCGACCAGAACCCCAGTGGGCTGCAGAACGAAAAATGTCTATAAAAGTTGAAATACAAGACTTACAAATTATTATCTTTTTCATTTCTTTTATTTGTAATTGACATAGTTTGTCACAAACCAAAAATCAACATTATTGACATAATATTGTAAAGGACAATAAACGAAATTGAAATTCCCAACTACACCTTTTACCGGACTAGGCCTCCGGGTCGCGCTGTTCGACTTTTAACACGTTGAGTGCCACTACGAGTTATCTCGCAGTACGCAACCTTCGCAGGTTGCCACTACGAGTTAACTCGTAGTGGTTTCCATGTCGTGTAACTGACAAACGGAAGCAGTGGAATAGGTCGATATACCACGAACATCAGAACAGTGATTTTATCAAATAAATAGTGTGCCCCCCCCCCCCCTTATATCGTTCAACTGAAGTGAGCGCCATCAGCACATATATTCTAGTCAAAATGGTCCAGTTGTGAGTGAATAAAGCTGACACTGTCTCACTGAATGACCACAAGAAGCAGTCGTGTGTGGGCAATTAGACTGGGTTTTTGGTATTCAACAGACTGACAATGTGCACGCATGCAACAGACACAGTCAGGGTGGATATTCACAATGTTCAAACATGCGAAGGCAGTAATTGTTTCGTGGAATGGTTACATCGTTGTGTTCAACACTTTGAAATTTCGCACAACCACCCACACACGTCACACACTGAGGCCTACCAAATCTGTACCCTCGCACTCATGTGCGAGTGGACGAATCCAACACAAGATAAGCGGATAATCCATGACGTTACGCGCGTTGAAGCTACCATTATCTCATTATTAGGGAAGTTGTTTTTGGAATGCACTGTGCGGCTCCATCTGGGGGCTAGGTATTTTATTATTTATAATTCAAGTAAAGCGGAACAATTTTTCAACAAAGCTACATTGTACCCTCTTCTGAATGTGTTGGACAATGGAAAGCGTAACAATTACCGTACTTTAGACGTCATGCAGTTCGTCGAACTGTTCTACATGTATGTACGGATAAATGGTTTTGTGTAGTATAGAGGTTTACAGTAAAGGGTGACTTATTTCCAGACGGATGGATTATATGGAACCGTTACATGTAGCACACTCCTGAATGTACAGGGATCTATATGGCTACTGCTGCATGGTTGTTTTAATTTTGTGCTGACAATTCTTCCTACATTATTATTTTGGGCTGTACTTTGGAACCCTATAGCATACGCCTAAATCAGGCTAAATGTGAGATAACTTACAATGACGGAAACAACAGAAGATGCATGCTCGTAGTCATTACTGGACGAAATAAACTCATCCTCACAGGAAACAAGTTCACCCGATTACACGTCGGATTCACAGTCTGTAGCCATGCATGCTCATATAAGTAATTTGCTCCACCGTGCATCAGCCATAATATAACTATATATCGAACTATAACCACCACAAGGGCACTCACACCTTCATAACTATGCTTACCACCAAAATAACTTGTTTGGGTTACATTCTACTTCTTATTTGTTGCTCAAACGTGTCCAATTGTGTCTACGAGATAGCTCGTAGTTGGCACTGGTGGTGGGAATACCCAAGTTCCTTTCGCCAGTGCCGGCTACGAGTTATCTCGTAGTACTATCAATCGCTGTTTCTGTCATCTAAAGTCGCGACGTCATCCAATTCTTGCTTCATTGAAGCCAAATTATGGTCTACTAACGGTATCTCTATCGTGCCACGATGGCAAACTGGCGAGATTACTAATTGATTTCCGGCACTTAACGTGTTAAATCCGTCCCAAAAATGCCCATTCTATACATAAAACCCCCAGCGCAAACTCCAGCGCCCAGGCAAAACGAATAATTTGTACATTAGTATACACGCCGCGCGCGTAACGACCCAGACCACAATGAAACAAACGGTTAGACCCAATGTGGTCATAAAGCAACATCACCAGCCATTTATGTTAAAATGACGCGAAATGATACCGAATGATGCACAGATTGACGTCACGACGCAGTGCTGAGTGTATGCTAACATATTGAGAGCAGGATAACACGTTTTGTATTTTGGGAACGGGGATCTGATTTACATTTTGACGTAAAAAGTTTATGAAAATATAATACAAATTGTTATTTCTTACTAACAAATCTAGAATCTTACAAAGGAAACTCTTCATAGTATCGATCTCCGGGTGGCGATTAGGCTAATTGGGTCCTACTTGTATAATAGATTCGTGGCTTATGTCACAATCGACTTATTATATCGCTGTGATGTATGGGTTTCGAATTCCTACTCAATTATAACACACAGTCTATTGACTCCAATTTGACAAACATTAGTCAATAAATGGGCTCCCTGAAGCATACCTCGTTACGAAAATGTGTCGTGATAGTCGGTGTTAGATACATGTTCACATATATGTCATTGATAAAATAAAAATGTGTATGTTGAGGTAACGTGTCAAAGAAAGTATCATGTGGCTAAAATAATAATGCTATTGACAAAAGTGTTAGTTTAAACATATGTTATTGTATCACTAATGTACAATTGGGACTGGGGAACAAGTTATACACAAGTGTTGCCCAATGGCCCAGCGCGTACCTTGTTTTGTAGAGATACAACGCTTTTAAAATATAAAACTATGTATAATAAACAAGATCTTTGTTGATAAAACTTAACAATATAATACAAAAACAACCATTGATATAGCAAAGAGACTGGAAGAGTCGACAAATTTGACTGCAGTACATATACGTTTGCTGATGTACGTGTAACTAAGACCTTTAGTTCATGAAAATTGTGTGCTTTGAACAATATCGAGCATCTGTCTCAAGCATTAATGTGAATATCGATGGCTAGAAAATAAATATGAATTATTATATTGGGGGAACGATTTTATCACCATGCCCAACAATTGCAACGATATAACCAATACCTCCTCGGAAACATGTCAAACAGTAACTGTTTATTCTTGTTGAGCAATCCGAAACATTCACATCTGAAGACACGAAGTTATTACGCGCGCTCCGTGTGTATAATAATGTATAGCTTCCTGTTTCGCCTGGTCGCATGGGTGTTTTATTTATGGAAAGGGAATATTTGGGAGGATTAAAGGCCGATCTGCGACCGGAGGCCGAGTCCGGTAAAAGGTGTAGTTAGGAATTTCAATTTCGTTAATTGTCGTTAACAATATGTCATTAATGTTGATTTTTTGGTTTGTGATAAGCTATGCTAATTAAAAATAAAATAAATAATAAAGATAATTTGTAAGTCTTATATTTCAAGTTTTATAGACATTTTTCGTTCTGCAGCCCACTGGGGGTTGTGGTCGGAGACGGCTGAGTCGGCCGCCGGTTCGTTAATTAAGTGCTGGTTGTTATTGTTATTTTAACGGAATTCTGAGTTGGTCATTCGCAAAACTATTAAAGTTTATATTCTATAATTACTATCATGGGTATATAATATATGATCTTGAGAGCGTTACCATTTCTGACATTGGTTTTCTTGTACTTTGTCTTCACAACATCGGTTTGCCATACCAGCATCATAACAGTTTAGAGGACACGCACACACCCTGGCATATGTAACACAATAAGCTTAACGATTACGTCTCGCAACACGCACACACCCTGGTATCTGGAAGTGGTAAGCCTAACGACCACGTCACGCGACACGCACACACCCTGGTATGTGGAACGCGATAAGCTTAACGATTACGTCTCACGACACGCACACTCCCTGGTATCTGGAACGTGATAAGCTTAACGATTACTTCTCGTAACACGCACACACCCTGGTGTCTGGAACGTGATAAGCCTAACGATTACGTCACACGACACGACCACTTGCATCAGGCATGGATGTGGGTGTCACTCGCTATAAACGACAGACTGTAGTTTATAAACTATGAACATGGATGCACATGTTTATTGTGGGCTTTTTGGTAACAATAATTGAAACGTGCATTAAAAGGAAATTTATTATAAATTTGGTTGTTGTTGCCGCTGTTGTGGTTGTTGTTAGAACTGACGCTGGGAAGAGATATATCAGTTTAAGATCGATATTGATAAACTGAATTTCAAGGCAGGACCGATTGCATTTCCTGCGGCCATTATACATATTCACCATGCGTCATCATTAATCGAGCCGTCATACCCATTCGTAACACGTCATCATTAATCAATCGAATGACCGCCGATTGATATTTACGCCTACCTGGGCGGAAAAATTACTTTCCCAATTTATTCCATTTAAACGTCAGAAAGTCATATTTCATGCAGATTCGCGTTTGTTACATATCGACGAGTATCGATTGACAGGTGCATTTAATGTAAACATATTTTAGTTTCCAAATCCAAACAAATAACATAATATAAAGATATGACATAAATATACAAAATATAAGAGTTATTTATGGAAATGGGGATCAGCAACAAGCCCGAGTGCTTATGCGAAGTCTTCTCCTCTTTGGTGACATGTCCCTTCCCCAATAAGTGAGAGAGGGGAATCGATCAGACGGGAAGATATGGAAATGACGATCTAGGAGAAGTGGATATATATAACTAAATTTGTGTTAGGGAAGGAAAAAGGAAGAAGATAGTGTTATAGATAGCATGATACAGGGAGAGCGAGAGCACGAGCGAGGTAGAGGGTGAGAAAGTAGAAGACAGGAGGGGGACAGGCGAATCGTGAAATTATGACAGTAGTGGGGAGTTTTCAATAATTGAGTTGTTGCGTGGTTAAAAGTATGCTCATCTATACTAATGTGCATGCGTCAGGCGACATGGGCGGGGGGAGCAATCACAAATGCATTTCACTGTCAGATGAAACGTATACAAATCATATAAAAAACGCAAGTCGGTCGGTTCTACTCGATCAAGAGAACAGCCATGTATTATAGACTTTGTTCAACATCGCAGTTAAGGGTACAACATTCTGCTTACCCTGGCCTCATCATTCTCAATACATCAACATTGTTATTCAATTATGAGATCGACAGCGGTTGCCCGATACGATAAAACCAAACACAGGCACAACCCAACACAGTGACAACCAGACACAGTGACAACCCGACCGACGGACAACCCGACACAGGGAAAACCCGACCCAGTGACAACCAGACACAGTGACAACCATACACAGTGACAACCCGACCCATGGACAACGGGGCACAGTGACAACCCGACTCGGGACAACCAGATATGGTACAACCCGACACAGTGACCACCGACGCAGATACAACCCGACCCAGGGACAGCCCGACACAGTGTCAACCCGACACAGGGACAACCCGACCCAGGTACAACCTGTCACAGTGACAACCCGACACAGGGACAACTCGACACAGTGACGATCCGACACAGGAACAACCCGACACAGTGACAACCCGACACAGTGACAACCCGACCGAGGGACAACCCGACACAGTGACAACCCGACACAGTGACAACCCGACCGATGGACAATCCGACACAGGGACAACCATACACAGTGACAACCCGATACAGAGACAACCCGACACAGGGACAACCCGACACAGGGACAACCCGACACAGTGTCAACCCGGCACAGAGACAACCCGACACAGAGACAACCCGACACAGAGACAACCCGACCCAGGGACAACCCGACACAGCGTCAACCCGGCACAGAGACAACCCGACACCGAGACAACACGACACAGGGACAACCCGACACAGAGACAACCCGACACAGAGACAACCCGACACCGAGACAACCCGACACAGGGACAACACGACACAGAGACAACCCGACACAGAGACAACCCGACCCAGGGACAACCCGCACAGTGTCAACCCGGCACAGAAACAACCCGACACAGGGACAACCCGACACAGATACAACCCGACACAGGGACAACCCTACACAGTGACAACCCTACACAGTGACAACCCGACACAGAGACAACCCGACACAGAGACAACCCGACCCAGGGTCAACCCGACATAGAGACAACCAGACACAGAGACAAACCGACACAGAGGCAACCCGACACAGAGACAACCCGACACAGGGACAACCCGACACAGTGACAACCCGACCCAGGGACAACCCGACACAGAGACAACCCGACACAGAGACAACCCGACACATAGACAACCCGACACAGGGAAAACCCGACACAGAGACAACCCGATACAGAGACAATCCGACACAGAGACAACCCGACCCATGGACAACCCGACACAGAGTCAACCCGGCACAGAGACAACCCGACACAGGGACAACCGACAGAGCGACAACCCGACACAGGGACAACCCGACACAGAGACAACTCGACCCAGGGACAACCCGAAACAGGGACAAGCCAACACAGGGACAACCCGACACAGTGACAACCCGACACTGGGACAACCCGACCCAGGGACAACCCGACACAGGGACAACCTGACCCAGAGACAACCCGACCCAGATACAACCCGACACGGGGACAACCCGACACATGGACAACCCGACCCAGAGACAACCCGACACAGGGACAACCCGACCCAGTGACAGCCCGACACAGGGACAAACCGACACAGGGACAACCCGATCCAGAGACAACCCGATACAGAGACAACCCGACACAGTGACAAACCGACACAGTGACAAACCGACACGGGCACAACCTGACCCAGGGACAATCCGAATCGGTACTACCCGACCCAGGGACAACCCGACACAGTGACAACCCGAACCAGGAACAACGCGGCACAGTGACAACCCGACACGGGCACAACCCGACCCAGGGACAACCCGACCAGGTACTACCCGAACCAGAGACAACCCGGCACAGTGGCAACCCGACCCGGTACAATCCGAACAAGTGACAAACCGACATAGCGACAACCCGACCCGGTACAATCCGACCAAGTGACAACACGACACAGGGGCAACCCGACCCAGTACAAACCGACACAGTGACAACCCCACTCAGTGATATATGGTATGCAAGTCGACGCATGTTTGTAATATTGTGATGTGAGACACGGTTGTATGGTGACATAAATGTGACCCGTCATATCAAAACCAGTCGTTAGCCGAAACATATTTTATTTGTGTTATTTGTTGCATGATATAGAGTGTGATAATAGCATTACATAGGTTGCGCGTTTAAGATGTTGTTACAGTCCAAAAGTTATATGATTTTGAATGTCAGTGTCACCATGAACCGATTCCAGATAATCATATTTAAAGACAATTTAGCTAAATTCTGAATAAATATACACCACTATAATGTCCAAATTACATACGCACATTAATAGACACAAATTACACATTAATATACACAAATTACACATTAATAGACACAAATTACACATTAATAGACACAAACTTCACTTTATGCTACTTTGTCGACAGAATAGAACTATATGCGTATCAAAACCAAAAATCATAATTTTTTCGAATTAATTTTATATTTTATGTATTACCCAGTATTAGAAATTCCGACTTACGACTGGTTTTGAATTGGCGGGTCACATATAGTATTTTCTGGATTTTGACCCGCAAACTGATAACTTTTTGGAATTCAAATTTACTGTCACCAGGGAATGTAAATATGTAGGCGTACATTGATAATGTTTACACGTTTTGTTTGAATACCAAAATATATCATCAGTGTCTGGAAAGTAATAATAATTTAAACGAGCGACAGTTTCACTTTTAACAGTACAACAAATTGAACAGTAACCGGAAATCAACATGCATCTGATTGACCCAAATACGTGACACCGATCATATGATATGTAGCAAACCGCTTGCAGTGGTACAATCATTGCGTCGTGACGTCATTCTTCAAGCTGCAGTTAAATATTGAAAGCTGCAGTAAAACAACTAAACATAATATAGTGAAATAACAAATTGCGACTTTTTACCATCATTTTGTTGACTTAATATACGTCTAAACAAACGTACATGGACAATAACACACAATAACGCACATCAGTCAAGTCGAACAACGAGTGATAAGTGGTCACCATTTTGCTGAGTATCATGCAAAAATCGTCAATATATATATTTGGCCAAACAAAACAATATTAGCGGTTTGGGTTTCAATGCCAATCCTATTTTAAACCCCCTAAAGTTTTTTGTAAGAAAATTTCATTAAAACACAAAAAACACACTTAATCTGCTCATAATATGTTGATTTCTAGTAAAAGTATTGTGTAATATTAAAATTATACAAAAGTAATCAAAAGTAGTTTTATGTCAATCTTGCAGAGTAAAATACGAACATGAAAAGTCATAAGAAAATTAAAAAATTAATACAAAACAAGAGGTCTGATTCCATGAAATGAGATATACTTTCATGGTATCGACATTTCAATGGCTGTACTCTATATATGTATTTAGTTCTCACAACACGCATTTTGACCTAAGCTATATCACATGGTTTTATATCATACTAGCAGGGTTACCCGGCGTTGTCCAGGTTAAAGTGATGTGAAACCCTCTGCATATTGTAGATATTTGGTGGGAATAGAGGATACTCTTGTTCAAAGCGTTACACATTCTCTTAAATTATATATCCAAATAGCATCACAAAACATGATTCTTACACATGGCATAAGAAGTAGCTCACCTTGTCGGATCGGAGCGATTGTCGTTTTGTTTATCGCGATTAATCCGTCTCACCAATAAAGAACTATTTATTTATGTACAACTGCGTATACTTAAGACGTTATAACATGAACATCATAAACACATTAGTTCTCAAAAATAAAGACGACAATTTGGGTTTTACATAGAGATGTATCAATAAATCTAGTGGGTTTGACTAAGATTTAGAGGACACCTGGTTATCATATCTCCATGAAGATACATATGTTTTAAAGAAATGTCCAGGTGCTCATCGGTCCATGGTGTTATAAACTGGCTAATTATTCTCAGTTTAAAAGAAATGTTGATATGCAACTATATCAGTTACAAGTGGCAGACACAGAGCGAGATTTTGAGTTTTTTTTGTTAGGCGATGAGTTTGTTATAACACATGAAATATATCCTCTGTATATTGTGCAGATATAACTACGTTTTCTTTTATCTGAGAAGAAATTATATTTGACGACACACTGTGACCACGATTGTTGAACAGGCCTTCTATACATTTACATATCTCTTGTAACTTTTTGTGGAAACTATATTGAATGGGACAGACTCTATTGTATTATAATATTAACATGAGCTATTCTAATATTTTAACATTCACGTTTATATTCCTCGTAAAATTGTAAAACTTTACCCCTTGGTGCCCCTAGATTGTACCCCGTGAATTTATATATAGAACACACACAGACATACATATATTTGCAATTATATATAGGCACCAACTGTGACGGTTCTAAAACGTACGATTTGAGAAGAATGTGTATGAATGTGATGTTAATTGGCACTAAACATATTTCTATCAGTTTTGGTGACCCGCCCGTCCCACATTTGACAACATTAAACCACAACTTTGACTCATTATGGAGATGAATATATAAAAAACTGTTGAAAATTGGCGAGTATACAAATTCATATCAAATTTAGGGTCCTCATATCTCTCACCCACACGCCACCAATTTGGCATATTTAAACCACACGATTAGTTTCCTCGAATCATGGATAAGAATATGTATCAGTCTGGTGGAAATCGGCGCTATACATGGTGTTGATCAAGTTATGTGTCCCTCTCACCCTCTGTGGACCCCTGTCTCGAATGGCACCACTTTTGACAGCTTTAAACCACACAATTAGATTCCTGATATCATGGGGGTAAATATTTATAAGTTTGGTATTAATCGGCGACTAAACAAATTTTTTTTATTAAATTTAGTGCTCATCCCACACCCAACACCATTTCTCAAACAAACGGCCCCAACATAGCGTCTTTAAATTACATGATTTGGTTCCTCGTATCATGTATAAGAGTGTGTATCAATTAGGTGAAATTGGCGCTATAATTATTGTGTATTATGTTTTTTCAATTTTAAGCCACACCATTAGACTCCTCATACAATGTGGATGATTTTGTATAAGACTGGTAGCAATCGGTGACCAATTCTTATCAAATTTAGTGTCTACCCCCCCCCAATCTCACATCCAAATGACACCAATTTGGCGTCTTTAAATCACACAATTAGATTCCTTGTATCACGGAGAAAAACGTGTATCAATTTAGTGGAAATCGGCGCTAAAATTAGGTGTATCAATGTTGGTGCCACTCTCCCTTTCAGTGTACCCCTGACTCGAATGTCGCCACCTTTGACAGATTTAAGCCATTAGACTTCTCATACCGTGTGGTTGATTTTGTATATGTTTTTGTATAGAATTGGCGAGTATACAAATTCGTATCAAATTTAGGGCCCCAATATCTCTCATCCAAACGGCACCAATTTGGCGTATCTAAACCAAACGATTATATTTATCGTATCACGGAGAGAATTATCAATCTGGTGGAAATCGGCGCTAAACATATTGTTCATCTTGTTTGTGTTCCTCTCACCCTCTATGCATCCTGACTCGAACGGCCCCACTTGTGACATATTGTGACATCCTTAAACCACATAATTAGACTCCTGGTATCATGGAGATGATTATTGATAAGTTTGTTACTAATCGGCGACTAAACCAAATTTGATCAACTTTAGTGTCCACTAACCCCCATCTATCACCCAAACAGCACCAACATGGCGTCGTTAAATCACACTTTCAGAATCCTCGTATTATGGATAAGAATGCATATCACTTTAGTGGAAATTGGCGCTAATATTATTGCGTATCACTTTTGGTGCCCCTCTGCCTTTCAGTTCAACCCTGACTCGAATGACGCCAATTTTGACAGGGTTAAGCCACACCATTAGACTCCTCGTATCACGGGGATGATATTGTATAAGTGTGGTGGCAATCGGCGACTAAACCCATTGTTATCAAATTGAGTGCCCTCCCACAATCATTCATCCAAACGACAGCAATTTTGAGTCTTTAAATTGCACAATGAGATTCCTTGTATCATGTAGAAGAAATAATATCCATTTAGTTTTATCAAGTTTGGTTCCCTCTCTTCTTCCGTGCATCCCTGACGCGAATGGCGCTACGTTTGACATATTTAAACATTTAGTTTCCTTATATCATGGGAATTATTATATAAAAGTTTGGTGGCAAAATTGTTTCTATCTCTGCCCATTTTCTACCCCTGACAACGGCGTCACTTTATAAAATGTTAACCCACACCATTATCTTTCTCGAACAAGTTACCCCGAGTAGACCGTTTGGTGCCAATTAGATGGTCCATCGGCGCTAAACTTAGTTTAAAATTTTGGTGCCCCTCTCCCCTTCCGTTCAATCCTGACTCGAACGGCGCCACTTTTGACATATTTAAACCACATCATCAGATTCCTAACATCATGGGGATTATTATATATAAGTTTCGTGGCAATCGGCGATATTTTTTCTGCCCCACCCCATTTCTGTCGCTGACGACAACGGAGTCACTTTAGAAAATCTTAACCCGCAGCATTATCTTTCTCGTAAAAATTACCCCTAGTAGACCGCTTTGGTGCCATCTAGATGGTCCCCTGTGACAGACAGACAGACATTCGCAAATATTGATATAGATAGTTCGAACAAGCGTGGCAGTGTTGGGTTGTTTATGCCATTATAATGTATCATGTTGCTAACCGACTGACAGTGCGGTGCCCCAAGCCAAACGTTTAGTTCGATTCGGTGGGGATATATTTGAGGGCCACTTACCACACCTCCCGATGATGCAAAAATTATGTCCGACCGTCACGAAAGTTGGCTTGTCGGATGCCATCGTATTCTAGAGCAAAATAGTATAAAGCATGCTGAGGGATTTTGAAAATTATATCAGTTTCGTATTCAGTATCTTTCAGTAGTTTCATTGGTGACATCAGTTAATTATTCAGTTTGATAATTATGATATTGGGGTTAAGATGCAAGCCAGAGTCTAAATAAAACAAAATGTATCAAATATCCGTTAAACTGCAATCGGTGGAATCTGCTGAACTGTAACCGAGTAATTGCTTAACGGGATTTTGAACTGTTGAACCGAGGTGGATGTCCGTAAAAATGTTAATTATTGTGTTACCCGCCCTGTACTTGGTTGTGGCCCATCGATTGCAAGTCATTTGCATAACCTATACCTGACTATCCTATAGTTAAAAATCGGTTAAGCTACTTTCGAGGGAATCTGCTGAACAGTACTCGACTAAGTGCTGAACTGGATTTTAAAACTGGATGGGGGTAGGTGCACAACTATTCCCTCCCTGTATTTGGTTTTGAACTTTTGGTCCATCGATTAAAAGTCATTTGCATTACCTATACCCGACAATAAGTCGTTAAAAATATGTTAATCTGCGTTCGGGGTAATCTGCTGAACTGTACGATATAAAGTGCTGAATGGGATTTTGAACTGTTGAACTGTGTTGGAGGTCGGTCAATTGTGATCCATCACTGTACTTGGCCCATCGATTACATGTCATTTGCACAACCTATACTCTGCTGACTTCGTTAAATTGAGTTAAACTGCGTTCGCAAGAATCTGCTGAAGTGCAGCAGCCGAACTGCGGAACGGGGTGTTTAACTGATGAACGGGATGTTTACATGCTGAACGGGTGTGGCGGGTGGTCAAGCAGTGCCGTAATCTATTATTGGGAAATAACACATATATCGTTACAATTGAATTAAACTGAACTCAGGAAATATCTGTCAACAACTGATTAATAATAATAATAATAATAATGACCAGTTTTATATAGCGATTAACCAATTACTTGCTCTAACACGCTTGGTACAATATTACCCAGTCATTTAGGTGCATCTAGTCAGGTGTGTGTGCGCACTGAGATTAGTGAAGAGGTCGCGTGGCATATATGGCGAAATAAACCGACAGGCGTGGATGTACATGATCTTGTTTCAAAAGCGAGATACATTTTATTCGAATTGGAGTGGTGCTTGGTCGCGGAACACGGCCAGAAAATGACACAATTCGATAGTGAATACGAAACCGACACATTCATTTTATATTAAGAGTGACATGTTCTCAGCATCTTTCTCACTCGACGATCTATTCTGTGTGTTGAATCGAGGCATTGTGTCAGCTTCAATTTGTTCTGACATGTTGTTCTTGTTTACAGCTGTATGGGACTGACACTGATAGTAAAATTGAGATCCCTTCTGAGGTTTCATTCTTGTATATGTATGTCCAACATAGCCTGTATACAAAACTGAAATTCCTTCAGAGTTTTCCTTCTGGTTTCTGTATTTTGTATAATACTCCCAGTATAATGTTGAATTCCCATCGGAGTTTTCCTTCTGGTATATGTACTCATTAATTGATTTTCCCTTTCATTTATAAATATTTGATTGTAATGATATGCTTAGCCTGAATTCATGCAGGCTACCATCGGCTAACTACGGCTTACCAAACTCAAGTTCCAACTAGAAATGCCAATAGCAGTAAGTACACAGCAGAGATATACATGTAGACACACCCATGGTTATATATTGGCAGATCTGAAAAGATGTAATATCTTCCTAAGGGAGAACTCTACAAAAGTTGTCGAATACAATTAATTGTTTATTTGACAAAATATATTGGGGAGCTTGATATTTCTGCGCTATATACATGTACATGTAAGTAACATGTGATAAGCACCACTATGCACATGCAATAATGTATACACATCCATAATATTGATTATCAGTGTCTCAATATCAGTCTACAATTTATAATCTGACTATGCAATACAAGTCAACATTCCAATACATAGTATATTAGGAATTGAGAAGTACATGTATAATATACCTTGCAACTATAGGGGTTGGTTACAAAATTATGCTATATTCGATCAAATATTGCAATGCGATCGTTTCAAACCTAACACCGATGATTGGCGGGACTGTTATATCTGCTCTATTAATCAGATCACAAATTTACGAATACATTTCTACGCTTTAAATGAAAGGCGCGTATGTGGAAAATATGTCAATTAGCAACATAGATAAGAGAAAATAAAATGTAAATATGCACGCGGAGGCAGACCATTCAATCATTATCGAGGGTGTGTACGTATGTCAGTGCCTGGGCGCCTAAAATTTCACAAGTAAACTTTAAATAGTTTGGACCGGGAATATTGAACATATCAAACATTAACATTCTAGATACTATTGCAATCGGCATGTATGCAACATTGAGAAGAAAAGTGTAGCTCTAAATATTCAGTACACCGGTGCCGCGTTCATATGGTCTAAGTAAGTCGAAAAATATAACGAAATAATGCATGGAAACTGTATATATCTGCAAATTTCTAGAGATGTGATAGCGAGTGAAATTAGAAGTTCTTAATTTTTCACGCAAACGCTATTTATTTAATAAGCCTCTTCCGAACAATCACACACACTGGTCAGTGTTAGGTACACATAGAATCCCCTCGCACAACAACTACATTGACTGCCACCCAATATGGCATGGATGTGGCAACTGTAAGTAGCAACATGTGTGCCCAAAGCTATTTGTAATTATAATTGTAAAACATTTGAACGGATCACAGACTTGCTATAAATCGCTTTGCTACTATATGTTTGTGATCGGTCCAAGTGTTTCTAAACAGTTTCATTACATCAGGAAATGAATATTATTCCTTAAGACATTTAAATTTTATTTACATGGAACTGTCCAACTAAATGTGTAGTGTGCTTAGTGCTCAACAAAAAGATGTATGAAGTGACTGATTTAACCAAACATAATTATTTGCCTCATAAAATGCTGCCACATTAACATTTCGCCTTGTAAAACCATTCGCAATATCAACATGTGTGGGTCCAATTGATATTCACCTAATCTATAGTTCTGTATTAACAGGCAGTATCCTTACTGATGAACACATCAAAAGCAAAAGTCTGGATGATACTGCTAAACTTCAAAACACATTCAGATCTCTCGACATATTCATAATAGCATATCCATGGAATTTCCCATTTAGATGTATATTGTTCCTCTTTATGATAAAATAATGTGTAATTTGGCTGATTTTAATCCAACATCTTCCCCACAACATGCTGTTACAGTACCAATGCGACGAAGGACACCCTTCAAAATAGCAACCTATGAGGGTCGAATTGCTATGCACTGGACACTCATACTGAGTCCGTGCCTCCATAACTTTGACATATATATATATATATATATATATATACATGTATATATATATATATATATATATATATATATATATATACGCCAGTACCAGTAATCGTATGGCCACAGATGCAATTTCGGAGAAAGTTCACTAACATGTTTCCGGAATGGCAGATCAAGAATTTCGAATGTAGTGGGTTCGAACCCATGTTCAGACTGATACACTTCCTAACTATCGGTGAAAGGGCTTCCTTTTTAAGGATGTCACTGTAGCTGAGGTCGTTAGGTCGTGGATAGGATAATCACAGTGTGGGCTAGACGAGGTTGGCGCGGGTTCGAACCCCGACCTGGATGACAATCGGGCCGATTTCCAAGCTTAATTTGGTTTGAGGGACATCTTGGCGTACCATTCCAATCAACACAGTCATGGCCATTTCGATAAGAAATGAGAATTTGTTCACGCTCCCTGAGTTAAGCAAATATGAAGCAATGAACACTCATACTGAGTCCCTGCATCCAGAACGTATATATTGACCAACCATGTTCCTTGCTGACCTAGTCATCAAAGGCATGGTTACAAACCCTATATACAAAGCAAATTACAGCTTAATGCGAGTTACCTTTATGGACACTTTCGGAATTTTCTTCGCGAAATCTGATTATGTTTTATATTATCTGTAGTTATGTGTTGAGTAACTCCGTTATTTCCAATGTATGTGTTTTAAAATTGTTTTCAGTTTTGTGATCTGCTTCTCTCCAAGATTTATATTATAAATTTCATCTGATTTAGAGACGAAAACAAAGTTGGTGCCACGGACCACCACTCCGCAGAACCACAATACTGAACCGATATTGTCAAACTTTGGCGCACTACTTGTGCTCTTTACCGGTCACATCGGCTTATGATTCGACCTCCAATAACGGTAACGTTGAAGGCCTATACATGTAACTCTGAAATATTTGAATGGATTTTCGAAATTCTTTCAGTTTCGTGATCTGCCTATGCTGTAGAATTTTATATTCCAAGTTTCATCTGATTCTGATACGAAACATTTGTACCACGGTTCACACTTCCCTACACCCACAATTCTAATCTGACACAGGCAAACTTTGGCGCACTGCATGTATACTAGCTCTCTTTATTCCGGTTACATCGGCGTATTTTACGACATCCTGTGTCTTACATTTTTATGGGCGTTCCGGTCGCTAGCAGTTTGGACAAAAATTATACATTTGATGGCCCATAACTCAGGTATTTCCACACGGATTTCAAAAATATGTTTGCTGCATGACCAATTGTATTCAGGGATTCCGTACACTTAAGTATGCGTGTTTTAGTTTTTTGAAAATCTTGCCCCATCCTATTGTTAAATATTGGTCCGGTCCTGACCTGTTGATCGTTGAAACAAAATTCAGTTATCTGGAATGATACTGGAGAACAAGATAGTACAATACATGAGAGGTGTGCCTATATATAGGCGACAACTCCACAGGGGAGACTCGGGCAAACGTGTTGATGCCCATTGTCAGTAGGGAATGTCGAGGTGTGCATACAGTCACATTTTCGATGCACTACTCCTCATAAATTCCGAGATCTTAAAATTACATTTTTTCCAGATAACTCTCGATGATAACGAGCATATGTTGAACGAAACCAGGATACCTTTATTTTCAGTATACCTTAGATGCCTCTATTCCCTAGAGAGTTCGCGTTCCTTCTGCCACTAGTTTTTGAATATTTCCAATTAACAAAAAAAGGCCCTAATATAATTTGTTTTTTTCTTCCTTGGTAACCGATACATATATCATGAACTTAAAGAATCGCAGTTTAGAGACAGAACATATTAAGTAGAGTGATTATATGTTGTCTTGACATGCGTATGTTGATCTGAAGTATTTGAAAGTGGCCCCCACCCATGCCTCGAAATTGGGTGACGGGATTAGAAAACTGTCAACCCCGGAATATAATGCGAATTTTGAGAACCCGTAAACCGTTATTATCCAATTCATTGGTAACTTCGTTATTTTCCAATGGATTTTAAAATTGTTTTCAATTATGTCATCAGCTACTCTCCTAGAGTGTATGTTATAAATCTCATCTGATTTGGCGACGAATAACATTTTGGCTATTGACAAACATATTGGTCTAATTTCAAACTTTAAAGGCCAAAATCTCCGCCATTTTCAAACGGATTTACAATCTGTTTTCACTTTCGTAATCAGCTTAAAGGTAGATGTTATATTCCAAGTTTCATCTGATTCGGGGACGAAAATAATTGGTACCACGGTCCACCCCACCCCATATCAACAATACTGAACCGACACTGGCAACATTTGGCGCACACCGAGCACTATTTATTATGGATGCTAAGATGTATGTGACTATCTCCAATGTTTGTTCGTTTAAAAGGAGATACGGCCGCAAGCCGATTGCCCCAAAATGTTTCGTTTTGAGTGCCATTACTCTTATATTTCTACTCAGATTTCGTGGTATATGATCAGCTTTATTCAGTTAAGCCATACACTAAAATAGGCCAGTTTCGTAACGAAAAACAAAATCGTTAAATTTGACCCCCACCCCAATGTAAAAATATTAGTTTTCGGTTTGGCGCAGAACTGAAAACAAACAGGACGAATATGAAACCAAAATTCAGTTATCTGGAATAATAGGGGAAGAAAACTGAGTACAATCAATTATAGGTATGTCTATATATGGGCGTTAACTCCGCAGGGAAAGCGGGGACACAAGTGTTGATGCCCGTGGCCAGTATGGCATATCGAGGTGTTTATATGGTCCAAATTTGGATGCTCTGCTCCTCATAAATTCCGAGATAGTAAAATTACATTTTTTCAGATAAATGGAGATAACTCCTCGGGGAAAACGCGGACAACATTCGTTATATGACTGTTGAATAGAACTCATTTGCCCCAACATACGTATACAGTTTGCTACTCTTCATACTTTCATATATTAAGGCGTTGCAAAAGTGTCCCGTAAAATACAAATAAAAATGAAAAATAATCGTAAAAGGGAGATAACTCCCTTAAAATTAAATTGGCCGAAATCGCGATATATTCATTTTCAGTAGCCCTTAGATGCCTACATTCGCTAGACATTTCGCGTTCCTACTGCAATTAGTTTCTGAGTATTTCCAATTAAACGGAAATCGGCACCAATACAAACATTTCCTTGTTTACACCATGGAAGTATACAAATAAAATTCCAAGCCAAGCTACCGACCCTATTTTTTGTTCGGCTTGTAACCCAAACCAGACATTTAATTGTCTTTGGCCTAATAACAAAAGACAGGAGGTCCGAGGTCTCAACTAAATAAGTACATGCAATTAATTCTGCATCAATCTCAATAGGTAAAACATTTAATTCTTAAACAATCTGGAAATATACTGAACATCCGATTTGCACACTGCACGTATAATAGTGTTTTGGTGACACGACACTCTATCGCAATCCATACATACTCCTATACGCCAGCACGTACTAAAGGAAGACATTCGATCATTCACTTACCACTCGCATTTCATTTCCTTTCATAGCCGAGTATAATTATATGTGACCCGCCATATCAAATCCAGTCGTAAGATGGGATTTTTTTTACCCTGTGCCAATGGATTCAAGTTATCTTATATATGCGAGTCGACCATAGGTCGCCTCGCATATATAAGAGTATGCATTGGCCTAACAATTTTTTACAATTTTAATATTTTTTTCTTGTATTCTTTAACAATTTTATAATTTCACCCATACAGAGCCCCAGACAAACATGAGCAGACGACACTCTTCTATATGCTTCTATATATATGTGGGGCTCCCTGCAGGGCAGTCTTGGGGCAATTACTTGTGAATGTAATTAATTACAATTACAATTACTTCAACATTTTTCAATTACAATTACAATTCTCATTACATCTATTTCACAATGTAATTAATTACAATTACAATTACTTTGAAATGTAATTCAATTACAATTACAATTACATTTCAGCACATAATTGATGTAGGAACACTTTTTATTTATATAAACTTTATTTGATAACAAAACATAAATTTAATACAAGCAAGATGAAATACATGGTGAAGCACACTTGGTGCAGAGCAGCCAATGTACTGAGTCCAGTATAGGTGTTCGTAGAACTGAGCGAATCATGATTTATAGCTGGCAATTCCAGCGTGTTGTATTGGCAGCTTGTAGTCGTGGTTGATCTTCTAAAAATTGGAATGATATAAGACATTTATGAACTTTGCTAACTATCTTCAATGCTTTCGCATTCTTGACCGATGTTTTTGCATACTGATAGATCCTAGTAGGTTGTTGATCACTTGCTGGTGGTGCCTGTGTGACCGTTGATTCATAGACATCTTGATGCTTTCGCTATAAAATGAAAATAATAGAGTATTTTAGTAACACACATGTATCCATCATTTAATTATTAAGGGAATAAGACTATCTCAGTAAGTCAGACACACAGCCAGGCCAATTGTAAAGGACAATGAGATAATCAACACTCTGATAGTTAATTAGAGTCATAATCTTAATTAGCCTTTGTGGCCACCAGCTTATGGGTAACACAATGCCTCCAATAGACAGTGCTAATTGGGGGATTACTGAAGCAGATATTTGTCCCCTCTTTGTCGTTCAGTTGCAAATTAGAAGGGACAAGATACAATGCATATACCAAATCAAATCAAATCAAATTGTTTATTCACATAAACCACAATCGTGGTACAAATGGTGAAAAAGAATTACAAAAATAAATTAAATTACCAATACCACCATATGACTGAAGTTATATATCAATGGAATTAAACAAAGCTAATACATATAAATGGAAACTTACCTTCAGATGTGTCACAAAATTGGAGGTAACTGGATATTGTAGTTGGGCAAAGTTTGCACTTCGCTTTCATAGGACACGATGTGTCTTTCTGCAAATTAAAATGCTGCCAGATTTTTTGTAAACATGCTCATAGCATTAGCAATGGTTGATATGAATTTCTACCATAGCATATATACCATATCAGATGGAGATAATGAAACATTATCATAAGAGTGATATATTATAGTGATATATTGTCTATTATTTGAAGTTGGTTTCTCATTGTATTTATCAAAACAAGCCTACTAAAAGGTTAACCAATGCTTAATCAAACAAACAGGAGGTGTCAACGCAATTAACCATTGAGACACAGTGGATAAAAACTCAGTGTTGTGACAACATAGTGATAGCCAATCACCAGTCTTACACTTTGAAATTTTGGAAAAAAATCATTTGAAGAAACCATTGGGTGAATCATGATTTTGAAGTAATTGAAATTAAACCCTAATTACAATTACAATTACATCCTAACCAATTACAATTGCAATTACATGTAATTGAGAATAAACTCAATTACCAATTACATGCAATTACTTGACAAAATGTAATTAATTACAATCAATTACAATTACAAATTACAATTACCCCATCCCTGCTGCAAGGTAATGGATGTTTTTTTTATTTTATGTCCTAAAAATTGTAAGAAACATTTATTTAAAAAAAATGATAAAAAATTGTTAGGCCAATGCATTCTCTTAAATATGCGAGGCGACCTATGGTCCAAACAAAGGGTATATGGAGGTTGTATACTGCCAGTATGAGGCTATTCTCTCATAAAATAGGCCTAGTATGTGGTTATTTTCACGAGAATAGGGTGCATACGAACGATGGTGATAGCACGCATTTCACTTTATCTTTAATTTTGTAAACGGTGTCAAATTGGAGAGTGCATCGTTAAAGTCTTATACACAGTTATCTTACCATAGAACATATCAGAAGTATTATACACAGTTATCTTACCATGCATGGAACATATCAGAAGTATTATACACAGTTATCTTACCATGGAACATATCAGAAGTATTATACACAGTTATCTTACCATGCATGGAACATATCAGAAGTATTATACACAGTTATATTACCATGCATGGAACATATCAGAAGTATTATACACAGTTATCTTACCATGCATGGAACATATCAGAAGTATTATACACAGTTATCTTACCATGCATGGAACATATCAGAAGTATTATACACAGTTATCTTACCATGCATGGAACATATCAGAAGACGTCAGCCACTTGTAATATACCAGGCACAAGAAGACACTATATTAGTCCGAATAGATGCCGATAGTGGTTGCATGCAAGCCAGTCCAAACACTATAACCTTCATCCAAGGATTATAGTACGCAAAGTTCAAGCTTATATAGAAAAACAAAACACAAATGTGTATGCATGATTGACCATCTGTCACATCACCACAAACACAATCATACGCTACACAGAGAAGTTCACCCCCTGAAATTACAATGTCATGCAAAACGAACGATATATTTACGTAATATTTGTTTCTTCCGTTAACAGTCGATAAACAGAGTTCTGCTGCTTCGGTCTTACATAATACGCCTGTTTGTTTCGCCGATTGGAATATCCCACAACAAATAACACAATGAAACCAATTGATTACTCACTATATAATTATCAATGCTAATCACAACTGATTATGTTTGTGGGTGGGAACTTACATGTACTTCATATAGTAAGGTACTCGAACATGTTGAAAGATTTACCATGCACGTCGGGCGAGTACTCGTCGTTTGCTTCATCTAGATACATAACTCATCTGAACAAAGATCACAATATCCTCGCGCAAATACGCATAATCGACCTGTAATGTAAAATAGGTACACAATGTGATTATTTGATTCTGAAATAAGCAGATACTGGAGTCATATCCGTTATTTCGTATTATGGCGCGGACCACTGTGGAAACACATGTTAAAGAGCGTACACATGGAAAGTCGTGAGTTGGCTTATGTGTGTCAATGTCCGCACATCATCTGCTTAGAACTGCCTGTTTATGAGTCGATAATGTGAATAAAAAGCTCTCAAAATGAGGCAATTCTAAGCTAATTCTACCTAAAACTAGTTATATTATAAGCAGATAATATGCGGAATTTCGGGATAACACTCTGAAAAAGTCAGTGAATGGAGCATGTATCAATGCTGTTAGTTTACTGTGTAATGAATCACATCTCCATATAAATTAGACCATCCAGGAATCTCTACTCTGGCTAAAGCCCGTAGATATTATATTCCAACCGGTACAAAACCCGGGAACTTGTTGATATTCTGATCCGTTCTGACAGGGTATTACTTTATAACATTGAACAAACACAGCAGGGAATATGTTTCTATGTAAATACATATTCCTCAATAATCTACTTCGCATCAGGGGGAGGTCGCGTCTCGATGCTGCATGTTTTTATGTGAGCTTATATCGCAATAAACATTGAATTAATTACACAGTACTAATTCCATAATTGTATGTGACGCAAAGCGAAATCGCTCACACAGTCACGTGCAATTTCGAGTTCGGACCTTCACCTACAGTGAAGTACATTATTAAGAAACAGCTGATAACTAACAAATATATTTCCCGATTTTTTATGTTTCTACTTTATAAGATTCCCTGTCAAAACTGCCCAGGATTTGTACTGGTGGAATGATACACATGAGCGTTAGCCACAGTAGAGATTCATGGCGTGATCTACTTATAAATATTACTGTTGGGAAGATGTAAGTGTTCTAGTGACATCGGTGAATTTTTTTCGAAGTTGTGAAATTTGAACGCCGAAATCTCCTTAACAACACATATTGTTGATATACCGGTTTTACCGTATCCAATCTGAGTTGTTGTATATTTAGAAAACACGAATGCTGAAATCTCCAGGGGCGATAACTTGCCGCCATTTTCGAGCAAATTATGATGTTGGTTCGCAGACCTGATATTAAGTTCAATAAACGACCATGTGGTTGAACTTATTATATGAATAGTTCTGCTCCTGTATTATCTGTTTTGTTGTGTCTGTCGTCTGCCTTATTACTTGAACACCCATCCAACCAGCGACGTGGCGACAGGGGGTGGGGGTGTCTTACCCCCCAACTTTGGTCAAAATTTTCAACAGTTGGAAATTTCATACGTGCCAAATCATTAGTTGGAAATATCATACCAACAATAGGTTGAAAATGTTCTTGTAGTTTGATTTTCAAACAATTTATTGGGGGAAATTAATTGATTTTGGACCAATTATTGCATATTTTCCTATTTTTTGTCAAAATTTTGGACTGGAATGGTCATCATTTGGAAATTTTCCAACCTCAGGGGGGTGACAGGTTGGAAATTTCCAGCAGTTGGAAAGCTTGTGTTCTGGTCCCTTCCCGTGGCCAGCCAAAGACTGCTAGCTAATTTAAGAAAACAATACATTCATTTGGTCAACATTGTCCTTGGAATTGTCATCAGTTGGAAATTTTCCAACCTCAATGGGGGATGTCAGGTCTGAAATGTCCAACTCTAGGAAGGCTTGAGGCTAGTCTAGATGCTAGGATTGTTCTATTTTCTTGTTCAGATTTCAAAATTTTCGCACACCGGTCCGAACCCTCCGCCGTGGCTAATACAAAACTCCTAATACGTTTAACAAAACAATATTTTACTACATTTGGTCAAACTTGTGTCATCAGTTGGAGATTTTTCCAACCTGATCGAGGGGGAGTATGAGGTTTGAAATTTCCAACACTAATTTTCTCATACCGGGCAAAACAACCATGATCAGCCCGGTGTGTCCTGGTCTCTTGCCCGTAGCCGTGTGGAATTTGTCTGGAATTAGACCACTATATGTTAGGATTTATGCAAAGGTTAAATATCTGAATATTCTTTATACCGGGAATATAGAACCACGGTTTATGAATATATAGGACATAATGTCTGAGCATTGAGGCGAAAGGAGGGGGTGCAAATGAAATTATGCAAAACTTGTGTTTGTTGATTCTGATTCAAGGGGGGGGGTGGAGTTGGAATTTCTCCAAGGTGGACACCCCCCGAACGGAAACCCTCTAGTCACGTCCCTGCCTCCAACTGCATAATGGACCGCACCAATGTTATACTCTTCTCACTGAATGTGGGGATCCATTCAGTATACACAGAGGTAAAATATGTGCAAAATGTAACATATTCCACACAGGTTGGGATGATACCTAAAACAATAGACACTTGACTAACACATATATGATGAAAATTTGCACAAAACCCTGCTCCAACATTAATTAAAACAAACAATCACACACACACTCCACCAAATGTTATAGCTGTCAGATCAATCATAAGCAATAAGCCCTTGAAGACACTACACTAAGTACTACACAGTCACAAAATAGTGCACGTAACTATGTTTATATTGGCAGAGGGGCTTCATAAGTTGAAAAAACGTGTGCCTTTGAAAAGTATATGCAAATAAAATACATTTCAAATCAATGAGAATGGACTGTGCTGAAATGGATGTGTCGACACACACATTAGTAGAATGAGCTTATGGTTGCTAGGAGACAAGGCGTTTGCAGATATACTTTAATTAGTTTTACAGCGCTTGCTGTATGCAATAGTGCACCCGATACTATATATTATATTCTTGTTTTAAATTATGAATAATATGCAGAGTGGCACGCAAGCTGAACAAAAGTGTTATACTCTTGGATGAATTCTGAATATCTAGTCAGGTTCGAAAATCTAAAAAAGCCCCTATAAACGAAAGTGCAGGCATTTTTCTTTCAGAAACTTTTGAGAATTGTTCCTAAAGGTATTTTATGCTTATTTCAAAAACCAATGTTGGCAAGTTGACAAATTATTTATGGTCAAAAATGGCAATTCAAAATGGCCGCAATCAAAACAAAGTCTAACTATACGTTTGTTGTTATGTGTTACTTTAAGACGTTCGAATATTGAGTATTTCCGTACTTTCGAACGAAATGGAACAAGAAGAAGTATACACAGAACATATTTGGTAATTTAAAGTGAACATGTTTGACATTTAAGCCCATGTATGCCCAAAAAACGCGAATTGTATAAATTATTACGGTGTTAAATGGCAGAAAGTGAAATATGCTGGAAACGTATCCTTCAAATGTTATAGACAGTTGTGTCACGATTCGTTCGAAAGTACGTACATGCATAATATTCAAACGTCTTAGAACAACTTATATCAGTAAACGAGAATCTAGACTTTGTTCTGATGGCGGCCATTTTGAATTGTCATTTTGGGACAGAAATAATAATTTGTCGACTTGCCAACATTGGGTTTTGAAATCAGCATACAAAATACCATTAGAAATAATTTTCAAAAGCTACTGAAAGAGAATTCCCTCACCTTTCACTTTTATTCCATTTTGAACCTGACCTAATCATTGTACAACTCAGTTCAGTATGATTTGACAAAAACAACGTTATTTTAAAATGGGCAATTTAACACTGAAAGTATACACTGCCAATCCGGTGTCTGATTCTTGATGATATAGCACCTGGCTGAGTATCATAATTGTGTACATAAAATTTCCACAATTACAGTTTCAATTCTCAATGACTAAGAAAAAATAGTCAAAGTGACTGAATCTAATGATCCCATTGGTCGTTTTGACAAACCGTTTCTTAGTCGTTGTGACTAACATCACTCTCGTCATTATGACAAATTTTCTACCTTAGTCATTGTGACTAAACTAACTTAGTTAATCATCATGTAAACAAACGTTTGACTAACCTAAGTTAGACATATTGACTAACTTTTTTCTTCAGTGTATAACTGTGACTTAGATTGTAAACCAGTCTTTTTGTAATGTAATTGTTTATTACTCATACACAATATGTGTAACATGAGAATTAGATATATAACATGATTAAACTACACTTTATATACAAAAAACAACAAAATAAGCAACACCATCGACCCCATCATCATATCACTAATCACTAATACCCTCCGCTATCCTCATCTGAACATGGGCCATCCGGAGGAATGATGTAGACTGTGGCCTCACAACAGTCGCCTTGTTCTGTCATTCCAAACACATCGCGGACGGTATATCTCCTTAAGTAAAAAAAAGAATGCATACATTTACATCAACTTGAAGAGCGTTTATAGTTAATCTATACCTGCTATTGTATGAATAAAGGGCGCTCGTTCACAGTTGTGGAAAGTTTAAGAAACAGTGAAAACAAATTCCAGTACATATACATTATATATACACAGAACGACACGAGTGTGTTAATGGGTTTGTTGATATGGCATGAGTGCGATGACACAAGTGCCGTGTCGACAAACCCATTAATAAACTCGCCCGTCCTAGAACCGCGAAACAACAGACAATGTTTATTCAGGCACCAGCAGTCATACAGGGCTTGTTTTGTTTGATTGATTGATTGATTTATTGCATAAGTCACATAACAGTGAAACAAGCATAACGTATATACACTATGTACACAACTTTGAATATCACATTTCATTTCATATACACAGCAGTAATTAGATTAGATTACACAATAATAGGCGATAAACTTAACAAGTATGATAAATACATGTGTTCACCCATAACAATAAATGATTTCGATTATATAGTATAAGACACCTTCTTAAAGGAACACCTGAGGAATATGCATAGTCTTTTTATGAGGCTTATATTTTGAAGAGATAGGAGACCATGGAATTTCTCTCTCGTAGGGTTCTTCCAAAAGTACTCAGGGATATATTGTTTTCTGATTTCATCCAAATGACTGCATATAATAACTAAATGGTATTCGTCTCCTAAATATTCTCCACGTATGGTGCATATCCTATTGTCATTATCATTCTGAGATTTCTTCCATCTTGCGCACTCTATAGGCAGTTTATGATTTGTCATGTATGATGACGCTTATTATTTTACAGTTCCGGTTTCGTGGTTGAGAGGAACGTCATTTACGTCATATGACGTCAACGGGATGCGTATGGAACGTATGATTCATGCAGGTATGTAGATATGGAACAACAGGTACACTGTACTTTCTTGGATTAAGCGTGTAATAAAGATGGGTATGTCAAGTGTTGTTCGACATATATTGACCACCGTACCACGCATATGCCTTGTGTCCTGTATAAAGGATCGGGATTGGAAATCTTCAGGGTCTCAGTCAGGCCTAGTACTCTGAATAAAGGCGTTATTTTTGCTAGAGATAACTACAATTTGCCATAAATTTATCACATATTCATTTAACAATAGTATTGCGTTCATATTGAAAGAAGTGATACAATGCGGTTAAATAGATTTATTATGTGAACTTACCTTCTTTGCTAGTTCATTTTCATTGGTAAAACAGCAACAACAAAAACCCGACTTCCAGACAAAAACAATGCTGAAATTGATATTTGAATTTAGAATAAGCTGAGCTATCAAGGACGTTCTATATTTATACATTTTGGAACGTTCCAAAAACTTTATCCAAAAAGGACGCTAGGCATGTATGGGTTAAAACGTATTAATATGCAACTAGTATGCAACACTTAATTGGCATGTTAACACAAACTATATCACATTATATATTATATAGACCGTTTTTAGTTATATATAGTGATTATAGCCACTTATAAGTTATAGCGCCCGCTCTCCCGCGGCGAAGCCGCGGAAGCGAAGCGACCAGGGTATACGTATGCGAATATGAGATATACTAATCGACTTTTTCGGCCAATCTAAACATAGATAAAATTACTTAAAATGGATAATTTATTCATAACTGAAGGGTCAGCCAGGGTCAGCGGAGTCCAAAATTCTATTGTTGGCAACGGCCGCCATTATGTTTTGATTAATTCCCACCTCGATCAGCCTCGATCGGCAGCGAAGTTAGTGTAATTTATCAAAATGAATCTTGTAGCCACACCGAAATGCTCTTGTGGTGAACAAGGAACTATACTACACTACATTCTCAACTGCAGCTTAAACCAAGGGTACAGGGACATACTGTTTTCTGATCTCACCGAAAGTCCGCAACTCCAGGATTCTATAAATGCCAGCGGCAAAACAATAAAACTTCTCCTCGGGCAATGCGAAGGACTGTCAGCAGATACAGAACTTCTTCGACATAAACTTGTTCACAACTTTGTCAGATCTTCAGGCATCAGTGTCTAAACAATGATTTTATATATGTATATAACTCTCCCTTACCAGATAGAAGACGTCACACATACAGAGTATAGCACCTAGTGAATACAGCACCAGCAGTTAATGCACCAGTGACATTAATCAGCTACAGATGATTATGATGCCAACAACAACAACAAAAATATCAAAATGACCAAGAGCGAAAACTTTGATAAATAATTCTTGTCGGCACATGTTAGTTATACATGTACTTCATTATACATGGGCAAATAATGTCTTTAATACAAGCCAAAGATATTACAAATTGTGAATCTGAGCACTGAAGTTTAACAAAAAGTGAAATAATCAAATTGCATGAACAAATTTTGTTTACATATTTTATAAAAATATTAAAAATATTTGCCCCGAAAGAGGATTTTAGAGGCCCCACTGGGTGTTTAGATATTTTCTTCAATTTTCTATCGGTGTTTCCGCCTAAAAGTTGGATGGAATATTCTCAAAGTGCAAAGCCGACAAACGAAAACTATAAGTTCCGATAGATTGATAGATCGCAGAGTCCTTTTAAATAAATCGAATTCATCATAGATTCATACAACTTTAGTGTGTCCCAAATCAAATATTGGGTGATGAGGCATGGGTCGAGACATAATATAGTTCCAAAGATATTAACTATTTTAAGCCATTTGATTCATTGATGGTGTGAACCAATCCAATCATGTTATTGATAATGGCTTGTATATCATGTATTTCTATTCACAACGAGCGAAAGAAATATGAGTTTGTTGCTTGATAAGTTTGTATCAGTACGCACACATACAAAAAAACATGTCTGCGTGAACGATGCAGACATGTTTCGCCGCTCAACATTCACACTGAAAACATGTTAAATAACTCAACACCTACGATTATGAACACAACTGAGGTAAGCAATGTGTACATATTTATGAAATCCATTCTAAGAATAGATTTCTTAAAGCCAAAGTCGACACTGACTGGCGAAATATTGCAGACAAAACCAAATAAAAACAAAACGCACAGTGACAGTGACTTCGAGCTTGAATTGAAATAAAAACAAAATGAATTTACCACAAATTGTGCCATGGTTATTTCACAAATGACCGCAAAAAATTGCTATTTCAAATATAATTTAATGTTTCGCTTGCTGAATTACATAACAGATACATGTATGAATCAAGTATTAACTATTATTTAAAAACATGCAAAATAGCAATAGCAAATTAGCATGACGATTGTACAGTATAATTAACACTACCGTAACAGAATGAGACTGAGAGCAAGAAGTGATGGAGTCGCACCGAAATGTAGCAGCACCATAATTCCAAGCCGGTCACCCATCCAAGGACTAACCGAGCTTGACGTTACTCAACCTCGGTGATCAGACAAAGCATCTAATGGCTGAGACCTGGAGGTTGTATCATGACAGTCCTCTAATGGCCAGACGAGCCCCCAGTGTAACAGGACGAAAGAGTGAGAAGTGCGTAAGTTGCACCGAACATTGGCATCACCCGGAAACCCAACCCAGTCAACCATCCAAAGACTAACCGAGCTTGACGTTGCGTCTAACGACCGTGTCCAAGAAATCTAGACCTCTCGGGTAGAAGAGTCATCTGCCTTCTATATTTACAACCATATTAGTCCTTTTCATGAAAATAAATTAAATTTAAAGCAAGTCGAAGATGTTAAATAAGTTATGTTTAAAAATATTATGCAATAATGCATGAAATTAATAAGTTTACGTTCAGACGACCACGACACAATCGTAAGCGGAAAGATTTCCGTCGCAGGAAGTAACCGGTAGCTCGATTGCGCATGGTCATAAATTGATATCAAGCGCCGTTTGATTCTAGATGCGAAATGTGGATATCCTTGGTTACCTCCACTTGCGATGTAATCGCAGCTGTATAGGCCTGCAACGATTCATCGTGATTTCGATTCATCGCGATTCGTCATTCATGATTCTATACGCGATTCATTTGTCTGTAATTTCGATACACTACGATACAGTTCCGCTTCCGTATTATGCAGTTACCATCCGAAGTAAATCGGGACCCCTCGTTCGTTTCCGTAAGCTGTGAATGCTTACAAAGTTTTATTGGAAGTAAATCTGTAAATTTCGTTTGTTTCCGTGAGCTCGCACTTTGACCTTTGACACGAACGTTTGCGGAAGTGATATGACTGACCTACGTAACCTAGCCTCAGACTGTAAGCCATGCTCTGATTGGTTTAATTTGATGAACTGCTGTGATTTCAATCAATCAAATACTAGTATATTGGATATATCGTCTGCGCAAAACAACAACACGTGGGCCGTGGAAAGATGTCTGCTCAAGAAAGCTTAAAACTTGTCAATCCGACAGCGGCCTACAGGTAGAAAATCTGGCAGTATTTCGGTTTTGGGACGTAACCCTTTGAGGATGGAAAGCCATGCATTAAGACAGACAGAACTAAAACGATCTGCAAATTATGTTCGACGGCAACCTCTTACAAGACTGGTGTTACGACCAACATGTCACACCATTTGAAACGACATCATTCTCAGCCAGCTGTTGTGATTATCTATATCTATATTTGCGAATGTCTGTCTGTCTGTCTGTCTGTCTGTCTGTCTGTCTTCTATAGAAATTCACAGGGGACCATCTAGATGATGCCAAAGGGGTCTACTAGGAGTAGCTTTTTACGAGAAAGATAATGGTCGGGGTTAGAATTTTCTAAAGTGACGCCGTTGTTGTCAGGGGCAGAAAAGGGGGGAGGGGCAGAAAAACAAATTTGTCGCCGATTGCCACCAAACTTATATATAATCATCCCCATAATATGAGGAATCTAATGGCGTGGTTTAAATATGGCAAAAGTCGCGCCATTCGCGTCAGGGGTGCCGGAAGGGGGGGGCAGATTTATTTTTCTGTCGCCGATTGCCACGAAACTTACATATAATCATCCCCATGATATGAAGAATCCAACGGTGTGGTTTAAATATGTCAAAAGTGGCGTCGTTTGAGTCAGGGATGAACGGAAGGGGAGAGGGGCACCAAAATTGATCAAACTAATTTTAGCGCCGATTTCCACCAAATTGATATATATTCTTCTTCATGATACAAGGAATCTAATTGTGCGATTTAACAACGCCAAACTGTTGTTTTTGGATGAGAGATTGGGAGGGGATGGGCACTAAATTTGAAAATAAGTCGCCGATTGCCACCACACTTATACAAAATCATCCCCATGGTATGAGGAGTCTAATGGTGTGGCTTTTATCTGTAAAATGTGGCCTCATTCGAGTCAGGGTTGCATTGAAAGGGACAGGGGCACCAAAATTGATGCACAAGTTTTTTAGCGCCAATTTCCACCAAATGTATACACGTTCTTATCCCTGATACGAGGAATCTAATCGTGATTTAAAACGCCATAGTGGTGCTGTTTGTGTGAGAGATGGAGAGGGGAGGGATTGGCACCAAATTTGATAAAAAAAAATTTTAGTCGCCGATTATCACCAAACTTATAAACAATCATCACCATGATATCAGGAGTATAATCGTGTGGTTTAAGGATGTCACAAGTGGGGCCATTCGAGTCAGTGGTGTATAGAGATGAGAGGGACACAAAAAATTATATCTATATGTTTAGTGCCGATTTCCACCAGATTGATACATATTCTTCTCCGTGATACGAGGAATCTTATCGTGTGGTTTAGATACACCAAATTGGTGCCCTATGGGTCAGAGATATGGGGCCCTTAAATTTGATATGAATTTGTATACTCGCCAATTTTCACCAATTTCATATATATGCATCTCTAATCTCTAATGAGTCTTAGTGTGTGCATCTTGAGTCCGAAATAGGGACGGGAGGGTCACCAAAACTGATACAAAATATTTTTAGTACCAATTACCATCAAATTCAGACACGTTCTTCTCAAATGATACAAGAAATAAAATCGTGCTGTCTGTCTGTCTTTTTGTCTGTCTGTGTGCGTTCTATATATAACTTCACGCGGTACAATCGAGATGGCACCAAGGCGTTCTAAGAGGGGTAACTTTTTACAAGGAAGATAATTCTCTAAAATGACGCTGTTGGTGGGAGGGGGAATTAAAAAAATATGGTGAAATAGTTTTGTCGCTGATTTCCACCAAACGAATACATAATCACCTTCGCAATATGGCGTTGTTCGAGTCAGCGTTGCATCAACAATTGATTTAATAAACCAAATTCCACCAAATTCATACACGTTTTTCTCTAATGATATACCATGAATTAAATCACATTTGGTGTCGTTTGCGTCACGGATTGCGAGCGGATATGCACTGTCATTGATAAGATTGCTGTCCACATATAAGTTATATACAGTCACCAGGCCATCTCCATATCATTTTAAGTAGTTGGGCGCTCATATTTCACAATCCCGACATATGGTGACCCACATAAGTCACTTGAACAATTATATCTTCTTAACAGTCATATTTATATGGGAATGGCAATCAAGGCATTCACACAATGAGCTAGCAAAAAGAGATAACTAGAAGAAGCATTAAACGTATATTTATCATGCTATTGAAGAGGTACATATATTCGTGCAAACTGAGAGACCTCGAACCGTCAGAGGATTTCATATATATAATAACACAATTTAGTCTGTTCCATTCAATACAGTTTCCACAAAAAGTTACAATTTGTCAAGAGATATGGAAGGCCTGTTCAAAAATAGTGGTCACAGTGTGCAGTCAAATATAGTTTCTTCTGATATACAAGACAATGCAGTTAGTAGCACAAGACTTTTCAGGATCCTACCAATACTGACATCTGACAAGGGTTTTATAACAGACTCATCGACTGACATAAACAACTCAAAATCTCGCTCTGTGTCTGGCACGTGTAGCTGATATATGTGCGCAGCAACATTTCGTTTAAACTAAGAATATTTAGCCAATATATAGCACCATGAACAGAGGAGCACCTGGAAATTTCTTTGAAACATCTGTATCTTCATGGAGATATGATAGCCAGGTGTCCTCGATATCATAGTCCAACCCACTAGATTGATTGATACATCTCAATATGTAAAACCCAATTATCATCTTTTATCGAACTAATGTGTTTATGATGTTCATGTATCATATTATAACGTCTAATGTATACGCAGTTGTAAATAAATAAATACTTCATTATTGGTGGAACGGATTAATCGCGATAAACAGAATGACAATTGACAAGGTGAGCCACTACTTATATTCCATGACTGTAATAATCATGTTTTGTGATGCTATTTGAATGTACAATTTATGAGAAAACGTATAACACTTTAAGCAAGAGCATTCTCTATTCCCAACAAATATCCACAGCATACATTAACCTGGGCAACGCCGGATAACCCTGCTAGTATGATATATAAACAGATGAGTGAGAAACTTTTCAACTCTTTTACCGTCTTCAGTATCAATATGTCATGTTGTACTGGTATTTCCGGATGTGTACGAGCATACTACATTACTACATACTACAATACACATATAACTAAACAATTATGAAAGTCCACAGTAATATTAGAAAAACTATCATTAAAACTCAACCTGAGAGTGTGCAAATTTGGAGTGTTGAATAGCTATTTACTCGTGGGATAAAATTTTGCCTATCACGATACGTATTGTATCATTGGCCCCGTATCGCGATACATATTGTATCGTGACCAAGCATATCGTTACAGGCCGACAGCCGTGTGTACGTAAAAATCGTAGCTGGCAATGGTCGTAGGGTAGTCAATCACATTCTTTAGAACAACATATGCTATCATAATGTACGATGAGATTGCAATCGTCTGAACAAACTATTCCTCCACTTACGATTGTATCGTGGTCGTCTGAACATACATGTACACTAAGTTGTTCCCACAGTATGTTATACTTGTGATAGTTACTAGTACAGTATGCATGCAGTGTTCACCTGCCCCTGGCGTATTGTGATAATCACCAACCAATCATCAGAAATTAGGAAATGATGGAATCGAGATAAAAAGAGATGCATGCAAATTTCAATGACGTGCCTAAAAACCAGGTAGAAAATGTAATGTTGCGAAAAATACATAATAATGCAATACTTCAGTATGGACAGTATGTCGTGATATAATATTAGTATACGAACATTTGCAAAACTAACTGTCAAGACTCAAGCAAGGTTTCGTTTCGGTCAACATTGTGTGGCTATATAAATCACTAAACACTCACATGACGCAAACATTCTATTATTGGCTGACCTCGGGTTAAGTCAGAACAAATCGTGTTATGTTCCAGGTGATGACTTGCTTTCACATGCCCAAGTTGTACCCACTAACCAAGTTGTCCCTACCATCTAGGAAGCCCAGGTTAGACCGTTAACTTCTGGGTTGCCCTGGCTGATGTACCCTGCTGGACAAAACAAGTGTCCATTGGCACCGCGGTGTATTTGCCGTTCGACCGTGCTGTCAGAGTTTGTAACTGCAGTTGAGCACCGCGGCTGAGCGGCAAAGTACACCGCAGCCAAACGTCAAGTACACATGTACACCATGGCCGAAAAGCAACTACAACGGGGCCGCATGGCATGTACACCGTGGTTAGATTTCTGGTTTGTATTGTCTTTTTTCAGTTTAATGAATGTACACAGCGGTAACTACACCATGGCCGAATGGCAAATACACCGCGGCCCAACTGTAGTTAGCCGGTGGAGCCGCGATGTACCGGTAGTTGCATTTCGGCCGCGGTGGCAATGATAACTGCACCGTGGTTAAGTGGGACACTTGTTTTACCCAGCAGGGTAAAAAGCTTGGTGAGAAAGCTTATGGTACATAAACCCGAGGCATCTGGGAGACTAGTGCTGTATGGTATTTTCGTTAATCATCAACACCAAGATACCATATGCAAACAAACGCTGCCTTACACAGCCCACATTATTAGGTCAACTTTACTTTGTAAAGTTTGAGCTATTGCCATGGCTTTGTCGTCTGTGTGTACATGTATGCGTGTGTGCGTAATTCGTCAACAATACAGGCTACAGGTCGTACCTTTGGTCAGATCATTATGAAATTTCACATAGCTGTTGACATCAACATTTAGACCGGAATGATTCATTTGGATAAAAAAACATGGCCACCAGTGGCCATCTTGGATTTCAATATTCAATCCATTAGAACGGTCTACAGGTTGTACTGTTCGTCTGATCATCATGAAATTTGTCATGGATGTTAATATTGACATGTAGATGGGAACGAGTAATTTTGGGGTCATTCGATCAAAAAACATGGCCGTCGACAGCCATCTTGGATTTTACTCTTTGCATGACTAAATTATTTGGCACGCCCTACAGGTTGTACCTTTGGTCGGATCATCATGAAATTTGTCATGGATGTTAATATTTACATGTAGATTGGGAACGAGTCATTTTGGGGTCATTTGGCCAAAAAACATGGCCGCCAGCAGCCATCTTGGATTTTACTCTTTGGATGACTAAATCCTTTAGCACGGGCTACAGATCGTAGCTTTAGTCTGATCATCATGAAATTTGTCATGGCTGTTTAAATTGGACTGTACATGTAGATGGGAATGATTCATTTTGGGGTCATTCGGACAAAAAAACATGGCTGCCCGCGGCCATCTTTGATTTCAAAATTCAATCCATTAGCACAGGCTACTGATCGTCTGGTCATCATTAAATTTGTCATGGGTGTTAATATTGACATGTAGATGGGAACGAGTAATTTTGGGGTCGTTCGGCCAAAAAACATGGCCGCTGGCAGCCATCTTGGAATTTACTCTTTGCATGACTAAATCCTTTCACATAGGCCACAAGTCTAACCTTTGGTCAGATCATCATGAAATTTGTCATGGTTGTTAAATATGACATGTAGATGGGAACGAGTCATTGTCCAGTCATTCGACCAAAAAACATGGCCGCCAGCAGCCATCTTGGATTTTACACTTTGCATGACTAAATCCTTTGGCACGTGCTACAGAACGCACCTTTTGTCAGATCATTGTGAAATTTGTCATGTATGTTGACATTGACATGTAGATGAGATCGAGTAATTTTTAGGTTATTCGGCCAAAATTATGGCCGCCAGCAGCCATCTTGGATTTTACTCTTTGCATGACTAAATCCTTTGGCATGGGCTACAGGTCGTACCTTTAATCGGATCATCATGAAATTTGTCATGGCTGTTGACACAGGCATGTAGATAACAAGTCATTTTAGGTTCATTTGGTCTTAAAATGTGTCCACTGGCAGCCATCTTGGATTTTACTCTTTGCATGACAAAATCCTTTGGCACACCCTACAGTCCACTTCCCTCATCCGATCATCTCCAGACTTCATATTAATCTTGATATTGATCTTACTAGATGGAAGCTATCAAATGTTTTTAAATTTTATTGGAAAACATAGCCACCTGGATTTTACATCTGTAAAAATATTGGATTTAACTTTGTTATATACCGGTATACATGTACCGGTATATGTATCTCTTCATGTTGATAATCTAGTATTACTTAGACATTTCAACTTTCCGCACCCCTAATCGCTCCACATTAAATTATTCCCTTTCCAAGTTGAGGTACCGTACAGTGTCATTGACACTTTCATTATATGAAGTACAGCTATGCTCTAATTAATCGACCCTCCTTAACGAGGTTGACATGCGGTATGACCGCGGTGTAATAACGCCTGACCGCGGTGTAATAACGCGGTCAGCCGCGGTATTGAAAACGCGGGCAACCGCGTGGTCGCGGTTGAGTTTTTGGTGCCACTACCGCTGTGTAAGTTTAAACCACAGTAAAACCTAGCGTCCGTATCGCAACTGAGCATTGTAAATTATCTGACAATAGACTGACATATTGCGCATGGAAAATATTAATCTGAAATTGAAAATAAATCGGTTCTAATTTACCACGGTCCCGATTTCCTTAAGCGTGCCAAATAAAGAGCGTCTGTTTATTCGTGATATGGTATATGGATAAGGCGTGCGCGATTAAGAATTAAAATGGCTTTTCGGTTCGAGCAAGATAATTATGCGATCGCCATGTGCACATTTCACCGACACAAAAATCATTTGGTTCAAGGAATTACGTGGGGACGTCAACCATTGAAGACGTCAGTACTCTAAAATAAATTTAGTTTGGCGCGAGGAATGAATGTAAGGTCACTTTCTTAATTATTGGTGAAATGTTTTGAAAATTTAAGGGTACATTACTACATGTATGTTTGGGATCACCTCTAGATGGGAACGATTGAATTTGAACAATTTTCGATGAAATACATAGCACCCCCTCCCCCTTGAATCTGACCAAAAACACAATTTTGCATAATTCCATTCGCACCTTGCACCCCCCCCCCCCTTGCCCCTCAATGCTCAGGCCTAATAACCTAGATATATTCATAAACCATGGTTCTATATACCGGTACCCGGTATCTGAACCTGAAAATTCCATAAATACACAGAACGACATGATGTGTAAATGGGTTTGTCGATATGAGAGGGGATGGGTTCACATCAGAAGATTGTTTGCAAGATTGTCGGGATAACTTGGTTACTGGGTACAACTTGGGCATGTGAAAGCGAGTCATCACAGCAGAAAACCTGGAACATAACACGATTCGTTCTGTGTCCAGTAAATATTTAGTAACACATGTTTCCTATAAGAGATCTGAATACCAACTAACTTAAAGGTACTCAATCCGAACAGAGGGTCCCCATCTCAACAGATTTCAACAACAACAATCCGATCAGATGGTCCTATATTACTATTTCTTTGGCTTTGGGGGTACAAAATATTTGATTCGAGTCGAGGAACCCATCAAACAAAGCTCAGAGTTATTAAATATTGATTTTTGAAATTTGTTATTTACTCGAGATGAGTAATAATAACTGCCGTAATCTGCTCTGGATGTGTACTCCAAAATCTATTCAAACAGACAAGGATGGATAACTCTAAAATCAAGTGGTAATAACAGCGCAATTTTGACTGAGTTCTGGGTCAGATAATATTCCCGATAATGAAAAATAATAGATTTCTAAAATCGATATCTAACAAATCTGAGCTTTGATGGGTGACTTCCTCGACTCGAATCAAATATTTTTGACTCCCGAAGCCATTGAAATAGTAATTGAGAGGAGTTTTATCGGATTGAGTACCTTTAATGTTACCAATCAATGTGATTATGTCCCAAACCATGTGAACTCAGGATTAGATGCATGGCCAAGTTTGTACCACACTCAGGAAGATTATAATCCCCACTCTATGCTAAACCAGGTCATACATGTGTATTATACCAGCGCCGAAGCCGACCCACCCAAACTCAGTTGCGGTAGTTTATGACAAAAAATTTGCTTTAGTATATCTGGGATAAATCGCAACCATCTTTCATACGGTACTTTGCGATAATTACTTTGCGATATTATCTTTGACTGATAAATCACAAACAAATTTGCGACACTTACCTTTGCTATTGCAAAGGTATGTTAATTTGTTTGCAAAGTAATTAACAGTTTTTATCGCAAAGATGATTGCTATTCTGTTATATAAAATTGCGAAGTATTTTACGATCTATCGTAAAGATGTTTGCAATTTATCGCAAAGTTTTGCGATTTATCAACATGTATTTTTAAATAGATATTTGGAAAGTGACAGGAGGGTTTTCAAAACTTGAACCCAAATTTGTTTGTGATTTATCATCAGTCAAAGATATCGCAAAGTAATTATCGCAAAGTATGAAAGATGGTTGCGATTTATCCCAGATATACTAAAGCAAATTTTTTGTCAGAAACTGCCGCAACTGAGTTTGGGTGGGTCGGCTTCGGTGCTGGTATTCCAGTCCCTATGTTGTTAGTTTGATTTAAAATTTGGGAAAGTCGAAAAATTATTAAAACAAAAAAACAGCGGTGTTTGAACAGGATGTCAATACATTAGCTGTCAGTGACACTCGAAAATCTTGGCGCAAATGCTGAGCTGCTTTTTTGTCCATAGTAGTTAGTACCGTGTATAATATTATTACTTCATTTTCAGGATTTCCAAATTAAACCAATGGAACTTTGGGAGCGCTTTGTTGGGTTTGAGTTTCTGGGTCAATAACAATGGCTGCATAATTAAGGAGACACACGTCTATGTATTTCATGTTTAAATAGTAGTTGTATCAGTGTATACTATATGTACATTGTTGTTTATTATTGGGGGGGGGGGGTGGTGTCTGGGTTGGTCAGTGGTCCAATGAGCACGGTACCGGTCACCAAGCTGTAGGACCTGAGCTAGTGACTGACATGGGTTCGATTCCTATGTGGCGACCTCTGTCCAACTTCTTGCCTGAAGAAAACTTTCCGATCGGCGGAGTACATATGATATGTGCAGACGGTGCATCGTGACTACCTATTGTAGGTGACTAACCATAGATCACATGGTTTCCATCAACAACAAATGATCTGGCCTCATTGTTATATCGCCTTAGTTGTGGAAAGCAACAAAACCCCCAAAAATTTACTCAATGTTGCTACTGCCTTTCATTTATTTAGTGTGCTACACTTAGTTGTGTACAATTCAGTACAAAACTACAAATCACTGACCACTGTGAAGGTAGCCCATGTTTCCTCTGTTAATATCCCCATGTTATTATACTAGTAATTAGATGAAAGTAGCCTGTGTTTCCTCTGTTAATATTCCCATGTTATTATACTAGTAATTAGATGAAGGTAGCCGGTGTTTCCTGTCCTTCCCATGTTATTATCATTAAATGTAGGTACACCGGTAGTCCATGTTCCCTCTGTTCCTCCCATGTTATTATCATATTATGCCTATGGGGGTCGGGCAGGGGGGTATTTTTTACAGGCACTTATGCGGGGGGGGTCACTGGGTGGGTGGTTTGGTCGATGGGACTAACAAACAATTTTTTCCGCAACTCAGAACTTTTTTTCCTGCAAGTTTTTTGACTGTTTTTTTCAATGAATTTGGCTTAAAACACCTTAGAATAAGAGAAATAATGTAATTCTAACTGCTAAACTGACTGCAGGCAGTTATTGTGTTGTATTTTGTTGCAAATTTTGAAATCCAAGATGGCCGCTGGCAGCCATGTTTTTTTGGCCGAATGACCCCAAAATGACCCGTTCCTATTTACATGCCAATGTTAACATCCATGACAAATAGTATGCACAGAAATTCATATACAGCTGTTTACAATGAATTCCCCCCCCCAAATCTGCTTTAGTGTTAAAAGGGGTTGGGTGTCCAAAAATGGTCGGAAAAATTTGGACGCATGGTGGGTGGGGGTCCCAACAAGGGTCGAAAGTAAAAAATCAGCATACGTGCCTGAAAATGTTTTCTGACACCCCCCCCCCCCCGGAGGGCATTTACCAGTACAGGTAGGCAAGGGCTCTGTCTGTCCGAGCATATCACCTTGTAACTCGGGTGTTGATTATCAGAGTTTGTTATCTTTTGTCATGGCGAAAGCACAGGTTGGTACCTACATTAGTTAGGCTAATTATTCAAGGTACCGGTATGTAACTTTGTTCCAAAATGTTGTTGTACGAGAAATGTCGATTTCATGACAATTAGGTGTTGGACATTGATTTTTATCTATAATTGTAGATGTATAGTGCAGACATTTAGCACCTGTGGACCTGGATGAATTTTTCTGTGGTTCGATGGATCACATCCATCCTCAAGCTACTTATGTCATTTACTGGCATTTGTTTATAATGTGTAGGGGTAGATCGCTTGAGACCCCACCACAGTTCAATTCACACCAGGTTCTCAGATTCAGATTACGTTGGCCATGTAATTTTACGATTAAACCGTAAATTCACATTACGATGATGTTGTAATTTTACGATAGTTTTTCTGTCATAATATTACGATCATTTTGTAAATATACGATCAAATTTGTAAATGTCAGATTACGTTGATCTCGTAATTTTACGACAGTTACTGATGGTCCAATTCCTGCCAACAGTTTCTGTCGTAATATTACAATGAAAATGTTTTTGAGTGTATGATCATTTACATATACCGGTATGATTTTTGTAATTATGGTTAATTAATCATCAAATCCTACGAAAGATTAACAAGCGGGCGCAAATTACGTTTACGTATCATCATATTACACCATATTGTACCCCAACATTTTCCAAGACAAAAAAAGACCAGCGTTACGTGTACTGATATCCGCGAACGGGCGACTGATTGCGTTTGGACGTAATCGCGTAATTAATCTAGATTAAAGTCTAAATAGCATCATACCCAGCTCGATCCCCATACTTTGCTATGCTTCGCTCTGGAACTCATAGCACTGACTGGTTCGCTGTTAGAGCTTTTTTAAAGCGCGGTGAGACATCCAGACGTGAAAACACGGTACATTGCGGCAATTGCCCCATCAATTGATATCTATACAAAGCCAATTTAGATCTATGTCCTCATAAACGGGAAAGATTAGGCCGATTCGAAAATATACGAATTGATTCGGTATTGATCCCTAATGTGATATTTCTTTCCAGACACTCCTACATGAGCTATTTCGGTATTCAAACAAAACACTGTAGGAAAACATTCTTTTTGGGATAGGTGCTCACAATAAAAACAACAAACTAAAGTTTCTTATACTATCAATTCTGAAATATTATCTGAAAATAAAACAAAATTCAACCCCGTCGAACTCTCTCTAAAATTACTCATTCGAGAATTTGAATTTCGATATAAGTCGTATCGATATATTGCACTGAACTCCGACGATCTGAACCATTTCCAAAGCGTGGACCTAATGAAAGCCATGCAACAAACAACAGGTAACTAACTTAGCAGGGAACATAAGTATCTTATATGTTGTATATTTATGTCATCTGTGTATTATGTCAATTGTTTAAATTTGGAAATACAAATATGTTTACACTAATTATCTTGAATAGTAAATGGTCCGAATTTACAATCTAAGATTCGGCAAACTAGTCCAAAGTTCATGAACAAATATACATTTGAGACAGAATATAACTTGCATAAAATATATATACGTGTATACATATGCGCATACACTGTTATTAATATATCAATGTGTGTGAGTTGTGTACTAATGTCGACCCCCACCATTCCCGTATACATATATAATCGAAGAAAAAATAAGATGAAAAAAATAATATTGTAGGTATTTTGTATAGTTTGTTATCTCTTTTCATATATCGTTTGACCACGCCCTTTTATTGTTTGACTTTCTTGTCTTTTCGTTTAACTGAAATAAAGTAAAATATATTAAAATAACATTTATACATTTTGACCCCCTTCGATCCCACGGTTATCAGTGCATGGCTCGAAATGCGCATGTAATCACATTCACCATGGCGATATCGTCAGTAATTACCTGAACTTGTGACCTCGTGTGACCTACTGAGTTGGACTTATTAGGCCCAGTAAAATCAAAGTATGTTCACCTATAATATTGAGTACCTTGATGGTGTTTAAAACTAATGGCCTCCGGCAATCAACTACACTGTATTAACATTACAAGAGATTATATGTTTTAAACACGACATATATCTACGTTGTCTTGCTACTTAATGTTTGTTCGCTAGGATGGGTTTATCCTGGTTTAGTTGTCCCTCTAGCAAAATGTATTGATTTTTGGAGAAAAGCGCAAATTGAATGAAATAAGTGGCCGAATTAGGGCATGACTCAAGGGAATGTTCACATTTGTTGTTTTTGTTTTATTTTGCTGACCAACGATGACATTCATCGATTTATTATGCTCCATAAAATCCTATTTTATATCACGTCCCATAACTAGGTTTGCACGGGAATGGTTCGACTCGTTTTGTCCTATTAACCCATTCTATACATAATGTTCATTGGCAAGTAGTTACTTTTGACCATGTTCAGATAATAAGTTTAACAACATTTGTTGAATTTATTATCTAAATAGTTTCCTCTTGGATCTCAAATATTTGCATGAGAGCAACACATGCTGTCTCAAGTATACAAGTTTATTATGTCTATTTGACTCATCTAGATAACAATTCAACTGCTTGTTAACCCTTTACCCAACAAACCGGCCAAAACCGGCCAAATAAAGCTTCAACAGCCTAAAATATCTTCGGTCTGTCTCAATAGAACCATACAAATATGGATATCATTGGAACCGGCTCCTTGACCACATTGTGATAGTTACAGTCATGCCCTGTGCCAATGCATTCTCTTATATATGCGAGTCGACCATAGGTCGCCTCGCATATATAAGAGAATGCATTGGCCTAAAAAAAATCTGTTTTTAACACTTTTTACCATTTTTTCTTACATTCTTTAACAATTTTATAATTTTTAATGTGTTAAGCCAATGCATTCTCTTATATATGCGAGGCGACCTATGGTCGACTCGCATATATAAGAGAATGCATTGGCACAGGGCCCGTCTGTTGGGTAAAGGGTTAAAACATGAACTCAATCTCTAATTACAAACATGTTGGTTGTGATAATTCAGTTCGTATTCGTTTGCTAACACTAATTTAGTGTAACGTGATATGCATCATATCGCTGATCTTGTCGTGATTTGTATCCAAGAATCGTGTCCAAGTATGCCATAGCAGCCCTGATGCTATGTGTGATAAAATTCGGCTCCATAATTTTACTAAATACGAATAAGGTTCCATTGTTTTCTGAAACAAGGCTTGGCCAAATTACTAATTGATGGACGATAATTTGTTTTAAATAACACATGCAATTCTACATTGGTCAAATTATGGTTTTATACATAATTAAACAGCTCACTGAATATGAGCCTTCCTGAACTTTTGCGAAAACCCTGTGCCAATGCATTCTATTAGATATGCGAGTCGACCATATGTTGCCTCGCATATATAAGAGAATGCATTGGCCTAACAAATTTTATATTATTTTTTATAACTGTACATATTTTTACCCATATGCGCGCACGTAAGCCTAAAACCATACTTAAATGTCAGAACATCGGTGTTTCTTTGTGTGGTTTCATTCCGTAGATCCTTTCACAGAACGATATATATCAACGTAGCCTATATGGGACCGGACAGTTGTACATATTATAATTAGGGATCTGCGAATCGGGGTATTTGCATCGAATCGAATCTCGATGTATTATAATCCACATCTGCATGTATGTTACACAGACTGGGTTTCTCGTATAGATCTTGTGCAAATCAGGCCATGTACTGGTAGCTGGATGTGTTGGGGTAGGGACCCTTTCTTTACTGAATGGATTCTCCCACCCAGGTATATATACAAGTATACATTGGGATGGCTAATTATTGAAATGGAGGGATATGTTAATCTAGTTATTTGATCTTCGTTGAATACTACTAGATTCATTCAATACTTCAAATATGATATTTCATCTGAAGAAAACGTGCAGTACCGCCATTGACATATGGACATGTACAGTCGTCAATATGTAAGAATTCCCTAATGTGTCACCCCGTTTGCCGTGGGTGCATCCCGTGATATGTGGTGTTAGAGTCCTGATGGTTTGAAGGCGTCTGAACCACGCGAGGCATCAAACTGCGGGTAGGGCTTCGCTCATGGTCCACTTTAATGCTACACCTCTTCAAGGCTGGTGGTTGAGTTGACCCGGTTCTAACAATCGGCTAGTCACACCTCTCCAAAGTGTTTTAGATTCAATTCGTGTTATATGTTGCATTGTTCGTCTGTTTTCTGCTTTTCGCGTATGGTGATTCTGTTCTCTCCTGGATCCTGGTGGTTCGTCCCTACTGATTGCCGAATGTTGATTCCTGTACTGTTCTCCCCTATCTCACTATATAGGGGGGTACAAGGAGGCTGCTACAAGCTACAATTATTGACACATTCAAGACAGTTATAACAAACTCCTTACTAATTGGTTGATGACTTGACACGGTTCTGAATGTTTGTACAGGTACACGTGTTTCGATAAGAACATGATGCATCGACACATGTATCCGGCTGTGCTAATTAGTCAACACTCCTTGAACTTGCAGAACGTGGTACCACATCGCGTTCGCGGTTAGACCGCATTTTTCATGCGATGTGTATATAAATTTTATTTATATTTTTTTAATTGATAATGAAGTCGCCAATGTCGGTCAGTGCACAACTTGTTGAATAAACCGTAACCAATTTATTAATTGAGATATTGTTTTGCGTATTATAATAAACTCAGCCATCAACATCAGCTACGGCAAATAGCGATGCGGTAGAAAAAGCCAAAATAGAATGACCGCGGTCATTGGAGGCACTATTCAAGCCACTTCCAATGGAACTTCTTGCGCGCGCCAAAAGTGACAAAACATGCGACATTAATTGTGCACCCAAAGTGACAAAATGTCGCATGCCGTAACGGGACAATCATTTTGCGGCATGGTTCACAACAGTACTCTTAGCCACACACATGTTTATTTGATAATAGATGGATGTGATGCATCAAGAGTGACTTATCTGTGTTCACATGTCAGTACGCGATCATCAATTATGTGACCAACATTGGCTTAATTATGGAACCCCTCCCAAAAGACAAATAGTGATGTAAAGGAGGTCAATAAATAAATAAACTATATAACGCGTTTAAGTGAGTACATGTGGGAGGATGAGTAGCTAAAGTCTTTTGGCTACAAAGGTATCTGTGTATATATGGGTTTTGCGTACCATCACTGACAATCACAACCATTGAAGTTTTGTCTTGACGGTAGGTTCGCAATCTTATAACTTCATTGCTTACCATAATCATTATACATGTATATGTACTTGTACACTATATAGTATCAAGATCCGAATAACACAACTATTAAAATTAAGAAAAAACCTCGGGGTCGCACTACAGCTCGGCCTCGGGGTCGCACTACAACATTTAATGTGTCCCAATAATTAACATTCCATAAATAGAACCCACAGCGCTATGGCAGCGCCCAGGCGCAACAATAATTTGTACATTAGTATACACGCGGCGCGCGTAATGATTCAACATACGTGGATCCAGATCAATTTACAAAGTCAATCCAGACTCAAATAAGCGGTATCATGTTATCGACAGTGGCGTCCAATTGATCTAACTGTCATGTCGATGATGCTATGACAACTGTTTTGTAGAACAAACGAAGTGAAGTCATTGATCTAAAGTGTCGTCATATATCAGGCATTCTTTCAATAATAACTCAATACTGATTCATGGCCACCGCTTAGAGTTTATTGGAGTTTATACCACGATCACGTACTGTACTATTATAGTATTAACGGAAATTGTGAAAAACAATTTCAATCGCTACTGTAGGTACAAAGGTATGCACGTATACATTTTGTACGACAAGGTGATATACAATGTACCAACAGCATGGACTACAATGATCTTGACTTTCTAATTGCCCAGCTACAGTAGCGCCGTGGGTAGTTCCAAATTGACACGCCAATAAACAAGACGTTAGTTACACATACATGTACTTTCATAAATGAACATTATATATAGAATGGGTTAACGTTGCTCCCCGTAGGTAGCAATATCGTTGTTGTTGATATTTACGGCTTGGGGGCTATTTTCTTATTTAGCAAGTTTGAGCTCAATCGGTTAGAGTCTATAAAGGACACACTCATATATATGACACTTCCCGTAGGTAGCAAGTTTGAGCTCAATCGGCATTCCCTGGAATTTCCCGTAGATTGGCAGATTCCAGTAGCTTTATAACGGTATATCTGGGGAGAAATATGATGCTATATTCGTGATTATGTGGGATGATTTCGGTATATACCGATACTGTAAAAACAAAGCGTGCCATCCGTGCTCGCAGGGAATAAATTTCGAGCGATAACGTTTGCGTTCCCGTATAACTCTGCAGATGCCAATAACTCTTTATAGAGATGCGTCAAAAACAAACGCTCATTAAATAATCACTTGATTAACCCCCGCCGTGCCTTTGCGGTGATTTGAGATTGGAGAACGGGTGCTCTGAGCTTCGCTAAACCGCGACCACGGTCGTGTCGGTGGGATTTGACACTTACATAGGAAGTTTGAGCTCAATCTTTACACGCGTTTTGGATTCTATGAAGTACATACATACATATAAACGAAGTCTCAAAATATATAGTACTAGCAGGTTAGCCCGCCACTGGCGGCATTCGTCCCATGGCTTTGTTCGAAAAAGCAATTGTAACAGGTTCCGAGACACTTGTGCTGCATTTGCAGCAAATTTCGGCAATAGTCAGAAACATGACAATTTTAATTAATTTTTTTGTTTTTCAATGAGTTAATTATTTTGTTTTTCAATGAGTTAATTGTGCTTTTGTTTTAAAATTTTACCCGATTTTTTTTGGTTTTTCAAGGAGTTAATTGTGCCTTTTTAATTTGGTTTTTCAATTTTAACCGATTTTGTTTTGTTTTTCAATGAACCCGTCCATGACAATCGGTTCGAGTCTATAAAGGACACACACATATATATGACACTTCCCGTAGGTAGCAAGTTTGAGCTCAATCGGCATTGCCTGGAATTTCCCAGTAAATATTTAGCAAGTTTGAGCTCAATCGGTTCGAGTCTATAAAGGACACACTCATATATATTTGCCGACATTGCCGTGGGGATGCCCGTTCCAACACGCGTTTTCGATTCTATGAAGTACCCACATATATACAAACATATTAATAGTAGATTGACAGATTCCAGTAGCTTTATAACGGTATATCTGGGGAGAAATCTGATGCTATATTCGTGATTATCTGGGATGATTTCGGTCTATACCAAAGGTATATACTGTAAAAACAAAGCGCGCCATCCGTGCTCGCAGGGAATAAATTTCGAGCGATAACGTTTGCGTTCCCGTATAACTCTGCAGATGCCAATAACGTTGAATGGGAAACAGACGCTCTTTATAGAGATGCGTCAAAAACAAACGCTCATTAAATAATCACTTGATTAACACACGCCGTGCCTTTGCGGTGATTTGAGATTGGAGAACGGGTGCTCTGAGCTTCGCTAAACCGCGACCACGGTCGTGTCGGTGGTATTTGACACTTACATAGGAAGTTTGAGCTCAATATGTACACGCGTTTTGGATTCTATGAAGTACACACACACACACACACACATATATACGAAGTCTCAAAATATATAGTACTAGCATGTTAGCCCGCCACTGGCGGCATTCGTCCCATGGCTTTGTTTCAGAAACATGACATTTTTGTAATTATTTTGTTTTTATTTATTTTTGTTTTTTATTTTTAAATTTGAATTTAATGTTTTTTAAATTTAATTTTTTGTTTCTGGCGGAAAATTTTACTCGTAGAAATCGCCCCTTCCTAGGAACGACAGACAACGCATTCTTTGTTTCGTGAAATCTCTCTACGATAACATTGCATTGAATTGAAATTAAATTTTAAATTGTTTTAATTAAATTTTTTGTTTCTGGCGGAAAAATTTACCCGTAGAAATCCCCCCTTCCTAGGAACGACAGACAACGCATTCTTTATTTCGTGAAATCTCTCTACGATAACATTGCATTGAATTTAAAACAAACGCTTCCCGTCGGGAAATCTGTCTTCGGGTCGTTGTTGGCATCACGGCTCCCCGAAAACTCTCACATTGCCGAAAACGTGTATTTAGTAATATCGTTGTTGTTGATATTTACGGCTTGGGGGCTATTTTCTTATTTATCAAGTTTGAGCTCAATCGGTTAGAGTCTATAAAGGACACACTCATATATATGACACTTCCCGTAGGTAGCAAGTTTGAGCTCAATCGGCATTCCCTGGAATTTCCCGTAGATTGGCAGATTCCAGTAGCTTTATAACGGTATATCTGGGGAGAAATCTGATGCTATATTCGTGATTATGTGGGATGATTTCGGTATATACCGAAGGTATATACCGAATGTATATACTGTAAAATCAAAGCGCGCCATCCGTGCTCGCAGGGAATACATTTCGAGCGATAACGTTTGCGTTCCCGTATAACTCTGCAGATGCGAATAACGTTGAATGGGAAACAGACGCTCTTTATAGAGATGCGTCAAAAACAAACGCTCATTAAATAATCACTTGATTAACCCCCGCCGTGCCTTTGCGGTGATTTGAGATTGGAGAACGGGTGCTCTGAGCTTCCCTAAACCGCTACCACGGTCGTGTCGGTGGGATTTGACACTTACATAGGAAGTTTGATCTCAATCTGTACACGCGTTTTGGATTCTATGAAGTACACACACACACACACACATATACGAAGTCTCAAAATATATAGTATAGAAGACTAGCAGGTTAGCCCGCCACTGGCGGCATTCGTCCCATGGCTTTGTTTCAGAAACATGACATTTTTGAATATGAATTTAATGTTTTTTAAATGTAATATATTTTGTTTCTGAATTGTTTTTTTATTGTTAATGTTTTTTAATTTTATATTGTTTTAATTAAATTGTAAATTGTTTTAATTAATTTTTTTGTTTCTGGCGGAAAAAATTACCCGTAGAAATCCCCCCTTCCTAGGAACGACAGACAACGCATTCTTTGTTTCGTGAAATCTCTCTACGATAACATTGCATTGAATTTAAAACAAACGCTTCCCGTCGGGAAATCTGTCTGCATAATATTTTGAGTCTGCCGTACCCGTTGTAATGTCGTGAAATCTCTCTGCATAATAGATAACATTGCATTGAATCTGTTGTTGGCATTCAGGGCTTCGGGTCGTTGTTGTTGGCATCACGGCTCCCCGAAAACTCTCACATTGCCGAAAACCTGTATTTAGTAATATCGTTGTTGTTGATATTTACGGCTTGGGGGCTATTTTCTTCTTTAGCAAGTTTGAGCTCAATCGGTTCGAGTCTATAAAGGACACACTCATATATATGACACTTCCCGTGGGTAGCAAGTTTGAGCTCAATCGGCATTCCCTGGAATTTCCCGTAGATTGGCAGATTCCAGTAGCTTTATAACGGTATATCTGGGGAGAAATCTGATGCTATATTCGTGATTATCTGGGATGATTTCGGTATATAATAATATACTGTAAAAACAAAGCGCGCCATTCGTGCTCGCAGGGTTGGTCAGAAACAAATGTTTTTTAAATTTAATGTATGTTCCGTATATCTCTCTGCAGATGCAAATAACGTTGAATGGCAAATAGACGCTCTTTATAGAGATGCGTCAAAAACAAACGCTCATTAAATAATCACTTGATTAACCCACGCCGTGCCTTTGCGGTGATTTGAGATTGGAGAACGGGTGCTCTGAGCTTCGCTAAACCGCGACCACGGTCGTGTCGGTGGGATTTGACACTTACGTAGGAAGTTTGAGCTCAATCTGTACACGCGTTTTGGATTCTATGAAGTACACACACACATATATACGAAGTCTCAAAATATATAGTATAGACTAGCAGGTTAGCCCGCCACCGGCGGCTTGTCCGAAACATAACATTTATATATATATTTTTTAAATTTGTACGCGGTAGCTCCACCAGTTTCCGAGATCTGGTCTGCGCATGAAAATTTGTACCCGGCGCAAGATACATTCACATGCCAAATTTCAAGTCGATAGCTCCACCCGTTTCCGAGATCTCGTCTGCGCATGCGCTGCACGGGTGTCGCACGGGCTCGGTGACCCGATAAAATTTGTACCCGGCGCAAGATACATTCACATAGCAAATTTCAAGTCGATAGCTCCACCCGTTTCCGAGATCTCGTCTGCGCATGCGCTGCATGGGCGTCGCACGGGCTCGGCGACCCGATAATATTTGTACCCGGCGCAAGATACATTCACATAGCAAATTTCAAGTCGATAGCTCCACCCGTTTCCGAGATCTGGTCTGCGCATGAAAATTTGTACCCGGCGCAAGATACATTCACATGCCAAATTTCAAGTCGATAGCTCCACCCGTTTCCGAGATCTCGTCTGCGCATGCGCTGCACGGGTGTCGCACGGGCTCGGCGACCCGATAAAATTTGTACCCGGCGCAAGATACATTCACATAGCAAATTTCAAGTCGATAGCTCCACCCGTTTCCGAGATCTCGTCTGCGCATGCGCTGCACGGGCGTCGCACGGGCTCGGCGACCCGATAATATTTGTACCCGGCGCAAGATACATTCACATAGCAAATTTCAAGTCGATAGCTCCACCCGTTTCCGAGATCTCGTCTGCGCATGCGCTGCACGGGCGTCGCACGGGCTCGCCAATACGACAACGACCACCGCCTGGTCAAAATACACACACGTACCAAGTTTCGTCCCGATCGGTCGAGAATCGTAGATTTGTATGAAGTACAACACACACACAAACATAAATATATAAGAGAGATATGTAAATTAGATAGATTGTATCAAAATATATAGGAGAGATATGTAAATGATCTACCCATCATTACTGGTGTTTGTCAAAGTTTAGTGGGGTATATCAATACTCATTCACGATCATATCATTGAGGTCCGGAGGGTGTGGGCTATCTCTCGAATACAAGGAGTTCTCAAAATATATAGAAGAGACTAGCAGGTTAGCCCGCCACTGGCGGCATTCGTCCCATGGCTTTGTTTCAGAAACATGACATTTTTTGAATATGAATTTAATGTTTTTTAAATTTAATATATTTTGTTTCTGAATTGTTTTTTTATTGTTAATTTTTTTTAATTTTAAATTGTTTTAATTAAATTGTAAATTGTTTTAATTAATTTTTTTGTTTCTGGCGGAAAAATTTACCCGTAGAAATCCCCCCTTCCTAGGAACGACAGACAACGCATTCTTTGTTTCGTGAAATCTCTCTACGATAACATTGCATTGAATTTAAAACAAACGCTTCCCGTCGGGAAATCTGTCTGCATAATATTTTGAGTCTGCCGTACCCGTCGTAATGTCGTGAAATCTCTCTGCATAATAGATAACATTGCATTGAATCTGTTGTTGGCATTCAGGGCTTCGGGTCGTTGTTGTTGGCATCACGGCTCCCAGAAAACTCTCACATTGCCGAAAACGTGTATTTAGTAATATCGTTGTTGTTGATATTTACGGCTTGGGGGCTATTTTCTTATTTAGCAAGTTTGAGCTCAATCGGTTCGAGTCTATAAAGGACACACTCATATATATGACACTTCCCGTGGGTAGCAAGTTTGAGCTCAATCGGCATTCCCTGGAATTTCCCGTAGATTGGCAGATTCCAGTAGCTTTATAACGGTATATCTGGGGAGAAATCTGATGCTATATTCGTGATTATCTGGGATGATTTCGGTATAATACTATATACTGTAAAAACAAAGCGCGCCATCCGTGCTCGCAGGGTTGGTCAGAAACAAATGTTTTTTAAATTTAATGTATGTTCCGTATATCTCTCTGCAGATGCAAATAACGTTGAATGGCAAACAGACGCTCTTTATAGAGATGCGTCAAAAACAAACGCTCATTAAATAATCACTTGATTAACCCACGCCGTGCCTTTGCGGTGATTTGAGATTGGAGAACGGGTGCTCTGAGCTTCGCTAAACCGCGACCACGGTCGTGTCGGTGGGATTTGACACTTACGTAGGAAGTTTGAGCTCAATCTGTACACGCGTTTTGGATTCTATGAAGTACACACACACATATATACGAAGTCTCAAAATATATAGTATAGACTAGCAGGTTAGCCCGCCACCGGCGGCTTGTCCGAAACATAACATTTATATATATATTTTTTAAATTTGTACGCGGTAGCTCCACCAGTTTCCGAGATCTGGTCTGCGCATGAAAATTTGTACCCGGCGCAAGATACATTCACATGCCAAATTTCAAGTCGATAGCTCCACCCGTTTCCGAGATCTCGTCTGCGCATGCGCTGCACGGGTGTCGCACGGGCTCGGCGACCCGATAAAATTTGTACCCGGCGCAAGATACATTCACATAGCAAATTTCAAGTCGATAGCTCCACCCGTTTCCGAGATCTCGTCTGCGCATGCGCTGCACGGGCGTCGCACGGGCTCGGCGACCCGATAATATTTGTACCCGGCGCAAGATACATTCACATAGCAAATTTCAAGTCGATAGCTCCACCCGTTTCCGATATCTCGTCTGCGCATGCGCTGCACGGGCGCCGCACGGGCTCGGCGACCCGATAATATTTGTACCCGGCGCAAGATACATTCACATAGCAAATTTCAAGTCGATAGCTCCACCCGTTCCGAGATCTCCTCTGCGCATGCGCTGCACGGGCGTCGCACGGGCTCGCCAATACGACAACGACCACCGCCTGGTCAAAATACACACACGTACCAAGTTTCGTCCCGATCGGTCGAGAATCGTAGATTTGTATGAAGTACAACACACACACAAACATAAATATATAAGAGAGATATGTAAATTAGATAGATTGTATCAAAATATATAGGAGAGATATGTAAATGATCTACACACCATTACTGGTGTTTGTCAAAGTTTAGTGGGGTATATCAATACTCATTCACGATCATATCATTGAGGTCCGGAGGGTGTGGGCTATCTCTCGAATACAAGGAGTTCTCAAAATATATAGAAGAGAAGACTAGCAGGTTAGCCCGCCACTGGCGGAATTCGTCCCATGGCTTTGTTTCAGAAACATGACATTTTTTGAATATGAATTTAATGTTTTTTAAATTTAATATATTTTGTTTCTGAATTGTTTTTTTATTGTTAATTTTTTTTAATTTTAAATTGTTTTAATTAAATTGTAAATTGTTTTAATTAATTTTTTTGTTTCTGGCGGAAAAATTTACCCGTAGAAATCCCCCCTTCCTAGGAACGACAGACAACGCATTCTTTGTTTCGTGAAATCTCTCTACGATAACATTGCATTGAATTTAAAACAAACGCTTCCCGTCGGGAAATCTGTCTGCATAATATTTTGAGTCTGCCGTACCCGTCGTAATGTCGTGAAATCTCTCTGCATAATAGATAACATTGCATTGAATCTGTTGTTGGCATTCAGGGCTTCGGGTCGTTGTTGTTGGCATCACGGCTCCCAGAAAACTCTCACATTGCTGAAAACGTGTATTTAGTAATATCGTTGTTGTTGATATTTACGGCTTGGGGGCTATTTTCTTATTTAGCAAGTTTGAGCTCAATCGGTTCGAGTCTATAAAGGACACACTCATATATATGACACTTCCCGTGGGTAGCAAGTTTGAGCTCAATCGGCATTCCCTGGAATTTCCCGTAGATTGGCAGATTCCAGTAGCTTTATAACGGTATATCTGGGGAGAAATCTGATGCTATATTCGTGATTATCTGGGATGATTTCGGTATATAATAATATACTGTAAAAACAAAGCGCGCCATCCGTGCTCGCAGGGTTGGTCAGAAACAAATGTTTTTTAAATTTAATGTATGTTCCGTATATCTCTCTGCAGATGCAAATAACGTTGAATGGCAAACAGACGCTCTTTATAGAGATGCGTCAAAAACAAACGCTCATTAAATAATCACTTGATTAACCCACGCCGTGCCTTTGCGGTGATTTGAGATTGGAGAACGGGTGCTCTGAGCTTCGCTAAACCGCGACCACGGTCGTGTCGGTGGGATTTGACACTTACGTAGGGAGTTTGAGCTCAATCTGTACACGCGTTTTGGATTCTATGAAGTACACACACACATATATACGAAGTCTCAAAATATATAGTATAGACTAGCAGGTTAGCCCGCCACCGGCGGCTTGTCCGAAACATAACATTTATATATATATTTTTTAAATTTGTACGCGGTAGCTCCACCAGTTTCCGAGATCTGGTCTGCGCATGAAAATTTGTACCCGGCGCAAGATACATTCACATGCCAAATTTCAAGTCGATAGCTCCACCCGTTTCCGAGATCTCGTCTGCGCATGCGCTGCACGGGTGTCGCACGGGCTCGGCGACCCGATAAAATTTGTACCCGGCGCAAGATACATTCACATAGCAAATTTCAAGTCGATAGCTCCACCCGTTTCCGAGATCTCGTCTGCGCATGCGCTGCACGGGCGTCGCACGGGCTCGGCGACCCAATAATATTTGTACCCGGCGCAAGATACATTCACATAGCAAATTTCAAGTCGATAGCTCCACCCGTTTCCGATATCTCGTCTGCGCATGCGCTGCACGGGCGCCGCACGGGCTCGGCGACCCGATAATATTTGTACCCGGCGCAAGATACATTCACATAGCAAATTTCAAGTCGATAGCTCCACCCGTTTCCGAGATCTCCTCTGCGCATGCGCTGCACGGGCGTCGCACGGGCTCGCCAATACGACAACGACCACCGCCTGGTCAAAATACACACACGTACCAAGTTTCGTCCCGATCGGTCGAGAATCGTAGATTTGTATGAAGTACAACACACACACAAACATAAATATATAAGAGAGATATGTAAATTAGATAGATTGTATCAAAATATATAGGAGAGATATGTAAATGATCTACACACCATTACTGGTGTTTGTCAAAGTTTAGTGGGGTATATCAATACTCATTCACGATCATATCATTGAGGTCCGGAGGGTGTGGGCTATCTCTCGAATACAAGGAGTTCTCAAAATATATAGAAGAGACTAGCAGGTTAGCCCGCCACTGGCGGAATTCGTCCCATGGCTTTGTTTCAGAAACATGACATTTTTTGAATATGAATTTAATGTTTTTTAAATTTAATATATTTTGTTTCTGAATTGTTTTTTTATTGTTAATTTTTTTTAATTTTAAATTGTTTTAATTAAATTGTAAATTGTTTTAATTAATTTTTTTGTTTCTGGCGGAAAAATTTACCCGTAGAAATCCCCCCTTCCTAGGAACGACAGACAACGCATTCTTTGTTTCGTGAAATCTCTCTACGATAACATTGCATTGAATTTAAAACAAACGCTTCCCGTCGGGAAATCTGTCTGCATAATATTTTGAGTCTGCCGTACCCGTCGTAATGTCGTGAAATCTCTCTGCATAATAGATAACATTGCATTGAATCTGTTGTTGGCATTCAGGGCTTCGGGTCGTTGTTGTTGGCATCACGGCTCCCAGAAAACTCTCACATTGCCGAAAACGTGTATTTAGTAATATCGTTGTTGTTGATATTTACGGCTTGGGGGCTATTTTCTTATTTAGCAAGTTTGAGCTCAATCGGTTCGAGTCTATAAAGGACACACTCATATATATGACACTTCCCGTGGGTAGCAAGTTTGAGCTCAATCGGCATTCCCTGGAATTTCCCGTAGATTGGCAGATTCCAGTAGCTTTATAACGGTATATCTGGGGAGAAATCTGATGCTATATTCGTGATTATCTGGGATGATTTCGGTATAATACTATATACTGTAAAAACAAAGCGCGCCATCCGTGCTCGCAGGGTTGGTCAGAAACAAATGTTTTTTAAATTTAATGTATGTTCCGTATATCTCTCTGCAGATGCAAATAACGTTGAATGGCAAACAGACGCTCTTTATAGAGATGCGTCAAAAACAAACGCTCATTAAATAATCACTTGATTAACCCACGCCGTGCCTTTGCGGTGATTTGAGATTGGAGAACGGGTGCTCTGAGCTTCGCTAAACCGCGACCACGGTCGTGTCGGTGGGATTTGACACTTACGTAGGAAGTTTGAGCTCAATCTGTACACGCGTTTTGGATTCTATGAAGTACACACACACATATATACGAAGTCTCAAAATATATAGTATAGACTAGCAGGTTAGCCCGCCACCGGCGGCTTGTCCGAAACATAACATTTATATATATTTTTTTTAAATTTGTACGCGGTAGCTCCACCAGTTTCCGAGATCTGGTCTGCGCATGAAAATTTGTACCCGGCGCAAGATACATTCACATAGCAAATTTCAAGTCGATAGCTCCACCCGTTTCCGAGATCTCGTCTGCGCATGCGCTGCACGGGCGTCGCACGGGCTCGGCGACCCGATAATATTTGTACCCGGCGCAAGATACATTCACATAGCAAATTTCAAGTCGATAGCTCCACCCGTTTCCGAGATCTCGTCTGCGCATGCGCTGCACGGGCGTCGCACGGGCTCGGCGACCCGATAATATTTGTACCCGGCGCAAGATACATTCACATAGCAAATTTCAAGTCGATAGCTCCACCCGTTTCCGATATCTCGTCTGCGCATGCGCTGCACGGGCGCCGCACGGGCTCGGCGACCCGATAATATTTGTACCCGGCGCAAGATACATTCACATAGCAAATTTCAAGTCGATAGCTCCACCCGTTCCGAGATCTCCTCTGCGCATGCGCTGCACGGGCGTCGCACGGGCTCGCCAATACGACAACGACCACCGCCTGGTCAAAATACACACACGTACCAAGTTTCGTCCCGATCGGTCGAGAATCGTAGATTTGTATGAAGTACAACACACACACAAACATAAATATATAAGAGAGATATGTAAATTAGATAGATTGTATCAAAATATATAGGAGAGATATGTAAATGATCTACACACCATTACTGGTGTTTGTCAAAGTTTAGTGGGGTATATCAATACTCATTCACGATCATATCATTGAGGTCCGGAGGGTGTGGGCTATCTCTCGAATACAAGGAGTTCTCAAAATATATAGAAGAGAAGACTAGCAGGTTAGCCCGCCACTGGCGGAATTCGTCCCATGGCTTTGTTTCAGAAACATGACATTTTTTGAATATGAATTTAATGTTTTTTAAATTTAATATATTTTGTTTCTGAATTGTTTTTTTATTGTTAATTTTTTTTAATTTTAAATTGTTTTAATTAAATTGTAAATTGTTTTAATTAATTTTTTTGTTTCTGGCGGAAAAATTTACCCGTAGAAATCCCCCCTTCCTAGGAACGACAGACAACGCATTCTTTGTTTCGTGAAATCTCTCTACGATAACATTGCATTGAATTTAAAACAAACGCTTCCCGTCGGGAAATCTGTCTGCATAATATTTTGAGTCTGCCGTACCCGTCGTAATGTCGTGAAATCTCTCTGCATAATAGATAACATTGCATTGAATCTGTTGTTGGCATTCAGGGCTTCGGGTCGTTGTTGTTGGCATCACGGCTCCCAGAAAACTCTCACATTGCTGAAAACGTGTATTTAGTAATATCGTTGTTGTTGATATTTACGGCTTGGGGGCTATTTTCTTATTTAGCAAGTTTGAGCTCAATCGGTTCGAGTCTATAAAGGACACACTCATATATATGACACTTCCCGTGGGTAGCAAGTTTGAGCTCAATCGGCATTCCCTGGAATTTCCCGTAGATTGGCAGATTCCAGTAGCTTTATAACGGTATATCTGGGGAGAAATCTGATGCTATATTCGTGATTATCTGGGATGATTTCGGTATATAATAATATACTGTAAAAACAAAGCGCGCCATCCGTGCTCGCAGGGTTGGTCAGAAACAAATGTTTTTTAAATTTAATGTATGTTCCGTATATCTCTCTGCAGATGCAAATAACGTTGAATGGCAAACAGACGCTCTTTATAGAGATGCGTCAAAAACAAACGCTCATTAAATAATCACTTGATTAACCCACGCCGTGCCTTTGCGGTGATTTGAGATTGGAGAACGGGTGCTCTGAGCTTCGCTAAACCGCGACCACGGTCGTGTCGGTGGGATTTGACACTTACGTAGGGAGTTTGAGCTCAATCTGTACACGCGTTTTGGATTCTATGAAGTACACACACACATATATACGAAGTCTCAAAATATATAGTATAGACTAGCAGGTTAGCCCGCCACCGGCGGCTTGTCCGAAACATAACATTTATATATATATTTTTTAAATTTGTACGCGGTAGCTCCACCAGTTTCCGAGATCTGGTCTGCGCATGAAAATTTGTACCCGGCGCAAGATACATTCACATGCCAAATTTCAAGTCGATAGCTCCACCCGTTTCCGAGATCTCGTCTGCGCATGCGCTGCACGGGTGTCGCACGGGCTCGGCGACCCGATAAAATTTGTACCCGGCGCAAGATACATTCACATAGCAAATTTCAAGTCGATAGCTCCACCCGTTTCCGAGATCTCGTCTGCGCATGCGCTGCACGGGCGTCGCACGGGCTCGGCGACCCAATAATATTTGTACCCGGCGCAAGATACATTCACATAGCAAATTTCAAGTCGATAGCTCCACCCGTTTCCGATATCTCGTCTGCGCATGCGCTGCACGGGCGCCGCACGGGCTCGGCGACCCGATAATATTTGTACCCGGCGCAAGATACATTCACATAGCAAATTTCAAGTCGATAGCTCCACCCGTTTCCGAGATCTCCTCTGCGCATGCGCTGCACGGGCGTCGCACGGGCTCGCCAATACGACAACGACCACCGCCTGGTCAAAATACACACACGTACCAAGTTTCGTCCCGATCGGTCGAGAATCGTAGATTTGTATGAAGTACAACACACACACAAACATAAATATATAAGAGAGATATGTAAATTAGATAGATTGTATCAAAATATATAGGAGAGATATGTAAATGATCTACACACCATTACTGGTGTTTGTCAAAGTTTAGTGGGGTATATCAATACTCATTCACGATCATATCATTGAGGTCCGGAGGGTGTGGGCTATCTCTCGAATACAAGGAGTTCTCAAAATATATAGAAGAGACTAGCAGGTTAGCCCGCCACTGGCGGAATTCGTCCCATGGCTTTGTTTCAGAAACATGACATTTTTTGAATATGAATTTAATGTTTTTTAAATTTAATATATTTTGTTTCTGAATTGTTTTTTTATTGTTAATTTTTTTTAATTTTAAATTGTTTTAATTAAATTGTAAATTGTTTTAATTAATTTTTTTGTTTCTGGCGGAAAAATTTACCCGTAGAAATCCCCCCTTCCTAGGAACGACAGACAACGCATTCTTTGTTTCGTGAAATCTCTCTACGATAACATTGCATTGAATTTAAAACAAACGCTTCCCGTCGGGAAATCTGTCTGCATAATATTTTGAGTCTGCCGTACCCGTCGTAATGTCGTGAAATCTCTCTGCATAATAGATAACATTGCATTGAATCTGTTGTTGGCATTCAGGGCTTCGGGTCGTTGTTGTTGGCATCACGGCTCCCAGAAAACTCTCACATTGCTGAAAACGTGTATTTTGTAATATCGTTGTTGTTGATATTTACGGCTTGGGGGCTATTTTCTTATTTAGCAAGTTTGAGCTCAATCGGTTCGAGTCTATAAAGGACACACTCATATATATGACACTTCCCGTGGGTAGCAAGTTTGAGCTCAATCGGCATTCCCTGGAATTTCCCGTAGATTGGCAGATTCCAGTAGCTTTATAACGGTATATCTGGGGAGAAATCTGATGCTATATTCGTGATTATCTGGGATGATTTCGGTATATAATAATATACTGTAAAAACAAAGCGCGCCATCCGTGCTCGCAGGGTTGGTCAGAAACAAATGTTTTTTAAATTTAATGTATGTTCCGTATATCTCTCTGCAGATGCAAATAACGTTGAATGGCAAACAGACGCTCTTTATAGAGATGCGTCAAAAACAAACGCTCATTAAATAATCACTTGATTAACCCACGCCGTGCCTTTGCGGTGATTTGAGATTGGAGAACGGGTGCTCTGAGCTTCGCTAAACCGCGACCACGGTCGTGTCGGTGGGATTTGACACTTACGTAGGAAGTTTGAGCTCAATCTGTACACGCGTTTTGGATTCTATGAAGTACACACATATATACGAAGTCTCAAAATATATAGTACTAGCAGGTTAGCCCGCCACCGGCGGCTTGTCCGAAACATAACATTTATATATATATTTTTTAAATTTGTACGCGGTAGCTCCACCAGTTTCCGAGATCTGGTCTGCGCATGAAAATTTGTACCCGGCGCAAGATACATTCACATGCCAAATTTCAAGTCGATAGCTCCACCCGTTTCCGAGATCTCGTCTGCGCATGCGCTGCACGGGTGTCGCACGGGCTCGGCGACCCGATAAAATTTGTACCCGGCGCAAGATACATTCACATAGCAAATTTCAAGTCGATAGCTCCACCCGTTTCCGAGATCTCGTCTGCGCATGCGCTGCACGGGCGTCGCACGGGCTCGGCGACCCAATAATATTTGTACCCGGCGCAAGATACATTCACATAGCAAATTTCAAGTCGATAGCTCCACCCGTTTCCGATATCTCGTCTGCGCATGCGCTGCACGGGCGCCGCACGGGCTCGGCGACCCGATAATATTTGTACCCGGCGCAAGATACATTCACATAGCAAATTTCAAGTCGATAGCTCCACCCGTTTCCGAGATCTCCTCTGCGCATGCGCTGCACGGGCGTCGCACGGGCTCGCCAATACGACAACGACCACCGCCTGGTCAAAATACACACACGTACCAAGTTTCGTCCCGATCGGTCGAGAATCGTAGATTTGTATGAAGTACAACACACACACAAACATAAATATATAAGAGAGATATGTAAATTAGATAGATTGTATCAAAATATATAGGAGAGATATGTAAATGATCTACACACCATTACTGGTGTTTGTCAAAGTTTAGTGGGGTATATCAATACTCATTCACGATCATATCATTGAGGTCCGGAGGGTGTGGGCTATCTCTCGAATACAAGGAGTTCTCAAAATATATAGAAGAGACTAGCAGGGTAGCCCGCCACCGGCGGCTTGTCCGAAACATGACATTTTTTGTTTTTCAATGAGTTAATTGTGACATTTGTTTATATTTTTTTTTTATTTTTAGCTCCACGCGTTTCAATAAGAAAAAATTGTACCCAGTAGCTCCACCCGTTTCCGAGATCTGGTCTGCGCATGCGCGAAGCTGGCGTCGCACGGGCTCGGCGACCCGATCAAATTTGTACCCGGCCCAAGATACATTCACATAGCAAATTTCAAGTCGATAGCTCCACCCGTTTCCGAGATCTCGTCTGCGCATGCGATGCACGGGCGTCGCATGGGCTCGGCGACCCGATAAAATTTGTACCCGGTGCAAGATACATTCACATAGCAAATTTCAGGTCGATAGCTCCACCCGTTTCCGAGATCTGCCTTTCTGCATAATATTTCGAGCGATAACATTGCATTGAAATGTCAGACTCCCATCGTGAACCTCAACACGAAGTAAACACGTGTTTCGAGCGATAACATTGCATTGAAATGACTCCCATCGTGAACATCAAGACGACGTAAAACACGTGTTGCGTTCTAGGAAATGCACTCAATGCAGATGCTAACAACGTTTTTGTTTTATTTTGCTGACCAACGATGACATTCATCGATTTATTATGCTCCATAAAATCCTATTTTATATCACGTCCCATAACTAGGTTTGCACGGGAATAGTTCGACTCGTTTTGCCCTGTTAACCCATTCTATATATAATGTTCATTGGCGAGTACTTACTTTTGACCATGTTCAGATAATAAGTTTAACAACGTTTGTTGAATTTATTATCTAAATAGTTTCATCTTGGATCTCAAATATTTGCACGAGAGCAACACATGCGATGTTGTCTCAATTATACATGTTTATTATGTCTATTTGACTCATCTAGATAACAATTCAACTGCTTGTTAACCCTGTACCCAACAAACCGGCAAAAACCGGCCAAATAAAGCGTCAACAGCCTAAAATATCTTCGGTCTGTCTCAATAGAACCATACAAATATGGATATCATTGGAACCGGCTCCTTGACTACATTGTGATAGTTACAGTTATGCCCTGTGCCAATGCATTCTCTTATATATGCGAGTCGACCATATGTCGCCTCGCATATATAAGAGAATGCATTGGCCTAAAAAAATCTGTTTTTAACACTTTTTACCTTTTTTTCTTACATTCTTTAACAATTTTATAATTTTTTAATGTGTTAAGCCAATGCATTCTCTTATATATGCTAGGCGACCTATGGTCGACTCGCATATATAAGAGAATGCATTGGCACAGGGCCCTTCTGTTGGGTAAAGGGTTAAAACATGAACTCAATCTCTAATTACAAACATGTTGGTTCTGATAATTCAGTTCGTATTCGTTTGATAACACTAATGTAGTGTAACGTGATATGCATCATATCGCTGATCTTGTGTCGTGATTTGTACCCAAGGATCGTGTCCAAGTATGCCGTAGTATGCCGTAGTATGCCGTAGTATGCCGTAGTATGCCGTAGTATGCCGTAGTATGCCGTAGTATGCCGTAGTATGCCGTAGTATGCCGTAGTATGTCGTAGTATGCCGTAGTATGCCGTAGTATGCCGTAGTATGCCGTAGTATGCCGTAGTATGCCGTAGTATGCCGTAGTATGCCGTAGTATGCCGTAGTATGCCGTAGTATGCCGTAGTATGCCGTAGTATGCCGTAGTATGCCGTAGTATGCCGTAGTATGCCGTAGTATGCCGTAGTATGCCGTAGTATGCCGTAGTATGCCGTAGTATGCCGTAGTATGCCGTAGTATGCCGTAGTATACCGTAGTATGCCATAGTATGCCGTAGTATGCCGTAGTATGCCATAGTATGCCGTAGTATGCCGTAGTATTCCGTAGTATGCCGTAGTATGCCGTAGTATGCCGTAGTATACCGTAGTATGCCGTAGTATGCCGTAGTATGCCGTAGTATTCCGTAGTATGCCGTAGTATGCCGTAGTATGCCGTAGTATACCGTAGTATGCCGTAGTATGCCGTAGTATGCCGTAGTATTCCGTAGTATGCCGTAGTATGCCGTAGTATGCCGTAGTATACCGTAGTATGCCGTAGTATGCCGTAGTATGCCGTAGTATACCGTAGTATGCCGTAGTATGCCGTAGTATGCCGTAGTATGCCGTAGTATACCGTAGTATGCCATAGTATGCCGTAGTATGCCGTAGTATGCCGTAGTATGCCGTAGTATGCCGTAGTATGCCGTAGTATACCGTAGTATGCCGTAGTATGCCGTAGTATGCCGTAGTATGCCGTAGTATAACGTAGTATGCCGTAGTATGCCGTAGTATGCCGTAGTATGCCGTAGTATGCCGTAGTATGCCGTAGTATGCCGTAGTATGCCGTAGTATGCCGTAGTATGCCGTAGTATGCCGTAGTATGCCGTAGTATACCGTAGTATGCCGTAGTATGCCGTAGTATGCCGTAGTATGCCGTAGTATGCCGTAGTATGCCGTAGTATGTCGTAGTATGCCGTAGTATGCCGTAGTATGCCGTAGTATACCGTAGTATACCGTAGTATGCCGTAGTATGCCGTAGTATGCCGTAGTATGCCGTAGTATACCGTAGTATGCCGTAGTATGCCGTAGTATGTCGTAGTATGCCGTAGTATGCCGTAGTATACCGTAGTATGCCGTAGTATGCCGTAGTATACCGTAGTATGCCGTAGTATGCCGTAGTATGCCGTATCAGCCGTAGTATGCCGTAGTATGCCGTAGTATGCCGTAGTATGTCGTAGTATGCCGTAGTATGCCGTAGTATGTCGTAGTATGTCGTAGTATGCCGTAGTATGCCGTAGTATGCCGTAGTATACCGTAGTATGCCGTAGTATGCCGTAGTATGCCGTAGTATGCCGTAGTATGCCGTAGTATTCCGTAGTATGCCGTAGTATACCGTAGTATGCCGTAGTATGCCGTAGTATGCCGTAGTATACCGTAGTATGCCGTAGTATACCGTAGTATGCCGTAGTATGCCGTAGTATGCCGTAGTATACCGTAGTATGCCGTAGTATGCCGTAGTATGCCGTAGTATGCCGTAGTATACCGTAGTATGCCGTAGTATGCCGTAGTATGCCGTAGTATGCCGTAGTATGCCGTAGTATGCCGTAGTATGCCGTAGTATGCCGTAGTATACCGTAGTATGCCGTAGTATGCCGTAGTATTCCGTAGTATGCCGTAGTATACCGTAGTATGCCGTAGTATGCCGTAGTATGCCGTAGTATACCGTAGTATGCCGTAGTATGTCGTAGTATGCCGTAGTATGCCGTAGTATGCCGTAGTATGCCGTAGTATGCCGTAGTATGCCGTAGTATGCCGTAGTATGCCGTAGTATTCCGTAGTATGCCGTAGTATACCGTAGTATGCCGTAGTATGCCGTAGTATGCCGTAGTATACCGTAGTATGCCGTAGTATGCCGTAGTATGCCGTAGTATGCCGTAGTATACCGTAGTATGCCGTAGTATACCGTAGTATACCGTAGTATGCCGTAGTATACCGTAGTATGCCGTAGTATGCCGTAGTATGCCGTAGTATGCCGTAGTATGTCGTAGTATGCCGTAGTATTCCGTAGTATGCCGTAGTATGCCGTAGTATGCCGTAGTATGCCGTAGTATGTCGTAGTATGCCGTAGTATGCCGTAGTATGCCGTAGTATGCCGTAGTATGCCGTAGTATTCCGTAGTATGCCGTAGTATACCGTAGTATGCCGTAGTATGCCGTAGTATGCCGTAGTATGCCGTAGTATGTCGTAGTATGCCGTAGTATGCCGTAGTATGCCGTAGTATGCCGTAGTATGCCGTAGTATTCCGTAGTATGCCGTAGTATGCCGTAGTATGCCGTAGTATACCGTAGTATGCCGTAGTATGCCGTAGTATGCCGTAGTATGCCGTAGTATGCCGTAGTATACCGTAGTATGCCGTAGTATACCGTAGTATACCGTAGTATGCCGTAGTATACCGTAGTATGCCGTAGTATACCGTAGTATACCGTAGTATGCCGTAGTATACCGTAGTATGCCGTAGTATACCGTAGTATGCCGTAGTATGCCGTAGTATGCCGTAGTATTCAGTAGTATGCCGTAGTATACCGTAGTATACCGTAGTATACCGTAGTATGCCGTAGTGTACCCAAGGATCGTGTCCAAGTATGCCGTAGTATGCCGTAGTATACCGTAGTATGCCGTAGTATGCCGTAGTATACCGTAGTATGCCGTAGTATGTCGTAGTATGCCGTAGTATGCCGTAGTATACCGTAGTATGCCGTAGTATGCCGTAGTATGCCGTAGTATACCGTAGTATGCCATAGTATGCCGTAGTATGCCGTAGTATGCCGTAGTATGCCGTAGTATGCCGTAGTATGCCGTAGTATACCGTAGTATGCCGTAGTATGCCGTAGTATGCCGTAGTATGCCGTAGTATGCCGTAGTATGCCGTAGTATGCCGTAGTATACCGTAGTATGCCGTAGTATGCCGTATCAGCCGTAGTATGCCGTAGTATGCCGTAGTATGCCGTAGTATGTCGTAGTATGCCGTAGTATGCCGTAGTATGTCGTAGTATGTCGTAGTATGCCGTAGTATGCCGTAGTATGCCGTAGTATACCGTAGTATGCCGTAGTATGCCGTAGTATACCGTAGTATGCCGTAGTATGCCGTAGTATGCCGTAGTATGCCGTAGTATGTCGTAGTATGCCGTAGTATTCCGTAGTATACCGTAGTATGCCGTAGTATGTCGTAGTATGCCGTAGTATGCCGTAGTATGCCGTAGTATGCCGTAGTATGCCGTAGTATGCCGTAGTATGCCGTAGTATACCGTAGTATGCCGTAGTATACCGTAGTATGCCGTAGTATGCCGTAGTATGCCGTAGTATGCCGTAGTATACCGTAGTATGCCGTAGTATGCCGTAGTATGCCGTAGTATGCCGTAGTATGCCGTAGTATGCCGTAGTATGCCGTAGTATGCCGTAGTATACCGTAGTATGCCGTAGTATGCCGTAGTATGCCGTAGTATGCCGTAGTATGCCGTAGTATGCCGTAGTATGCCGTAGTATGCCGTAGTATGCCGTAGTATGCCGTAGTATGCCGTAGTATGCCGTAGTATGCCGTAGTATGCCGTAGTATGCCGTAGTATGCCGTAGTATGCCGTAGTATGCCGTAGTATGCCGTAGTATGCCGTAGTATGCCGTAGTATGCCGTAGTATGCCGTAGTATGCCGTAGTATGCCGTAGTATTCCGTAGTATGCCGTAGTATACCGTAGTATGCCGTAGTATGCCGTAGTATGCCGTAGTATACCGTAGTATGCCGTAGTATGCCGTAGTATGCCGTAGTATGCCGTAGTATACCGTAGTATACCGTAGTATGCCGTAGTATACCGTAGTATACCGTAGTATGCCGTAGTATACCGTAGTATACCGTAGTATGCCGTAGTATACCGTAGTATGCCGTAGTATACCGTAGTATGCCGTAGTATGCCGTAGTATACCGTAGTATGCCGTAGTATACCGTAGTATACCGTAGTATGCCGTAGTATACCGTAGTATGCCGTAGTATACCGTAGTATACCGTAGTATGCCGTAGTATACCGTAGTATGCCGTAGTATACCGTAGTATGCCGTAGTATGCCGTAGTATGCCGTAGTATTCCGTAGTATGCCGTAGTATGTCGTAGTATGTCGTAGTATGCCGTAGTATGCCGTAGTATGCCGTAGTATTCCGTAGTATGCCGTAGTATACCGTAGTATACCGTAGTATGCCGTAGTATACCGTAGTATGCCGTAGTATACCGTAGTATACCGTAGTATGCCGTAGTATACCGTAGTATACCGTAGTATGCCGTAGTATGCCGTAGTATGCCGTAGTATACCGTAGTATGCCGTAGTATGCCGTAGTATGCCGTAGTATTCCGTAGTATGCCGTAGTATGCCGTAGTATGCCGTAGTATGCCGTAGTATACCGTAGTATGCCGTAGTATGCCGTAGTATACCGTAGTATGCCGTAGTATACCGTAGTATACCGTAGTATGCCGTAGTATACCGTAGTATTCCGTAGTATGCCGTAGTATGCCGTAGTATTCCGTAGTATGCCGTAGTATGCCGTAGTATACCGTAGTATGCCGTAGTATGCCGTAGTATACCGTAGTATGCCGTAGTATACCGTAGTATGCCGTAGTATGCCGTAGTATGCCGTAGTATACCGTAGTATACCGTAGTATGCCGTAGTATGCCGTAGTATGCCGTAGTATGCCGTAGTATGTCGTAGTATTCCGTAGTATACCGTAGTATGCCGTAGTATACCGTAGTATGCCGTAGTATGCCGTAGTATGCCGTAGTATTCCGTAGTATGCCGTAGTATACCGTAGTATACCGTAGTATACCGTAGTATGCCGTAGTATACCGTAGTATACCGTAGTATGCCGTAGTATGCCGTAGTATGCCGTAGTATACCGTAGTATGCCGTAGTATGCCGTAGTATGCCGTAGTATGCCGTAGTATGCCGTAGTATGCCGTAGTATACCGTAGTATACCGTAGTATGCCGTAGTATGCCGTAGTATGCCGTAGTATTCCGTAGTATGCCGTAGTATGCCGTAGTATGCCGTAGTATGCCGTAGTATGCCGTAGTATGCCGTAGTATGCCGTAGTATGCCGTAGTATGCCGTAGTATACCGTAGTATACCGTAGTATGCCGTAGTATGCCGTAGTATGCCGTAGTATGCCGTAGTATGCCGTAGTATGCCGTAGTATACCGTAGTATACCGTAGTATGCCGTAGTATGCCGTAGTATACCGTAGTATGCCGTAGTATGCCGTAGTATACCGTAGTATACCGTAGTATGTCGTAGTATTCCGTAGTATACCGTAGTATGCCGTAGTATGTCGTAGTATTCCGTAGTATACCGTAGTATGCCGTAGCAGCCCTGATGCTATGTGTGATAAAATTCGGCTCCATAATTTTACTATATACGAATAAGGTTCCATTGTTTTCTGAAACAAGGCTTGGCCAAATTACTAATTGATGGACGATAATTTGTTTTAAATAACACATGCAATTCTACATTGGTCAAATTATGGTGTTATGCATAATTAAACCGCCCACTGAATATGAGCCTTCCTGGACTTTTGCGAAAACCCTGTGCCAATGCACTCTCATATATATGCGAGTCGACCATAGTTCGCCTCGCATATATAAGAGAATGCATTGGCCTAACAAATTATATATTATTTGTTATAACTGTAAATATGTTTACACCTATGCGTGCACATAAGCCTAAATCCATACTTATTTGACGCATGTACTTACATGTCAGAACACCGGCGTTTCTTTGTGTAGTTTCATTCTTTTCACCGAACGATATATATATATCAACGTAGCCTATATGGACCGGACAGTTGTACATATTATAATTAGGGATCTGCGAATCGGGGTATTTGCATCGAATCGAATCTCGATGTATTATAATCCACATCTGCATGTATGTTATTACAAAGACTGGGGTTCTCGTATATATCTTGTGCAAGTCAGGCCATGTACTGGTAGCTGTATGTGTTGGGGTAGGGACCATTTCTTTACTGAATGGATTCTCCCACCCAGGTATATATAAAAGTATACATTGGGATGGCTAATTATTGAAATGGGGGGATATGTTAATCTAGGTATTTGATCTTCGTTGAAAACTGCTTGATTCATTCAATACTTCAAATATGTTATTTCATCTGAAGCAAGCGTTCAGTACCGCCATTGACATATGGACATGTACAGTAGTCAATATGTAAGAATTCCCTAATGTGTCACCCTGTTTGCCGTGGGAGCATCCCGTGATATGTGGTGCTAGAGTCCTGATGGTTTTAGGGCGTCTGTACCACGCGAGGCATCAAACTGCGGGCAGGGCTTCGCTTATGGTCCACTTTAATGCTACACCTCTTCACGGCGGGTGGTTGCATTGTTCGTCTATTTTCTGCTTTTCGCTTATGGTGATGCTGTTCTCCCCCTGGATCCTGGGAGTTCGTCCTACGGATTGCGAATGTTGATGTACTGTTCTGCCCTATCTCACTGTAGAGGGGGTACAAGGAGGCTGCTACAAGCAACAGTGATTGACACATTCAAGACAGTTATAGCAAACTCCTTACTAATTGGTTGATGACTTGACACGGTTCTGAATGTTTGTACATGTACACGTGTTTCGATAAGAACATGATGCATCGACACATGTATCCGGCTGTGCTAATTAGTCAACACTCCTTGAAGTTGCAGAACATGGTACCACATCGCGTTCGCGGTTAGACCGCATTTTTCATGCGATGTGTATATAAATTTTATTTATATTTTTTTAATTGATGATGAACTCGCCAATGTCGGTCAGTACACAACTTGTTGAATAAACCGTAACCAATTTATTAATTGCGATATTGTTTTGCGTATTATAATAAACTCAGCGATCAACATCAGCTACGGCAAATAGCGATGCGGTAGAAAAAGCCAAAATAGAATGACCGGTCATTGGAGGCACTATTCGAGCCACTTCCAATGGAACTTCTTGCGCGCGCCAAAAGTGACAAAACATGCGACATTAATTGTGCACCGAAAGTGACAAAATGTCGCATGCCGTAACGGGACAATAATTTTGCGGCATGGTTCACAACAGTACTCTTAGCCACACACGTGTTTATTTGATAATAATTGGATGTGATGCATCAAGAGTGACTTATCTGTGTTCACATGTCAGTTCGCGATCATCAATTATGTGACCAACATTGGCTTAATTATGGAACCCCTCCCAAATAGTGATGTAAAGGAGGTCAATAAATAAATAAACTATATAACGCGTTTAAGTGAGTACATGTGGGAGGATGAGTGGCTAAAGTCTTTTGGCTACAAAGGTATCTGTGTATATATGGGTTTTGCGTACCATCACTGAAAATCACAACCATTGAAGTTTTGTCTTGACGGTAGGTTCGCAATCTTATGACTTCATTGCTTACCATAATCATTATACATGTATATGTACTTGTACACTATATAATATCAAGATCCGAATAAAACAACTATTAAAATTAATAGTGTGTCAACAATTACTGATTTCATCATTAGATAAAAGAATCAGGTTTTCTTTAGTTTTTCTATAATCGCTTCTATGTACTTTCATTCAAATATCTTCACCACCGCTGGATATCCAATGGCGGCGTGTGTGTAAGTTGTCCAACTTGCATGACAGAAAAACATTCTTCCAGAAAATGTCACACGGCACTGATTTGAAAACTATAATTGTGGTATCAGTATAAAATACAAGAAAACCATAGTCAGAAATGGTAACGCGCTCAAGATAATATATCATATACCAATTATTGTAATTATAGAATCTTTTTCATTTCTGTTATTTGTAACTGGCATAGCTTATCACAAACCAAATATCAACATTATTGACATAATAACAACGCCAATAAACGAAATTGAAATTCTCAACTACACCTTTTACCTGGCTCGGCCTCGGGGTCGCACTACAGCTCGGCCTCGGGGTCGCACTACAACATTTAATGTGTCCCAATAATTAACATTCCATAAATAGAACCCATAGCGCTATGGCAGCGCACATGCGCAACAATAATTTGTACATTAGTATACACGCTGCGCGCGTAATGACTCAACATACGTGGATCCAGATCAATTTACAAAGTCAATCCAGACTCAAATAAGCGGTATCATGTTACCGACAGTGGCGTCCAATTGATCTAACTGTCATGTCGATGATGCTATGACAACTGTTTTGGAGAACAAACGAAGTGAAGTCATTGATCTAAAGTGTCGTCAAATATCAGGCATTCTTTCAATAATAACTCAATACTGATTCATGGCCACCGCTTAGAGTTTATTGGAGTTTATACCACGACCACGTACTGTACTATTATAGTATTAACGGGAATTGTGAAAAACAATTTTAATCGCTACTGTAGGTACAAAGGTATGCACGTATACATTTTGTACGACAAGGTGATATACAATGTATCAACAATATGGACTACAATGCTCTTGAAATTCTAATTGGCCAGTTACAGTAGCGCCGTGGGTAGTTCCAAATTGACACGCCAATAAACAAGACGTTAGTTATACATACATGTACTTTCATAAATATGCGATACTATTGGACATAATGTGATGTTATGTGACCAAAACAAATTTATCAAAAATTTCGATAACCGTATAATACACTTTTGATAATTCCCTCAGGCATCCTTGCAATAACAACTCAATGATGATTTATGTCCACCGCTTGGAGTTTATTGGAGTTTATACCACGATCACGTAGTGTACTATACTAGTATTAACGGGCATTTCGAAAGAACAGAAATTAATCGCTACTATGGGTGTAAATGCACGTTGTAGATATAAACGTTTCTCGTACATTTTGGACGGCAATGTGGTATACCAACAGTAGGAACTACAATGCTCTTGACTTTCAAATTTCCCAGTTACAGTAGCACGTAGGATGTTCCAAGTTGACACGTTAGTAAACAAAACGTTAGTTATACATTCATAAATATGTGATATTATTTGACATATGTGATCATGTTATGTGACTTAAACGATATTATCATAAATTTCAATAGCTGTTTTATAAACGTTTGACAATTCCCTCAGGTTTAATATCCCCTTGCCAGGTAACAGTACGAATGCGGGGTCCACGGATGGTTGAACTGTTGACAAATTTCTTTGATGTTTTAAGTTCTAACGTTCTAATATTATTCTTATCGGTATGATTATGGTATAAACAAAATACACACATAGTTTTCTGAATCCCTCTGATGCGATTGAGTATTTACCACAATCGCTAAAGCTTGTGCGGTAAATCATCAACCCCACACGTGGTGTACATTCGATATATTCAGAAATACGGATAAGAGGTACTCATAAGTTAGTCATCACTTTTCCTCCAATCCCATAATCTATAACAATGTATGTATCATTTCCTATGTGTTATTGAATTTAGACAAATAAATATATTTAAACTTTTCAGAAAAACTACGTGTTAATCTATATTTATCTTACAACCGGTCGTCATGTGTTAGATATATTCCACATAAATCGCGGATAGCAGTTACGACTATGGTTGGGGTAAATTCACCATGTTATGTGCACATTCCAACTTTCACCACAACGTCCTAAATATCATAGCGGATAGGGCTTATGAGATTTTGGGTTTACACAAAAATGCTCATTTAAAATTAGACACTCAAACAACTAGTGTTTGTTTTGTGTCACACAACCCGCACTTTACTTACCAATAATGCGGTCAATCGTACCAAATCCAGTCGTAAGTCGGGATTTTTTTTACCCTGTGCCAATGCATTCTCTTGTATATGCATACGAGGATTCCTTTGTGAGACTCGCATGTGTAAGATAATACAACGGCATAGGGTATTTAATGCTGCAACAGCGCTCTTCTCCCGACATGAACCGGTTTAGCTCAATTTGACGTCCGGATTTGACCCCAGCACTAGATAATAGATTTAGGCCGCATTCGCACACTAGCAAATTTGCCTTTTTGTTCGATAAATAAATATATCGTGTATGAGAAAATGAATGCAAAACTGCTTTTAGGATACATCGGTCCCACGGCTAACTACGCGAGAAGTAAAAAGCGGTAGTTCTATATGTTAAGCATCTGTCCGGGTCAACGAAAATTACGTCGAACCTTCCGGAATGACAATAACAAGTCAGAACGTAGCACTGGCTGACGGACTATAAGGTCTTTCCGTCTAGCAACATTAGTATAGTGAAAGAAATAATGGCTTACAACCTATCCGTCATGCATATACCCCCCCCATAATGAAGGTGGCACATAAATGCATGGATGTTAGAAGAAAGGAGAGGATATATTCTAGGCATATTAAAGAAGATTCGAGACTAGATAAGATGATGGCCAAGGGTACCAATTTATCAGACAAATTCTCCTCGTTCTAATGACATAATTGTAATCTCGAATGAGCCATGTCCGTTTAAACTAATAATTGTAGTGTTAATAAAGCAATACTGTTGAAGAAAATTGTGTAGGTGGTTGTATGGGGGATATTGTGAACATAGACAACATCCTTGACTATGCGATATAACAGCACATACCTTAAATGTATTGAATCAGCCTATGGCTGAAACATATCATTCGTTGAGTCGGTGCATAATTAGTGTTTATTAGATGGGCATTTCATATACAACTGAGAAACTTCCCAAACATTCACTGATGCTTAATCACCTAGTTCCCAAATAAGCAGAGAAAAACCACGAAAAAGGACTTCGAACGTAGTTTTTGGATACGTCGTTTTATCGTTAGCACTATCCATAAACTTGACTGATTTATGTATGAATCGCATTATTGACTTGTTAATTGTGCCATTTGTTTGTGTTTGTATTGACCAGGAGTCGTTTAAATTGATCAATAGTCGAGTGTAAATGAATTTACTGCGGTACATCGCACCGATTGCTGATATGTGTGCAGATCAGCGATCCGATGATTGGAATCGCTCACGAATTGATTCTATAACAAAGGACTTCCGCTTCCGATTCGCAATAATATCCATAAATCATCGGTTCGTAGTCACTCGAAACTCTCTTTTATTTTAAATACATCCGGTTTCGACCCCGTGGTGCGTACCCGTGAAATTGCGGGTGTTTGTCAACCGATTACGCCGCTTTATTCGAGCTTTGATATCACACTAAAGCACTGTAATCAAAGACACTTCATATTAAGAATACGGCTTACTGTGACGTAATCGTATAACGCCTTTGGCCAAACAGACACGTGCTGTGATTTCAAGGATCCTAGGACGAATGTACCGCGCGGAAGAATACATATGTCCTGTCCGATTTGATAACACGAAACCGTTTTAAATATCGTCAAATAATTAGGACACATGTGCCCATTAATAAGAGGCTTTAAAGTGATGTGAAACACTCTTGTTGGGTGATCAAATAAAAATGCAGAATAATCTTGCTTAAAGTTTACAGCACACGCACCGTCATTCTTATATATTAATTAAACATAAGGATTCTCAGTAGCGAAATCATTTGCGTTAGTTTATGGCCGATTGCTGCATCCCGAATCTAGATGAAAATATTTACAATTAAGCGTAGTTCAGGCGGTGATATATATGGAGTGGTATGGTCGATTTCTTTGAGATTTCGGCGATGTTAGTAGAATGCTACATTCCCACAGTTGGCATAGCGCATGGGTACTAACATATCAGTTTCAAGCACCCGAACAAGTCCACAATATGTCTTTAATGACCAGATAAGTTTTGAAAACAAAATACAATCCAATGACAGTCTCTTATAAAATGCATCCATGCTTCCGTCGCCAAGATAGGGAGATTCTAAAAAGCGTCCTAAACTAGGCGATATTATGACCGCTTTCGACGTAGTACTTATGGATAACAGCATAACTATCACACAGCCTGTTCTCTCGAACAGCAGCACATAATCTGCTTATAAAATAAGTCATTTTAGGTAGATAATCTGCTTAGAATCGCCTTCAAGTTGTTTTGAATCGATAATGTCGTGGAAATTAGAGCGCTTTAGTCACTTTATAGACTCACAATGAGGCCATTCTAAGCAGATTATGTGCGGACAATGACACGAATAAGCCAACCCACGACTTCTCAGGTGTACGCTCTTTAACGTGACTGTGTTTTCATTCTAGCCCATGCCATAAAACGGAATGACGGATAATATTCCATTATATGGTTATTTCAGAACATCAAGTTATCACATTATGTACACATTTAACGTTATAGGCCGATTATGTGCGTATTTGAGCGTGGATATGTTGATCACACAACTGAGATTCGGTGATTCCTGGTGAGCCCTGGTTTATATTTATTCATATTAATCTGTTCCCAGAAAGTTCAACGATACTCACCGCGTAAAATATCACCATTAACCCTGGTAATCCACATTGGGTGTATTGTGGTCCCACTCCCACAGTGTTAAGTATTTTGCTTATCACACACTCTTTATATACATTATTTATATAATTTATTGAGGTTCAACCATTTATTTATCCAATGAATTAACCAAATTCGCCGCCGTTTTTTGTTAAACATATTTTACGGATAAATACCGATTTCAAGAGTGAGGTAAGATAAGATAATTTTTATTTAAAAGTCGGAGGTATAAACATATTACAAACACAAGCTCTGAAGAGCTTTTGACCGACTGTAACATATACATATATAAATAAACACATACAGAGCACAGGCTAAAATATCAATTGTATGCAAATGTAAAATAAGTTTAATCATAGTTAAAAAACCTAACTGACAACAGATAACATTTTATTTATCAAGTACTAAAATTTCTAATTTATTTAAAAAAAACAGAAAAACAACATAACACCAGATAAATCAGTATGTATAATTTAAATTTGCCTCTTCGAGTAATTCAGAGAAAAGGGAATTTTGAATTGACTTGATTTTCATGTTTCTGGGTTTCGGAAAGGGATGCTTTAAAACCAAATTAGCCAGAGTAATTTTCCTGTAGTAAATAATATAGTCAGACTAATTGTAATTGTGTTGTTTACCTTATTTGATCATTAATAGTTAAAAGTTAAAATGAGGTATAAATGTGTCACTTTAACACGATTTGTCATATGGATAAAGCTTTGGCCGCCGTTTATTGAACTTATTATATGAACATTCCTTAGGGAATATCAGTTATTTCTACTGACTTTCAGTTATGACATTTGTTTACATGTCACGAGATTAAATATCACAAAATGAATGTTAAATACATATTATGTACTTGTTCGGGTGCGTGAGACTGATCAGTTAGTAACCAGACCGTATGCCAACTGGAGGAATGGAGCATTTGTCTAACATCGCCGAAAATCTGAAGCAAATCGACCGTTCCACTCCATTGAAAACATCGTCTGAAGTACGCTCAATTGTAAATATTTACTACTCGATTCGGGACGCATCTATCGGCGATAACCTAACGAAAACGATTTCGCCATCGAGAGTCACTGTATTTAGCCCTTTGAGTGCCAGGGGCCGATATTATCGGCCCTAAACCTACACACTGGCCGGATTCGTCATCTCAGGTTTAAACCTGGTCTACGTAAACCTCTAGGTTTAAACTGCCGCGAGTCAGCAACATCCGTGGTTTAAACCTGAGACCGCAGGTCTAAGTGACGCATTCGTCATCTCTGGTTTAAACATGGTCTAGCCAGACCACTGGTTTAGCAGTAGTGTCTCTCTATCGTCGAGATAATTAAGCATACTTTCCTAATGCGGACCGCCTCATTTTATTGATTGCGAAAATCAATAATTACGACAGCGGTCATATTTTGATTGGAAATTTATAAGCGAGAAGCACTCACACATATAAAGCGTATGGGATAAGTTTTTGTCAATTTCAATATTGTTTTTGCGTTTTATAAGCTTAAACCGGCAACTAAACCATCTAATTCGGTGGTCCAGCTAAACCAGCTTTATCGATACTAAACTTGAGATGACGAATCCGTCTTTTCTTTATCGCGGTTTAGAATTGTCAAACAATCAGTCAAAGGGTGGAGCTGTAAATAATCTCGAGTGAGGGCGTTTCTAAGTGGCGACTGCCGGCTGGTATTATCGTGTCACAGTTGATTTATTCGCACGCGAGCTTTGCTCAGATATGGACATATTCCTAACTATATGATTTTTACAACTATCTTGTGTTTTTTTTTGTTGGCTTGTGGCAATCACAAATACTGGTGTTTTCTACGCATTCATTTGAAGGGTTCAGCGTTTTAATTTTGAAACCAAAACGATGGTACTGCATGACCAGATATGCTATACACATAGTTTGCAATCCTAAACTTATATTGCTATATGAGTCAAATTTGATAACTTATTTTGATGTAGATCATGCCACAAAGCTCTACTCTGGCTACGCCTATCAATTTCCATAATATTCTACCAGTTCAAACCCTGGGAATCTTTTTGATTTTCTGTATGACGGAAAATTTAGGACACAATCAACGCATTTAATATATATCTTTATTAAAAGCTGTCCCTCTGCATGGTTGCCCACTTCCAACAGTTCAGATGCCGCTTAGGGTGTGCACTCATAAGCAAATTGCCTTTACTTGACTGACCTCTTGTTCCAGGATTGACTCGATTATGGAGACTTTTTCAACGCCAGAGGGGCTTTGCGCACATTTTGATCATTTGAACATTTTAATTCAAGCAAAAATTTAATTAAATTTAAAACAAACAAATGTTAATTTAAATTTGAAATTTTGTTTCTTTTTAGATTCGACTCCTTACTCAATTTAACACAATGTTATCACCACACCTAATTTAATTGAAATCGGTCCAGGGGTATTGGAGAACATTTGCGAACAGACAAACGGACATACAGATAGACAGCTCCTATACCCTTTAATATATACAGATATACATGTAAATACACCAAATTTTGTCTTTGTGGGTGAAGCATCTTGCAGAAATCTATCATAAACAAAGTGATGAACAGAGCGTGAAACTCGTGTTGAGAGACATGCCCTTTGTTAAATTGATTTGATCAAAGATTGCGATCGGATTAATAGTCAATGAGCGATACTTGTTTCTCAATGAATAAATCCATTGAGCGTGCACGCGGTCACGATAATTTATGACTTGTCAATAACCATTATATCGGCCTATCTTTTTGTTTCGATTGTTAAGAGCGTAGTTTGATTGCATAATCATATCACCGATTCGAGTTGTCAATTAGCTGGCAACTGAACGACAAAAACGCCCACTTAGACCCGGTTTGGCTGGACCGCCAATATAGGTTTAAACCAGGTTTAAACTCGGAGGTTTAAACCAGAGATGACGAATCCGGCCACTAAGTCTGTTAAAGAATATAATAAAATATATTAAAATTGTAAAAAATTGTAAAAAAAAATAATAAAAAAAATTGTTAAGCCAATGCATTCTCTTATATATGCGAGGCGACCTATGGTCGACTCGCATATATAAGAGAATGGATTGGCACAGGGTATATGGGTTGATACAAAAATCGGACCTGGCACTCAAAGGGTTAAGTAATATATAAGGTTGACGGTGTTTGTTGTCAGTTTGGATATAATATTTGTAAAAATTACTACTTTGAGCAATATTATTCTCCATTTCTATTTGATCACCCTACCGGAGTGTTTCACACCACTTTAATATTCAACTTCATTCGTCGTAGAAGAATGTGCCAATCAATCAATAAATTCAGGTAAATTGTATCAGTGTTGTATCACATGTTGCGTGAAGAAGCACTTGCCCATATTATCTTCTGATCGTTGATTCTGCGGTTTTTATGAATGACCCTCTGTTCTTTCATAAAGTGCCTATTTGAAGTGTAGGTAACTGTCCGAGTTATAGTAGGGTTCCTATTTGAAGTGTAGGTAACTGTCCCAGTTATAGTACTATTTGAAGTGTAGGTAACTGTCCGAGTTATAGTAAGGTTCCTATTTGAAGTGTAGGTAACTGTCCCAGTTATAGTACTATTTGAAGTGTAGGTAACTGTCCGAGTTATAGTAGGGTTCCTATTTGAAGTGTAGGTATATGTCCCAGTTATAGTACTATTTGAAGTGTAGGTAACTGTCCGAGTTATAGTAAGGTTCCTATTTGAAGTGTAGGTAACTGTCCCAGTTATAGTACTATTTGAAGTGTAGGTAACTGTCCGAGTTATAGTAGGGTTCCTATTTGAAGTGTAGGTAACTGTCCCAGTTATAGTACTATTTGAGGTGTAGGTAACTGTCCGAGTTATAGTAAGGTTCCTATTTGAAGTGTAGGTAACTGTCCCAGTTATAGTACTATTTGAAGTGTAGGTAACTGTCCGAGTTATAGTAGGGTTCCTATTTGAAGTGTAGGTAACTGTCCCAGTTATAGTAGGGTTCCTATTTGAAGTGTAGGTAACTGTCCGAGTTATAGTAGGGTTCCTATTTGAAGTGTAGGTAACTGTCCGAGTTATAGTAGGGTTCCTATTTGAAGTGTAGGTAACTGTCCGAGTTATAGTAGGGTTCCTATTTGAAGTGTAGGTAACTGTCCGAGTTATAGTAGGGTTCCTATTTGAAGTGTAGGTAACTGTCCGAGTTATAGTAGTTTTTTTTTCGAATTTAAACGTTTCAATCAGTCATATCTGCACTGGGGGGAAACTGTTTCACCAGAATCGATTCTATCGCTATTTCCGTTCCGACCCTATCGCTACATTTACTGATTTTTCAACCATTTTGAATGACAAAAATGTGCAAAATAGGACAACATTCAGGAAAATTGTAAGTATATAGTTTTAAAATAGTTATCCACACATACGTCAATGGATCTAGATCCAGGAAACATTCATTTCAATGTTCCAGGATGAAAATACCCTTCATATAACATATTAATGTTAATTTTACGTGATGATCAGTCATATTGTTTTGATAATTTTGCAAAACTTCATCTTAACCTTCGAAATAGTAGGAAGCAAGAGAGGTTGAATACGATTTATATAATATTTGATCATTTAAGATAAATCTTGACACATCAAACTATTTGAAAAAGTAAAAATCAATCAGCAAAACGCGTAATTGTAAAGTAACACGTGGGTTCCGTTTCTATAATTTTTGGTTCCGACTTTTTCTCACACCAAATTGATAGGTTCCGGTTCGATTGCCAGTTAAATTGATATTGTCTATAGTGACACACGTATATCTCTCTATTTATCCAGAGAATCAGATGCTATTATTGCAAGAAGCAGTTTGCCGTTGGGATATTTTGTAGATTCACATCCTGATAATGAACCTGTTGTTATTTTATAGTGGGAGAAGATGACGTTGAGTCGTTAGGTAGATAAAGTGATATCTGCGACATTGGACGAAATAACTGGCCTCTTACCAGAAACAATACACCATTTAAACGACGAAGATAGGTTTCCAGACTGGATGTCTTTTCTTCGACAATTAGCCTCGGGGACATTCCCGATAAATTATGTCTCTTTTCAGCTATTCTATAGATGTACGATTTATTGAATCAGAGGTTGCAACAAGCATGCCGTTCTGGCAACAGACTATTTCAATCCGAATTCATTCGGTTTATGGGTGGGCCGAAATGTGCTGATACAAAAGATGACCGAATTAATTTTGTGTGCTCCAGTTTAAAAACACTTAGGACATAATTAAATTCTTCAGAGATTGAATGCAACAAACCCGGAAGCATTGGTCAAAATATAGAACATTTCAAAAGTGCAGCCACAAACGATGTCTCGCGCGTATAACATTTGTTTGGACGGGAAAAAGATCGCAATGGGATTTGGGACACAGCTGCGAGAGGTTGATTTATTCGGGCACAACTTTGGCGGGCGTGCTGATTGCAGCCGGTGTGGTGAAGGTGTTTACTGAATTAAGTTCATCGCCGAACTCCATCCCACCAGGTCGACGGATAAATTAAGTAAGAACCCCGAGTACTCCAGGCTCAACATCGCGCCACCGATTTCAGGATAAATTCTGAAGGGAAAAAATTCAAAAGATTTAGATGCAACCTTTATAATGATATGAATTCAAAAGCCATAGACATCCAAAAGGACCATAATCTCATCGCGCTATTCAATATACATTGGTGGCCATTTATGTTACCCGTTCTGTGCTGTAATTGTGTGTCATAACTGGCAAAATAAGGATTAGCAGCCTGATAAAACAACTGTCGATCGAATAGAAACTGCGTCTTTAGAAGGACGATAGAATCGATCTAGAACATGAAAATCACAAATGAGTCGGAACATTTTTCACTATTTTTGACGGTTCATTTAGATTATTATTCTGCTGCGGGAATCTTGAGAGATGGTTTCATTATACTCTGCCACCATCCTGGTATACGCCCTGATAATTTCCGACTGGATTTACAGGCGAATAGACCAAATTTGCAGCGTTGAATGATACATTGATTTTACATAGGAAATGCACACGATCGAGTTGTATGGTCTACATGTGTGGATATATGCACGTAACACAACATCGATTGCATACATATTATTACTGAATGGCTATAAACCTTTCATACATAAATAATAATAGTTTAAAACTTTGTGTCATCTTTTTGTGAAAATGGCGCCAAAAACTTTGTAGAAAAAATAAAAAAGTCGAAATGGAGTCGGATCTCAACGCCAATAGAGACGGAACAAACGGGCGATAGAATCGATCCTGGTGAAACAGTTTCCCCCCAGTGATCTGAATCGTATGTAATGTGTGGACATCATTTAGCCTAATCACACATTCGCGGTAACTAAGTCATCTGTGCTCCAATGCGCTGTACTTGTTCCAGTGTCAAACTTAGATGTTTTAAATTTGGGTACCAAACATTATTGTACTATTCCAACACAGCGTATTTAATACAGCACATTCCCAAAGGGAACCACTCGGTTACAATAAACCTAAAAAAATACAAATGCCTCAGTGTTAACAAATCGCGCCGGTCTGTGTGTATTCGCAGGGTTGTGTTGACCCTGCACATGTACATGTAGCAACTTGTAAAGAACTCCCTTTTTAGACACACGAGAATGTGCTCAAAAGTTACCATCAACGTCTCCTCTTCAAACCACAGTTTCGACAAACGCCACACTACCTTTATAAAAGAGAACAAAATGACATCGGAAAAACCCCCCAAACCCCTCTCATAAATTATTCGCCTGTTTAACGGCGTAACCTGTGACCATGTGACAGCTTACTGTGGCCCTATTTGACGTTCACACTGATCATTCAGCTGCCAGGATATTGTTTTCTCGGATCCAAGCTTGGGGTTCCCATGAGAAATGACTCTACTAATTTGTACTAATGAGTATTTAGTAAAGGTAAAGTAACCATGTCCGCTTAAGGGTAATCAGTCCGATTCGATGGTCCCCATATAATCAGATTACAACAACAACATTTTTAGAGATTCCGCTTCAGTTACAATAATCGATTAATTACCCCAAAATAATGCTAACCGCTATAGTATAACACTTTCCGAAACGTGCTATTTATCAACATGTTGTGCGACGGAATTATACCTTGTTATTCGCAGAAAGCCTCTTGATTCTAGAGTTATCCATCTTCATCCGCAATTTGGTCCGAGACCGTGGTCTCATCGAATGTTTGCTGGGACACTATTAATTATCGATGGCGAAAAATAATAGATTCCAAAAATCGATATCTAATAACTCTCAGCCTTGGTAGGTGGGTTGGTTTAATAATATTTATTCCCAATAATAATTGTTACAATATGATATGTTGGTAATTCATGTTACCATGTTCCTTGTGTATGTGAGTGGATTCGGCTGTAAGCCTATATGGCTTATATATACCGTCTCCACAAGTGACCTTATCATCGGTGGACAAAATATAAAATGGTGCGACAAAGCAAGCAATATTATGCTTGCATTACTCGAGTCGCGTCCCGTCGTGGAGTTTTCGGAGACAGGTAATGAATTGGTATATTCATGTACTAAATGTTTACACCATGTCTAATATATTATAGTATGGGTTTCATAGAATGGGTTCGTAAGAGCAGGTGGGTTCCGCGACTCGAATCAAATATTGTTTACCCTGAATCCAAATAAATAGTAATTGGTGGGCGCTTAATCGGATTATGCATCTTTAATCGATGTTTGAATCAAGCTGCAAGAGATAGTTCGGTTTCCCCGCAACGCTCCTCTGAGACACAATTTAGTCCCCCCCCCCCGCTACGCTCCTCTGAGACAAAATTTAGTCCACTCGCCACGCTGGTCTGACCACTGCCATAATGTATATTTTAGTAATTAAATCTATCAATTTGTATTTAAGTGTTTTGGTCCGTTAATAACTATTAATTATTACGACTACATTCGATATTGATTAAATGCTTGCATTTAATTGATAATTGCCCTTAGATGACTTGACTTGAAACGTATTTAATTTGCAAATAATACACAAGGGATTGGGGCACAAGTTTTTTCAACTTATGAAGCCCCTCTTCCAATACAGTCGATTTAAATACAAAATGTTTACAAGATTACAGCTGAACATATTTACATGCATGACTGAGTTATTGTATGGTGATTGATGTAGTGCCTTCCAGAGCTATATGGGTTATGGCTGGTTTGGTAGCTATAATATTTGGTGGGTTTTTGGGGATTTTTGTTCGTTTTAACTAATGTTGGAGCAGGGTTTTGTGCAAAGGGGTATTTTGTTCATATATATATATATATATATGTTAGTCAAGTGTTAGTCAGCTACTCTGAAAGACAGTACATACGGTAGATCAAGGTAATAGAGGACTGGTGATTAGGTGGGGGAGTAGGTCCATAAGTGGGGAGCCAGTAGATTACTAAACTGCGTAGTTCCTATATTTACAGGTGTACTTAGACAATTTGTAGTCCTTCCTTGTGAATGTATTTTGTTTTTAAATTCAGTTATCGAAACAGTTTCTTATTACTTTGGGACGAGATATATGGTATTCCGAAAAGACCGTGGGCTCGTCGAATGTTTACTGGGCCATTAATAATTATCGATGGCGAAAAATAATAGATTCCAAAAGTCGATATCTATCTCTATCAACCGAGGGAAATGTCGTTTCCCGCATTACAACGCGCAGTGATACTTTAAGAAAGTGGGCGACTCCAACGGTCGCCTACCTCATGACGTCATGTTGTAAACACGTCCATAGTTACCATACCGCGAAAATAAACTAAATAATAAGACTGATCCAGACTGATCTGTGAAATTAAGAAATTATATACTTTAGTTGTGGTTAACGGAATGTGTGTTTTATGGTTTATGCCAGTATGGCACAGGGGATGTCAGACCTAATAACTTCAAACTGTGTGGATAACACCACACCGACCCCCGCCCCAGGACTAGCAGGAAAATACTAGTATGAAGGATCGAATGGTAACCGAGAGTGACCCCTCGGCTATCTACCAGTCAACAAAGGATACGGGATAGTAAAATGGCCGATCATTCGGCCGCCACACATGTAAATTTTTCACGTGATGTGTGTATACAACAGGTGTATGCATATCATGACGGAAGAGGAACGTAGCTGTAAGACATATTAAAGATATGGGGATATTTTATGGTTCTTTTGCCCAATTTGTACAGGTATACGTTTCCGTCCATCTTGATACGAAATTTGTGAGGCATGATACACGAAATGATTAAGTCAACGCTTTTTATTTAGTATCAGCCAATAATATTGCGTGTAGCTGTGCAGATTATAAATTATAATTTCTTACCTGATCCTTTAAAATGAATCAATGTATAGTGTACATAGGAGTTCCCGTATATGAACGCATATAGAGGAGTATGCCACTAACATAGGGGTCATAACAGTTAAGGTGATATTGTAAGATTGGTCTGTGAAATTAAGAAATTCGATACTCAAGTTGTGGTTAACGTGTTACATCACACTATGTGTATTAACATTAATCCAGCTTAATACTACTATGAATGTGGCAATTATAGCCAGAGACGTGGCGACATGGGGTGTGGTTTGGGGGTGTCTCACCCCCAACTTTGGTGAAAATTTTCAACAGTTGGAAATTTCATACCTGCCAAAACAATAGTTGGAAATTTCGCACAAACAATAGATGGAAAATGTTCTTGTAGTTTGATTTTCAAAGAATCTAGTGTGGGTAATTAATTGTTTTTGGACAAGTTATTGCATATTGTCCTACTTTTTGTCAAAATTTTGGACTTATATGGTCATCAGTTGGAAATTTTCCAACTTAAGGGGGGTGACAGGTTGGACATTTCCAACAGTTGGAAAGTTTGTGTCCTGGTCCGCCCCCGTGGCTAGTCAAAAACTGCTAGTTAAGTTGGTCAACATTGTCGTTGGAATTGTCATCAGTTGGAATTTGTCCAACCTAAGTGGGGGTGTCAGGTTTGAAATTTCCAACTCTAGGAAGGCTTAATGCTAGTCTAGATGCTAGGATTTTGCGAATTTCTTGTTCAGATTTCAAAATTTTCGATATCCGTGGCCAATACAAAACTTGTGGACTGAAATGGTCATCAGTTGGAGAATTTTCCAACCTGAGGGGGACTATGAGGTTTGAAATTTCCAACACTATAGGAAAGCTTCAGGTGAGGCCAGTCTAGATGCTATAGGCCTTGCGATTTTCTAGTATCGTTTTCAAAATCTTCTCACACCGGGCCGAACAACAATGATCAGCCCGGTGTTTCCTTGTCGCTTGCCCTTAGCCGTGTGCATTTGTCTGGAGTTAGAACACTAGATGTTAGGATTTATGCAATTTGTTCAGGTTAAAATATATGAATGTTCTCATACCGGGATTATAGACCCATGGTTTATGAATATATATGAGATAATGGTCTGAGCATTGAGGTGAAAGTTGGGGGGGAGGCGGTGTGGAAATGAAATTATGCAAAACTTGTGTTTGGATTCTGATTCAAGGGGGGGGGGGGGTGCAGTTGGAATTTCCCAATGTGTACACACCCCGAACGGAGACCCTCTAGTCACGTCCCTGATTATAGCGTTTGTTTACATTTCGAGTTTCCCATCGGAGACCGCAAATTCTGTGGGGAAGTTCAGTAGCACCGCTTCGGTATTTCTATCGACTCCGAGTGTGTTGATGACAATACTTGTTCTAAAACCATCTTGAGTAAGTGAATGTTACACCAGCAACACGGTTTAATAGTGTACGGGTGTGGCGTCTTGCTTGTGTGCAGTTTGTCGTTGGAAACGGAGATCAAATTCTGCGTATTTTATGAAATTCCGTCGGTTGCCCAATTTATTCTCGATCCAATTTATCAATTTCGTTAAAAGACCAAATGGAGTCCTGCCACAGTTATCGCGGTGGGTATGCTGTTGAAATATTTACCTCCGTCAAAAACCGCCATAAACAGAAAGAATAGTAAAATATAGACATACTTTGTTATTATACCAGTCAGAAATATGGCATAAACAGTGTGTTATCGTCAAATGTTTTTCGTTTGTTATGTAACAAAAGCAAAAAACGTTACATTTCCTGGCTTTTGTTTATATCCGGATATGGTAAACATAAAGAGCGTTATTTGTTACTGTTTTCTTTATATGGAAATAGTAAAGAGCGTTTATATCATTTGTGTGTGATTAACCAATAGAATTGCGCTGTGTTATGTAAACAGAAGCAACACTTCTGTAACACGGGCAGGCTCTTGTTTACGTACACCATCGTACGTCTTGACGACAATATACTATTTATGCGCCGATTATGTATGGCATATGAACAAAACTATATATAGTTTAATATTCCTTCATGGCGATTTGAACAAATATGAATATTTCTGTAACGAACGCCGCCCGGGCCTTTAATCACCAACTAATATTTGCTGATAGCTGTAGATTTTCGTAATTATATATAGTCAACGTCGTTTTCGATGCATCTGTATGTGTATATAGAAGTTAGCGTCAGAATGGGCAGACTACATACTTAGGTCTAGTATAATTTTATATACGCCGACAGATTCATCGAAAATTAAGTTAATTGCATATGAGGTTGAAACAACCATTTTATTTCTGGTCCATGTACGTTAGAACTGTTAGAATTAAAAATAATTTCATACAAGAACAAAATCATCAAACAATAATCAATTGTCTGGGTTATATATGAGAGGGAGAGTTGTGTTAATTTTTTAATTGCATGATACAGTCTACAAAAGCATACCCGTATACATTATAACAACTAACAAAGCAGTAACAGGTATCTAAAATATACACTCTTCTGTATTGTTGGCCTTAACCCTTTACCCAACAGAAGGGCCCTGTGCCAATGCATTCTCTTATATATGCGAGTCGACCATATGTCGCCTCGCATATATAAGAGAATGCATTGGCTTAACACATAAAAAATTATAAAATTGTTAAAGAATGTAAGAAAAAATGTTAAAAAGTGTTAAAAAAAGATTTTTTTTAGGCCAATGCATTCTCTTATATATGCGAGGCGACCTATGGTCGACTCGCATATATAAGAGAATGCATTGGCACAGGGCATAACTGTAACTATCACAATGTGGTCAAGGAGCCGGTTCCAATGATATCCATATTTGTATGGTTCTATTGAGACAGTCCGAAGATATTTTAGGCTGTTGAAGCTTTATTTGGCCGGTTTTGGCCGGTTTGTTGGGTAAAGGGTTAAACCTTCAAAGACTGGAACTTCCTGAAATTTTACGAAAACTCTGTGCCAATGCATTCTCCTATATAAACGAGTATCACACAAAGAGCCTCGCATATATACGAAAGTGCCTTGACCTAACATTGACCCTGTCAGCCAGTGCGTTCTCTTATTTGTTACATGATCCTACCCTTCCATTCAATGAACCAATTCTATAAATTGTGATAATTATGCAAAGTTCGTTGCATAACAGGAAATAGTGTCCGGTGACCATTGACTTCCGGTTTATCGTCTGGTTACATTCCGTACGCTATGTCTCAAAATACTATGGCTTCCAATATTTTTTTCAACAGACGCTAATGAATGAAGAGTTTGGAAAGTTATGTCATTAATCATTTCATTACTCGCAGACTTATAGAAGCCGATGTTAGTTTCACGTCCCATTTGTTGATTTAAGTAAACTATGTTATCGATCATGTAATAAATATAATCTACAACTCGTCCCAGTTTATAGCGATATTTACAAAACTCGTCCAGTAAATTAGATATGGATTTCGCCAAAGGGTCGGTCCAGACCTAATTTACTGGACTTGTATTGTAAATTCCGCTATAAACTGGGCATTCGTTGTATATCCTCTATATATGCGTGTCTCTCCAAGCGTGTATACAAACATGCATTGGAACACGTTTTTTAATGCTGCTCCCGCCACGAAAGGGTTAACTAACACCCTTCCCGCGTGGAGCCCCACACGGACCCAAACAGACAACAGTCATCCGTGCATCCGGGGCTCTATAGTTGGTTAATGCTTAGCATGGAAGGATTAAATCAACAGTCATCCGTGCATCCGGGGCTCTATAGTTGGTTAATGCTTAGCATGGAAGGATTAAATCAACTTAACGTTGTTGGGCTTCTAAAATGTCGTATATGACGTTTTGGCGCGAACGCACCTTTTTTCATAATTATTTCGAATCTTCGGATTCGTTTGCGTAAGTTCATCATATTACTTGTCGATATTTTAAGTTTTAACCCAACAAACCGGCCAAAACCGGCCAAAAACGGCCAAATAAAGCTGCAACAGCCTAAATTATCTTGGGTCTGTCTCAATACAAATATGGATATCATTGGAACCGGCTCATTGACCACATTGTGATGGTTACAGTTATGCCCTGTGCCAATGCATTCTCTTATATATGCGAGTCGACCATAGGTCGCCTCGCATATATAAGAGAATGCATTGGCCTAACAAAAAAACTTTTTTAAACACTTTTTACCATTTGTTCTTACATTCTTTAACAATTTTATAATTTTTAATGTGTTAAGCCAATGCATTCTCTTATATATATGCGAGGCGACCTATGGTCGACTCGCATATATAAGAGAATGCATTGGCACAGGGCCATTCTGTTGGGTAAAGGGTTAAGGCCAATTTGTTTTAACAATGTCGTATCTCTGTTTCCCGTGATTTGTTTCGATAATTCTAAAATGTTATATTTCTATTTCCAAATCCGACACTGCAGGTACGATAAATATGAAGACGAATGATAGGAGGGCGTTTCCTCCTTATCATGAGTGACTAACCGAAGCCGCAGGAATCATACAAACTAAACTGTATCTCATTGATTTATAATTGTTACTTCTCGATTCGGGACGCAACTATCAGCGATAAGCTAACGAACAGGATTCGCCATCGAGAGTCACTGTATTGAATTAATATATAACCATGACGGTGTGTGTTGTCCATCGAGAGTCACTGTATTTAATTAATATATAACCATGACGGTGTGTGTTGTCCATCGAGAGTCACTGTATTTAATTAATATATAAGCATGACGGTGTGTGTTGTCCATCGAGAGTCACTGTATTTAATTAATATATAAGCATGACGGTGTGTGTTGTCCATCGAGAGTCACTGTATTTAATTAATATATAAGCATGACGGTGTGTGTTGTCCATCGAGAGTCACTGTATTTAATTAATATATAAGCATGACGGTGTGTGTTGTCAATTTGGATATAATATTTGTGAAAATTACTACTTTGAGCGAGATTATTCTCCATTTCTATTTGATCACCCTACCGGAGTGTTTCACATCACTTTAATATAGTGATGTTTAGATAAAACTTCAACCAACTATATGTGACCCGCCATATCAAATCCAGTCGTAAGTCGGGATTTTTTTACCCTGTGCCAATTCATTCTCTTATATATGCGAGTCGACCATAGTTCGCCTCGCATATATAAGAGAATGCATTGGCCTAACAATTTTTTATCATTTTTTTTAAATAAATGTTTCTTACAATTTTTAGGACATAAAATAAAAAACATTCATTACCCTGCAGGGAGCCCCACACATATATAGAAGCATATAGAAGAGTGTCGTCTGCTCATGTTTGTCTGGGGCTCTGTATGGGTGAAATTATAAAATTGTTAAAGAATACAAGAAAACAATATTAAAATTGTAAAAAATTGTTAGGCCAATGCATTCTCTTATATATGCGAGGCGACCTATGGTCAATTCGCATATATAAGAGAATGCATTGGCGCAGGGTAAAAAAAATCCCGACTTACGACTGGATTTGATATGGCGGGTCACTATATTGATTACACCATAGCGCTCGCTATAATCCTCGCCACTCAAGATTTCGCGGTGTTGAGTTGGCCACCATGAAATACTCTCCCACACGGTGTCTGCTTATTACACTCCATGCACATATTATACTCTAGAGACGTATATGTCGTCCACCTAAGCAAGGCACACTCAAGCGTTCGGTGATTAGTGGGCACCACGAATTACTCCACCCCCCCCCCCCCCCCCACAAAACAACGCGGTGTTGAGTGTTGTGCTTATCACACACACTTTACATGCTGTACTTTTCTGTTTTGTGAAGTTCATCTGGATTTAACTACGTATTGATTTAAATTAGATTTTAAAATATATATGTGGTACTTGTTTGAATTCCTAGCTGGGTGGAACATATATTTATACAAAGGTAAACCCATTTATCACCAAAGCGCCATATTAACACCCACAGCCACATTATATTACACCCATATAAAACATAATGGTACTGCCATGGTATATATATGGTACTTTACCAATGTATAACAAAAGCACCATGGTACTGCCACGATAATGCCATGGTATTGCCATGTTAATACAATGGTACTCACTGCGTCACTATCATGGCACATACTGCCACGGTACTGCCGTACTCTAGTTCCATGGTACTACCAGGGGGACCCCAGTAAATCCACTGTGAATCAAAACGATTAAAATCCATATTCGAACTACAGTACGTATAGTGTGTGCGATACGTAAACCGCTCAACACCGGTGACACCAGTAAGTTCACTGAGGGTCGCCAGGATTAAAACCCATATCCGGACTACAGTACGTACAGTGTGTTAGATACACAAAACAATCAACACCGGGGTACCCCAACAAGTCCATGTAGATCACCATGATTAAAACCCATATACACACTACATTACGTATAGTGTGTTCGATACGCAAAACACTCAACACGGGTGGACCACGGTAAGGCCACAGTAGTGACTGTAGATCACAATGATTAAAATCCATATTCGCAATACATTACGTATAGTGAGTGCGATACGCAAAACACTCAACACCGGGGACCCAGTAAGTCTACTGTGGGTCACCACGAATAAAACCGATATCCACACTACAGTACGTATAGTGTGTGCGATTCGCAAAACACTCAACAGCGGAGAAGCCTTCAGCTGTAAATCCACCGCGGGTCACCATGATTAAATCCCATATCCGCACGACAGTACGTAAGGTGTGTGCGATACGCAAAACACTCAACGCCGGGGGACCCCAACAAGTCCATGTAGATCGCCATGATTAAAATCCATACCCAAACTACAGTACGTATAGTGTGTTCGATACGCAAAACCCTCAACACTGGTGGACCACAGTAAGGACACTGTGGATCCCAAATGGTTAATACCCATATCCACAATACATTATTCTACTGTGGGTCACCATGAATAAAACCCATATCCACCATACAGTACGTATAGCGTGTGCGATTCGCAAAACATTCACCACCGGAGAAGCCCAGTAAATCCACCGCGGGTCATGATTAAATCCCATATCCGCACGATAGTACGTAAAGTGTGTGCGATACGCAAAACACTCAACGCCTGGACACCCCAGTGAGTCCCATGTGGAATACCATGAATAAAACCCATATCCGCACTGCAGTAAGTAATGTGTGTGTGATAAGCAATACACTCAACGCCGGGAGACCCCAGTGAGTCCCATGTGGAACACCATGATTAAGACCCATATCCGCACTGCCATATCCGCACTATTTATCAGGTCTCGACTGTGTTTGGTTCACTGCATAGTAAGTACTAATACACATGTACATGTCTAGCCAATGTCAACAACAAAGCATGAATTTGCATAAACATTAAGTTCGGTATTGATAGTATATACCTGAGCAGTCAACAACAAGACATGATCTATTCATAATATTCACCGAACAATTCGAACTTGTAGCATGCGTACTACATAACCGTATTCTGCCAACACTAAATGTGGGACTATTCAAATTTACTTCATGAGACGTCAATAGAAGTCGTATACATATGTACAACTCGATTTACTGAGAACAAATATGATTATCCACTTACCAATAAACAGTTTAAGTGAAAAATAATCGTTGCAAGAATGTGTTGAAATATAGTCCATTAAACCGAAACGCGCAGTATTTAGGGTCTGTTTTGAATGCACGAAAACCCTCAACTGTACCACACGGTGGATTCTAAATGTTGACACTTCGAAAGTTGACGTATTGAAGTGAAATGTAGTGAAATAATTGTTCACAGTAATGTTTTAATTTCATTTGGACACATTTCTGTATATATGTTCTCTCGATATTTGCCTCTGTTCAATGCTTTTTGCATGCGAGTTTGGTACAACAGTGTGATAAATGTAGCACGATACTATACAAGTATAGTGGTGCGCAAAATTTAGCACAACATTACGCCATATAGCGCACAACTCTCGAACAGTCAGAAGTCGCCATTTCTGGGTGATGTGAATTTTTATTATATTTAACTATTGTAGCTAACTGACCTATGTACATAAAATTATATACATATAACATATTCAATATCTCCGTAGGAGACATAAAAGTATACTAATCAATCTACGAACAGGATTAATGAATTATTGAATCTCTGGCAGCAGCAGCAACAACAACTAATAATAACAAAATAATTTTGTAAAATTCAACAGTATTAATAACAAAAACAATTGTGAACATCAACAGTATTAAACCAGACCAAAGCATGTGATAATAATCGATCAAGTTCTAACGGCAACTGGATTGTTATAATATCATTAATATGGATGATAATATCATTACTCTGGAGGATAATATCATTACTTTGGAGGATAATATCATTAATATGGATGATAATATCATTAAGATGGATGATAATATCATTACTATGGAGGATAATATTAATATGGATGATAATATCATTACCATGGAGGATAATATCAATAATATGGATGATAATATCATTACTATGGAGGATAATATCATTAATATGGATGATAATATCATTACTATGGAGGATAATACCATTAATATGGATGATAATATCATTAATATGCATGACAGTATCATTACTATGGAGGATAATATCATTAATATGGATGATAATATCATTAATATGGATGACAATATCATTACTATGGATGATATAATATCATTACTATGGAGGATAATATCATTACTATGGAGGATAATATCATTAATATGGAGGACAATATCATTAATATAAAGGATAATATCATTAATATGAGGGAATTCCCAGCGGCGAGATGTACGAAGTGTGTGTGTCGTATACATATTTGCATCCACGGCACATACTCAAGCCACAAACAAGCGAAGTATTGTGTGTATACTCACGTATGGACATTGCATGCTACATTGTATACCATGTGATTGTTTGATAGTATAATCATTTGCTGACACCGGGTGTTAGATTGGTCTTAAGATTAACAGTTTGCATTGCCGGTTCGATGTTGATCTTATTTCATGAAACGTGTTCAATTGTGGATATATACGTTCTTTTCATTTTGAATTTGCATATTATTTGTGGCTTTAGGCATTTTTATTTATGTTATAGATACATAAACTTTATATAAATACAGTGAACGGAAACGATAATCATTATATGCCGATCGTGTAATCAAATTGTATGGACGACCGATCGCTCAAAAAAGGCGACATGATGACACGCCGGCAATGTCCTGTCATTTGCAAGCCTTGAAATAGTGTGTCTGTCATTTGCAGAATGAGGTCCCCAGAGGGTGAATTTAGTGATGCTACCCCGCATAGCGGGCTAGCATCACCAAATTCACCATATGGGGACCTCATTCTGCTTACACCTCAGCAGAATGAGGTTCCCATAGGGTGAATTTGGTGATGCTAGCCTGCTATGCGGGGTAGCATCACTAAATTCACCCTCTGGGGACCTCATTCTGCAAATGACAGACACACTGTTTCAAGGCTTGGTCATTTGAAAATAACGAACGGTGTCTGCTTGTGTTTGTCCCCTGGATACACATGTGTAAAATACACACCTTTTGTACATCTCTCCGATTTTAGCAAAGTTACACTGAAATGACGAACGTGTGTGAATTCCACTTAACCATTTCGGCACTAAATGGATATTAATCCATTCAGTCATAAAAGTATACATTGGAAGGGTCCAGTATTCATCTGGAGTGATGTTCCGGAAATAGGATCAGACGACACACAGTAGAAAGTGCAGAAGTAATTCGTGGGAAATGTTCAAATTATAAGTTCAACAAACGAAATATATTTCGTTTGCTGAACATATTGTTTGAACATTTCCCAACGGATAACTACTATACTTGTCAATTAGTATTTAGTATTGAAAGAGTTATAATCCTTAACAATTTTAATATTTTTATAATTTTTTTCTTACATTCTTTAACAATTTTTAACAACGAGAGCAATTGGGGCATTTTTGTGTGCGTATATCTCAAATATAATCACGTGTAAGCTACGCAGGCTACCGGAAACTTTCTGCCAGCATGGCTCGTATTCACCAACTTGATTTATTTTTAGTTTAGGTGAATTATACTGGATGAGACTCAATGCGAAGCTTTATTTGTGGTCGTCGATGTGAAGACATCGCTCCAGTGTATGAATATCCAATGTCGTGGATTGAGGGCGATCATAGCTTGACCACCAGTTACATATAAAATATGCTGCGCTTAGCAGTATGCGTTCGGTTCATTTCAACCACGATGAACCGTTGGGGAAAAGGTCGGGGCTCAAAATACACCACTGATGAATGGAATAATTCGAAGATCTCAATATTCCGCATAAACATTCAGTCTGGGTCTCTGTACTTATATACCACCATGCGTGCGGATTTTATCCGTTGATTGTTCGTGATTTTGTCGTGAAACGGTGTCTTTTGACAAATGAAAAATCTGATAGATTTAGTCAATCAGATAATCGAGAGTGTGTGTCGTAATTGCTAAAGATAGTACATTGTGTGTTCATGCCGCTACGAAATACACTACCCGGTTTAAATAAACCCAGTTATTGAATACGTCTGAAAGTAACATATTGCTGTTCCACTGTTCCAACTATCAACCCTGCAAGATAGAGTTTCTCCCCTTGGTACGGTATTACGATCGAAAGATCAGCCCATCTGCAAGTTTGTTTTCAATTGTTTTCCGGCGCGGTTGAAGCATGGTATTTAAAGGTATATTTGGTAAAACTTTTTGCAAACATAAAATGTAATATGCGACGTTTATTGTTGCGCAAAAGCAATAGAAATCATATAATATAGCATCACAGTATTTAACCCTTTACCCAACAAACCGGCCAAAACCGGCCAAATAAGCTTCAACAGCCTAAAATATCTTCGGTCTGTCTCAATAGAACCATACAAATATGGATATCATTGGAACCGGCTCCTTGACCACATTGTGATAGTTACAGTTATGCCCTGTGCCAATGCATTCTCTTATATATGCGAGTCGACCATAGGTCGCCTCGCATATATAAGAGAATGCATTGGCCTAAAAAAAATCTTTTTTTAACACTTTTTACCATTTTTTCTTACATTCTTTAACAATTTTATAATTTTTAATGTGTTAAGCCAATGCATTATCTTATATATGCGAGGCGACCTATGGTCGACTCGCATATATAAGAGAATGCATTGGCACAGGGCCCTTCTGTTGGGTAAAGGGTTAAAAGAGCTGACACATAATAAAGAGCGTTTTTGTCCATGATTTGGTAACTAGTAGTAAGAAGCAGTTTAATGAAACAATAAATTATAATCTGCTTTCTATTTATCTATTAAAGTCACACTGTTCGGTATTACACATTTCAGTAAATCAATTAGGGGACTATATAGCGCAATTAAACGTTCTACTTGTCATACAGTTTTGCTATACCACTGTTCCAACTATCAACCCTGCAAGATAGAGTTTCTCCCCTTGGTACGGTATTACGATCGAAAGATCAGCCCATCTGCACGTTTGTTTTCAATTGTTTTCCTGCGCGGTTGAAGCATGGTATTTTAAGGTATATTTGGTAAAACTTTTTGCAAACATAAAATGTAATATGCGACGTTTATTGTTGCGCAAAAGCAATAGAAATCATATAATATAGCATCACAGTATTTTAAAGAGCTGACACATAATAAAGAGCGTGTTTGTCCATGATTTGGTAACTAGTAGTAAGAAGCAGTTTAACCCTTTACCCAACAAACCGGCCACAACGGCCAAATAAAGCTTCAACAGCCTAAAATATCTTCGGTCTGTCTCAATAGAACCATACACATATGGATATCATTGGAACCGGCTCCTTGACCACATTGTGATAGTTACAGTTATGCCCTGTGCCAATGCATTCTCTTATATATGCGAGTCGACCATAGGTCGCCTCGCATATATAAGAGAATGCATTGGCCTAAACAAAATCTTTTTAAACACTTTTTACCATTTATTCTTACATTCTTTAACAATTTTATAATTTGTAATGTGTTAAGCCAATGCATTCTCTTATATATGCGAGGCGACCTATGGTCGACTCGCATATATAAGAGAATGCATTGGCACAGGGCCCTTCTGTTGGGTAAAGGGTTAATGAAACAATAAATTATAATCTGCTTTCTATTTATCTATTAAAGTCACACTTTTCGGTATTACACATTTCAGTAAATCAATTAGGGACTATATAGCGCAATTAAACGTCCTACTTGTCATACAGTTTTGAACTGTTAATGTTGAACTAGGATAGGAACCATATATATAGGGATGGCTAATATGCCGCTAGCGGAATAACAAAATTACGCTAATGTCCTTTCCCTATATCATAAAAATTATAAAAACTCTGTATGAATTTAGTAACACAATAAACCACATTTAATCATCGCTGAGTTTACATAAAGTTGTCCCCAGTAAGTTGTTTAATTTACATAACACATATACACGTATATGCCTTTCTGACGTCCAAAAACACTTTATTTTGGGTAGGGGCTATCGCTATAAATAAATAAAAGAGCTAGTGATATCATAGATCATTAAATCAGTTAGAGAATGGACGCTCTTTTTTCGATGCGCGCTAGTTTGCTAATATTTGTTTTTAAATATACAGTAGTAAACGCTCTATATTGTAGACCACACTGGTGATGATGGCATACCCATGTCAATATAGGTTAGCTAACTTAGCTAGTACTGGGACGCTCTTTACAGAAATATGACAAAGAGACTCACAACAAAATAGCACGAAATATTCCACAGAGAAAATTGATAGTAAGATATTTCGCTTTTTGTCATGCAAAACAAAAAAATGCCAACTTCAATATGTATTTCAATAATTTATATCAAGTTAACCCAATACTTACATGTGCAGCCTAATTCTAGGATTCGGATAACAACCGTGGCATATATATTGATCGTAAAACAAATACGAATGCTGAGCGTTGGTGCTATCGCCGTTTTAATAAAATGAGCGCAGTTTACAGAGTATTCAGAACGAAATATTTCTCAACAATGGGCTAAAAATATCCATGGCAATGCACAAGTGAGAGCAGAAGGTGGAGGTTGACACCCTATATGTGACCCGCCATATCAAATCCAGTCGTAAGTCGGGATTTTTTTACCCTGTGCCAATGCATTCTCTTTTATATGCGAGTCGACCATAGGTCGCCTCGCATATATAAGAGAATGCATTGGCCTAACAATTTTTTATCATTTTTTTAAAATAAATGTTTCTTACAATTTTTAGGACATAAAATAAAAAACATCCATTACCCTGCAGGGAGCCCCACACATATATAGAAGCATATAGAAGAGTGTCGTCTGCTCATGTTTATCTGGGGCTCTGTATGGGTGAAATTATAAAATTGTTAAAGAATACAAGAAAAAATTATTAAAATTGTAAAAAATTGTTAGGCCAATGCATTCTCTTATATATGCGAGGCGACCTATGGTCGACTCGCATATATAAGAGAATGCATTGGCACAGGGTAAAAACAATCCCGACTTACGACTGGATTTGATATGGCGGGTCACATATCAAGGCTAATGTATTTGTCACAGTAGTATAGCAATATCAGACTTACAGCGTGTATGCGAGCCAGATTGTTATTTATGGTGGTCTCGTCAACGAATCCTAGTTTATGTCACGTGGCGAGAAATTGATATCCGGAAAATGTCACTGTGAGTAATAGCCAGGTTTAGATACACGCACATGTAACTTACAGAGTGTGTTGCGATGGTATTAATATGAAGAAACACTCGGAAGGTAAAGTCACGTGTATTTGTGGCGCCCAAAACGTGTATGTATATTGGCACAAAGTATGGGAAACGTGTAAACAATAGTGAAAACAAGCTATACTCATCGACACGCTTATGGAGTTGATTTCGATATTATCACTTCGTGTGCACATGTTCCATTAAGTTATCGTGTGATAACATAAAACACTATAAATAGTATTTAACTACACATAAACACTCAATACTTATGCATCATTTCAGACATTATGTTGTTTTATGGTGATTTTTCCTCCAAATCATACTTCTGCAAATGGCTACTGTCAAACTCTCGAACGAACGCCTCAAAATAAAACTATATATAGAATATACGCATAGTGTTTCTGAATGACAAATTTAATCCACGAGTGGGAATGGCGATTTACACCACGAGCTTCAGCGAGTGGTGTAAATCGCCAACCCCACGAGTGGATTAAATTTGTTATTCAGAAACACTATGTGTATATTTTGTTTATGCCACGATCTTTACAATGCGATGCATGGATAAACACTTTTCCGTTCAAATTGTATGGATAAAGTTTAATCCACTCTGCGAAGTTTATGCCACGATCTTTATAATGCGATATATAAACACTTTTCCGTTCAAATTGTATGTAAAAAGTTTAATTCACTCTGCGAAGTTTATGTCACGATCTTTACAATGCGATGGATAAACACTTTTCCGTTCAAATTGTATGGAGAAAGTTTAATCCACTCTGCGAAGTTTAATCAACAGTAGGCACGCTTAATCAACCGGTGTTGATTAAATGTAAAATTTAAACAGATGGCTGTATTTATATAGTAAGATAGGCGATCGTGGTATAAATATTGTTAACCTATTTTTACAAAGTTAGAATATATCAATCACATGATGAACATAAACATGTGCTGTTATATTACTAAATGATTTTTTTTACTTAAAATTTATAGTTTGAAATTGATATCTTGTTTTAGCTTCACGAATGGGGCGCTGTCTTAATATATGCTTTAATCGAAATAATCACTTGTCGTTCACTGCGCTCAAACAAATCAATTGTCACACTTCCTGTATTCCACTGATAGCTAATTGCTAGATAATATTAGATTACCCCCTTGCTTATATACACGTTTCACTGCGCTGATATCCACCCATTGTCACATTACCGTTCATAGCGCATTCGGTTATTAGAAAATTGAATTAATCCCTTTTGCTTATATACACTTTTCGTATGTTGTATGTTGGGCACAAAACTACTAAACAGTTTGTCTGTGTACGTAATTAGGAGCTGTGGTCACGTGAGTCGGGTGACTTACGATGGCAATGGAACTACACGTTACAAGATACACGTACGTGAGGTAGAACCTGGCAACTACCCCACACTACAGGAAGTGTGCTATCAACATTGTAAATATATCACCATTACCTAAATGTATTTGAATATCTTGGTACCATACTTAATAGACCGTCTCTCATATTATATACATGTATGCATAGTTGTAAAATGAGCCATGCCCGTTTAAGGGCATGTACAATGTACACATTAACAACAAATTCAATATCAAAGCAACAGTGTAATGTGTGTAGCCGACATGTGCAATATAACGTCATGTATAACACAAAACAAAACTAATATGGTATCCAATATGACATAATAACAACATAGCAACATACTGTGGTAGTGATTACAAATAGCCCCATGTTAATAGATCCTGCTACTTTACTATGATGATGGACGAACCTGCTACTTTACAATGATGATGGCGGTTCCTGCTGAATTGCTATGTTGATGTTGGGTCTTGCTGAATTGGTGTGACGCCGGTAGGGAAAAGCAATCCGTTAAAAAGCAAGTATGGTTATTTTAACCAAAATCTAATTTTGCGGTATTTGGCTAATCCGAGCGAACCGATCAAAATCCAGTGTCTGTATATATGAAACATTCTAAAACATATTTATGTTTTAATATTATGATAATGATGGCGTTGTTGTTTGAAATACGACAATGATATCCATCTGAATTATGGCCGGTTTGCAAATTGCAACAGCTAACCCATGTACAGCCATTATTAAACTATTTCACAATTTTCGTGTGTTGAATGTTTTCCACGTGTAAACATATTGACCTTTCCTCGATTTATACAGATCATGCATTCACGGTGAAAACACAACTTAATGGAAAATAAAACATACGAATACTGATTCGTAACAACACCAGTTTGCCCTGCCATCATCATATCAATTCAGCAGGTCCAACTAGTGTCACAGAAAATTAACATGGCAAGTTAATCAAGGATGTGTCTATGTAATACCATTTTGCAAAATTTTGTTTTGCAAAAGTAATATCCCACTATAATAAGGTCAGGCACATCATAGTGGTATTACACTATTATAGCGATATATGACCATTACCGTTTTGTGAATTTGATCAAAGAGAGCTAATCCAAAATCATATTTCACGCACATTATTCAAAATCAGTGCCGCATATATGTTTTGTGCAGAATAATCATCATGACAACACACGATAAGCAACTAAATTAGCATTCAACTAGTTTAAATGTTGTTATGAAGGTGATATTGAGTTATCCTGTTATTGTCATTTAGAAAGGGATATATTAGTAACATTATTGAATAAAAAGCTGGTGCAAAAGATTGCACAACGATTTTGTCTGAAGACTGTTAGCTCGCTACGATATTGTAAGAGTGAAATTTGGCTGTGCACTGGTATGCGTCGTCTGCTATTCCCGAAGCAAATAAGGCAATATGCATATGGTATGGTCATATACCATTATATATTATGGTGCAATACCGCTATAATATAATAGTGTAATTCAGGATGTGCATTACCTGTTAATAGTTATTGTTATAATTCTTATAGATGTATGTAATTATTATGGTGGCGAAAGGATTTTGCGATACCTGAATTATTCTCCTATACCACACGACGTATGGTATAGAGAACACACATATGGTTAGTCGGAAAGGGTAGTTAACCATACGCCTTTTGATTACGTCCATTTGGTAATTTTGGTTACGTCCATTTGGTTACGTCCATTTGGTTACGTCCATTTGGTTACGTCAATATTTTTACGTCCATTTGGTTACGTCCATTTGGTCTCATTCCACGATGTCTTAACCTGTTCATCACTTAATGGATTCTCTAACTCAGTTATAAAAGTATGCATTGGAACGGTCGATAATTCATGTGTAGGAAGTTTAATAAAAAATAAGTTTACAACAGATAATACAAGTACAGAAGGAGTACTATATATATTTATTAGAGGGACATGTCTTTTAAATATTATCTGAATATTTCCAATGGGATAACAACTTATCGGTGAACATTTCGTATAGAAAGGGTTATTAGCAGATAATAAGGGTATATTCGAATCCGGTTTCTTGACCGAATACCGCGAACAGGTTTACGAACAGTTTGCGAACAAGTTTTTACGATTCCAATACCGATAACTGGACAGGGAACACTGTGATTTTGCGTTCGCGGATTTGGCTTTTCACTCCCGGGATCGACAATGTCAACAGTTGGACTTAAAATAATCACCCCTCCATATATAGTTTGACTTGGAATAATTACCACTTCCGTGTTATTTTGACAGATCGCGTGTTAAGTTGTTTACATTGCTGTAGATCTGTATACAGCTCTACACGCATACTAATGTAAACGGTTGATATATATAAAGAAAACGCTATTCGTTCATGTGAGCAAAAATCGTATCCGTTATACGTCATGGTCAACACCGAGGCATTGTGACAGGCAAATCTGATTTGATTAATTGTTACTCGGGCTTGGCGAATGTGCTTAATCTTCCATTGTCAATTCATCCCATGTATTTCACACTGTGTAAGCGAAAACATGTTTTCTGGTGCGTGTGGCGACAAAGTACTTAAAGTGAAGTTTTTACAGTATATCTTATTAATATTTGTTCTATTTGAGTTTGGTAATACCTTAGTACATTCAGTGAACAACAGGGCGACCGCAAAAGAATAACATATAACCATTATAAACTGCTTTGGTCTGCTGATAGTTGATTCATTTTTTTTGTCTGGCCTAAACTGACGCGACTCATAGTGAATTGTCAATTACCAGAGTACCGATGAGCGCGCGTTCACTATCAGTAATGATGTTGTGATCACAGCAATCTGCGACACGTGACTTCACGCAGATATGTATACATATCTACACCAATGTAAACCCGCCCTTAACAAGTATACCAGTATTGAAATTCCACAGTCATTTGGAGCCAGTATAATAGATATCACCACAAGTGTTAGAGCTACAAAATTAATAGGTCACGTTATTGCACGAATGTGTTGGGACGCGATGATCACAGGAGCACCGAAGGCTCGAGTTTTATCTAGAGGCACACCAGACGACTGCAATATCGTTAACATGTTCACACAACTGTGTTGTTCCATGCATATTGCACTCGGAAGAGTGAAGCTTCAGAACAGTATACTGGCATTTATCCCTTTACCCAACAGAACGGCCCTGTGCCAATGCATTCTCTTATATATGCGAGTCGACCATAGGTCGCCTCGCATATATAAGAGAATGCATTGGCTTAACACATTAAAAATTATAAAATTGTTAAAGAATGTAAGAAAAAATGGTAAAAAGTGTTAAAAAAAGATTTTTTTTAGGCCAATGCATTCTCTTATATATGCGAGAATGCATTGGCACAGGGCATAACTGTAACCATCACAATGTGGTCAATGAGCCGGTTCCAATGATATCCATATTTGTATGGTTCTATTGAGACAGACCGAAGATATTTTAGGCTGTTGAAGCTTTATTTGGCCGGTTTTGGCCGGTTTGTTGGGTAAAGGGTTAAGTAGATTGAACTGGTCGCTTGATGCTATGTAAATTATGGTTTCACCATAACGTTGATATCAGCGCCCATTTGCAGTCACAATCAACTGTTTTTTTTTGGTCAGAGCACAACGTATATCTATTAAAATCTCTATTCGTGCCATGATGTTGGAAATTCACCCATGGTTATAACAGTTTTTTTTCCTTAATGCGTGATACTTGTCATACATTTCACAATTAAATGCCAACATAATATATGTTTCTCGGTGTATTATAACATAAGAATAAACACTGATAAACTGATTAAATTAGTTATGCAGCCGTAAGCTCCTCCCTGTAGTGAATATGTGTAGAAATCTCAAGTCGCCATATTTACCATCGCTCCAGTTTGAAATGCATCAACATTGTGAACTTGTATCTATTTGATCAGTTTCTTCCTAGTGTCGATGGTTGTACAAACTGTTAATTCGTACACTTTTACCCACATCGATTTCCTTATGTCCCTTTAACATTTGAATCAGTCATCGTCGTCCCTTGACATCGTTACCATGGACACGTCGGTTGTTCTTGATGGAATCGCCCCAGATGTCGCTAGAGTCGTTCCATGTGCAGATCGAATTGGTCTTTTATAACAACCGAACATTTTGGAGAGCTGCACGCGGAACTTTCTCCCAGTGAGAAAATACATGTAAAAATTAACTGCGAAGTTCATATCCAGAAAAACAAACACCAGGACAAATGCTAGATTAAATTGTGCTATTCCTAGGCTGGTACTAGTAAAATCCCAATAGGGGACATATAGGTAGAATATTGCATTCGGAGCGGTTAAAACAACGAATGTAATGCTTACGGACAGTAACATGATGGTCACTTGTTGTTGCGCTTTAATTTTCTTTTTCATATCCTCCTCCTTTATATTCATATTCTTCTGGAAAGACTGACTCCTTCGCATGCCAGCTATAATTGCGCCATTACAGAAAAATAAAAAACCTGTCGGAATAACTGAACTGATAAGTCCATCCACCCAGGTCCATATTTTCTCTATAAATTCGTTATATTCGGGGTGGGTTCCGCAACGTGTACCTGTCGAGAAGTTCATTGTAACCAGTAAATGAGAGTTCAGTAACAAGAAGAAGACTGCTGTGAAGATAATCGCAATAACAGCATTCCGTTTGGTGCATAGCGTATTTACACGGAATGGAAACCAAACAGCAACGAAACGTTCTAGTGTCATGATCACGATTGTCCAGTGGGAAAACATCACGAGACTCATAAGCGCCCATATCCCAATCGCACATTGCCGGTGACTGAAATAGTACGGTGTTTCTAGATTATGCAGTTCATAGAGCAATATTTTTGCAATGAGAACACTTGTGTCACTGACGGCTAACACGGCTATGAATAATGACGATGACGTCAGCGGCTTCATCATCAGGATCGTGACAAAAGCAAGAATGTTCCCGGCAAACCCAAAAACTGCAATGACTTTGAGACAAACTTTTTTGAGCGCAAGTGCTACATCCATCTGCCAGTGTGAAGGTGGCGCAGGTTTCGCTGGTTTCGGACACATGTCCGTTATATTTGTATACGTTATGATTGGTTCAATTGAGGTAGCTGTTTCAATGGACGTTGTTTCAGCCAATGGCGCAGTCGTTGCTATGGTCGTTATTGCGTCACTGTCAGGTGATACGGTTTGTCCAGTGCTATCAGTGTTTTGTTCTGTGACGAGCATAGATGTATCCAGTGAGCCACTAGTGCAATTCATCAATTCTCCTACAACAAGTTCCTTATTATTATTAAATATGTCTTGGCAGATTAATGTGATATTGGTCCTAATCACTGTAAAATTATCAGGGATGTATTTAGCATCAATGGCGGCCTCATCAATGATGGAACTGCTGACGTGTTTCGCTGACGTTGGCACCAGGTACAAGCATGCGTCGTCCGTTGTGTTCACTTCCGGTTGCACTGATCCAGACAACAGGCCTAGGGCGACTATAACCAGTGATACAATCGCGATCATCTTCAATGTTGGCGAGTTGTCTGGAAGATAAATAAAAACAAAACTTATACAGCACGTAAAGAGTGCGATAGTAAAAACACGCAACAGTGGTGTTTCAAGATTCATTGAAATACATTTCATTGAATCTTGAATCTTGAAACGCTGAAGACGTCACTCTGACCTAACAATGCGCTGAATTGTGCACATGTTTCGAACATGCGCTGAAGGTACACATGGTTTGAAAATGCGATGAAGGGCACACATGGTTTGAAAATGCGATGAAGGGCACACAGGGTTTGAACATGCGATGAAGGGTACACATGGTTTGAAAATGCGCTGAAGGGTACAGAAGGTTTGAAAATGCGCTGAAGGGCACTCATGGTTTGAAAACTCGCTGAAGGGCACACATGGTTTCAAAATGCGCTGAAGGGTACACAGGATTTTAACATGCTATGAAGGGTACACATGGTTTGAAAATGCGCTGAAGGGTACAGAAGGTTTGAAAATGCGCTGAGGGGCACACAGGGTTTGAACATGCGCTGAAGAGTACACTTGGTTTGAAAATGCGCTAAAGGGTACACAGGGTTTGAAAATACGCTGAAGGGTACACGATGTTTGAACATGCGTTGAAGGGTATACATGGTTTGAAAATGAGCTGAAGGGTACACATGGTTTGAAAATGCGCTGAAGGGTACACGAGGTTTGAAAATGCGCTGAAGGGTACACAAGGTTGGAAATGCGCTGAATGGTACACAGGGTTTGAAAATGCGCTGAAGGGCACATAGGGTTTGAAAATGCGCTGATGGGTAAACATGGTTTGAACATGCGCTGAGGGGTACACCGTTACATGAATTGTGTTCCTGAAAGTTTGGTGCCCACTCGATCATTACATGAATCTCTAATCTGTAAACGTAAGTATAGATCATATGCCACCAGTATAACACCTGGGCACTTTTAGAAGTTTTGACAGTGAGCCTTATAAATTTGAAATAAAAAATAACGCGGGGAATATAAAAAAAGTTTGTTTAGTTGTTACATGTTCCACCCATTGTGAACCGGTTCTGTACAGCGATGGATGTAGCAGTGGTTGTGGTACTAAGTAAACGCTTTAACAGGGGACTCCAATAAAACCGGTAGCTATTATAATATATCACGAATTGTCATCAACCAACTTATATAAGGATATAAGACATCATGGGTGGGTTATTCCTGCAGGGAAATTCATATAATTACCACAAATGACCAACTATATTTGTTTACAAACAGATAAGCCGTATTGGCTGATACAATGAGACTTTTATCAACATTTTCACAATCAGACGAAAAAACCGAACAACTTGGATGTTTCACATTCATCGTCCATCGACGATCCACTAAGTGTACTCCTCAGTGGATACTGAATATAATTTATTAATCCTTTGGTGGCCAACGACCACCACGATCATAAAATTGATAGATTGGCAATGGTAACGTTCGCAGGGGACCCGCACTTCGCGATGATAATGTCTGCAGATGGTAAGGGTACTACTACATGTACTGTCTGACGGTGGTCTGCTATCAATGTAATGGGCTTTACTCGATAAATAACGATCACTTTTACTAGTCATGTCACGAGAGGTTTATTTGTTAGCATAATAAACATTTCGCATTGTTTCACAACCGAAACAAATTTGAAAAATATTATGAAACACACAAATAGGCGACAAAATGAGTCAAATTAAGGATGTTTTTGCTTTGCAAAATATCATATTAGTGTTTTGTTGATATTTTATGGAAATAATCTGACAGTTTCGATTGGTTTTTTCCCCATTGTCTAGCTCATTCTTGTCAAAGTACTTGTTTGTAGACTGTTTATCGTCGTTCTTATATATATTCTTATATATAGATACTGGATCTCAAGAATACCTGCCGTTGGAATGACCGATAGTTCTAAGACGTCGCTCAAGAAAACTTAACAACATTAACTCCCACAAAAAGCCCTCGCTTCTAAAATTTCAATGATACTGTATGCATGTGGTAAGACGGTGGTCTGCTATCAATTTAATGGGCTTCACTCAAGTAAACAGTTGTTTAAATATTGCTGGGAAAGGGGCTGCATTAAGTTGTTATAACTTGTGTCCCAATCCCTTGTAACTTTTGTTGCTATCAATATGTTTAAACCAATACTAAAGTCATAACACAATAATTTCCACTAGACGCAAAGACCACCCACAGTCGTTACCATTTGCAACCACTGCATTCAGGATCCATAAAAACTGCGAGCAGGAGTTCAGCAGTTTCTTTAATTAACCCTTTACCCAACAGAAGGGCCCTGTGCCAATGCATTCTCTTATATATGCGAGTCGACCATAGGTCGCCTCGCATACATAAGAGAATGCATTGGCTTAACACATTAAAAATTATAAAATTGTTAAAGAATGTAAGAAAAAATGGTAAAAAGTGTTAAAAAAAGATTTTTTTTAGGCCAATGCATTCTCTTATATATGCGAGGCGACCTATGGTCGACTCGCATATATAAGAGAATGCATTGGCACAGGGCATAACTGTAACTATCACAATGTCGTCAGGGAGCCGGTTCCAATGATATCCATATTTGTATGGTTCTATTGAAACAGACCGAAGATATTTTAGGCTGTTGAAGCTTTATTTGGCCGGTTTTGGCCGGTTTGTTGGGTAAAGGGTTAAAAAGAGCAGTTGAATAATAAGTTATTACTCGCCGTTCAGAGTAATGAACCGTTCGATGTCTATTTTAATACATTATTTTTTGTTTAAGATAATCAGTATCTTCTTGTTAAAAATGGGATATGAATACATAAATTGTGGATTGTCAAGGTTATAATTATCTAAATGGATATTAACACAAAAGCAGTATATCCTGCATAGGTTCTTTTGTAGTTCACTCGGCCGCTAAAATGTACTAAGATGTCGATAGTTTGTCCCCGCCGCGTGTTTCTTCCATCTATGTGTAGCATTTGCTTACATTTTGCTACACAAACGGTTCCCTGCGACCAATAGCGTAATCACTGCTACCCCCATGAAGAGGACCGATTCAAAAGGGGTGTGTTATTTAATGATGTACTTCACCGTAGGCGAAATTGCATTATTTAATTGACTTTGTGAGCGCGTTTGATTTGCGTCGCTTAAGGTCGTTCCACACCGGGCGCGAACGAGCGATTATAACGGCTGTTTTCTAACGTCCGTAGCAGTTCAAAGCGCGCGATTTTTATGTTCACACCGAAGCGACTGAAACGCTTCGTCGCGCGCGATAGTCAGGTTATTATTATGTGTGTACGCTAATTTCAGAGGAGTCAGGTGGCTGCGTGGGGGATACCCCCACCCCACACTCTTATGAATAATGTGTAGGGTTTCTACACACAACGTGTAGCGCTGCTACACAACCATTATTCATTTTTGATCTTAAACATATTTTACAAAATAAATGGGTCAATTTATACACATTTATAAACACTGGTGTGCATAAAATCAACACCTATGCCTTACACATTTTGTGTAAATTCTTACACATGTATATCGTAAACAAGAATGTAAGTTCAGTATTCCGAACTGTGGGTATATAGTATTCATGAAAAATTGAGATTTATATGTTAAAACTTTCATGGCGTACAATGGTACGTAGTATTTTGCTCTATCATGTGTGAGTTTTCGTTTTAATTGAACATACCAGGGTCGTGGCGTGGTTGCACGTGATTAGTATTAACGTATTACAACAATCATATAAACAAGAGTAAGAGCAGTATTCTTCATGAACGTTTTATATCATTAATACTATACTCACAAGTCGGAATTCTGAACTATTCCAAAAAAATATACTCAAACAATATCGCCGTCATGTAGCAGACTATGAAACTGAAGGCACGCAATGCGCATGCTCTACGTTCTTACACAATTGTGTGCAATAAAATGTACACATTATGTGAAGAACGGCACGTAAAACTACACATTGATATGTGTATTAACCGGGTTTACACATTTGATGTGTAATCGTTTCCACACATTAGTTATAAGAGTGCACCACCCGGTAATACGCGATTATTATTAGTTGATGAATGCATTGTCTCATGTTTAACACAACATCTTTTCGACTAGCCTCGTTATATTCTTTATCATTTCCCCTGATTACAGGGGGGGGGGGGGGGTCGGAAACAAATTTCAGGCACGTATGGTATTTTTTCCTTTTCTATCATTTTTTGTACCCACCCACTCCCACCGCCAAACTTATTTCCGTTTTCGGCAGTTTTTTCCGACTATTTTTTTACACCCACCCCCTTTTAACAGTAAAACAGACATTTGCGGGGGGAAATTCACTGTAAATTCACTCTAAACAGCTGTATATGAATTTATGTGCATACTATTTATCATGGATGTTAACATGGACATGTAAATAGGAATGAGTCATCATGAGGTCATTCGGCCAAAAAAACATGGCTGCCAGCGGCCATCTTGGATTTCAAAATTTGCAACAAAATACAACACGACAATTGCCTGCAGTCAGTTAACCAGTTAGAATTACATTATTTCTCTCATTCAAAGTGGTTTTGAAGCCCAACTCATTGCCAAAACACTAAAAACAAGCAGGAAATTATATTTTTAGTTGCGGAAAAAAATGCTTGTTGGTGGCTTTGACCACCCACCCATCCCGGCATATGTGCCGGAATTTCTTTTTCACCCCCCCCCCCCTGCTGATTATACCAAAATATAATTCACCAGCCAATGGAGAAGATTATACGGTCCATGATTTTGGTTCTTTACAAGGAATAAACTGAGTATAGTAATCTAAGGTGGAATTTCAGTCACGAAAAATCACAAAAATAAATGGTTTAATTATTTGGTCATAGAGACATACAGTCATACAGACACACATGGCATACATACATACATACATTCATACAGTCATACATACAAACACAGTCATACAGACACACACGTGTCATACAGACACACATGGCGTAGTACTTCGATTATTAGCCTCTCGCTAAAGTCCTCCATTATCGCGGCGACAAATGAGTATGTCGTCCTCAAATAGAAAAAATACGATCGGATAAACACCATATTTGAGAGCGGTCAAATTATATCGCTGGTTTGCAACAAAGCGAGAATTCGGCGAAGCATAAAATCACTGCTATAATCGCCTCGTGGTCAGCGAGTCGGTCGCTTGCGGTGTGAACATAAAAATCGCGCGCTTTCAACTGCTACGGACGTTAGAACACGGCCATGTAATCGCTCGCTCGCGCCCGGTGTGGAACGACCTTTACAATCATGGAATTTCTCTCGGGTAATTAATTAAATGTTTATTGCGATATCGCCTCACTAAAGTCACACATAATCGTACAATCTGGATTATTGAGGAACACGTATTAACAAAGAAATGTATTCCCTGCCTTGACAATGTGTGTTCAATGTTCCCAGAACATCATAAAGTTCCCAGGATTTGTATAGGTGGAATATGATCTTTAATGGGGCTAGCTAGAGTAGAGATTAATAGTATGGTATAGGCGCCCAGCAACAGATTGTTCTCAGTTACTTTTAAATTTCATTGAAACTTAAACAAATTATTCGGTAACAGAAATTATGACGCGAATTTTAACCGTCATTCGGGACGAGATTTCATCACCAATCTTCACATGGATCTTCGGAGTGACCTCTAGACGGGAGCCCTCGATTTTACCCGAAATTCATTGAAAACAATAGCAACCAACAGCCATCTTGTATTTCAGATTTGAATCAATTGGCACACCCTGCAGCCCGCATTTATTGGATAAATGTTATGATAACTTACAAATATGTTACGGTCACTTCTAGAAGGGAGCTATCGACGAAAACATGGCCACCGGTAGCACTCTTGAGTGTTACTATTTGCATGGCTAAATCATTCGGCGCACCCTACAGGCCACATCACTCAAACTTAATATGGGGTGATCTATCGGTGTGAGCATTATATTATTTCCGAAATTCGTCAAAACATGGCTATTAACATACGTCTTTGATTTCAAATTTGAATCCTTCAGCGGAGATACATTGTACATTGTATGTATTGTATAAACGAATTGGGGCGTTTTGTGCACATAAGGGTGAGCAAGGTCGTGTGGTATTTGCACACATTATATAGTATATGTACAAACAATATGAGAGCATAGACAATTGGGGCAAAAAGTTATAACACTGAATGCCCCTAAATCACAGCCGTATGGTCTATGTGCCAATTTATAGTTTGAGCACATTTGAATAAGGAAAGTGTATGCGCATGGATGTAGATCCTATGTTCACTAAGTCATGCTCCTTTTCATCCTCAAAACATGTTAATGTCAACAAAACTTGCAAGCACACGCAGGCAGTCGGGTATAGTCTTAACGGGCATTGTTTCGTAAAAGTTGGCATTCTTTGTACATGAATTTAGCGGCGAATGTGATAATATCTCCACAAGAGTTGATGATAGCGAGTGGAGGAACGAAGGCGGCTGTGCCGCCGATTAGGAAGTCACATAGACGATTTTGCGAGAGTGAATCGAGAAACACAAAACATTCTACTCCAAAGAAGTCTAGATGGGTGCTATCGAATTCGAACGATTTGAAGAAGAAAAACATGTCCGCCGGCAGCCATCTTCAATTTTTCTCTCTGTATAACTAAATATTTTGGTACGCCCTACATGCCACATGCCTTGACCGATCACCACCAAACTGCATATGGATCTTCAGGGTGACCGCCAGATGGGAGCCATAGATATTTCCAGAAATTCGTTGAATAAATTGGACGCCAGCAGTCATCTTGGATTTCAAATTTGAGTTAATATTTGTGCACACCCTGCAGCCCGCATTTACCAGTCGTATTTTTCCGAATTCCGGATTTTACTCTTTTGGTGAATAAATCTTTTTTGGCAAACCCTACAAACCACATCCTGTATACGATTTTCACCAAACTTCATACTTATACTTATATACTTTATTTCACTCAAATGTGACACATGCATATGTAACAGGAGGTCATTCAAAATAACATTCTTGAATCAATGAATTCCGTTGGTGGTACATGTATGCATTTCTCATATTAATAGTTGTAGATACCTCGGAATAGATGGTGTGATGCGCTAGTTGGATAATGGGTCTTATTCCATTACACCAAAGATATCTCTAGAAAATGAAACCCATAGCACAAACTATTATATTTACTGTCAAAAGACCAGTATTATAATATGTGTTTTACGGAGCGGATTGAAAGTTAGTCCTGCATGGATAATATATTATCTGGTTGAGTATTTATATTATTTTCTCACAATTCCCACCAAATTACATGTTCACTTTCCCAGTGATTCCGAAAGGTTAGCCGTTATGACTCAGTCCTGGTCATTTTGACTAACACAAGTCTATTGGCATAACTATTCGTTTTGACTAACCATTTCTCAGCCATTATGACTAACATCACCTAATCTAAGTTAGTCATCATGGATAAAAACAGTTGACTAACTTAAGTGTGAAGATACACATTAAAAGTAAGCAGTGGAGTAGTTGATTTCACGGAACAAATCAAAACTAATAATTATGGCATAAACAAAATACACACATAGTACCAAATGTTCACCACTCGGTGTATCGTTGTTTCAACCATTCGCTAAAAAGCTCATGCATGGTTAAAACGACAATTCCACTCGTGGTGAAAACGTTGGTACTCTCGGCTACTATGGGTGTAATTCAAATGTATATGCATGTAAAACATGACTGCATCATCAATGTGCTGTGAATATACTTGTAATTTATATGCTCCAAACATAATTATTCTGATATGCAATAGTTATAGACATTATTGAAATGAACTCGAAAGAAGCAAATTCATAACCGCATGACTTCAGAAAAAAAAAACTTGGCTGCGGGTTGTGTTGACATAACTAATTCAGGCTCTTTGAGAATGGGTGGTGTCACTCCAGGGTTGTGAATAGTGGGTCGTGCTTTCGTACACCTTAAGCATGGACCATGTATATTTCGTACATGTATTTCGACACCGGCGATGTTACCATGATTTGTTGCTTTAAAGGGATACTGTACTCAAATGTTGTTGTTTGGTTTCTATAGTATCTGAGTCGTACAATAAAGTAACCAGATTCCCATTATTTGAAAGTCTGTTGAGTACGAAGTAATGTTGCGGATGGAAGATTAGCCGGAATGCGAAAATACCAATTGTCGTTGTCGGGTAATTTTTTGACAGTTTTCAAACAAATGTATCAACTAAATGTTATATTATATGCATAATAGTCCAACAAGTCATTGTATAGTAACTAGTCAGTGTGTGGCTTGAGTTTACGCCCCGTATCACATATTTTGTACACGATCATGTGTGCCACGCGTTGACCATCCACCATCTGTGAATTATTTTGATTACGTCGTGTACACGGAAATTCGCAATTTAATTTATTGCTCGCTTAATGTAAGTGTAGCATGTATCCACTTCAATTGAGAAAAAGATCATGTAAATAGTAAATGGATTCTGAAATGGCGATTCTTGCAATATAATTATATATATATATATATATACATGAACACTGCATTCTGTGACTGAGATTCATCTTGATCAAACCTTTTAAAATGATTATATAATATGGATAATCTACCCTACACTGATTGGTAATTACATGTTGTTGTTGCTGGACATCATAGTCAAGCACTTGTGATATACCAATGGAATGTTATATGCATCTATCCATGTTGAACAAGCCTTAAAAGTAGATGAAATTAATTAAATGGGTAATCATGGAGTACCAACGTAATTGAGATACATGAATATGTGTAAGTATCTGACTATGGTGTCTAGCAGCCCTTTATTATATGAGGAGATATTTATGGTAATGTTGATTTGAATCCTTAAAATTTTCAGTATGTTATTTAATTGTTAAAGATGTATTAAGGGATCCAGAAATTTAAGTCTCCAGTTTATAAAATAACAGATCTGTCTATTATATGACAATCAGATATCGATTAAATGTAAAAAATATGCAGGCGTTCAACATGTTATTCAGCGGTGTTGCATTCAAATATATTCCTCGTCTGATAACTGAAAGTCTGGAACCCTAAATACATCTTTAAATGTCCGTGAAATATTTTTGAATCGCCGTGCTGTTTTCCCGCACCCACATTATGTATTAAATTCATGTTCCGTATTACCATGTATTATTGGTTATTGGAATAAAAGTATCAAACAAAATAATGTATGGCTCCAGCCATAAATTAAATTTATTGCAAATTATTAACTTTTATTTTAAGATAACCTGTTAACCGGAACGCTTACATAATACATCTTCGACTCAAATTACTTAGTGTTCCATACATTATCGACAATAGATCGGTGTTATCACCGGGAATTTATTGAAAATGGTGTACAGTACCCCTTTAAATAGCTATAAATGTTGTTATGTGTAAGTATATATATGCCTATACAAGCAGGCCTAACACCTTCTTTACTCCAACCTTCGGCAATGTATGTAACTCATATGGGTCCGATTTTTGTATCAACCCATATACCCTGTGCCAATGCATTCTCTTATATATACGAGTCGACCATAGGTCGCCTCGCATATATAAGAGAATGCATTGGCCTAACATTTTTTGTTTTTGTTTTTTTGTTTTTTTTACAATTTTAATAATTTATTCTTATATTCTTTAACAGACTTATTTGTAGGTTTAGGGCCGATATATGCCTATACAAGCAGGCCTAACACCTTCTTTACTCCAACCTTCCGCAATGTATGTAACTCATAAACTTATCCTTCTGCTGCTCCCTGTGTTTTGGTATAAACTCAGGAGTCCTACTATAATTTTATTTCGCTCAGTTTTAAGGGGGAGACTCGCGTTTTGTATAAATCCAGCCAAAAAATGGTAAGATATTTTCAACAAAGAATTTATCTGGATCTATCTGGCAAAAAATCTTGAATTTCACATATCATCTTCATTGTATGTAGAATCTGCGCAACTATTAAGCGACAGCAAACACGATGGATTTTAACCCTTTACCCAACGGAAGGGCCCTGTGCCAATGCATTCTCTTATATATGCGAGTCGACCATAGGTCGCCTCGCATATATAAGAGAATGCATTGGCTTAACACATTAAAAATTATAAAATTGTTAAAGAATGTAAGAAAAAATGGTAAAAAGAGTTTTTTTAGGCCAATGCATTCTCTTATATATGCGAGGCGACCTATGGTCGACTCGCATATATAAGAGAATGCATTGGCACAGAGCATAACTGTAACTATCACAATGTGGTCAAGGAGCCGGTTCCAATGATATCCATATTTGTATGGTTCTATTGAGACAGACCGAAGATATTTTAGGCTGTTGAAGCTTTATTTGGCCGGTTTTGGCCGGTTTGTTGGGTAAAGGGTTAATACATTTGAGAGGTTGAACATTTTTTTATATTGTTTTCTCCCTTTAGGTACCAAGAACTGCAAGGATAATTTATAATTTCACACAAAACTCCAATAGCCAAGCAGTTTATTGTCTTGGCTCGATGAGAGTAGGCCTCATTTGTATCATAATGTTGAGTTAGATTTTTAATTGCATAATATAGCATCATATCCCCATATATTATAATGAAGAATAAAGAAGTCACACATATTCCAATGAAAACAAATGTTGATACAACGTGAGGTCCACCCAAACAGGGAGCAATCGACATGAATTAGACCACAGTGTTAAGAGATATGGTGGTCAGCTTTAACTTGGTTATGAACCAATGACCAACAACTCATCTCAGCCCAATTGTTCATTGATCAGCAGGCATGGCATGAACATCCTCAAACATTAGAAAATTCATTCTGGGTAGTTGCCTTTCTTAATGAAAATAATCATTAATTTCCACAAATAAAGAATAATTAAGTCGCCTCTCATGATCTGGAGATATGCTGCCAACGCCTCAAACTTTCAGAAGTCAAACCATACGGGTATTGGTTAATGGCATGCTATAGACTGACGAAAGGGACATACAATGTCTACCTACTGTACTATACTGAATTTTAATTTAGAGAGAACAAAAATAAGTCTTAACTGAATTTTTTTTTGCATCGCGTCGTCCTACAATCAGTTTCTTTGTGGTCAAATTATACTATACACGCCGATGCGCAGTGTATTTATTTCTTAAATAATCACCTCTTGTCACGTGGCCCTGCTAATGTGCTATGATGCTGGTGGCTCCTGCTGAATTGTTTAAGAGGCCGTTAGGGCAAACTGATGCTCTTAACAAAAAGTACCGTTATATCTTTTGAATTTGTCTTTTTCGCGTTGTTCCCATAATCTGAACATATCTGAGAAAAGCCATTATGCACACCAAACATTCATAAACATATTTGTTGCGAAATATTTGTAATACTGGTTGTATTAGATGTTGAAAATCGACTATAATCAAGACGGTTATTCACGTTGTTTTAGAAACACCAGAGCTGGTGTTATTATTTATTCAAAAATATATATTTTCTTGAATGTTACATACACACACTGTTTTTTTTATCAAATCGCTCGGATTAGCAAAACACCGCGAACATGACAACTTTAGAAAAAATAACGGTACTTTTTCGTAACGGCATCAGTTTACCCTACCAGCACCATAGCAATTATGCAGGACCACCAGCATAATAGCATATAAGCAGGACCACTTGACCAGTGGTGCTACTGTAATCAAATAAAATGACGATCACCGAAAAACGTATTGCAAAGTACAAAATGTAAGAATAAAGTACAGATAGTTACATTGTCATGCGAATTATCCATTCTGCTTCCGACAGAATCGCCTTTAATGCTAGCGGATTAATTGCATCATTGTACGCCACATTATAAACCGGTTCACACCCTCGGCCAATCAAATTGCTTCATTTCATGAACAGTATTTCTTGTAAGAATCTGTATTTCGACGGGGCCAAAATAAGGAATTGAGCTAAATGTCACACAGAAATTGACATTAATTGGATAGTAAGTTGAAAGGAGATCGGGGCGTGTGCAATTCTAACAATACGCCATAATGATAACACCAGTCACTCGGGAAGTTAAACACGGATCATATCACCAGTGGTGGTCATAGAGGGGGTTGGCTGCATCGGTGGGGGTGGGGGGGGGGGCAACACTTTCGATTGAATATTTTTTGGTTTGTCGGGAGGGGGTGGGGTGAACTGAACGAAATCCAAACCTGTTTGGAATGTATAATCCACAATAATCACGTAATGATCTTTGGACTGATACCATTGAGAACATTCCACAAACTGTTCACATAATTATGCATGCATGTACGCCGAAATGCGGCTTGGTCTATACTTTTTGTACAGATACCCAAGCGGGTTATAACCTGTCCTTATCAGTTAAAGAAGATTGGGCGACGATATTTAATGATTGAAACTAACATTAGGCACTAACAGCGTTGCAATAAATAGGGCGTGTGGTTAAAGTAATAAGCACACGTTATAAGTGTGCCTGTCTTTACAGAAAACCAACTGCCCGTTGATAAACCTTGAATTTGTCTAACCTTTCTACGGCAATCGATTGTTGTAGGTGTGCGGCGTATTTAGTTGGACACAACTAAACGCAGTCGGAGGTATTCTAGGATGATATATTCATTGATCATCATTCAGATAATACACTATGGATGTACTGATCTTTGTATCGTTAAAGTCCAGTAAACACTGTTATTGTGTCTTTAACCCTTTACCCAACAGAACGGTCCTGTGCCAATGCATTCTCTTATATATGCGAGTCGACCATAGGTCGCCTCGCATATATAAGAGAATGCATTGGCTTAACACATTAAAAATTATAAAATTGTTAAAGAATGTAAGAAAAAATGGTAAAAAGTGTTAAAAAAGATTTGTTTAGGCCAATGCATTCTCTTATATATGCGAGGCGACCTATGGTCGACTCGCATATATAAGAGAATGCATTGGCACAGGGCATAACTGTAACTATCACAATGTGGTCAAGGAGCCGGTTCCAATGATATCCATATTTGTATGGTTCTATTGAGACAGACCGAAGATAATTTAGGCTGTTGAAGCTTTATTTGGCCGGTTTTGGCCGGTTTGTTGGGTAAAGGGTTAAGCTTTACGCTTGGGTTATGTTCATCCACAGGTAAATTTGCACGGCAGTTTTTTTTCTGGCATGTTCTCAAATAAAACCCTACGGTGCCAGAATATGAACGGCACCATGCATAATTTCACCCATACAGAGCCCCAGACAAACATGAGCAGACGACACTCTTCTATATGCTTATATATATGTGTGGGGATCCCTGCAGGGTAATGGATGTTTTTTATTTTATGTCCTAAAAATTGTAAGAAACATTTATTTTAAAAACATGATAAAAATTGTTAGGCCAATGCATTCTCTTATATATGCGAGGCGACCTATGGTCGACTCGCATATATAAGAGAATGCATTGGCACAGGGTAAACAAAAATATATATACCAAAGCTGACGACATGAGCAGTACAAACTCGGTAGTTCCATATATAACGGTGCTACTAACAATTTGCCTTAAAACACCCGATTGATTGATTCTTGCTAGATAATTGCATGCTCTTTATAGGCAAATTTCGATAGAATTGCTACTAGTGGAACCACATCGTTTGTTATTAAATTACCATATAGTTAGCTGTGAAACGGGCGTGTGCATTTTATAAGAATTTTTACATTCGGCTTCTGGCACATTTAAGCTTTCTGTACCAAAATGCCTGCAAACTAATGCCCTGCTAACTTGCCAGTGTATGAACTCACCCTTAGAGATGTATTCACCAACTGGATTTATTTATATAACCCGGTTATGTATGAACGCACCCTTACATATGTATTCACCAACTGGATTTATTTATATAACACGGTTATGTATGAACGTACCCTTAGGGATGTATTCACCAACTTTATTATTTATATAACCCGGTTATGTATGAACGTACCCTTACGGATGTATTCACCAACTGGATGTATTTATATAACCCGGTTATGTATGAACGTACCCTTACGGATGTATTCACCAACTGGATTTATTTATATAACCCGTTATGTATGAACGCACCCTTACGGATGTATTCACCAACTGGATTTATTTATATAACCCGGTTAAGCATGAACGTACCCTTAGGGATGTATTCACCAACTGGATTTATTTATATAACCCGGTTATGTATGAACGTACCCGTACGGCTATATTCACCAACTGGATTTATTTATATAACCCAGTTATGTATGAACGTACCCTTACGGATGTATTCACCAACTTTATTATTTATATAACCCGGTTATGTATCAACGTACCCGTACGGATATATTCACCAACTGGATTTATTTATATAACCCGGTTATGTATGAACGTACCCTTGCGGATGTATTCACCAACTTTATTATTTATATAACCCGGTTATGTATGAACGTACCCTTACGGATGTATTCACCAACTGGATTTATTTATATAACCCGGTTATGTATGAACGCACCCTTACGGATGTATTCACCAACTGGATTTATTTATATAACCCGGTTATGTATGAACGTACCCTTAGGGATGTATTCACCAGCTGGATTTATTTATATAACCCAGTTATGTATGAACGTACCCTTACGGATGTATTCACCAACTGGATTTATTTATATAACCCGGTTATGTATGAACGTATACCCTTAGTGATGTATTCACCGAATTATTTATATAACCCGGTTGTTGTTTATTTATATAACCCGGTTGTTGTTTATTTATATAACCCGGTTGTTGTTTATTATTATAAACCGGGTTGTTTATATTGGTTGCGACTTGAAGCACAATGTGCATTCGCTGGACTGGCCCAATATATCATGTTTGACATCTATTTTGGCAATAGACAAGGCCTCACGACTAATTGGTCAGTCGCTGGCCCAGAAACCCTGGCACCAGTCAGAGAGACAAATGTACTGTTGGCTGTCGTGGCCATGACTCGGAGCCATGCGGTGTCTGTGGCGCCAACATACCAATCGTGGGACTATTTACTGTGTTTGGCCTTCATGTCAAGGCCTGAACATATTTGGTGCCTGACAATCAATAGTGAACATCCACAGAGCATGAATTTAATGACGATACCTCGCACATCGCGTTAGCGTCACTAAATTCACCCACTGGGAACCTCATTACCTACATAAACAAGCCTTGAAATAGTGTGTCTGTCATTTGCAGAATGAGGTTCCCAGAGGGTGAATTTAGTTATGTTACCCCGCATAGCGGGCTAGCATAACCAAATTCACCCTCTGGAAACCTCATTATGTTGAGGTGTAAATGCAAATGACAGACACACTGTTTCAAGGCTTGTACATAAAGCCAGCAGGCCTCAAAATATGGTGCTGTATATTTACAGAATGAGGTCCACAGAGGGTGAATTTAGTGATGATAACCCACTGTGTAGGGTAGCGTCACTAAATTCACCCACTGGGGACCTCATTCTGCTTTGGCCTCATCTTCTCTGGAAAGTATCGTTATCATCAAATTAACTAGTTGTTTAGTTTCTTCAGAAAGAAACTTTTTCTTTTAGTTAGTTCGCTATATCCACAAATAACAGACGACACATTGCATAATCACGGTTCGCAATTGTTTCACATATAATCGTCACCATCTGGGAACTTAAATCTTAGTCGAGGTCTCTCATAGCAGATGAGGCCATGCAGAATGAGGTCCCCGGGGGATGACCCCGCTGTGTGGGGTAGCATCACTAATTACACCCTCTGGGGACCTCATTCTGCAAATGTCCGACAGCATATTTTCAGACCTTCGAGAGGCCTGCACTGATATGTAACGGAGAAACCATGTATACCCAAGAAAACCGATCAGTGTCTTGTATATTTATACGAACATTCCAGCGCCTACGTGCATGTACATGTAGTCATATCATATGTGCAAGATTTTATTTCGCAAACTTAAATAAATTTCGTCCGTTTGTCCGCGCCAACGGAAGGGTTTATGGGGTTTAAACTTTGGTTTAAATGTGATTTATGGGCTTTTTGGTTTTAAGAGCTTAAGCCCTTAACCATTTACCCAACAGAACGGCCCTGTGCCAATGCATTCTCTTATATATGCGAGTCGACCATAGGTCGCCTCGCATATATAAGAGAATGCATTGGCTTAACACATATTAAAAATTCTAAAATTGTCAAAGAATGTAGGAAAATATTATAAAAATTGTTTAAAAATGTAAGAAAAAATTCTAAAATTGTTAAAGAATGTAAGAAAAAATTCTAAAAAGTGTTAGGCCAATGCATTCTCTTATATATGCGAGGCGACCTATGGTCGACTCGCATATATAAGAGAATGCATTGGCACAGGGCATAACTGTAACCATCACAATGTGGTCAATGAACCGGTTCCAATGATATCCATATTTGTATAGTGTTATTGAGACAGACCGAAGATATTTTAGGCCGTTGAAGCTTTATTTGGGCGTTTTTGGCCGTTTTGTTGGGTAAAGGGTTAACTATTTTCGTAAATGCCATATTAACTGTTGTGTGTGGTATACAAGTAATTATAACACAACATTCGAAAAACCACATCAGTTTGGACAAAATGTATGTCCACACTGTCCTTGCATTCAAGGACAAGGATTGAGGACTCAAGCTTATTAATCCTTGACGTTCATAATAATATATCTGCAAATAATTTGTATTTATCTCCAGTACTGAAGAGTTTACATAACACAGACATATACACATCAACTTAATAATAACATAATTTACAGAGCTAATATGTCTTGTGTATGTGCCATGTGGTATTTTAATCAATATTGAAAGTAGCCCTTAAACCTCTTTCGTTGCTGCACTTTTTGTCGCCTCGTATAAGCTCGTTAATATGGACGGACCTGAGCTCATAAACCACTATCTACTTAAACACGCTTTCGTTTGTCTAGCCGTCCATGTGTCCATCCGTAACGTCTTAGCTTTAGTAACGTGTAGCTTTATATAGTAATTATACCATTCAATTGTTTTGTAAGATTTCGGTATGTTCGCGAACCACCATGGGTGAAAAGAACAATATAAAACCATATACAAATAATATTTATATGGGTTATAATTTTAAACTTCAAATTGTTGTAAATATGACAATAAAGTATATCTCTAACATGACACAAATTATTGTATTTCCTAAAAATGCACCGTCTACTGCGGAGACCACATGAACCCCGTCTCTGTGAGAACAAAACCATGTTCGATGCAGTACATAAATACATGTACACCATAACAACAAAACATATTCCCTTGATATATAATATACAATATATGACACTTCAGATAAAACATTTATATACCCACGATGGGAATCACATAGTTTCGATTTGATGTAAAATATAGAGATCCGGGGGGCCTGGGAACACCACAGAATACAAGGGTAAACCTGTCTTCGGTAACATGGACAAATGTGATCATTATCTAGGTACACATTCCGAAGCGCCACTTGGACAATTCCATAGTCAGTAAAATTAAAAACAGGAGCATAATAGAGGTATGCCTGGTGTTTTGAAATTTGGAAAATATAGGTATACATATGACAGAGTATGGGTACCAGTATCGTAGAATCACGCACTATCATAAATGAACTAGTTATACGTAGAGTATTAAAATATTCTTAAGTTTCATGATTGTCCCATACCGGTAGTTTCAGTAAAACATGGGAGCGTGGTACATAGTTATGTGTTACAAATTTAGAAATTAGGAACGTAAGCATAGGCCGCGAGTTTTCGAAAGGGTTAATTTTGAAATTTATAGTTATGTACATGAGTAAGCAGTTGTGGAATGTAAGTGTAGGTGTAAGTCTGAAGTAAAATGCTAAATTTCACTGGAATCGTCGTCAGTTATGTACCTGGTGATGGAGTGTTTAAACAACAGACCACCGCTTTTCGACACTTTTGATATCACGGTGGTGACGTATTGATGAGTATCACGCATTCCAAATGACCGAGGCGATCTTAGATGCGACCAGAAACGAGGACAAAGGTAATACACTAGTATACTGGTAGCTACGAGCTTATCCTATACTATTGATCAAAGAAGATAACATACCCTGTGCCAATGCATTCTCTTATATATGCGAGGCGACCTTGGTCGACTCGCATATATAAGAGAATGCATTGGCCTAACAATTTTTTATCATTTTTTTTAAATAAATGTTTCTGACAATTTTTAGGACATAAAATAAAAAACATCCATTACCCTGCAGGGAGCCCCACACATATATAGAAGCATATAGAAAAGTGTCGTCTGTTCATGTTTGTCTGGGGCTCTGTATGGGTGAAATTATAAAATTGTTAAAGAATACAAGAAAAAATTATTAAAATTGTAAACAATTGTTAGGCCAATGTATTCTCTTATATATGCGAGGCGACCTATGGTCGACTCGCATATATAAGAGAATACATGGGCACAGGGTATAAAAATCCCGACTTCCGACTGGATTTTATATGGTGCGCTAGGTAAATTATAAAATGTTTTAATTAATTTAATTTTAAGAATTGTTTTTTTCTGAAATTACAACACTTGAACCTACTTTTGAAAAATCAATATACAGTTACAAAATAAATACACCAACATTATAATGGACTCCAAGGCGATCTCAGATGCGACCAGAAACGAGGACAACGGTAATACACTAGTATATTGGTAGCTACGAGCTTATGCTATACTATTGATCAAAGAAGATAATACCTCAAATATGTCTATCTAAACTCACACTTGTTTGCTCCAACATTCTGACCAAAGTTGTCAGTGGAAGGATTTTCCTAGGTGTTTTCCACGCACCTCCGACTGGCAGCTTTGGTTTGAATGTTAAGGAAAATACTGAGTATTTCCAAACATATAAGGTATCAACTTGTTTATAAATAAACTAGCATAATTGTGCTCGTAATAGTTAAAATGCTATGTTATGTGTCAGTTTCTCGTATTTTATGTGTTGTGCCTGCCCACTCACCTCGACCACCTTGAATGCGTGGTGCTCACCAACCTCGAAACCACGTGATCCCCCACCCTGATACAACTAATCCATGACATGTCTATATAAATATGGCAGCCCCCTCCAATGGCGTCTGATACAGGCATATTAAAGAAATTACAACTGTTGTTGCCCTCTCTTCTCAATCCCCCAATCTCTCTCTCGTTGTTTCCCTCTCTCTCCTGTTCAACATCCCTCCACCTGATACCTTCACTATTAACACAATTATAATAGTTCCATTCCAGAGGGGGTGTAACAAAGGCGGACAAATTAATAAGATCCATTTGACTTATTGCTTAAAGTGGCGCTGTACACTAAATCCACCAATCTCCTTTTATACTGAACAAAATGTATGCAACAAATGAATGCATTTGAGTCATGATTAGTGCAAAATAAACTCGTGTGCTCTATGAACGATGCAAACAACATGACAATGTTACTGGAAATGAGTTTATAACAAAAATCTGATTGGCTTTGATAACACGCGTTATTAATTAACTAATGGCCATTCGGCCACAAACAAGCTGAAAGTTGCCCACATCTCAATGTAAGTAACAAACAGTCGACCAATACCCGGATAACATTGTCAATAAGTAAAACAAAGTAGGCCAATAAATAAAAACTGCTACCAATTTAGTATACGATGGCGTAAATGATGTCATAAGTGATTGTAACGTTAACAGGGGAAGCTCATACATCCGTAATTGTCATTTCATACTCGCGCCCGCTCTCGTCTCTGTATCTCTATCTATCTCACTCTCTCTCTCTCTCTCTCTCATACTCTCTCTCTCTCTCTCTCTCTCTCTCTCTCTCACACACTCTCTCTCTCTCTCTCACACTCTCTCGCACGTTTGCAATATCCATGACCATGGCGGACCACGTCAACAGCGAATTTCATAAACCGGCTATTGTCATTCCGTATACGTACTCTTGAGCTCTATATCTATCTCCCTTCCTCTCTCGTCCATGATGTCTATCTCTCTCGCACTCTTTGAAATCAATTATTATCGTGAACACCTATTTTGATCGGCAAAGAATATTGGCAACGGATGATATATAATTATAACAGTGCTTCTGGTGGACAATCGATTGACACTGGAAGTATTATCGACTCGAGACAACAATTACAGAACCTTTTAAATATTTTTAATTTGATTAAACACAACGATACATGTATGTTAATATGTACTTCATGTAGAACAACACAAATGTTTCATTGACATATATAATTAATAAACAAAAAACGTTTTACCTACTTTTAGGAAACGAAATGACTACATGAGAGACGAGTATTTGAACTGTTCTATCCCGACACAATTGCTATAACGTGTAGCGGGTGATGTCAAGTGACCAATTTTAATGGGGATTTCCATGCAAATCTCTGGGACAAAAGTTATTGCTGAAAACGTTGTCCTGGAAATAAAGCAGATATATCATTAAACATTTATAACATTTACCTGGGGGTGATTTACATGGGGGTGATTTACCTGGGGTGATTTACCTGGGGTGATTTACATGGGGGGGGGTGCGCTAGGTAAATTATAAAATGTTTTAATTAATTTAATTTTAAGAATTGTTTTTTTTCTGAAATTACAACACTTGAACCTACTTTTGAAAAATCAATATACAGTTACAAAATAAATACACCAACATTATAATGGACTCCAATCCCAGTAGACACACCAGCTACAAACATATTGTGTTCAATACCACACCAAGTCACATTCTGAAGTATATGCAATCCAATAACGTTTGCAGTGTGGGATAACAGTGTCTTACTCATACTAGTATTCCAAATACCGGTCATGATTGATTGATTGATTGGTTAGGGTTTAATGTCGCTTTCAGCAACTAAGGTCATATCAACCACTACAGCGGGACAACCCCGAATGGAGGACAATCGGGTACGATAGTCGCCATTCTGGTGGCAGGGAAGTACATTTATGACAAGAAGCTCACAGTCACTAATGTTGAAATTACAGGGCGCGGAATTTACTACAGTAGCAAAGGTTATATTTCACCTATCATTAAACTCTTAGTACAGTAGCAATGGTTAGATTACACATATCATTAAACTCTTAACAGTATCAATGATTATATTTCACCTATCAATAAACTCTTAATACAGTAGCAATGGTTAGATTTGATCTATCACCCAACTCTCAATACAGTAGCAATGGTTAGATTTCACCTATCATTAAACTCTTAGTACAGTAGCAATGGTTAGATTACACATATCATTAAACTCTTAACAGTAGCAATGATTATATTTCACCTATCATTAAACTCTTACTACAGTAGTAATGGTTATATTTCACCCCTCATTAAACTCTTAATACGGTAGCAATGGTTATATTTCACCGATCATTAAAATATTAATACAGTAGCAATGGTTAGATTTCACCTATCATTAAACTATTAATACCGTAGCAATGGTTATATTACACATATCATTAACTTCTTAATACAGTAGACATTGTTAGATTTGTTCTATCACCTAACTCTTAATACAGTTGCAATGGTTATATTTCACATATCATTAACCTCTTACTACAGTTACTATGGTTAGATTTAACCTAGCATTAAACTCTTAATACAGCAGCAATTGTTAGATTCCACCTATCATTAAATTTTTGTCCAAAGCTCAGAAAAAACGAATGGAAGTTGATTGTTGAGTACATGTAGAAACAGATAATCTTGACATATTAAAATCTTACGCGTCAATTCCAAGCCAGATTGTCGATGCAAGGGCTGGTTAATAGCCATGCCCTTATATGAGGAGTTGTTAATAGCCATGACCTTATATGCGGGGCGGTTAATAGCCATGAACTTATATGAGGTAATCTCGAACGATGTTTTGGCTTTACCAAATACCAAACTCCGAGGTCTATCCATAAAAGTAAACACCTCAAAATAGTAAGTTCCCCTTGATATTTTCAAGGATATATTTCGATATGGTTTCAAAAGGTGGTGAAGATATATTGGGCAGATAATCTCTTATGTTACCAACATAGCTTATGGGTAACGATGAGTTGAATGATTGTATGTTTGAATGAAAATTAATTGAATAGGGAGAGTCAACTTTCCAAAAATCACACAGTTACTGGGTAAACTGAACTTCACACAGAGAGAACATGGCCATCCATTCTCTTCATTCAGGGGTAATGATAGGTGGACCGTTCTGTGGGGATTATGCATCTATGAGGGTATCACCCCTCCCCCCTGAATCCCGAATACCAGTTAATTTGGGGGGGGGGTGAATCCTGAATACATGTTAATAAATTATATGCGATAAATGACATACAAATTGACTGTTTTAATATCAGACAGATACAAGCAGAAGTTACATAGACACATTATGATCCATTATACCTGACATGATATTGGAGTAGAGTGTTATGGGCGTTACGAGGCCGTTATGATACGACTAATGATACTTTATGATGGCATGGTGGTCGAATATGCCCAATAAGCTATTCTACCCACTCATTCATACAGATAACGAGCACAACATATTATTTTGCGCCATCAAAACCTGCGTCCAAGATGTTTTGCTTGAACCCGAATACCAGTTAATTCCGGGGTATGACTACCGCGTACGGCTTCAAAACACCCTCAATCCAGCGTACCGAATGGGGGTGGGGGTGCTACCCCCATCTATGTCACCCAACCGATATCCCAGGATGGTGTGGACCGAGAAGACTTGGTCTAACATGTGCAAATTCATTGGTTACGATGCTCATCGCGTGCGGAGAATAATCGTCGAACCATATGACATTAGAGAACGAATTTCAAATGATATTACTTTAAACCTTTCCCCAACAGAAGGGCCCTGTGCCAATGCATTCTCTTATATATGCGAGTCGACCATAGGTCGCCTCGCATATATAATATAATGCATTGACTTAACACATTAACAAATATAAAAGTGTTAAAACAAAATTTTGTTTAGGCCAATGCATTCCCTTATATACATTGGCACAGGGCATAACTGTAACCATCACAATGTGGTCAGTGAGCCGGTTCCAATGATATCCATATTTGTATGGTTTTATTGAGACAGACCCAAGATAATTTAGGCTGTTGCAGCTTTATTTGGCGGTTTTTGGCCGGTTTGTTGGGTAAAGGGTTAAGGTTTAGAAACCTAGTTCACCTCACTAACCCCAATAAGTTTACATGGCTGATGGGTTGGGAGGATACTCTGGCCATGACATCAGTATACAGTCTTATCAATACTTTAATAGAGAAACTAAAGCAGATTATTAACTTACCTCGCTAACTATAAATGCACATGTATACCAATTCATTAATTTCTAATTTCATTCAAAATCCTCTTGGTCCCCAAATAAATAAAAGACATGCATATGCCCTTTACTATTAGTAGGAATTTGGTATATACATGTATGTTGTATTAAGTTGTATATTATATTTATTTACAGACACTTCTAATTGTGTTAAATGTATCTTGGGAAACTGGTACCGCAATGTTAAGTTTATACTCATATTGATATTATTTGTCCACAAGATACCTGTAACACATATTGTAATATTTTATATTATAGCATTTTCATATCAAGTCACTGGCTAGATAGGCCATTAATCTTCATGTCCAATAAGTCAATCATTATTTAAGCATAATATCAGTCACTCAGCATTTAAGCATGATAGCACTTCATGCGATTATATATCATTTCATCTTTCATGTAACTTACGATGCAGCACCATGTAGTACCATGTAGGCCCATTAATGCCTTATCTTATATCTGATGACAGTTGTACGTGAACATTGAGCAAGTTGTATCATTGTTATTTCATCAATCAACATCAATCACTTAACCCTTTACCCAACAGAACGGCCCTGTACCAATGCATTCTCTTATATATGCGAGTCGACCATAGGTCGCCTCGCATATATAAGAGACTGCATTGGCTTAACACATTAAAAATTATAAAATTGTTAAAGAATGTAAGAAAAAATGATAAAAAGTGTTAAAAAAAGATTTTTTTAGGCCAATGCATTCTCTTATATATGCGAGGCGACCTATGATCGACTCGCATATATACGAGAATGCATTGGCACAGGGCATAACTGTAACTATCACAATGTGATCAAGGAACCGGTTCCAATGATATCCAAATTTGTATGGTTCTATTGAGACAGACCGAAGATATTTTAGGCTGTTGAAGCTTTATTTGGCCGGTTTTAAATTAGCGCAGTACTATATCTCGCTCAGTTTTAAATTCGCGCAACAATGGATGCGCGAAAAATAGTACTGATGGAATTTTAATACGAGTAAGGTAGTAGAAGTGTATGGTTATATAGCGACGTCTTTAATTCAGATTGACCCTTGGTTCCCAGTAACAGTGGTTACAATTTTGCCATAATCAAGTCAATTGAAATATAAAACAGTGGTACACTAATTCGATAATATTTGCTAGCTTTACTGTTCGGGTTCATTATTCGTTTCTGACCACACTCCATTTATCGTGTATCGACTTATTTAGGTTTCCGTTAAATGGTCAGCACTAAACCAACAAAACACACACTAGTGATGTATTTTCTTGGGTACGCATTTTGGAGCGTGACGTAAGGACAACACAAGTGTCAACCAAATAAACAATAGAGTATGACCATTGCACATTGTTTTGGCCTGTTGCAAGATGCATCATCATTGCTTTTAGTTGGTCATACATAATCTGAAATATCAGCTTTTAGAAAATGAAGCTCATATTTCAGATTGTGTATGACAAATGATGGGGCATCTTGCAAAAGGCTAAAACAATGTGCAACGATGAAGTCACCGCAATAATATTGTCAGTATCACTTATAGAGGGACATTTAAGTACCGTAACATGCTGGTTATTAATGGACCGTACCATGGTGCTGGGTGTTAATAATTTATAAAATAATATTGTTCATCAAGGATATTTTTAACCCCGAAATCGGAAATCTAATTCAAGAACCCAAATTGATTTTGTAACGGGAGTGAAATGAGGATTAACACTAACGAATACTTTGTCTGCCATAAGGCTGAATGGTTGATGGTCGGTAGTGGTATATTGTCAAGTAACAATGGTGAAATTAAAGATTTCTAGACACGGTATTTGAAGACATGGGTTCACTTAGATAGAATGTTAGATGTTAAATAAAAAAAAATATCCATTAATCTTGAAACCAGAGATGAGGATTTAATTTGGCCGAAGTTTTTTTTAGTTTGGCCTCAATTATAATTGGCTGAACAATTGGCCAAAATAATTGTTGGGCATTGGTGAACACAGCTATCAACGCGTGCTCCATGTACTCCAAAACGTGTGGATATCTTAGATATGTAATCTATAAATTTAGTCCAGTCAATATAGGAAGAATGGATGATGATTGGAGAGTATAAGATAAACTATTGATCACAGATGTACAACTTCTCTATAATGTATCTCACGAGAGAGCAAACGAAGACAGAATATCATACATCGGTTAAATCTGGACATTTGGGCGCACAGAGACGGACAATAACGCAGTTTTATGTACACTATTTATCTTGAATCGTTTGATAGGTTAAATGGGCTCAGAGCAGTATATGACGAATATGACCGATCTTAATTTATTTAGTTTTCTACAACATCAATCATTTCAAAATCCACTGATATAGAACAGTATGAGATTATTGAGCAAAATATGTACATCAATTTGTCCGTGTTTAACTGCATACTAGCGTTTTAAACATATCTGGCCATATCTGCTACTATACACACAAACCAAATGTAGTGACATTGAGTGAATTCTCAACGCTGAAATAACAGTTTTAAACGATGATCACTCGATATTTAGCACAAGTACGTGGTGGTATTGGTAAGATTAATTTCGAACAACAGGCTACAAAAAAACAATAGTTTTGCATTGCGTGGTAGCGTATTCCAGTTGCAAAGAGGCGACTGAAGTAATTTAAACAAAAGTTTCTACTAAGAAATCGGTTTGGTAGGAGTACGAAAATTAGTCTTACATAAATTGTACGATGTACCGTCTCTTTGATCTGGTTGGATGGAGTGCTAATCTATTGAAGAGATGAGTGTTTCGTTACAACATAATACACATTGCGATATACGTACGTGGTCTATTATCACGGAGAGTCATGACCATTCCGGAAAAGCAACAAGTATTTATGACACAATGGTACGTATTTTAGTTTCTGCGTTAGATTCAATAGTTTATCGTCATGATAAATTAAACTAGCTCGCACTGTGAGGCGAAACATTACTTCGTGTGATGCATTATTTTTGACCGGACTGATTGATTCTAAGCACAAAACTCGAACCTCTAAAGACGAACATCATTAAGAGACGTGTGTACTACTAATACTATTAACGTACGCATTTTCACTCATAGGTGTTTATACATTATGTTGATTTCGCCGTGGCACGGCTTGGAGTTGCGGCCATTTTGACAGCCATTACATAGCCGCGATTGTATTATCTTCTGTCTATTCCCTTCCGTATTGTAATTTCACATTAAGTAGTATACACTGCGTAATTATTAAAACACAATATACTGTGTAATGATTTATTTTGAGAGCTGATGTAATATAGACAACCATGTAGGAAGCTATATTGGATAACACAGTTTGCCCATAGCGGATTTTAGATATGTTAATGACGTATCCCCTGCGTCTGTTGCCACCAAAATCGCTTAATTGCCAATGTCTTCCGGTTTATCCCATTACTTCGCGTACCACGACCATACTATGGAATACAATAGTGCGTTTTGCACTCCATGGCGTTGATAGCAAAATGTCGTCAGCCTCATGCCATATCAACATTGAAATAGCAATTCATTCGCATCATTTTGCTATATCGCATGGTCCCATACTCCAAGCATACGCCATGTTGAAGCGTTTTGTTTGTTTTTTTGTTTTACCCCCAACCCTAAACAGAATCCACCGAAACTCACATACGTTCTGCGAGAAACGATGGATGTGTTCATATTTTGCATGCAGATCGCGCTAACGATTCTTAATATGTGATGTGGAAAAGGTCCCGGTACAAAATGAAGATAATTTCAATTCTGTACATATTTTATCTAGGTTAGGGCATATTTCTCGTATTTTGACTGGTCTACTTGAGTATAGTCTCAATTTTCTCCCTATCACGATATAGTACATTTACACCCTTTGCTGTGTAGTACACACTTAGTATTATTCTCTTTTGTTTTAGTTGGCCTTAGTTACTGAAAGCGATATTAAATTTAAACCCCAATCAATCAACCAATCAATCGCTTGTTTTTCCATGAACCAGAGTTCAAGACTGGGGTTACCTCTACTGTAATATGCCCTCTTATATGAATATCCACTACCCATAGTATAATGTTGCTACATGGGTAAAACAAAACGAAAATGACAGGTAAATTTGCCAGGGTTTGAATGCGCCATGAGTTTGAGGTTCAGTATGTAAATAGTGTGTGATATGCAAAACATCAAACACCGTGGCGAGTATACACGGTCTGTAATAGTGTGCCATAAGCAAAAAATACAACACCGTGGCGAGTATACACATTATACGCAGTATTCCAAGAGTGTACGACAAGCAAAACACTCAATACGGTGGCGATTTTTCAAAATACACATAAAGGGTGTGCAATAATAAAAACACTCTTATTGTATATAGAGATGGATAAATACCAACACCCGTCCGATCTATGGACGGGCCATTTAAAGGCCATCGCGATGAGACAGACTGTATATACCATGTACACATGCGCACATACATGTATATGACGACCCCTCAGTTACTTTGAGGAATCTGACTTCCCCTCTCTCCTGACCGTGACATTGCGGTGTCACCAATTTCTAAATTGGGTGACAAAATAGGTTGAAAAACTACATGTAATGTCCCGTCCATAGATCGGGCGGGGTGTTCGTATTTATCCCTCTCTATATAAAATATAACATCGTGATGATATTTTAGGGAGAGTGATTCACGGTGACCCACTTAACACCGAGCGCTTGATTGATGATGATTAGCGAGTACAATGATGTAAGGAGCGTGCATGGGGGTGGAAATCATATCAAATCTTCAATATAACAGGAATCACAAGCATTCAGCTAGTATTAACAGTTTGAAGAAGTCAAGAAAAGACCATTACCAATATTTATTAAATACTCTTGTGAAATCCATTCAAGATCACTGTGGACCACCGTGAATCCGTGTCGATCACCGGTGCAGAGTGTTTTGTTTATCACACACTGTTTACATACTGTATATCTACCCACCAATGTGCGAAATGTCTCAAACCTCACCCACAAAGAAACTCAACGTGTAATGTGCTGTCATCAGTTCAGGGTACACTATTTGCACAGTGTATACAGTTCGTAAAGAGTGTACGATAAGCAAAACAATCAACACCGTGCTGATATTTTAGGGAGAGTGATTCACTTAACACCGAGCGCTTGATTGATGATGATTAGCGTATGTAAGGAGCGTACATGGGGGTGGCAATTATGTCAATTCTTCAATACACACGAACATGAATCACAAACATTTAGCGACCATTAGCAGTTTGAAGAAGTCAAGAAAAGACCATTACCACTATTTATTAAATGCTCTTGTGAAATCCATTCAAGATCACTGTGGACCACCGTGAATCCTTGTGGATCACCGGTGTAGAGTGTTTTGTTTATCGCACACTATTTACGAACTGTATATCTACATATCAATGTGCGTTATGTCTCAAACCTCACCATCATTCGACATTGATACCATGGACACGTCAGTCGTCTTTGATGTAATCGCCCCAGATGTCGCTAACGTCGTTCCGTATGCTGATCGCTTTGGTGGGTTATAACAACCGAACATTTTAGAGAGCTGCACGCGGAACTTTCTCCCAGTGAGAAAATACATGTAGAAATTAACCGCATAGTTCATGTCCAGAAGAACGTACACTACAGAAGATATCATATTATATTTCGCGTACTCGTATAGGTCTGAGTTATAGTCCCAATATGTTTGGTAAATGAAGAATATTGATAAGGGGCCTGTTAAAACAACGAACGTGATGCTGATCGCCAACAACATGATGGTCACTTGTTGTTGTGCTTTCATTTTCTCTTTCATATCCTCCTCTTTCACATTCATATTCTTCATGAAAGCTTGACTCCGTCGCATGCCAATTATAATGGCCACATTGCAGAACATTAAGAACACGGCTGCAATTATTGAATTGAAAAGTGCATCAAGCCAAAACCAAGGCCCATTCAAGAAGTCGGTGTGATCAGGGTGATACCAGCAAAAGTTACCGATTGTCATTTCACGCCATGTTATGGTCCACATCATGTGGAAGTTGAGCCCCATGAGGGCGACCCAAGCAATAATAATTAAAATCAATGCGTTCTTTTTCGTGCATAATGTATTAACTTTAAACGGAAACCAAACGGCCACGAAGCGTTCAATCGTCATTAAAACAACGAGCCAATGGGAAAACATTCCCATGCCTGAAACTGTCCAGAAAAGGATCCCACATGCGAAACCACCAATATTTAGTTCTATTTTATACAACTCAATGTAAACTACCTTCACAGTTAGCACGTACATATCGCTGAAGGCTAAAACGGCTATGAACAATGACGATGAAGTGAACGGTTTCATCCGTATGATCGTAACAAAGGCAAGCATGTTGCCAGGCAACCCGACGGCTCCAATGACCTTGAGATATATTTTGTCGATCCAGTCGGCTACCTGGGTTTGCCAATATTTTGGTTCTGGTTCTGATTGTGCTTTCGGACACATGTCAGTTAAGTTTTTATACGTTATGTTTGGTTCTATTTGATAACCGTGCACTGTGTATGTAGCGGTTGTTGCCGTTGTGGAAGTTGCTTCGTCAAGTGGTGTGGTCTCCTTTGTAATTAATTCAGTGGAAGTGACGTCCTCTCCACGCGTACAGTTCAATACTTCTCCTACTACAAGTTCTTTGTTGTTAGTAAATATGTCTTCACACATAAATGTGAGGTTAGTGCGAATAACGGTGAAATTATCAGGGATGTATTTAGAATCAATGGCGGCCTCATCAATGATGGAACTGCTGACGTTTTTCGCTGACGTTGGCACCAGGTACAAGCATGCGTCGTCCTTTTTGTTCACTGCCGGTTCCGCTGCTCCAGACAACATACCTTGGGCGATTGTAACCAAGAATACAGTCACGATCATCTTTAATATTGTCTTCTGTTCTGGAAAACAAGATAGAGCAAAATCCTATATGTGTGAATTAGTAGTCACGTTTAAGGATGGTCTATCGCTTTGTAAGCATGTGTTATTTAGTTATCGGGGTAGATATGAATCGAGGATCGCTGTCCGGAAATGCTTATGTCGCTTACGATTCACTATATTTCGAATATGTTCTGGTCTAAAAACGGGTTGTTGTCTAGCTAACGAACAATATTGGTTACTGTTAACTTATACCAGATATTTTCGTGTGTAATTTTGTCACAAATAAATGTAATTAGACTCATTGTCACTTATAACTATGTAACAAACAATACAAACAATCAACCTAGGACACTTGACATTCGGGGCATATTTATGGGAACAACACAACTCTATCGCTGTCCCACTTAATAATCTCATGTTATAATAACATATTCAAAATAAAATCAGTATTAATTTATAGAAGCGTTTCCGGACATGAGTCTTCAATTCATATTTATTATTTTATAGCAACGGAACTATTTCAAAATTGTTATATGAAGAGATAATCCATATTTAATGATTAATGTTATACGAAACATAGCGAATAATACCTAATTTAGGAAAACAATTAAGAAACAATTAAGAAATAATGATATCAAAAATTATAAAAAATTGTTAAAGAATGTAAGAAAAGAAGATAAAATTGTTAAAGTATATAAGAACAAAATTATAAAATTGTCATATAATGTAAGAAAAATATTGTTATATAAATAAATAATCCATATTTAACCCTTTATATACCAAATTGATTATCCAATTCAGTTAAAGAGTGTACATTGGAATTTTATATTAATCATTTGGAAGCAAACAACAGATAAACACAAGTGCAGGATGAGCCCTATTTGTTGGGGACAAGTTCAGATAATAAGTTCAACAAAGGACCTATGGTAAATTGTTGAACTTATTATCTCAACATGTCTTATGATAAAACTACTCACCAATGATGCTCTACTGTAGAAAGCGCTAAACTCATTATCTGAACATTTCCAATGGGATATATTCTCACCAGTCATGCTTTATTATAGAACGGTTTAAACTTATTAGTTGCACATTTACTATGGGACAATTATTCATCAATGATTATTTAGTACAGAGCGAGCTAAACTTATTACCTGAACATTTTCTGTGTAATAACTACTCGGTAATGATGCTTGGTACGGGAAGGGTTAAACTTATTATTAGAACATTTCATATGGGATAACTACTTACCAATGATGTTTTGGTATAGAACGAGTTAACTTATTATCTGAACATTTATACTCACCAATGAAGCTTTAGCATAGAAAGGGCTAACTTATTATCTGAACACTTACAATGGGATAACTACTGAGCAATGATGCTTTATTATACAAATGGTTCAGATGGTCGTGTGTTGAAGTTATTCCTAATTTACTCATCGATGATACTTTAGTATAGCATGGCTCAAACTTATTATGTGAACATTTCTTATGAGAAAACTACTCATCAATGATATGTTAGTATAGAAAGGGTTAAACTCATTATCAGAAAATTGTCTATGGGACAACTACTCATCAATTATGACTTAGTATAGAACGTGTTAAACGGGGTAGCTACTCATCAATTATGCTTTAGCATAGGAAGGGTTAACGTATTATCTGAACATTTATTATGGGATGACTACTCATCAACGATATTTTAGTACAGAAAGGGTTACCCTTATTATCTTAACATTTCCTATGGGATAACTATTCACTGATGATGATTTAGCATAGCAATGGCTAAACATATTATCTGAGCATTTACTATGGGATAACTACCCACCAATTATGCTTTAGTATAGAAAGGGTTCAACATATTATCTATTATAATTACTATGGGATAACTACTCAGAATGATGCTTTAGTATACACACGGTTAACGATCGGCGGTGCTACATGATACTGTAGTGTGTGTCCTATCTGACACCATTATTCAGTATACACATGGTGTTGTAGTGTAGATAGAGTCAAAGATGTGCTTTCCTATTTTACACCATGCGTGTACTATCCTCTATCTGTATTATTTATTGGCATTGACGAATTGGAGTGTAAACATTTATTGTGGTGGAGTGACGGTTACATGGTGTGACTGATTGTAGTGTTATACGTTATTGTGTGGTTACATGGCGTGACATTGACGGATTGGAATGTTATAAATAATTGTGGTGAATTGACGGTTACATGGTGTGACATTGACGGGTTGGATTGTTATAAGTTATTGTGGTGGATTGGTGGTTACACGGTGTGACATTGACGGATTGGAGAGTTATAAGTTAGGTGTGCATTGACGGTTACGTGGTGTGACATTGACGGATTGGAGTGTTGTAAGTTATTGCGGTGGGTTGACGGTTACACGGTGTGACATTGACGGGTTGGATTGTTATAAGTTATTGTGGTGGATTGGTGGTTACACGGTGTGACATTGACGGATTGGAGAGTTATAAGTTAGTGTGGTGCATTGACGGTTACGTGGTGTGACATTGACGGATTGGAGAGTTATAAGTTATTGTGGTGCATTGACGGTTACACGGTGTGACATTGACGTATTGGAGTGTTGTAAGTTATTGCGGTGGATTGACGGTTACACGGTGTGACATTGGCGGATTGGAGTGTTGTAAGTTATTGCGGTGGATTGACGGTTACACAGTGTGACATTGACGGATTGGAGAGGTATAAGTTATTGCGGTGGATTGACGGTTACACGGGTTGACATTGACGGATTGGAGTGTTGTAAGTTATTGCGTGGATTGACGGTTACGTGGTGTGATATTGACGGATTGGAGAGTTATAAGTTATTGTGGTGGATTGACGGTTACACGGGTTGACATTGACGGATTGGAGTGTTGTAAGTTATTGCGTGGATTGACGGTTACGTGGTGTGATATTGACGGGTTGGAGTGTTATAAGTTATTGTGGTGGATTGGCGGTTACACGGTGTGACATTGACGGGTTGGAGTGTTATAAGTTATGGTGGTGGATTTGCGGTTACACGGTGTGACATTGACGGATTGGAGTGTTGTAAGTTATTGCGGTGGATTGACGGTTACATGGTGTGATATTGACGAATTGGAGAGTTTTAAGTTATTGTGGTAGATTGACGGTGACATGGTGTTGCATTGACATACGAGTGTTATAAGTTATTGTGGCTGATTGACAGTTACATGGTGTGGCATTGCCTGATTGGAGTGTTATAAGTTATTGTGTTGGTTGACGGTTATAGTCCATGATATAGAAAATGGAAAATTTACTTTCGTTGCACCCCAGGGGGGGGGGGGAGGGGGGGGGGGGCAAAGGTTTTTTGGTGTCCATGGAAAGCTTATAGAACCAGGAACTTGTTGGCCTTGTCAAAAAGTGTCCGTTTGGCCGCAAGGGGCGTAATCCAAGATGGCCGCCAAAATTCCCGCCAAAATCGGAAATCATAGATAGGAAAAGACAGTGTGTCAATCAAAAAGGTTTTTGGTGACAATTGAGTTTCATGAAATATTTTAAACACATAAACAAACATTTAAAACATTAAAGTGGCACTTTGGGAGTCAAATGCTGTAAATAAAGAGCGTTTTATGATTGTATATGACCCGAGTTGTTGGGTTTTTGTGCTTTCTTGCACCTTAATATGATAGTCTGTGAGCTAATGGCGGTACCCGTGCACCCCAATGAGACTTAACTTTACCCCACCCATTTTGTTCTTTATTATATCCTTGAACTTTTAATGCTAACAAGAACAAAAAGTGGCCGTATAGACTCCAGACAAGATGACGACCATCATGCGCCGTTTTTCAAACCAGACCCTATAAGTCAGTTTGATGCAAATTATAGCTGGAAACTCAAGTAAAATGTATACAAATGTATATATTTTCGTGAAGCTAGGACATAATGACACTTCGATAGGGCAAAATTGAAACACCCAATCCAAAATGGCCGCCAAAATGGCCGCCGAAAGTTTAACATATGACATTTTTTCACTTACATCTTCTACATGTAGATCAGTTTATTTTGTTTGGAAATGGTTGAGAAATGAGACTTGATTGTGTATTTTATATGTTAACTGATCATTGAAGCAATAACATATGCAATTACTGGGGTCCTAGCCACGCCCGATCCCTCAAAAATTCGATTTTACAGAATGCGGTATTAAATTTCACAACAAATCACAATTGGGATTCTAGTCATATTTCTACAAGAAATGAACATAAATTTGTAATGTAAGTGAGGCATATCATTATCTATGAATATTCCAACTCATTGGAACCAAAATTGTTACTTTGGCTCAACATAGTTGCCAAAAAGACCGTCAAAATACCGGAATTGTAGATACTGCCTCAGCATGCCCTGCAATCGCTTACAAGTTGTGGTTGATGTATACAATTGGCTATTCTGTCTTCTATAATTGAATACTAACATGTCTGATGCACCATGGTTTATTGTTACTATTGTCACCACTGACATTACCAGAAATATTGGAGTTTTCTCTCACAAACTTGACAAAAAATATGCAAAAATTAACTTTTCAGGTCTGGATCATTTGTTCAAGTGAAATGTAACTATCTTTGGTATGAAAAGTGATTATTGTTTTGGTCTATCATAAATGTGTCACACTACGACGTTTATAAACCATTTTCTCAAGATGGCTTCCAAAATGGCAACCAAATTTGGTAATACAATTCAGATCTTTTACATATATCCCGAACATTAATCTCTGCGTTATCAGTAAAAGGTAGCAAATTAATTTTAAAGATGCAATATGGATATTTTCCGAGAACCTCTTTTGTGATTCTGGCCATATTATTGAAAGGAAATGGGCAGAACATTGCGACGGAACTGACATAAAACATAATATGTGGCTATTCTGGCCCATTATGATCAAAATTGATCAACTGGGTACAGGATGGATGCCAAGAGGACAGCCAGGGAGTTACTGTTTGATCGTTGGTGAGGTGAATAGGCATACAAGGAGTGACTATATGGTTATGAGTGGGGTGTCCATGGTAAGATGTGTATGTATTCAAGGAGTGATCGTGATAATGTGTGAGGTGAAACGGTATGCATGGATTGACTGTATGGTGTATGGTTGTATGTACCCAGTGTGGGTTATCCGATGTGGCTGTATGTACATTGATATGGTGTATGGACATAACTAGAGAAGCTATATGGCCACCTGTGTATTGTGCATGTATATACATAGAGTGACTGTAAGGTCGTGGGCGGGATTATGACAGGCGGGGTGTATATGTAGACATGTGCTGTCTGTATGATCATGGAGTGTGTGGAAAAATCTGGAGCGATTTAATGGTTTTGGGTAATATATGGGTGTATATGTGTGCATGTAATGACTGTACCGTCATGATGTATATATACATGGAGTAAGCTGGATGGTCGTTGGCTATGCGCGTGGGTATATAATGCCTGCCAGTCTTGTAAAGGGTGGGATGAATATTTACGTGCGCCGCGTGTATAACTGGTGGCGAGATTCTCTTTTCTCGTGGGCGCTTACATTATCAATGGGTGTTTTATTAGTTTTATTTATAGAATGATAATTTTTGGGATGATTAAAAGTCAAACTGCGAGCTGGAGGCAGAGTCCGGTAAAAGGTGTAGTTGGGGAATTTCAATTTCGTTTATTGTCCATAATCAACGTTGATTAATTTTGATTTTTGGTTTGTGATAAACTATATGTCAATTATAAATAAAATAAATTTCTGCAGCCCACTGGGGGTTGAGGTCGGAGACGATCGAGTCGGCCGCCGGTTCTTTAATTAGGTGCTGGTTGTTATTGTTATTTTAACGGAATATTGAGTTGGTCATCCGAAAAACCAATATATTTTATATTCTACAATTACATTCTTGGGTTTTAATATATGATCTTGAGCGTGTTACCATTCCTGACATTGGTTTTCTTGTTATATATGTCGTGGATGGATTATCATTGGTGGGTGTGTAGGCAGTATCTGTGCGATGATGGATGGCGTGCATGAGTATACAGTGAGTTGCTGAATTGTCATGTGTGAGGTGTATATGCATGGAATGTATGAGTGGTCGTGGGTGCTGGTATTGGTATATTGGGAAGGGCTGAATGGCCATTGGCGATGTGTATATGTATACCTGGATTGAATCTATGGCCATGGGTGGGCTGTATATGTATTTATCGAGTGGTTATATGACTATGGCGGTGCCGAATATGTATACATGTAGTGACTGTATGGTCAATGATGATGTGAATAGGTATACAAGGAGTGACGATATGGTCATATGTCATATATATGAGTATACATGGTGTGCATGCATGGTGACTCGTCTTGGTCATTTGTTGTGTGTACGGTATATTCAAGTATGGCTGTATGGTCATGGGTCAGGTGAACGTGTATAATGTGGGTGACTATATTGTCATTTGTGTGGTGTTTCTGTGAGGTAATATGTGGGTTGTACATGTGAAACCTTGGGTGTCTATCGCTTTCCAAAATAGCTCAAGGATATGTTAATCAATAGAGAGGTAATGTCAGAGTTCTCCATCTTCATGGTCTTTATGTACAATGGTGGAATGCGATAGCCACCCATTACCACACAGTAACTCCATATATACATAATCACCACACAATTGACAATATAGTCACCCACCGTATACACGTACACCTGACCCATGACCATACAGCCATACTTGGTTATACCCGTACACACCACACATGATCATACAGCCACGAGTTACAACACATGAACACAGGGTATGATCATACACACGACCCATAACCATATAGTCACTCCCTGTATACATATTCACCACGTTCATGAACATAATTCAATCCCTGTATACCCATTCATCTCTGACACCATTGGCCATACAGTCACCCCCATATATAACTATTATACACACCCATGGCCAAATAGACATTCAATATATACATAAATACCACAACAATGACCATAGGGTCACTCCAGGTATACATATCCTCCTCACCAATGGTGATATAGCCACTTGCTTTGTGCACGTACCCTGAGCCCTTTGTATCCAATATGTATACTGTGTGATTTGGCCTACCCCTAAACTGACTGCCAAATTTGTGCTCCGTTGACAACAAAAGATATGAAATCCATAAACATACCTTAGTATAATCGACAAAATGGATTCATTTGAATTAAAAAATGTTTTCAGCTGAAAGTTAAACTAGTTTTACCAATTAATCCTCACCCGTTTATTTTGTATAAACAAATAATCAAGAAAAATGCCCAAAAAATTACATTTTCGAAAATAAGATGATTTCAATAAGCCATAGGCCATAACGAAAATATTTTACATGCAATAACCAAAATTTCTTTATATTATAGTTAGACTAACAGATTAAATATGTTGTGAAAACATCAAGATGTATGGAGATACATTTACTGAGTTACAAGACCTCAAAAATGGCATTTCGTCACGCGACCCCATGTCACAAAGCCAAATTTGACTAAGTCCATGTTATTGAACGCACATTTCATCGGCATATTTTTTCTCATTCTTTACCATAAATCTATGAACAATTTGATTTATGTGCTCTAACCAATAGGTTAACCACTTAATTAGTGAAAAAGCACAAAATTATTATGTATTTTAACAAATAATGATCCTAAAATCTGCTTTTTAGCTTATTTTGAAAATACGCCGAAAATGGGGGCTCCGAAATCTGAAAAACGACCATTTTTTGTACAGAAATGTCCATAACTCAAAAAATATTTGACGAATCTTAAAATGGTTTACGGTTCTGTGACCAGCATGGTGAGATCGACAAAATAAGCTCAAAATTGAAAAGATTTGAAATGTTCATGAACATCCCTACCCTAAGCATTGTGACAAAATCGCATATATTTTGGGTCATTAATTCTAAAAAAAAATTTAAACGGACACCTAAATCAAGGGCCAACAAGTGAGATTTTGATCAGAATATATCTTACTATCATATTAAGCAATAAAACCTTTGCCCCCCCATGGGTGCAGCCAAAATGTTATTTATGCATTTTCACAGTTCTATCTCATGGACTATTACATGGTGTGACATTGACGCATTTGAGTGTTATAAGTTATTGTGGTTGTGCGACATTGACGGATTGTAGTGTTATAATTTACCATGGTTGGTTGAATGTTAGATGATGTGGCCTTGGTTGACAGAGTGTTATAAGTTAGTGTGGTGGGTTGACAGTTCCAGGTGTGCCATTGACATATTTGAGTGTTATAAGTTATTGGGGTGGACTGGCGGTTACATGGTGAGACATTGACGGATTGGAGTGCTATACGTGACTGTGGTGAATTGACGGTTGCATTGTGTGGCATTGCCGGATTGGAGTGTTATAAGTTGGTGTGGTGGATTGACAATTTCATGGTGTAACATTGACGGATTCGAGTTTATGTTCATATACTTCGCGACGCGGTTGAACATAAACTCGAATCCGTCAATGTTACACCATGAAATTGTCAATCCACCACACCAACTTATAACACTCCAATCCGGCAATGCCACACAATGCAACCGTCAATTCACCACAGTCACGTATAGCACTCCAATCCGTCAATGTCTCACCATGTAACCGCCAGTCCACCCCAATAACTTATAACACTCAAATATGTCAATGGCACACCTGGAACTGTCAACCCACCACACTAACTTATAACACTCTGTCCGTCAAGGCCACATCATCTAACATTCAACCAACCATGGTAAATTATAACACTACAATCCGACAGTCCTGTCCATTCTTAGAATTTGACATGTTTTCAGAAGAATGATCAGCAGGAAACGGCATAATCTCATTTTGCTCTCGCCATAACGTTGTTCAACGTAAATGACGTCATTAAAAAGCAGGCCGGCGAGAGACGATGAAACGATTGTCTTGGTTTCCCTTATGTTAACGGCTCGAGATATAAACGTGGACTATGTTGCGCGGCTTTATGCTAATCAAAGACGCGGTTTCTTACTGGAGGCGAAACATAGATATACATAAATGGGGTCATCTAGCTCCTTCACACGAAGGATTGATGGACATATATCGACTTCAAATAAACGTGTTCAATCAAATTCAGGTAGCAACATTTCTTAAAGACCGTCCGTCGCCAAAATGTCAATTACATTGTTCACGTTCTGGAATTACATTGATGATCTGGAATTACATTGATGATGTTCTGGTATTTGGCGATGAGTGTTTGATGCGAATGGTGGTAATTGCAAGTATTTTGCATGTTATTTTACCTGGCAAGTGGCACATTGTCATGGTAACTTATATATTTAGTATATCATTGGACGAGTCATCATTAATAATTTATATACCAAATACTCATTGGCGAGTTGCTCCCGTCTGAACTATTCAGATAATAAGTTCAACACAAGACCATATCTAGTTTATTGAACTTATTATCTGAATATTTCACACCAATCGATATGAATCATTCTGCTTTTATTACCTGAACTTCCCTCGAAATGAATAATAGATCGCTTTAGTACACAAATTGTTACACTTATTATTTTAACATTTCCTATGTGATAAATACTCATCGTTGACGCTTTATTATAAACAGGATTGAACTTATTATTTGAACATTTCCGTTGGGATAAATACTCACCAGTTATGATTTAGTATATAACTGGTAACTTACTGGTTAAACTTAATATATGAATATTTCATATGGGATAACTCGGCATCAATACTGATTGAGTATAGCATAAACTTATTACCTAAACATTTCCAAATGCATAAATACTCATTAGTAGTGCTTTAGTATCGACAGTGATACACTTATGATATGAACATTCCCTATGGAATAATTACTCATCAGTGATGCTTTAGTATAGAAAGTGTTAACTTTTAATTGAACATTTACTATCGGATAACTACTAACTAATGATGACATAGTATATACAGGGTTAATCCTATTATCTGAACATTTGCTATGGGATAAGTACTCAATAATGATGCTTTAGTTTATAAAGGGTTAATTTATTATCTATCCGTTTAATACCTGATTAATACTCACTAATGATGCTATTCCACATAAAGGGTTAACTTATTATTTGAATATTTCCTATGGGATAACTACTCACCAATGATAATTCATTATATAAATGGTTAAACTTATTATCTGAATATTTCTTATGGGATAACTACTCATCGGTGATACTTCAGTATATAAATTGCTAAACATATTATCTGAATATTTCTCATGGGATAACTACTCATCAATGATGCTTTTGCTTAGAAAGTGTTAAACTTATTATTAGAACATTTCATATGGGACAACTGCTCATCAGTTATTATACTTTAGTAGAGAAAGGTTTACACTTATTATTTGTATATTCCATATTGGTTGAACATGCATCAGTGATGTTATAATAATATGTTCAATAAATATATTTTCTGGATCTTCCAAACATCTGCAATTCGCACGTCATCATTTCCAATGCATATATATATAACATGAACTGTGATTAAGGGATTACCACAACGATCGATCTTGCAGGTGTGATAACTTAACATATTATATTCCGTATTGCCTCTTTGCGTACTAAGAACTTCGAGAATAATTGATAACTTATAACAACAAGCAACTCACTATATAGCGCATTGTCTTGGAGCTTACTGTGTGTCATAAATTCATAATCTTGATCTAAAATTTAGTTACATGACATTTCATAACATCCTAACATAATAAATTAAAAAGCAATTGAGCTGCCACCAATACCTCAGAGCAGTTTGCTTCACACAAAGATAGAGAGATGGAGAGAGAGAAGAATCAACTGGAACTATGCCATACTGTTACCGAACCTACGGGAACTCATATCAGCACAATCGGGTAGTTGTGTATGCCATGACAATTGTCAAGTATACAGCTGAAGTTTAGAAGTTTGCAGTTCGTGACAACAAAGAGCGTTCTGTGTTAGTATATATTCCTGATATGGTACACATAGATAAGGTTCCATGTTAGTATATTCATGATACGGTAAACACATAACGTTCAATGTTAGTATATGCATGATATGGTAAGCATAGACAGAGTCCCATGTTAGTATAATTCTGATATGGTAAACATAAATAACGTTCCATGTTAGTCTATTCCAGATACCGTAAATATAGAGAACGTTCCATGCTAGTCTATTCCAGATACCGTAACTATAGAGTCCGTTCTGTTAGTGTATCCCTGATGTGGTGGACATAGAGAGCGTACTATGTTATTCTATCCCTGATACGGTAACCATAGATAGCGTTCAATGTTAGTTTATTCCTTATACGGTAAACATAAAGAGCGTTCCATGTTAGTGTATTCCTGACATGATGAACATAAAGAGCATTTCATTTTAGTCTATACTTTATACGGTAAATATAGAGAGCGTCCCATGTTAGTCTATCACTATAATGATAACAATAAAGAGCGTTCCATATTAGTCTATTCTTGATACGGTAAACATAAAGAGCGTTTCCACACTGTTTTGATAATACCTGGACATTAGCTGTGATGTGTTTTTAGAGTACATTAATCAGCAAAGTAGCAAAAGCAGCCATTACACCGTTTCTAACAAGTACCGAACATTGCTGGTTCCTTACTTAGATGGATCATCTCCGGAATCATGCAATCATTTTAATTATAATTACCATATTGTTTGCATTCTTCATAGAGAACATGACTATATTTTGCCCTAATCCATGGCTCAAATTTATTAATTTCTTACATATTTTCTGTTGAGTATAAAAGTAGATGGTCCCATAAATGGCCAGATTTAGTGCACAGTACCCCTTTAATTTCCATCTGTTAGCGTTGATGGCGGTATTTTTCCTGTAATTGGATAAGTTTAATCTATGCATAGTTTCGATCCTTTGCAAGATGCTTCGCCGTTTTTACTTTAAACATATTTTATTTGTAATAATACAAAGTAGATTGGGGCACAAGTTACATAACTTAATGAGCCCCTCTCCGGTATACATTGTTACAGAATTACATAATTGACAAAGTGGCACAATAAGTAACTTAATTACAGCTGTGTGGAATGTGAGAGAATGGTGACTGGCGAAGGCTGATCTTTGCGGATCGTTAGGAAAGGATGATGTAAGGTGGTGGGGGTGCCAACGTCGATTGTGTTTATTTAAAACATTGTTATGGCCGAGCAAGTACCAGGTCGAAAAAAGCAACAAACAACAATAAACATATGTATGTCCTACTTATTAATTAAGTTAATATCATTTGTCAAAAACGTTTAGTTTCCGTAATAAAATGTTGTACTATTTTGAACAATTTCACATTTTGTTTTATATCTATGTTTTGGATGCCAGAAAGTAAATCATTCATATGTGTTAATTTGAGTCATTCTCAATGGTACATTTCTATTCGTTCTGATTGGTACAGGGAACACATGCACAGGTAATTATATGCATCTTCGCATTGGTTGCCGCATGCGCAACGTGGGCTGTCAGATATGTAGTTTTGGAATTGATCAGACTTTAGATCACTGCAATAGTTCCTTTATTTTGCGTGAAGTACGTTACATTGCCTGCGTCCCGTGTAGAAATACATCGGGGTCTTGTGACGGGGTCAATTATTCTAAGTTAAGTTTTGAAATCTGAAATTGTGGGGGCATCTGTTATATTAGTATGTCATTCCACGCATTTATGATTGAAGGGGAAAATTACTTTTTGTAATTCTCAGTGTTACTGAAATATGTGTAAAAAAATTCGGGATATCTGAATTCAAACTCTGATATGTCAGCTATTCTGTGTGGTAATATGTTTGTGAGATAAATAGGGGCATTCGGCCGATTGATAATGTTGTACATAGTTTGTAATTTGTGTAATTCACGCCTCCTCCTCAGTGGGGGCCAACCTACTTATTTCATTGTGTTTACATCAGAGACTGATCGTGTGAGTCCATTGACTATTCTGGCTGCATCAATGTGTAACCGTTATCCATTTGATATTTAGGTGCATTTGCCCATACTACATCGGCATAATCGTATAATGGTAAAATATACGTTTTATATATGTTTTCTAGGGTCTTCCTGTCGAGCTGGTATTTAAATCTTCTTAGTTGTGATAAACGCGAGGCTATTCTTTTAATAGTTGCATTGATGTGATTGTTCCATGACATATTTGAATGGAGTTTAAGACCGATGTGTTTATGTGTCTCAACAAAGGATATAGTATCATTATTAAAGGTTAAATTAGGAGTATCGCCGGATGTGCCAGTCAATGAGTACGACATGCCCATCGTTTTTGAGGGATTAAAATTGACCAGCCAATTGTTTGACCATCTTGGTATGTTTTCAAGATCCTTGTTCATGGTTTGTGCCAATTCATTTAGGTCATGGTGCTCGTTAGTAATGCAAGTTTCGTCAGCGTACATTCTCATAACAGAACAGATGTTGTCTGCTAAATCATTGATGTAAACCAAAAATAGAAAAGGGCCTAGGATAGAGCATTGTGGCACGCCCGCTGGGATGATCTCACAGCTAGAAAAGCTGTTGTTAACTAATACGCGCTGCTGTCGGTTATTTAAATAGTCTCCTAGCCATTTCAAAGATTTTCCACGAACTCCATAACTTGAAAGTTTATGTATTAGTCCCCTGTGCCAAACTCTCTCGAATGCCTTCGATATATCACAAAAAATAGAACATGTATACAGTCCATTGTCGAGAGATTGACACAGGTGATTGTATAGATCTATGAGTTGATGAGAAGTGCTTTGCCCTGGCATGAAACCCGATTGACGTAAGAATAGTAGTTCGTTTTTTTTTAAAGAAATCCCTGATCTGTTTTAATACAACTTTCTCAAATATTTTTCCCAAGCAGGGTAGAAGGGAAATAGGACGACAGTTCTTGCTATCAGCGGGGTCGTCTTTTTTAAAGATGGGGACAACATTAGCTTTTTCCCATACAGATGGAAATGTCATGCTATCAAGAGATTTTCTGAAGATTAAAACTAATGGACGAGCAATTGATTCTGCGGTAGCTAGGAACATTTTTGCACTCATTCCATCGTAGCCATGGGCTTTGTTTAATTTAAGTTATTTAATTGCCAAAATTATTTCATCTTCGGTGAACTCAAAGTCCTCCATCGTGTTGTTACAACGAGAATTGAACACAGGTAAACTGTGGTTTGAGTCGTTTATTGGTGAGTAAAAATGAAGCAGCTCTGGTTTAATATGTTAGCCTTGTCAAGATCATCAGTCGCGTACACGGTTCCATTTACGTTCATGGTATTTATATGGGCATTCGAGCAGTATAGGGGTGGAACATTCGTTGTTTTCTTTTTACATAGTAGGTAATTCATTAGTTGCCAGAATTCGCGGGGAGATGATGATTCTTTCATGCGGTCTTCCAATTTTTCATCAAATTTCGATTTCGCGAACTTTTTCATGTTATTTACTTTATTTCGACATTGCTTATATTTTTGCCATGTGTTGGGATTATTATTGTTTATGGCTTTGGTACGTAGCCTTTCGCGTTTGCGAATTTCTCTTCTGATTTCTGAGTTAAACCATATTTTATCCTTGGGCCGAACCGTAACAGTGGATTGGGGAATTGTATCGTTCATTACTGACATAAATTTATTTTGGAAAAGTATGGTAGCTGAATCGGTGTCGAGGCACTTAAGGAGATCATCCAAGTTTGTGTTACCGAGAATTTCGTTGGTTCTTTCAAAATTTGCTGTGTAGTAGTTCCATACTGCTCTCTGGAACAAAGTTACTTGTGAATAATCATAAGCTAATGACACATATACACCTAAGTGGTCAGAGTCCCGGGTTTATTACTTCAGCTTCTAGTTCACGAAGGGAATTGCCGATAATAATTGGGTCTAATAATGTACTCGATGATTGAGCCACTCTTGTAGGGGAAGTTATAACGTTTTTGATGCTATATCGGTCTATTATTTCCTTCAACTTCGAGGAATTGTTTAGAAGGTTGGAATTGTAGTCACCCGTGATAATAATATTTTCGGTTATGCCAAGTGCGTCTGATATCGATGATTCTAAGTACACCCAATAGTTTGGATCACAGTACTGGTCTGATCTATATGACATTCCCAGTAGGATATGACTTTTTTTTTAGAATATTTCAATCCATAATATAGATGAGTCAAAATCTAGTTCATATGATGTGTGTCGTGAACATTACACAGATTCCTCCACCGCGAGAGTCGCGATCCTTTCGAACAGGATCTTGGTAACCAGGAATTTTTATTTTTCTGAAGAGAAAGATGGGTCCAGGTGAGTTTCGCTGAAACACAGAACATCGAAATCATTGATCATATGAACAATTTTTTCTAGTTTATTTCGAATACTGGAAAATTGAAATTGTGTGATTGATTTGATTCATGTCAGGTCGGGGTTAATCTCAATGTCACCTGATAGTATCAAGATGAGAAAGGTTAAAATGAATAATAATTTAAAATGTTGTGTCCGGAAACGATATTTCAGAGTTTCGCCGTTAGCCACAAGGATCTTGGGTGTCTTCTTCTTCGAGTCAAAAAGTCCAATTGCTGCTCTATAATGCTGTATCGAACAGGTCATTATATTTTAGTCGGTGATTCGAAATGAGTAATGATCAATTGGTTATACACGATCTGAAATGCAAGCTCCTGAATATTATTCTTCCGCTATGCGACCAATTATGCTACTGTTTATTTGGTTTACAGTGTAATAATAATCGTCCTTGTGACATACTCCACAATGCGCACCCATAAACTATACATCACGTGCGTGCGAGTTTGTGTTTTAGGGCTGGCCCTTGCTACTTGTAGTATTTTACAGCAACCCTTGAGTATTGTTACAACAAACACTTATTGACTCAGTAAAAATAGCCAAAATCAGATCGTACACCGTTACAAAGTGATGTGAAACACTCCGGTGTGATGATAAAATAGAAACAATAGAGAATAATCTTTTTCAAAGTATAGTTATTTCTACGAATAGTAATCCAAATTGACAACACATGCCGTCATTCGCATATATTAATTAAATGCAATAACTCGGTGGCGAAATCGATTGCGTTATATTCGCGGATAGTTGCGTCCCGAATCGATAATTAAATATTTACAATTGAGAGTAGTTCAGACGATGTTTCCTACGAATTGGTATATTCGATTTCTTTTAAATTTTCGGTGATGTTAGTACGATACTACATTCCCCATGTTGACATAGTGCATGAGTACTAACTTATCAGTTCACATACCCGAACAAGTCCATAATATGTCTTTAACATTATTGTTGTTTTCGTTATTTAAGAAGAACATCCGCACCCCAACATCAGAATGTACATACCAAGGTGTTACAACACAAATAAACATCCGCACCCCACAATAAGAATGTACATACAAAGGATCCGCACCCCACAATCAGATTGTTCATACCAAGGATCCGCACCCCACAATCAGAATGTACATACCGCACCACAATCAGACTGTACATACCGCACCCCACAATCAGAATGTACCGCACCCACAATCAGAATGTACATACCGCACCCCACAATCAGAATGTACATGCCAACGTGTTACAACACATATAAAGACATCCGCAATCAGAAATTATACATAATGTACATCAACGTGTTACAACACAAATACACCGCACCCCACAATCAGAATGTACATACCAACGTGTTAGAACTCAAATAAAGACATACAATACATTTGGCATGACATGTAGATGCATTCTATGAATGATTTATGATGAATTCTAAATATAGTATATGGTGTTAGTAGTATATGCGTTTTAGCTGGAAGTGGGTTGGGTTTTGTGTACAAGCGAAATGAATGGATAATAGCCGAGATTAAGGGTGATTTCTTTGATCTGTCCATATTTGCATTGTTTTCGTATGTATATATGTCTGGTTCAGAGATACATGCGTGGACGTTGGAAACCATTGGTGCACATAATAAATATATGTTTAATATTTATAATAAATATAGGGCTTCTAGTGCAGAGATTCTTCCGAACAAAATTATGAAGTTCAAGTTTGCGTCTACCAGGACGATAATATCGTTGTCATTTAGAGTGTAGGAGTGTAAGAAATAATGATAACAAATGATAAAATATTGTTTAAAGAATATAAGAAAAAAATGATAAAAAATTGTTATAGAATGTACGACAAAATGATAAAATAAAATGTATAGAATGTAAGACAAAAATTATAAAAATTGTTAAAATATGAAAGAATTTTGTTTTTTAAATTAAAAAAAAAAAAAAAAAATATTGTCAATGAATGTCAGAAAAAGTGATACAAAAATAAAAAAAAATTGTTACGCCAATGCATTCTCTTATATATGCCAGGCGACCTATATAAGAGACTTGTTTGGCACAGGGTGTTGCAATAACGCTGTAATTTAGCGTGATGTTGCCAAACAAAAGAGCTTTGTGAGAAGCAATTTGAAGTTGAATTTGTTGTTTGGTAAGTTTATAATGCATGTGCTACAAATCAACACAGAACATAAGTACGCTGGTGCATGAACAAAACATATGCGCTCATAAATTACAACTACTTTCGTTTTCGTCGAAATGCGTGCATTTGATTGGTCGAGAGGCTAGCGCGTGACCTGATCTATCAGTGCATAGATGTTGCAGTAGACGAGTCACATCGCGTAGTGACACTTTTAAGAAAATGACCGAGCGTCCCGCACGACGTCCCCCGATGACGTGAAAGCGCGGAACGAGATTAGAATTTCAGTGAAATAAAACAACTCGAAAACTCAATGCTAGAAACATTTGAAAAAGTAGTTGATGTCTATATTGGATGTTTCTGCTTCTTACGGCCACTATACTATTCTTATGTCTGTTCATTTCAGCCCATATTTATGTTTTTGTAACGCTCGACTGAACACTCAAAGTCTTGCCGCGTTTTCCAATTGTCCAATTTTCGAAAAAGCGTCCATGACAACGTGTATAGTTACTATGAACACACATTATCATCAATCAGACTGATCACCAGGCTGATGAACATGGATAATTTTATTGGGAATAAATAAAATGTGTTACCCGATTACAACACTATTAACATTTTTCTGATTCATAACAATGATAATGACATGGCATTTGTCACGAGAACATCAGATGTGATCAGTGCATTTGTTTACAAATTACATATTTTTTTTTACCAGAGATCGCTAGGCCTATCCCATCGCTCCGGATTCGAATCTGGGTGTGTTGATAATTATTGAGTTTTTATTGAGTCACTTTAAACGTAAATCGTAGCCAAACAAGTAATTTTTGTTATCATGGATAGTTTATTGCTGAAAATTGAAGTTGGTCGTTGACACTTTCGGCCAATTTATTTTCGGCCCATCAACTAAATTCGGAGATCGTCCAACGGAAAATCATGTTTTGGCAATTAATTTTCTGAGATGGATTAATAGTAGATAGTTGAAAATAGGGTGTTATCGTTGTAATTACAAGCCATCAACGTCGTTTTTCGGTTATTATATGAGCCTACAGATCGGTCAGTAGACGATTAACATATTTAGTATAATCCGCTTCGCGGAATTATATAGTATGTTATTTGTCTACTGATCGATCTATGGGCTCATATATCAACCGAACAACATCGTTGGTGGCATATTGTACTTCCGAAACCCAGCGCATTATCTGCTCATAATAGAACTTGTTTCAGGTAGATAATCTGCTTAGAATCGCCTCATTGTGAGTCGATAATGTGCTGAAAATGAGCACATTTTAGTCACATAATCGACTCATTATGAAAGTGATTTTAAGCAGATTATGTGACCACAATGACACAAATAAGCCAAATCACGACTTTCCAGGTGTGTACTCTTTTACAGGTGTTTCACTCTGGCCCGCGCCATAACGAAATAACGGGTAAGAGTCCAGTATCTGCTCATTTCAGAATCAAATAATCACATTTTGTACCTATTTCCCATTATAAGTCGAGTATGTACATATTTCCGCGAGAATATTTTGACATGTAAATATATTACAAATATATACATACAAGTCATCACCCTAGATTAGCCTTTATTCTGTATATTACTTTAGCTTATCACTTGGTAACATTTGATTTTGTCACGTTCATTCGGGGAATCATCAATTCATTTATGATCAATGTGCTGCGACGGGGCTTCACAGAGAGAGATTCGCGCTAATTGACTGCCCTTGTGATCATATCATTGGTCGACCGATTGTATCGACATGTGATATTACAACCCAACATATTCTTGTGTAAATATGCTAATAATCGACCTATACCATACACATAAGATTAGGATTGTCCTTCGGTTCGTAAACTGTTGGCCCGCAAACTTTGGTTCGTAATCTTTCGGCTCGTAAACTTTTGGTTCAGAATTCAAATTAGGCGTAAGCATTCTTGTGCTTCGTGTACTGGATACTATGTATTTCAGCTTCAGTATTATATGAGCCTCACACAGTCAATATTTGGGCTACACTTCTATAGTCATTTATCAACTGGATGTAAATTATCAGTGGAACGCCGTTGTATCTCATTGTGAATTAACCCTTTACCCAACAAACCGGCCAAAACCGACCAAATAAAGCTTCAACAGCCTAAAATATATTGGGTCTGTCTCAATAAAACCATGCAAGTATGGATATCATTGGAACCGGCTCATTGACCACATTGTGATGGTTATAGTTATGACCTATGCCAATGCATTCTCTTATATATGCGAGTCGACCATAGGTCGCCTCGCATATATAAGAGAATGCATTGGCCTTTCTTACATTCTTTAACAATTTTATAATTTTTAATGTGTTAAGCCAATGCATTCTCTTATATATGCTAGGCGACCTATGGTCGACTCGCATATATAAGAGAATGCATTGGCACAGGGCCGTTCTGTTGGGTAAAGGGTTAAGTCAATCAGAAGTTATTTGACTACAGGGTATTTTCTAATTTGTATGGCTCACACTGCACACAGAAAATCCAACATATCCTCGCATAAATACGCACATAATCGACCTATAAAGTGAAATAGATACATAATGTGATTATTTGATTCTTGAGTCATAGCCATTATTTCGTTTTATTGCGCGGACCACAATGAATACAAATATTAAAGAGCGCACACATGAAAAGACTTGAGTTGGCTAATAATCTGCTTAAAATTACCTCATTATGAGTCGATAATGTAACTAAAACGCTATCATTTTCAGCACATTATTAGCTCAAAATGAGGAGATTCTACGCAGATTATCTCCATAAAACAAGTTATATTGTAAGCAGATAATGTGCGGGTTTTCGGGAGAACAGGCTGGAAAAGCAGTTCTGTCCTTCGTCCAACAAGAGGCATGCCCCAAAATACATCATATTAGGGTTATAAAAACTCTAGGTGCTGATTGAATGGGGAAGTGAACGGCTGGAAGCTTAATACCGCTCGAACCTTGTTATCCGCGGACCAACAGTGGGCTTGCAAAACGAGATGGGTGTACAGATTCCTACACAATCTTAGTGGAATGTGTTCCAGAGATATCCGCATGGGAAGATAATGATCTGCTATGGTATTTACCAAAAGTGATATGGTGAAATTGATTCATCAATCTATAAGTTGGTTATGCAATACGGGTTACCTACCCAATCATAAATAGAGGAAATTGTACAATATTGATATTAGACCACTTAATGCATCGTATTATTGATCAGAAGGATACTGAATGTTTACACAGCATGCTCATCGCCGTTGCCTTTCTGTGCTATTTGTGTCACATAATGTGGACACCAACTGCAAGGCTATAGCCTTAAACAAGTGGTACATCATTATTTAAAAAACAAAATGACAGATGAATCCCAAATTACCACACTGTGGAGGAAGTTGTGTCCAGGCGAATATAATTTAGCAATCATTAGTGTGGTGTTCTTGGGCGTCATGTACCTGGTGTCACATATTAGAGCGTCAATTATCGATTGGGTCGTCAGTCAAATTTTCACAGTAGAGTGCCAATTGGATATGGTATATATCGAGACGGTGGTGTTTCCTGTATACTGGCGTGGCAGTATTATCTAAGATCAGATCAGTAGAGTGCCAGTTGGATAGGGTATATATCGAGACGGTGGTGTTTCCTGTATACTGGCGTGACAATACTATCTAAGATCAGGACCATCATTAAACGATGATTATCATCTGTATCTACAGTATTATGAAACATTTCTTCCAGGGAAAATTACTGGTGTCACTATATTTTGATATATCTGCTATGTGTGGCCCTGTGACGACACAATATACACCTGATACCTTATTTGTGTACAAACTGCACAGCTGTTTAATCTAACATTCTGACAAAAGTTGTCAGTCGAAGGATTCTCCAAGATGTATGGACTGGTGTATATTCCACGAACTTCCGACTGGCAACTTTGGTCCGAATGTTATAAACAACTACTGAGTATTTCGGAACAAAAAAGGTATAAACTTGTTTTTAAAATGAACCATCATAATTATGCTCGTAGCAGTCAAAATGGTACTTTTGTGTCAGTTCCTCATATCTTGTGTTTTTTGTGCGTTTGCACTCGCCTCTGCCACTTTGAAAGCGTATTGTATATATGTGACCCGCCATATCAAATCCAGTCGTAAGTCGGGATTTTTTTTACCCTGTGCCAATGCATTCTCTTATATATGCGAGTCGACCATAGGTCGCCTCGCATATATAAGAGAATGCATTGGCCTAACAATATTTTACAATTTTAATAATTTTTTCTTGTATTCTTTAACAATTTTATAATTTCACCCATACAGAGCCCCAGACAAACATGAGCAGGCGACACTCTTCTATATGCTTCTATATATGTGTGAGGCTCCCTGCAGGGTAATGGATGTTTTATATTAATTATGCATCAATCTGGAAACAACGTGATTCCCCACCGTGCAAATGCTTCTTCTTCATCGACCACATTCTGGTAGACCAATGCATCATCTTTTTGTTTTGCATTTATCGTGAACAATATCTGTGTCCATCCGAATCAATTTCTTTTTGCTGATGTATCTCGTGTTGGTGGGTAGTAGTTTTAACATGTCTCTGCGGATAATATACGTGTTCGTACAATGCACAACATTCCTCGCACTATAGCCCTGATAATTCCTGCGTTGTTCACTTCCTCACACATGTCAAATCGTTTACTCTACCCATCCTGACGGTAACCGTTGTAATGTAGTTGGGTTGAGGAATCACCAGTATGTATAGTCATAGTTGTATCACATGATTACTACATGTTGGATTTAAACAGTCGTGTCTGTTGTTAAATAACTGTCTGGCCTTTCCTTATCAGCATTCGACTTGCATACGAAGTAATCACTTGTTGTTGGATATATTTGTTTAGCTAACGTCATAATGCTTTGCTTGTCGATATGTTTTGAAATATAATCAGGAATTGGCATACCCGTTTTTGTTGTTGTAAACATGTATTATATAGTTACTGGGATATAAAATATTATATGTGAATCGAAGACTCCTGTCCGGAAATGCTTATATCGGTTAATATTTATTTTATTTTGAATATTTTCTGGTCTAAAAAGGTGTTGTTGTTTAGCTAACGAACAATATTAATAGTGGTTACTGTTAACAGAAACCAGAAATTTTCTTGAGTAATTTTGTCACAAACAACTGTCTGGCTTTTATTTAGCATCTTTCGACTTCCGTGCGAAGTAGTCACTTGTTGTTGGGTATATATACGATAATAGCATAGTGTGTTTTGAGATGTGTTTTATCTCAATGAGTTAGAAGTATGATTTTTCGCGAGGCTATGCCGTGCGAAAAATCATACGTCTGACGAGTTGAGATAAAACACATCTCAAAACACACTATTCTATTGTTGTATTTATCTTATGCCAACCGACACTATCATTTTTGAGCAAATTAAGCCAAATATATGTCAGTTTTGAGACAAAAACAACCTACATTTTGGTAATTTTGAAGCGCAATTCCCGTTACGCAGGAATACGAAGTTCCAGTACTGTGATGAGGTCGCGGATTTATGGAACACTTTCGTGAATTGGTCAGCAATAAACAAGATATAAGTCCTGATTTAATATTAATCCATGTTCAGAAATCAGAACTGTGAAATTATTTCAATCAAATGTCAATGTTCTCAAAACAAAAAACAAAGCCTTTCAAACTATTATAGTTCAGAATACGCTAGATTGAAAATAACCACGCAAATTCTGAGAAAAGTGCCCATCGTAAATTTTGCAAATTTTGTGCAGTGCAAGCTGTCTAAAAATTGGGAACAGAACAGTGAAAGTTAAAATTTAGGGACATTTATTCATGATTCATCGAATATGTAGCTACATTGCTATTTTATTCCACTTGTATGCATTAATTTATTCGTTCAAACCATCCGAAACGCTAAAGTAGATGTGACCCAATTTTCAGGCGAGAGTTTTTGTTGATAGGTCGCTAAGGTAGCAACGTCTTGAGGTGAAATGTCATATTGCGCATAGTTCTTTCTTGGAGTATAATACACATATGTAAGATATAGCTAAAACTTAATACACATGCAATATAATATCAAACCGGTATAAGATAAATTTGTTTAGCTAACGTCATAATGCTTTGCTTTTCAATATGATTTTTAAATATAATCAGGAATTGGCAAACCCGTTTATTTTGTTGTAAGCATGTATTATATAGTTACTGGGGTATAACATATTAAATATGAATCGAAGTCTCCTGTCCGGAAATGCTTCTATCGATTAATATTGATTTTATTTCGAATATGTTCTGGTCTAAAAATATGTTGTTGTTTAGCTAACGAACAATAGTGGTTACTGTTAACAGAGACCAGAAATTTTCTTGTGTAATTTTGTCACAAACAAACGTTAATTAGACTCATTATCGCTTATAACTATGGAATAAAACTATACAAACAATAAATCTGGGACATGCGACGTCCAGTGAGCAGCTATAGGAACAGCCTAATGCTATATGTCGCTATATGGTATCTCCCGAATAGTATGTTCTAAAATAGACCAATAAATTGTTCCAATTAATCTCATTTCATAATAAGATATTTGAAATAAAATCAATATTAATTGATAGAAGCCTTTCCGGACAGGAGTCTTCAGTTCATATTTATTATTTTCTTGCCCACGCAACTATTTAAAATATGTTATTAATCCATCTTAAAATCATCCAACACAATAATATTCCTTACACTCAAATTGAGAATTATTTTAAATCCAATGGAATTCCTTGAATAAATTAATATTGTCATACCACTTTTGCCATTGTTTGTATAACCAAAGGATTGTTTTGAGCTGGTGGATTTATGTTGCTACATTTTGATGTATATTCATGACGAAATATGATTTTCATGACATCGTTGGACCAGAGAAGATCATAGTGAATAGGTGACTAAACTGGACGAAACTGGAATGAAGAAACAATTCTTCTGGTGAAGTACTATGTGGTGATCCTGGCTCAGCAATGTTTCCCGGAGAGCTTGATCTTTGGGCATATTTCACAGTGTCTTGTCATATTGTATGTATTGCTAAATATTTGACCAGAACTAATTTACCCATCCTACCTATGCGACTGCAACTGACGTTATGCGTCATTGCACGTTGTAAAGTACATTAAGTAGATACGTGACAATGCAATTACAAAACAATGGCATTTAATACATTCCAATTACATTTAAAGTGTTAGGACTACATATCCGATAACACATCACCCTCCTCCTAGAAGGAGGGACGAAGAACACCCCCATCCGCCACTTCTACGGGATGGATTGTGTGTATCTCACAACTGAAATATATGCCTTCCAATATCTTGAAAGTGTGTTAAATTATATGTAGCTTGGTATCTCTATATACGCTGGGTGAAAGTCACAATTATAAGGGAAACAGTTTACTTAAAAAAATTGTCCTTTTTTGTTAATGTGGGGCCTCTTCGATAATCTTCGTCTGGTTCCCTTTCATGGTTCGGACAAGTGCTGGAAGACAAAATGTTTTTCTTGGAATCCTGTTATATTAATTTATTTGGACGTTTTGGAAATGCTACTGACTCCAGATTTTGTTGTCGGAAATATAAGTACTGTCTTCCTCTAATGCCAAGTCGTTTCAAGTTTGTCCCTGGTGCAATGTGAATACTATGCCATGACACAGGATAAATTGTTCTATCTGAATGTGAAAACAAAATGTTCGATATAGCTAGTATTAACCATGCATACAATTGAATCAGTCGCAATCGGAACATTAGGCAAAAGCATTCGCACTCAATATATGTGTATGTAAAAACAATTCACCACGAGGAAGAACAAGGATACATGCATTATTGATAGCGCTGCAAAAGCGAACTTTTAAAACCATTGTTATGTCAACCAAACTGCTACTCTTACAGTGTAATTACCGATAAAAGCCTAATTATTTCAAAATGATAGCAATGTTTAATACAACATTGACGATAAATAATCGAAAAGGTTAAAGCATTCATAAGTCTTCTGAAAATCATATTAAGAATAAAATATTTGAACATACGACACGAATTTGGCGATGTTTATTGGCAAAAGTCACTGTATTTGCATCCAATGGCACTAGAAATATAGTCATTGGAGATTTATTAATAACGAAACTACGAACATCTATTGTCCATGTAGTTATTTATTTTGCATGAACCCGTCGCTTTAGTCGCTTTAAAATAGGTCAATGGATACTGCGAATACGCAGGTTAACTGCTAAATAGTTCTACATCATTGAGGGTCAGTAGATATGTTATGACCAAACAAGCAACAGAACAATGCTTGAAAAACTAGAAAAATAAAAAGCCTTCCAAAAAAACAAAACATTTCAGGTAAATATATTTAACTTTTTAATAATATTTGTTATTTTAATACACTTTCCAAGTTTGATATTCGAGCATGGGCGGTTTACACACACACACACACGTGGGTAACATTAATGTATCAACAAGGTTTTATTCAATCAGAACCTTAAAATTTCAGCGGTATTAATTGTTATGTAATGAAACATGTTTATCAAGTGTGGGGTATTATCAACCAGAGGCGAACTAAATTGGTCGGACGATCAATCAAGTGTTTCTGTCAATCACTCTCCACACACAAGTTCAGGTTCCCCGGAATATGAGACGGAGCATGGAATACATAATTTTATGTTATTTTGTATGAACCCAATTCAAAGACCTTTAGTACATCTAAAACATGTGTATAAATACAGTGAATAACTAAAGTGCGTGTCAGTAGATGTGGTGTGACCAAACAAGAAACAAAATAACACTTGAAAAGCTCGGAAAAATAAAAAGGCCTACCAATAAAACATAACGTTGCAGTGATACTAGTGCTAAAATCATATTATTCCTTATTGCTTACAATATTAATTTATAAAACTATTTAATTGTAATTTGCAAATGGATTACAATTTACCAATGCCAAATAACTCACGTTTGACAAAAAGTAGTTTCATTTGTCAAACGTTTTGGCAAGTCACTTTTTAATTCTTCATGACATAATTTCAGGATAGTCTTACCATGTAATGGGTCTAGTGGTGTTTTATAACGTTCATGGATCTATCAATATGTAATTAATATAACAGCGTTAGTATCAGTGGCAGGGGCGATTACTATCATTTATTGTGGTGGTGTTTACATAGCTAATCATTTTTGTTTTGAACTGATGGAGCAACTCATCTAAAATCTTATTGTGCGGTTATTGGTTCATTGTTCTATGACATACCACAATATGGAAGGCTAGAATAATCAGTAACAACTAACTGCTTTCCTATCAATATCAACAGTTATACAGAGACTGTCGAATTATAGATTCAATGTTGCATAAACCAATTGTATTTGGCAATTTATAAAATAATTTTGCAACAAATATTTTCAATTTGGCAAACTATTTAGGAAAAGTACATTTTGGTCCAGCAAGGACCCTGTTCTTGACCTCATATTATAAAAAAAAACTTACAAACTATAATGTAATACAATCTGCTGTCTGTTACACTATTTAGTTTTAAACGAATTGACATTAACTAGATATATATGTACAGAGACGTCGACACTATATGAAATGAAGTTTTAGCAATTTCAATATCAAACACCAGAGAATGTAATTTTGTTAGCATTTCCAACTGTTCTACTTTAATATCCGAACATTTCCCACCAATGAATATGAATCATTCTGTTGCTGTGTTATCTGTTTTCAGTCAGTAAGGTGGTGTCTGCTTGTATTACATGAACATCCCTCCAAATGAATAATATACCGTTCAGATACACGTGTGTGCATCAAGTTAGCTCACACACAAACAACAACACAGTGTACATGTATGCTCTTAATAATATCGTGGTTATTAAAGATATATTTAAAATATGTTGCTTGTGTTATATTCCGGAAATGGGGATAAGTATCATGTCGTTACTTTATCAACGTGTTTCAAGTTTCCAATACAAATATGGATATCATTGGAACCGGCTCCTTGACCACATTGTGATAGTTACAGTTATGCCCTGTGCCAATGCATTCTCTTATATATGCGAGTCGACCATAGGTAGCCTCGCATATATAAGAGAATGCATTGGCCTAAAAAATTTCAACAGTGAAATACTCATTATTGTTCATTATATCAGGAATAGTATAACAACATAACACTCTTCATTGTTCATTATATCAGTATAACAACATAACACTCTTCATTGTTCCATGCGATAAGACTCTGGGCTGAAAAAGAGGATGTGTCCCCTAATCTTAGTGAATTATTCCATATCTTTGAGAACAAATCCCGAGATCTTCGTTAATGATTCCCGATATATTGGTGCATGATTCCCGATAGTTTCGTTAATGATTCGCGATATATTTGTGAACAAATTCAGAGCTCTTCGTTAAAGATTAGCGACATTTTCGTTAATTATTCGCGATATATTAGTGAATGATTCCCGATATCTTAGTGAATTATTCCCGATATCTTAGTGAACGATTCAGACATCTTAGTGTACGATTCCCGATATCGCACTGAACTTATCTAGACCTCAGAGATTTCCCATCATGCCGGAGTAGTAATTTTTGTCCTTTGTGTTTAATATCTCACAAATAAACAGGTAACTCACAATTACACAAGTATTGAGATGGCTCGAATCACAAATAATCGGAGGTCAAGCATCATATGAACCTTAAAAGTGACCCTTATGTTGTGCTATATGTATACTTACATTGCTAATCCCACACCAGGTGGAAACGATACTTTTGTCCAGTGTATGTTGTAAAATGTTTTTCTCTTTCACAGCTGTTTGTACACGTAAATCACTGGAAGAGTTGACCCTCTTGTCCGCTTTTCACGGTGTAAACTGTATGCGTTTTCCTTAGGTGATTTTTTACACAAACTAATAACAGGACACCTCTCGGTTTGCAATGGCTTCTTTCGGCAACCGCTGGGAAAAAAAGATATCAAACCAGTAAAATTTGATTCTTGAATATGATTGATGCTTACAAAACTCGAACCGATTATGAAGTATACTTTAACCCTTTACCCAAAACCGGCCCAATAAAGCTTCAACAGCCTAAAATATCTTGGGTCTGTCTCAATAAAACCATACAAATATGGATATCATTGGAACCGGCTCATTGACCACATTGTGATGGTTATAGTTATACCCTGTGCCAATGCATTCTCTTATATATGCGAGTCGACCATAGGTCGCCTCGCATATATAAGAGAATGCATTGGCCTAAAAAAAATCTTTTTTTAACACTTTTTACCATTTTTTCTTACATTCTTTAACAATTTTATAATTTTTAATGTGTTAAGCCAATGCAGTCTCTTATATATGCGAGGCGACCTATGGTCGACTCGCATATATAAGAGAATGCATTGGCACAGGGCCCTTCTGTTGGGTAAAGGGTTAACCATTTCATGAATGGAGCTTCGTGATATTGTGCCAATGCATTATCTTATATATGCGAGTCTACCATAGGGAGCCTCGCATATATAAGAGAATGCATTGGTTTAACAATATGTACCTTGACATTGTAAGTCATTGCATTCTCTTATATATGTGAGGCTCCCTATGGGAGACTCGCATATAAAATATAATGCACCTCACACATGGTCTTTATTTATCGCTGCACCAGCGCAGCTCCAGTCATGAAAGGTTTAACGATGAATACTACATAGTTTGCGCTTATATTATTTTTTCGCTGGCTGTTGTCTGCTTAAATTGTCTGAAAACTCATCTAGATGAATACTAGACTATTCCAATGTATACCATTATAACTAACTGAATGGGCTATTCCATTTATCATAGAAAGGGGTAAAGATGCGAGTTAATGGCCGCTTACAGTTAGGCCATTATAATTACATCCAGTAAATGTTATGTTGTAGTTTGCCATTGGCTGCTAAAATTATAATGTATTTAAACAGGATAACTATATAACATTGGGTTGAAGTGAACGTCCAGTGTAAGAATTTCGTCATGGCAACACGCGATGTCTCAATAACATCCTATACAACTCCAATATTTAACGACATTTCCACCTCAAAATGCATTTTCATATTTACATTTATGAGAGCTATAAGTATAAATAATAACACATGTTTCATAATGTAAGTACACAGTTTAAAGGGATCATGCCGAATTACATAGAGGATGTCTAATGAGTCGCAATTATATACGAAATATATTAACCGAGTGCACTAAATTCAATTCAAGTCGCGCTTTTGCGAGGCTCGAATCGAATTTAGTGGACGAGGTTATAGAAATGCGACGAATATGACATCCATTTTATCACATAATCACATTTTAGCAAGGAAAAACGACTGGAATTAAAACCAATTAATATTAATTTCCTTGTCACAACCAAGGAGGAAGTAAAGACACATTCACGAAAACATATAGTTATATTTTAAATGTGTATTTTGATGTTGACATCATTGTTCAACCACGAGTATCATACACGTTTGTCTCACAATCAACACTAAATAACTCAACACAAGTCGAATATCATAATTATAATAAAGTTCTGGCATTGACATCGACATCATTAAGATGAACGCTGCCGTCACTGCGGGTGGAGAATATACGTTAATTATGTGATAACAACTGTTATTCGCGAAGTATGAGTTTATGGTCCAACATTATGCATTGAACAATTCAATGTCTGGAGCGTCATTAAAGTATTCGTAAACCCTGTGTTAATGTATTATATAATATATATGCGAGTCTTTAATGTGGAGCCTAGCATATATAAGATAACGCATTGACCTAACAAATATGTACATGTACCTTGACATTGTAAGCCAGTGCACGCATCCGCGCAGATCCCGCAGATTGAAAGGGTTAACCCTTTACCCCAAAAAAAGCCCTGTGCCAATGCATTCTCTTATACATGCGATTCGACCATAGGTCGCCTCGCATATATAAGAGAATGCTTTGGCTTAACAGATATTAAAAATGATAAAATTGTCAATGAATGTAGAAAAATATTATAAAAATGTTAAAGAATGTAAGACAAAATGGTAAAAAGTGTTAAAAAATGAATTTTGTTTAGGCCAATGCATTCTCTTATATATGCGAGGCGACATATGGTCGACTCGCATATGTAAGATAATGCATTGGCACAGGGCATAACTGTAACTATCACAATGTGGTCAATGAAACGGTTCCAATGATATCCATATTTTTATGGTTCTATTGAGAAAGACCCAAGATAATTTAGGCTGTTGCAGCTTCAGTTGGGCTATTGTTCTGGGCGTGTTGTTGGGTAAAGGGCTAACCTGAGTAATTACGTTAGGAAACCAATATTATTCATTATAACCTGAGTAATTACATTAGGAAACCGATATTATTCATTATAACCTGAGTAATTACATTAGGAAACCGATAGTATTCATTATAACCTGAGTAATGTTATATAGTTATCCTGAGTAATTACATTAGGAAACCGATATTATTCATTATAACCTGAGTAATTACATTAGGAAACCGATACTATTCATTATAACCTGAGTAATTACATTAGGAAACCGATATTATTCATTATAACCTGAGTAATTACACTAAGAAACCGATATTATTCATTATAACCTGAGTAATTACATTAGGAAACCGATATTATTCATGATAACCTGAGTAATTACATTAGAAAACCGATATTATTCATTATAACCTGAGTAATTACATTAGGAAACCGATATTATTCATTATAACCTGAGTAATTACATTAGGAAACCGATATTATTCATTATAACCTGCGTAATTACATTAGGAAACCGATATTATTCATTATAACCTGAGTAATTACATTAGGAAACCGATATTATTCATTCACTATGCCCTGTCCGATTTAATACCACATTAGTCAAAGTTGGACATTCGTGTGCAGCTTACTAGGCAAATGAAAAAATGAATAATAGTTTCAATCACCATAATTCGCAGACATCGCGAAAACGCACAACATAATAATCAATCATTTAACGTCGAAGATACGATATTACAATTGAGAACGCTCTTTATGCGCTGTCGCTTTTTGTGCGAGAGGGCTTTCACGCTCTTTATAAGAGGCGGTCATTAGGTTCTTTACTGGGCTGACAATAATTCATAATAGTGTTACAATGATGTTATGGTATAAAAAATGTGCATTTATGGTGGTTTATGGTGTCAAATCGGACAGTACATGTACATATTTTAGGAGTGGGCCGATAAACTCGTACGCGCATAGAGCATTAGCAAGTACATTACAGACCAGCTACGCCTGATTTACATAATAAGTGGTCCATATTTAATACATGTGTTTAACATAGAAAGCAGCCAGACTCAATGATGTGTGTAACATAGAAAGCAGCCAGACTCAATGCCGTGTGTAACATAGAAAGCACCCAGACTCAATGCCGTGTGTAACATAGAAAGCACCCAGACTCAGTACATTTGTGTCACGGTGAATTAACCCCAGACTCAACGCATGAGTGTAACATAGAAAGCACCCAGACTCAATACATGTCTGTCACATTGAAGGCACATAACTCAATAGATGTATGTCACATAGAAAGCACCCCATACTAAATGCATGCGTGCCACATACAAAAAAAAACATTGGTGCAGTTTGAATTTATAATAGACATGCCCAATGCAAGTCATTAATGTCACTTGAAAAACTTTACCAACACATATGGCAGGTATTTTGTGACATCCGGTTCAAATTGTCAAAATTGGTCTTTAAGTATGCGAAATACTGACAGGTGGATTTGATATGCGAAAGAGTGATCCCGGGAAAATCCCTTTGTTCAAAATGAAACAAAACAGTTCACGGTATGTCTTCACCTAAACAAATATGGCGTTTGTCATCATTCAGTCCAGAATTAGTGTATATCTTACGTATATTTGTATGACCTATAGTTATTGACCTGTGTTGTTCCACCTCCCACAGTATACATATATATATATATATATAATAAATACTGGATGATCCAATGTTCGATTAAAGTACGTGAATTTTGCTTTAGTGGACGTAAAATCATAGCAATAGGGAGTCATATATTTATCAAAATGTTCAATATTTTTATGAACTTTTTGTTTTTATCAGTTTTCAGTTCACAATTACAATGTTAAAGCCACATGGTCGTTTGACACCAGGAATTATACTCTCATTTATCACATTCAGTCCGGTGCAGGGGTCAACATAGGTCGATACATACGTTAAATAGGTCGATATATACGCTAAATATGTCGATACATACTTCATCACTTACGCACGGACTGTATGTTATAACATATTCGATTTGGAGAATTAAAAACAATCTTACCCTCACCTTTCACCAACATGGTACAATAAAGAGCGTTTGTCTCACATATATGCGAACAATACAAAAGGCTGAACATTTGCTATGAACCGGGCTAGTGTTTTAAGAGAACATGAAACATGCGATCGACATTTCGGGTATTTATCGACCTATTTGATGCATAATTTGGCACAGGCCCCTGGGGAAAACTACCAGACATACCAATATATATTATACCAGTGACAAGGTTCACGGGTCCAATTTTGGGAAAAATACACCATCTGTCATATTACTCATAGATACTCAAAACCTTTCTTGTCATGCAGTCTCAATATATATCATTGTGTATTTGCTTATTGGCCATGACATTTCCTTTCTTTTGATGAATAACTCGATAGTATCAAAAGAAGGGAAGTCGAGATATCGTATCAAATACTAGCAAAACCTACTGACGAAAAGCAGTCGTCATTTTCCCTCTCCGGTAAGTAGTGATTATATATACATTGATACCAATTCAATTATTACGATCGTAATTGCCGAACTTGCTAATTCTTCGTACGATATGTCGACTTCGCTAAAATTGACTTCGTCAAGTTATATATATAACGAAAGAAAATGGTATGCCCTATAACATACACTGGGGCATATGTTGACTGAGTTGACATTTTTTTTAGAATTATTGAATATATTAGGCCGACAGGGAGACTGAGGACCCGTTTTACTCCGAAGTTTCCAGTAAATATCGCAAGTTTTCGGTACGATGTCTCAACTTCGCTTCGCTTGATATTATGAAATTACATAAAAAGAAAGGAAATTTCATGGCCAATAAGACACAGTGAACTATTGTATTACTTATTTGAACGATTTTGAGAACTTATGAGCAATATGATAGATGGTGTGTTTTTCCCAAAATCGGACTTGTGAACCTTGTCACTTGTATAATATGTATTGGTATAAATGTCTGCTATTTTTCACAGGGACCTTGTAATTTGTCGGTTTAAATGAGCCATGCTCGTTTTAAACAACAGTTCAAAAAGTAAATAATCTGAAATACCTGTAAATGTTCCAAATTATCGATCGCCGTTCATAAAACACTGTCTCGGATATATATCGCTTGTTGTCAAGTGGTGTCTTCTAGTGAATTCGGTGCAACCGTTTCACAATCACGTGGTACATCCCGTGGACCATTGTCTTTTTTGAAAAATTCTCTGATCGTTATAGCTCAAAGAACTTGTTGTATAGAACAAACTGACAATAATCTTGTCCATTGCAAATTTTTCTTCGGAAAACCTCAATTGTTGTCAACAACTATCAACAACTATTAGTGTGTCTTCTTTTCTGCGGTATTCCTCATCTGTGTTAATCTTTTCCGACTTTAATAATATTAATTAGATTATTTACGTACTCAAATTAAAATATGAATGTGTCACGTTAGAGTCACCTCTAGGTGATCATAATATAGCGACATATACACGATATTATGATATACATATTCTATATTCTCTTAGAAGACTTACCATGACAATTTATCAGCAGTTCACAAACTATCCGTACACAAGTGATACATACGCTCTGTATCGTGACCACATCATCGACACGACTATCACAACACGCTCTTTAACGTTACATATCATCAACATGATGATAACATAACGTACTGTATTGTTACATATCAACAGGACGATCACATATCGCTCTTTATTGCTGCCATATAATTAACAGGACCATCGCATAACGATATGTATTGTTACAATATCATCGACAGGGTGGTCACAAACCGCGCTGTAGTGTTACCATATTATCAACAGGACGATCACGTAACACTCTTTTTTGTGACCACATCATCGTCGGGACTATCACACAATGTTCGTTGATGTTACCATATCATAACCAGGACGTACCACTCTTTATTGCTGCAACATGATTAACAGGACGATCACATACCGCTCCTTGTTGTTACCTTATAATCGACAGGATCACAACAAAACGCTTTTTACTGTTACCATATCATCGACATGATGATCACATGCAGCTCTTTATTGTGACTATATCATCGATAAGGCGACCACATACCGCTCACTATTAATACCATATCAACAGGATGACAACATAACGCTCTCTATTGTTGCCATATCATCGACATGACAATCACACAACGATACGTATTGTTACCATATCATCGGCAAAGCGAATGGTACAGCCGAATATCCCGCACCTCAATCTGAAGTTTTAGCATGGCGTATTCGGTATTACAAACAGTTATGATGTAATTACTGACGTTTATATCTACGGCACGGTGTGTCGCCCCTGTATTCCATGTCGCTATGTCTCTGCATTTGCTTGTTGTGATAAAACGTGGTATCACAGCCCATATTAGTAATTCTCACATCTGCCGACAATGCTCCGCGAATACAGTACAACGGGCTATTATAATCACGACCGTTTGATAGAGCAGGCGACGACTCAAAGATGTGTACAGTAAATAAAGGTCGTCAACCTGAACCCATAAGATAACGTCCATTGGCCGATGGCTGATTGGCGTGTTATAAACTGGGGAATATCATGATCGTGACAAACTCTGAACGATGGTGCAATGATATGGTAAGGGAGGAAACTCTATCGCTGCGTGTTGAGTCGAGAAACAAGTTGACGCATTGGCAGGGTATAACGGCGAGCAAACTGTAACCATGACATGGTAAATTTGTCACCAACGTGTACCATAATAAACCACAACACCTATTATGCCATCGTTTCTCTATTTTGCTGTGACTCCAGCCAATTCTGCTCTTGTGTCATATGTTAAGATGGAGATGCACGTTTTGCATAAATAGAACCAAATATGGCAAGAGATTTTCAACAAAGTATTTCTCTGGATCTATTTTGCAAAACATCTTGAATGTCACATATCATCATCTTCATTGTATGTAGAATCTGAGTAGTTATTAAGAGACAACAAAAACAATGGATTTTAATACATTTGAGAGGTTGAAAATATTATTTTCTTTGTTGTCCATTTAGGTACCATGAACTCCTAGAATAATTAAAAATTTCAAACAAAACTTCAATCACCATACAGCTTATTGTCTTGGCTCTATAAAAGGAGGCTTCATTTGTATCATAATGTGGAGTTAAATTTTTAATTGCATAATTTTGTGTCATACCCCAATATATTATAATGAAGAATAAAGCAGTCAGAAATATTCCAGCCCAATGCAAACAACTGTTGATATGCAGTGTGGTCCACTCAAGCAAGGATCAACCAACAGAAATTAGGCCACAGTGTTAAGAGATATGGTGTTCCGCTTTAACATGGTTATGAAGCCTTGATGCAGACAGAACTCATCTCAGCCTAATTTTGTATTGAACAACATGAATGACATGACAATTGTCAAATATAGAAAATTAGTTGTGGGTAGTTGTCGTTCTAAATGAAAATAATTCTCAAATTTCATGAATCAAGAAAGATCAAGTTTCCTTTCATGATCTTCAGATATGATATCATGGACATATTATCTGCAATTTTGAAACAAATATAATTTACGGAAGTTCTTGGTAACTGAAAACGGAGAATTTAAAATATTTACCATCCAGTAAAAGTGAAGTAAATGAGATTATAATAACCAATTGTTCGATGGTTCTTAAAATTGTATCACAATAATCGCTTGTACCAAATTTCACAAACAAATTCCAAACAGATTTTGAGAAAATCCATTTAGAAATACCAAGAAATTTTGGCCAAACGTGCATCTGACCCTTAATACCTGAACATCGCTCCAAATTAATACTAAACTATTCAAATGTATAATTTGGGTCTGAATGTGAGCATCCATTTAGAATAAAAAGGGGTCAAATTGGAAAGACAAATCGGGCAGATGTGCCGTTTACTGCGTGTGAAAATATACACTGTCAAAAAACTCCGTAAATACAATGGTTGTTCAGCCATGTTTGCTTGCAGTGGAGCTCGTAGTATAGATTCTAACAATTAAATAATATGTCCACGGTAATGTATAGATATAACTGTGTTCGGTATTCTTTCTATGTGTGGGTATTAACAGTGACATAACAGTTCCATGCCATATTCATGTATGCACAGTGTCAGAGTAACTATTATTTTCTTACAATATATTGTGGTCACGGTTTATTTTATGTATAATGGGTCATCGTACTTATTATGACAGAACCAAGCGGTGCGATAGCTGCCAAAAGTGTCCACATATATCTAAGGTGATTGTTATGGCAGAGATATACATCGGAACAATTTGCAGAAGTGACTGACATTTGCCAACAGTTATCGATTTTTTCATTAGATACACAAGTCAGATTATTTTTAATTTTACTATATATATATATATCGCTTCGATATATTTTCATCCCATATATTTCCATAATGTCGTGTCTGTCTACGTTGACCAAGTTGATGTGTACGGAAGAGAAACATTAATTCAAAATTCGGTCACATGGCATTGATTTGAAGACTGCCATTGTAGTCTGATTACTCGATATGACTCGAAATAGCTAGATCAATTTACAAAGGAATAATCAGACTTGAAGCAAATCCTAGTACGTTATCGCCCATGCTGTCCAATTTACCTGAATGTCATGTCGATGATGTTATGACAACTGTTTAGGAGAACAATCGAAGATATGTCATTAATCTAAAGTGTCGACCTGTATCACTCATCCTCCCGCAGATATTCAATAATTTACATTTATAGCATTGTTTCGTGGTTGACAAGATAATTTATCTACACGAGGAAGTTAACATATTCACCGAGGCCGCATGCCGAAGTGAATATTAACTTCCAAGGGTTGATAAATATTCATGTCAACCTTGACACAATGCAATAAGTGTTCTATTGCATGATCTACCAATGTTATCAAGCCCATTGCAGAATTATGACTGAAATATATCACTGACCTGTGTATATACATGTATGTACATGGATCCATCGAATGCACAACGATGTGATTCAACAAGTCAAAATTTAACCCATGGATTTATATCAACCTACAATTCCTATTAATAGCACATGACGTCCGTGAGCTTGTTATTAACACATCATTGCTATTTATTGAAAAATCCAGTAGATATCGTGATTTATCAACTCCTGTTCCGTATGATTTAGTATGGAACTTTTAGAAGAACGTTTCTGATCATATAATAATGAATCATGTCCATCGCTTGGAGTTTCATGTCGGGTATATCGTACATATGTGCGTGTACATGTATGTAGTATATGGAGACTAGCGTACATATGTGCGTGTACATGTATGTAGTATATGGAGTTTTATTTGAGTTTATCATACATGTGCGTGTATATAGTATATGGAGACTAGCGTACATATGTGCGTGTACATGTATGTAGTATATGGAGTTTTATTTGAGTTTATCATACATGTGCGTGTATATAGTATATGGAGACTAGCGTACATATGTTCGTGTACACGTATGTAGTATATGGAGTTTTATTTGAGTGTGTCATACCTGTGCGTGTTTGTAGTATATGGAGTTTTATTTGAGTTGATCATGCCTGTGCGTGTATGAAGTATATCGATATTAGCGTACACGTGTGCGTGTACATGTGTGTAGTATATGGGCGTGTATGTAGTATGTGGAGTTTTACTTGAGTTTATCATACATGTGCGTGTATGTAGTATATAGAGTTGTATTTGAGTTTATCGTACATGTGCGTGTATGTAGTATATGGAGTTTTATTTGAGTTTATCATACCTGTGCGTTTAGGTAGTATAAGGAGTTTTATTTGAGTTGATCATACCTGTGCGTGTATGTATTATATGGAGTTTTATTTGAGGTTGTCTTACACCTGTGCGTGTATGTAGTATATAGAGTTTTATTTGAGTTTATCATACATGTGTGTAGTATATGGGCGTGTATGTAGTATGTGGAGTTTTATTTGAGTTTATCATACATTTGCGTGTATGTAGTATATCGATATTAGCGTACACGTGTGCGTGTACATGTGTGTAGTATATGGGCGTGTATGTAGTATGTGGAGTTTTATTTGAGTTTACCATACATGTGCGTGTATGTAGTATATATAGTTTTATTTGAGTTTATCGTACATGTGCGTGTATGTAGTATATGGAGTTTTATTTGAGTTGATCATGCCTGTGCGTGTATGTAGTATATGGAGATTTATTTGAGTTTATCATACATGTGTGTGTATATATTATATGGAGTTTATTTGAGTGTATCATACCTGTGCGTGTATGTAGTATATGGAGTTTTATTTGAGTTTATCATACATGTGCGTGTATGTAGTGTATCGAGATTAGCGTACACCTGTGCGTTTACATGTATGTAGTATATGGAGTTTTATTTGAGTTTATCATACATGTGCGTGTATGTAGTATATCGAGATTAGCGTACACACGTGCGTGTGTATGTATGTAGTATATGGAGTTTTATTTGAGTTTATCATACGTGTGCGTGTATGTAGTATATCGAGATTAGCGTACACACGTGCGTGTGTATGTATGTAGTATATGGAGTTTTATTTGAGTTTATCATACGTGTGCGTGTATGTAGTATATCGAGATTAGCGTACACATGTGCGAGTATGTATTATATGGAGTTTTATTTGAGTGTATCATACATGTGCGTGTATGTTGTATATGGAGTTTTATTTGAGTTTATTATACATGTGCGTGTATGTATTATATAGAGTTTTATTTGAGTTTATCATACCTGTGCGTGTATGTATTATATGGAGTTTTATTTGAGGTTGTCTTACACCTGTGCGTGTATGTAGTATATAGAGTTTTATTTGAGTTTATCATACATGTGCGTGTATGTAGTATATGGTGTTTTATTTGAGTTTATCATACATGTGCGTGTATGTAGTATATGGTGTTTTATTTGAGTTTATCATACATGTGCGTGTATGTATTATATGGAGTTTTATTTGAGTTTATCATACATGTGCGTGTATGTATTATATAGAGTTTTATTTGAGGTTGTCGTACACCTGTGCGTGTATGTATTATATAGAGTTTTATTTGAAGTTGTCTTACACCTGTGCGTGTATGTAGTGTATGGTGTTTTATTTGAGTTTATCATACATGTGCGTGTATGTAGTATATGGAGTTTTATTTGAGTTTATCATACATGTGCGTGTATGTATTATATATAGTTTTATTTGAGGTTGTCGTACACCTGTGCCTGTATGTATTATATAGAGTTTTATTTGAAGTTGTCTTACACCTGTGCGTGTGTGTTACACGGATTTAATCGTTGCATGGATTTAATATCGATCCATGCTAATTATTTAATATGGATCCATGCTAATTATTTAATCTGGATCCATGCTAATTATTTAATCTCGATCCATGCTAATTATTTATTCTCGATCCATGCTAATTATTCAATAACGCTGACACATGATAAGGAAGTAAATTAAAGATGGATTATCTCTTCATATAACAATTTTGAAATGGTTTCGTGGCTATAAAATAATTAATATGAATTGAAGACCCATGTCCGGAAACGCTTCTATCAATTAATATTGATTTAGAATAGTTTATTATAAAATTAGATGATTGAATGGGACGTTTTGAGATCAGAACATTTTCAAAATATAATAAATATTAATATTAATATTGGAGGAATAAACATATCTCTCTCTTATTTATATGAGCCCAATGCATGTTTAACTACTTATATTAATTGCATGCGTAATTGCGTTTTCGCTTTATTTTTCGACGTTTAGTTGTACGCATAATTTTATCCCCGATGGTTCCAGGTTTAACAGAGAAATTATTGAAGAGCTCGTAACACAGAATGCGAAAATCGCGTTACAATTCGCACAATAATTTCAATTAATAGGCCCCTGGTGGCACTGAGAAAATCTACATCTTCGGACTGTGACACCAGCCCTAAACTCTCCCTATAATGTACGTAGAATATATTTAAATTGACCATCACCATATGAAATATTGTGTCTTAATATGCTCCTGGTAATATTCACTTATCAATGGCTAAATGTTTATAATTACCTCGCGAAGTTGGTGAATTCCTTCACATTCCTGTCTTCCTTCAAAAGATTATGATAAAGTCTATTCCGGTTCCGCTCTAGAGTGGAGTTCGTTGGTTTTGTCCTGAATTTCGATTTATATGCAGTTGTGTTCGTTCCAGTTCTCCCAATAGTAACGTGCCCATGCCAACAAGGGCCAACAACGTACCATCATTCAACAGTGCATGTGAACGCGGCATAACAATAAGACTGAGCGTAACGTTCGACTCATTTACATTTTCTGAGAGATCACATGGGCCATTTGTTCTTAGTAATCATGATTGTTGACAGAAATGGAGTATTCATTGAGTAACCAAGTGATCTTGTGTGTGAGCATGAACAAAATCATGCTACGTGTTGAGCGAAGATCAACAGCCGCTAGATATTCAGGTATATAAATCATTGATAGATCGACCGCGACGCTGGTGAGGCTTGTTATACTCGTTGTGTGGAAACGCAGCGGCTGACACGACTTGCTTTGGCATAGTAGTTACAAGAAAACCATAGTCAGAAATGGTAACGCGCTCAAGATCATATATTATATACCCATGATTGTAATTATAGAATATATTTAATTTATTTGTTATTTGTAATTGGCATATCTTATCACAAACCAAAAATCAACATTATTGACAAAATGTAAAGGCCAATAAACTAAATTTAAATTCTCAACTGCACCTTTTACCTTGCTCGGCCTCGGGGTCGCACTACATCTCCCTCGGGGTCGCACTGCAACTTTTATGTCCCAATAATTAACATTCTATAAATAGAACCACAGCGCAATTGCAGAGCCCAGGCGAAACAGGAATTGCACATTAGTATACACGCGGCGCGCGTAATGAGGACTAATTGTCACCAAACTCCACAATAATACCACACACATAATATGCCATCGCTACTGTGGTACGTGTGTCCTCAACAAAATTGTTATGAAGGAGTGATCGTCGTCATGTTAAGGTCAGTCGCACGTTTTGCCAAAATTTCCTTGGTATTTCAATATGTGTTTTCTCATAGTCATAATTTCTTTTTGAAATTTGGTACAACCGATTATTGTGACACAACATTTAAAAACTGTGGATCTATTGGATATCATAACTTATTTACTTTACTTTTATGGCATGAACAATTAAAAAAATTTCACTGTGTTCAGGTACCAAGAACTTACACAATTTTTTTTTTATAAAACGTGCATTTCATATAGTCATGATATCATATCTTATAATATCATAAACATTATGAAGACACAGGTCCCAGATTTTGAAAGCATGACCCAAACTGAACATCTTATCAAAATATTATCCAACAATATTTCAAATATATGCACTTCAACTTGCCATATAATCGGAAGATTATTCTCAGCACGCGATGAGCATCATATAGTAAATCAATGAATAAATAGAGATGAGACGATCCTATATATATCTACGTTCAGCTGTGCTGAGGTTATACATTACCATCTATTAATACCCTGAGCCAATGCATTCTCTTATATATGCGAGTCGACCATATGTCGCCTCGCATATATAAGAGAATGCATTGGCCTAACAAAATACTGTTAAAATAAGAAATGAACGGCGGTTCATGCGGGGTTTGCTGATTTTTTATCTAAACCTATGAACGACATTGAAAGTGACGTCAAGTTACGTTCATTGGATTATGAGCACATTGAATCAGGGGGCGTGTTTACCGTAACGCTATGGGGAAATCGGAAGCGACATTAGATGTATGTAAATATTACCCAATGTACAATTGTATGTTAGTATGTATGCATTCTGTCATAGGGATGTGTTGCCATATTAAACTTATCTTATCTTATCTAACTTATCTTATCTTAAGATCAAGAGAGGAGACTTAGTTATTTTTGATTCGTGGAATGTAATGATTATTTTCATTTAGAACGGAAACTACAAATGAATCAGTTTCTATACTTGAGATTATGTTATGCGACCCGATGTGCTTGGATCAATTGGTAATAGGTGTACATTGGTGTTGATTTCACGCAGTGTCAATGGCAGACGCTTTGTGTTGTAATAAACGCAACTTTTGAGTGGAAAGGTGCTTAATCACCTCAAGTGGCGGAGGTTTTTATTGCGAGTCAAATTTCTTTCATTTGCGGTTTGATCCGTATTAATCAATTCCAACTTTTTACAAAACAGATCGATCTTTCCAACTGGCCGCGATTTATCTCAAAATATGTTCCCAAACAAGTGGCTAAAGGAATTTCTGGGCCAGCGGGAACACTGCTTGAGAATGTTCATGTCATGCCTGTATGTCAACGAAAATGTCGGCTCAGATGAGTTATGGGTAATGTGTTGATCACCAAGTTAAATCTGATGTTAATGGTAAGTTTATCTACCCCTTTTCAACTACTACCTGCACTCCCTTTCCCTTTCTCTTTCCTATCCCTTTATCTATAAACTTTATTATTCGGACCATACAGAACAAAACCCGTCTGCTATACCCCAATGGTATCAATTGGGGTCTATACCCAATAGTATCAATTGGGGTAACATTTATTTTCTGAGGATAGGACTTAACAAAAGCCCCCAAGCTTGTTGCTCAATCCTCTTTTGAACAATTTGAGATTATATGTTATGTATTTTTTTTTGTATTTCTGTTCTGTTTAGTGTTCAAATAAAATATTGTTTGAACCAAATCTGACCACCAAATATCTTAGCACTGTGGCCCAATTCAAGTTAATTGCTCCCTGCTTGAGTGGAACACACTGCATTAATTAACCCTTTACCCAACAAACCAGCCAAAACCGGCCAAATAAAGCTTCAACAGCCTAAAATATCTTGGGTCTGTCTCAATAAAATCATACAAATATGGATATCATTGGAACCGGCTCATTGACCACATTGTGATGGTTATAGTTATGCTCTCTGCCAATGCATTCTCTTATATATGCGAGTCGACCATAGGTCGCCTCGCATATATAAGAGAATGCATTGGCCTAAACAAATTCTGTTTTTAACACTTTTTACCATTTTTTCTTACATTCTTTAACAATTTTATAATTTTTAATGTGTTAAGCCAATGCATTCTCTTATATATGCGAGGCGACCTATGGTCGACTCGCATATGTAAGAGAATGCATTGGCACAGGACCCTTATGTTGGGTAAAGGGTTATTGCATATCATCATTAAGTTTGTTTTCATTGGGTTGGAATATTTATGAATGTTTCATTCATGATTATAATATATGGGGTATGAAGCTATATTATGAAATTAAAAATATAGATCAACATTGGCTGCAGACACACGTATCACAGTATCGATGGCATAGTAGGTGTGACAATTAATTATGGTGCAAGTTTGGTGACAATTGGTCGTCATATTTCTGTGCCATAGCGAGCAATGTCGCCCGCCGCACATTCACACAACAAGAAAACCATAGTCAGAAATGGTAATGCCACCAAGATCGTATTATTGGTCATAAATATAAATCATAATATAAATATATTGGTTACATGAATGGACCGCCTCAGAATTCCGTTAAGACAAGTAATTCTTCAAATTATTACAATGAACTACGGCTTATAAATTACTGCAGGTTTCTCATTCGCCACACCAGAATGCTTCTAAATGCGGATCAAAGCTAAGAGTGCATGGCACATGCAGCCATTGTTCATAGACATTTTACAGATAGCGAGAATGATGCATGCTGGGAACGAAAGTATCCACAGCAAAGCCATGTGCTCACGGAGGCATGCGTTTATTATAGGGGATTTATGGTGGGCCTATAAAACTAATTATAACTTTGTTATCTGTCATAGTTTATGCGTGAAATTTTAAACATATATACCATGGACATATACCCCTTCCAGAATGTTGAAAAACATTTTCAGTTGCTCATCGTATTTTTATAGACGAAATAGTCCGAAATTTCAGAAAATTGCGCTAACTGCTCAATGTTTTAATGTGTTACAAAACGTCTGATAAAAATAGTTCTATCGGGAATATTCACACCATTTTTTTTTCAGAGAACATAGAGTAAACATAGTCCTATCGGGATATCGTAAAGGAGATTAATTAAAACCCTCAGACTGCCGAAACTGACGACATTAAATTCGCCTTTTCGTGTCCCACGGAAATTAAACGTGTCTGTCCATTGATCACGTTATTTATTTGACATAGTATTTTGTTTCTGTTGTATTTGAACACTTGTAGCACGTGCAGGCTGTACGATCATAATAAATTCAACCGATAAGCGCCGACTGATACCCGCGCAACAGTTTGTCTCAAATAAATTGTTATCAAAACGCAGGTTTATGGCCGCGGACATAAGCCGATTAAGTGTAATGTAATTTATCCATGAACTTGACTGAAAAATTGTAATTCTATCACCATTAGCCACGAAAATGGGACCTCTAAACAGGCAAGTTTGATTTTCGGGGGACACAAACAAGCGAATTTATTGTCGGCAGTTTCGGCAGTCTGAGGGTTAATTAATCCCGAATTAAACGGAACTACTTTACGATAGTCCGATAGGACTATGTTTACTCTATGCATGTTCTCTGAAAAAAATTGTGTGAATATTCCAGATAGAACTCTTTTTATCAGACGTTGTGTAACACCTTAAAACATTGAGCTGTTATAGCGCAAACCGAAATGTGTTGTCTTGTAAGATATCCCACCGCTTTAGCTAAATTTACCTTCCTACAATATCCATAAAGAGGATCATATATTATATACCCACGGTTTTAATTATAGAATATAAAATATATTGGTTTCGCGAATGACCAACTCAGAATTCCGTTAAAATAACAATAACAACCAGCACCTATAACGAACCGTTTTACTGGACTTGGCCTACTGGTCGCGTATTTCCGACTTTTAAATAAACGGAATTTCCAACTCTATAAATAAATAAAAGCCCCACAATGCATTCGCCCAGTCCACCACGCAATATCAAAATCTCAGCAGCTAGATACACCACAGGTGGCGTAATGAGTCTCTTCCAAGCTCTATCAGCGTCGAGATCGACATTTCAATGATTTATCTAACCGAATGTCTTGTCGCTGTTGATCTTTACTCAAAATGCAATGTTATATTTTAATGCTAACACACACGTCCACTTGATAACTTAATAAATACCTCGTTTCTGTCAACAGTCATGATTGTTCTTACTAAGAACAAATCACCGGTGTAATTTCTCAGCATATATAAAAGTGGGTCAAACATTGCGATCAGTTATAAGTGTTATGTCGCTTTGTTTATTCCATATACTTTCTCTTATCTGCATCTCTTCCAACAATTCCGATACAGCTTCATCTGTCCACATGATGCTAGCCTAATTATGCGTAGAATTTAACGTCGCAAAATAAAACACGCAATTGGGGAACTGACTTAATACGCGTGAAAATAATATATGTAGATAAACATGTATTCAGATCATATCAATAAAACATGCCACGTGCATGATATGTGAGTGAATGGGTTCAAACACAATTCTGGACGATCGATCGTGCAATTTTATGTATGGTAGAGAATACAATGTGGCTAAACGTAATGAGTAGAGATCAGCCTTGGTGAAACGCAATGGGTTAATTGGTCAGTCGACTCACTGTGTGAATATGCGGCGGGCGACATGACTTCCTATGGCATATAAATTATGTTGGCCAATTGTCACCAAACTCCACCATAATTAATTGTCACACCTACTATGCCATCGCTACTGTGGTACGTGTGTCCGCAGCCATTATGATACAAATGAAGCCTCCTCTCATAGAGTCAGGACAATAAGCTATATGTTGTGATTGGAGTGTTGTGTGAAACTATTAATTATTAAGTAAGTAAGTAATGCTTTATTCTCAGCCATTATACATGGTACATGAGAAAGCAGTTCCAGCAGTTCTTGTTACCGAAAGCGACAGCAAATACAATAATACATTTAATCTCCAAAGTGTATTAAAGTCCGTTGATTTTGTTGTCTCTTAATAATTGCACAGATTATATATATAATGAAGATGATAATATGCGAAACTCAAGAATTTTTGCTACAACGATCAACATAAATACTTTGTTGAAAATCTCTTGCCATTTATGGATCTCCCCTCAATGTAATTTAGAACGTGCATACGTGTGTCGTTGTTGGATACAATCAACCGACGCAAAAGGTTGAACAATTATTTGATCGGGAGACACTTCCTTTGTTGTAATGTTGTGACGAGTTGGCTGTTCACCGTGATAGGCGATCTCAAAGTGTCCACAGCAAACAGGGGAATAGTGTAATAATTCATCTATAATAGTTTATATACCAGATATGGCACAGTAGCATGTTATATATACGTCTCCGAAACATCCCGAGCGTTGCTTTTTGACGGGGTCATGTGCCGGGGTTCGAATCCCACCCAATCCACAAACAAATTGCACTGTCTCAAAAATTACATTTGCTTCTAAAATGTAAGCGCCATGTGTATTGTCACAGACATGTTCAAAGAGCAACGCTCGGCATGATTGTATCGGAGACGTATGTATAAGATGCTGCAGTGTCATATATGGTATGTACACATTGGAGACCTTACAATGTGCATACATGTATATAGCGGCCATTTGAGCTTTCTATTTTCGGGGTTCGCTTCGGTGGCCGTGTGGTATTGACGTCGGGCAAAGAGTTGCAAGGCGCGCTCGCCGTCATGGGCCGGGGATCGAATCCCAACCAATCCCAAACAAATTTGCACTGTCTCAAAAACTTACAATTACTTCTATAATGGTTTAGTTTAGAGCCACATGGCGGTTTACGCTCCAAAAATACACCTAATAATATTGTTATTCTATCCCAGCATCGAAATAGGTCGATACAAACTTGAACTACCTTTCTAATTGTATTATATATCCCAGAAAGACGAAATTAAGTCATAAAAATACAATTTGAACACGGTGCTTTGGTCACAGACAAACAACATATATCTGTACATCTTAGACACGGAAAGAGAGGCGGGTGTTAGTCTATTCCTGACATGGTACACATAAAGAGCGTTTGTTTCGCTTTTAGTGCGAATATTTGAAAACAAGCAGGGAAATGGCTGTGACCATGGTATGCATTTTTTCAGATGATATGAAGCTGATTTATTAATAGTTTGTGTATTTTGAAACATATGTTATACCTCCTTCCAAATTAGGTCAACACAATTGGAAGCTCGAATGACCCATGTCCGTTTAAAGATATACATTAAGATATATATTAAGATATATATTAAGCTATATATTAAGATATATATTAAGATATATATTAAGCTAACATGAGCTTAATTGATCGGAGGAGAAGTTATACAACTTACTGTTGCTCCTCTCCCAAACGAATGATATCGGTATATACATACAGAAGATTATTGACAGCATAATACTGAACAATTATATTTGGAGACCAAACGTTCTCCGTATTCCACTGGCAACTGGAACGGCCATTTCCATCGCATTTTGAAAAAAGCTCCAATAGTTGCGCTGTAGCAGCATTACAGATAATGTACAATAGCATTATCTTACATATGCGAGTCTCACATATAGGGAGCCTAGCATATATAAGAGAATGCACTGATTTTTTTTTAAATAAATGTTTCTTACAATTTTTAGGACATAAAATAAAAAACATCCATTACCCTGCAGGGAGCCCCACACATATATATAAGCATATAGAAGAGTGTCGTCTGCTCATGTTTATCTGGGGCTCTGTAAGGGTGAAATTATATTAGTTAGATATAATTATAATAGTTGAATCTAGGCAAACGGACCCCGTCGGGAGGGTTAGCCCCCCCCCCCCCCCCCCCCCACCGGAGAGGTCTTCTGTGATCAGCCTCAGCCGGAGCCTATAAATTAAACAGGCTAAATGTTCACTTCCAAACCTATAATGTATCAGTCCCAATATCAAATGAAATTATATTTAGGTGCTCGTACGAATGCGTGTATATAATTGGAATTAGACGTATGCCTCCTTGTGTTCATGGAATTGACAATATTGCAGTTAAAATGCTCACCAAGTATATGCACCAGCCAGTATTGGTTATCTCCCTTTCGTTACAATATCCTAATTAGTCATAGACACGCCCTGCTATCTCTCCTTGTGAGATACCGTACCTTGTCATATATCATACAAAAAACCAACATGTTATTGTTCACAGCTGTAACATATGGACAAAATACGCGATAACTTAACTTACATCTTAAGCTTATCTTAAGATTGATTTATGAAACGTGTTCCTGAAACGGGGACGTAATATCATAGCATCCACATTGCGTATTAGATTAAGTCCACCTTAAGAATATCTTAAGACATTGCTTCACGTAACAGGCACCATGACCACAAATACATACAAACAGTCGTAGCTGCCAAAGTTTCACATCGAAGAGATGGCCCTTCAAAAAACATATACACGTGAAAAGCTAGTATGAAGCGGGTACAAGCAGCTACGCAAGCGAGGTAATCACACGCAGTGCACTGAACATACGGAAAGTATATGAATTGTAGTGTTAAGTTCATGGGTTATATTACTGGAAATTACAGAATATCGAGTGGTCAATCATTAAACCGCCAACAAACAGACGTGTGTAATAAACATAGGAACGCATTCGTTTTTGTACTTGGGCAATTCAATTTAATTCGAGAAATATAACATAGTTATAATATAGGGGGCGTATAAATCAACAAATTTCGTCATATATATGTAATATCATATATATATATATTTATCACATGATTAGCACTATTTTCCTATGTAATAGTCGAGCGTAATAGACACGTGTAATATCGTCGCGTGCAATGACGTCACGCTGCTCTTTGGAACACAGTTCTCTGTCTGTTAATTATTGTGGTTTTCGATAAGATTTAAGCGATCATATGACCATGTGATAAAAAGTATCTCAAACTCGTTCTATTTTATACGTAATTTATTAACCTCGTCCACTAAATTCTATTTGAGCCTCGGTAAACCTCGGCTCAAATCGAATTTAGTGAACGCGGTTGATAAATTCCGTATAACATAGAAACTCATGTGAGATCCTATATATATATATATATAACTATATACCGATTCAGGTACACGTGTAAACAGTTTACTATATAAGTAATATTAGATTTGTATATGTACACAAATTCTGATATGTTAATGTCGCTAGGAATTGTGAGAACGCACGGTAAACCAATTTAGAGAAATAACTATACTACCACCGTAATATGTTAAATTACGAAGTTGGCTAAATCGTAAGAATAGCACTATGAAAATTCCAAGAATTGTCCATGTTCTCCTTTGCCAAAGGATGTGGATCATAAAGAGCGTCCACGCTTTCGCATGGTAAAGGAGGTGGATCATAAAGAGCTTTCAATGGTCATATGTTGCTCGTGTTTCCGAAGTAAACTTGTGGATGTTGTTTGTGGATTTCCGTGATTCGTTGCGCTGCAAGGATGATTATCATTGAAAATATATTTAAAATTTCTGTTTTGCGTTGTAATGTGATATTTGGGCTTAGGACATATTGACTTTTTCTGTGTCAAAGCCACATTGCGGATTGCGCTACACAATACAACTAATACTATTTGCGTTTGCTTTCGGTTCCCTGTATCTAAGTATGTCGATAAATATTTGATCTACCTTTCTTCGAGCATTATATGTCCCAGCAAGACGAATAGAAGTCATACAAATACAACTGCTTTGAACACGATGTTTGGGTTACAAACATGGGACAGGAATTTGCACGGACAAGAGCAGAAATTTCTTTGCATTTTAGTCTATTCGTTGTGTGGTGAAAATAAAGAGCATTTGTTTTACGACTTTGCGAACAATTTAAAACAAATGGAGAATGGCTGTGACCATGGAAAATATATTTCAGAGCATACGAAGCGGGTATATACATATGTCGTGTATTTGTCAGCCATTATTTGTTCTCCTTCCAAATTACATAATCAGAATGTGTATTCTCGAATGTTTAAGAACACTGTGGACGTCGTTTTAACGGGAGTTCAGTACATTCTTAAAGGTCTGGGTTCCGATTTGACACCATGAAACTATATATATTATTGGTCCATCTCAAGTTTCACCAGCTGCGAAATACATCATAGAAGTGATGTGAAACACTCCGGTGTGGTGATCAAATAGAAATGGAGAATATCTTTCTCACAGCAGTTATGTTTACAACTATCATATTAAAATTGACAACACATATATTATATATTAATTAAATGCAGTAACTCTTGGTGGGGAAATCGTTTTCGTTAGTTTATCACCAATAGTTGGGTCCAGAATAGAGAAGTAAATATTTACAATTGGGCGTAGTTCGGACGATGTTTTCTGTGGGGTGGTACGGTCGATTTGCTTGAACTTTTCGGCAATATTAGTAGAATGCTACATCCATTCAGTTGGCATATCTCCGGAATATCAACTGATCAGTTTCACGCACCCGAACAAGCCCATAATATGTCTTTAGGCAGAAGTACGTGTATTACCTAAGAACTATATTAAATGTACCAGGGTGATGGTTTCAATGGTCCGCGCCATAATTTCAAACAGTTCAAATGTTTTGAACGGGTGGATTATGATCTGTATACGGGCGTCTAGAGATTCAAAGGATGATCCACACAGGTACTATGCATGAGCATTTATAGTTATAATGGCATTAACACACAACTATTATATCACACAACGCCATTGGACATACACGCTGGGAACATTGTAAAGCTACTCTTTATGGCGCGTCCACATGACGGGCAGAAAATATCAGGTGTGCCCCATGTGACGTATTTGACCAACGAAAAAAATAATACAGGAAAATATCCGATGGAGGAAGTGAACGGGTATGTTATCGCCTGTTTGTAATATGTGTTCACCTTGATTGGTGGTCATCGGTATAAAGCTGGTAACCGTTCATACACCCGAGTTATGATCCAGCAATATAGTATCGCCCGTTTCAGCAACTGAATTTGTAATTCCATTTTAGATTGGTTGACATAATCGCTGAAGTATTATATGGATATGTGTGTAGAGGCGTATATTTCCACTGCACCCCTCCCCTGAACCAGGCCAAACTCCAAAGATAACATAATTCAATTTGCACCCATCTCCATCGCCTTGCTCCATGCCCATCGCCTTTGAATTTCCGTCCGACCTGGTACCTCACATGCCTTGTGTTTTTTAGCTTGAACTTTGAGTGGACACCATGGAGGGACCTATAGATAGGAAATTTCAAACCAATATTTTGACCAAAAGTAAGTATATATGCATATGTTGGTCTAAACAAAACTAATTCCACATACATTACTGGTTGGAAATTCAGGCAACCAGAACAATTTAAACCCATTTTTTATGTAATATGGTGTCAGATATGAAATTTCCAACTGGTGAACACATAATCATTATATAGAAGGTCTTTGTGCATGGGAGCAACGTGGCTACAGGTCGGTTAATGCCTCATATCACCGACTCTACGGCAATACACGTCAACAGTTGGAAATGCCATATTATTATGAATTGCCAATATGGACTATAGGTCGTTTACCGGACGCAATTCACTTTAACCAGTACGACTAAACTTTCTGATTGAGCTCAATCAACGCCGCCAAAACCACCGCGTTCTCATTGGCTTAATCTTTGCAGCAGGAAAATATCAGGGTACAATTGTACCTGATATTTTCTTGCAGATATTGTCTTGCAGGTACATGTGGACGCGCCATTATTGTTTGATTATTCGCGATGGGCATCGGAGCTCTTCGTCACATGTGACGAGTTAATAAACGCTCTTTATTACTTTGTGTAGGCTGACATTTGCTGTCGGTTTCATCTGTTAGCGCCAGGCTACATAATAGCCACGTGTAGTTTATAACACAATTGAAATTAACCTTTCAGCATTGTTTCTACCCCGCCCCCTTTGTAATGCAATGGATTCTACCAGTCCTATCAATTTGTTGTTAGAAAAGGTAACCGAATGAGATGTATAACTGAGTTACCCTGTCAGAATGTGGTTTTTCAAATGGGATTTTTTAACTGCTGAACGTGCAAATTCGTTGGGCGCCCGTCAGCAAATACCCCCCCCCCCCTCAATAACATTGATAAGTCGGCAAGCTTGTGCTCATAGGTAATATTTAGTAGAATTGTGGTGTCAAATCTAATAGATCATATTTATATTACCATTAACTCATACTCTTATGCTTTACTAATTCGACCCGCTTCATGTTCTATAGAACTTTGCCATTAGGTTCAAATATATTTGAATAGGATATTTGCATACAGTGTGGATCACTTCGATGTGACAGTTGATCGCAGCCATGCTGTCACGACGGCCAGCGACGTTGCGACAACATCACAATAAAGTGTCCCGAAGCGTCTAGTGTTGAAGGTACAGATGGCCGTGGAACGGGAACAAACTCAGTCCATAGGTTTTGATAACTTTATATTTGTATTAGTCTCTCTCGATTAACACAGCAAGCATCGGTATAGATGAACAGATTAGTTGGCGTATCGGCGGTCAGAGCTGGAGTCTCTCGGTATTTCTCGACACTAGTAGTTATTCCAACGTATGGTGTATCATGCGTCCAAATAAGGTCTGCGATACCATGATACCCATGCATATGACGTGTATCATACCATTGTTCACTATAGGATGATAGTAGTTTGATCCTCCCTAACTTATACAATGGTAGCTACCAGTCATAACCAATTAAGAATATGATATTGTTAATTTGATTGTACGCTTGTATTCATTATATCATTTACATCTCGATGTGTCGTGTTTATCTATACAATTAATCATATCATTACACTCACTGGGGAAAGGAAGTTTATCCTAGATTCGGGGACATATATAACAATCAATAACTATCTTATGTACTATCGGACAAAAGAGCCACATTTTGACGATATAATTATCGATCACAAAATATTTTAGTTGTTAATATATTACGTATACAATCTCTCTGGTTTCAAATATAATAAGCTACTTATTTTGACGATATAATTATCGATCACAAAATATTTTTGTTGTTAATATATTATGTATACAATCTCTCTGGTTTCAAATATAATAAGCTACTTATAAGTTTGTGATTAGGCAAATGTCTTTAAATTATATATGTACATTTGGAGAGTAGTCCCTAATCATATCTCCATTTTATCACCGGATAAATTATATATTGTTTGTATAGACTTCTCAATTCATTCACGTTAGACAGATTTGATTATTTAAGAGGAGAGCAATACATATCGCGTTAAAGTGGCATTGTGTTGTAGCTTAAGTCGAGTTATACTTCTCAATTGGGTTTAAACAAAAAAATTGTGGTGGAAAACACCAATAGTGATTGGTGTAGCCATTATGTACGTTGTTGTAATGGGAGTTCAGTAACCCTCCATACACCATCAAAGTCGCACCGTCCGATTTGACACCACCATGGTATTTGTATTCTATATCAGATAATAATTAGATCTTCTCCACGAGCTTATCCGATCGGCCCTGTGCCATATAACCTACAGGGAGCCTCACACAGATGGAAGCATGCAATACATAGTGTCGTCTGCTCCAGGCTGTGTGGGGCTCTCTATGGGTTAATAGACCCGCCATATCAAATCCAGTCGTATGTCGGATTTTTTTTACCCTGTGCCAATGCATTCTCTTATATATGCGAGTCGACAATAGGTCGCCTCGCATATATAAGAGAATGCATTGGCTTAACATATTAAATTATAAAATTGTTGTAAGAAAAAATGGTAAAAAGTGTTTTAAAAAAGATTTTATTTAGGCCAATGCATTCTCTTATATATGCGAGGCAACCTATGGTCGACTCGCATATATAAGAGAATGCATTGGCACAGGGCATAACTGTAACCATCACAATGTGGTCAATGAACCGGTTCCAATGATATCCATATTTGTATGATGTTATTGAGACAGACCGAAGATATTTTAGGCTGTTGAAGCTTTATTTGGGCGTATTTGGCCGCTTTGTTGGGTAAAGGGTTAATGGTTTGGTGCAACGTTTCAAGAATGGCAGCATCAGATTCATGGATTGGGTCAGCGGAGGGCACCAGAGATCCGATGGTCAGGTAAACATGTCCAAAAGAGGACGATTTATAACGCGGTTTGTAATTATGTCAGGTTAGTACACATTTCAAGAATGGGTGATGCCTTTCCTGTATTTCCGCGATGATTAACACCTCATTGATGTTGGTACGTTTTCTATGAAAGACAATAATTAGATCTTGCCAACGTGCCATTAATATGATATTATGGTGGTAAGGTATAGACTTTCAAAAGAGGAAGATTGACGCGTTTGGAAATTTTGTCATGTTATTAAAAAATAAAAGGATCATCCCCGATAAAGAGCGTCCACGAGTTCGTTTCCTAAAAGCGGTGGATAATAAAGAGCGGTTCAATTGTGATATATTGTACTAGTTTCCAACGAAAACTAGTGGATGTTTTTTGTCTATTCCCGCGATTCATGTGTTGTGCAGATGTAAATGATTAACCACGTTTCTTCTTGCGCTGTGATGTGATATTTGGCTTAGGAAATTTTTACTACATTGGTGTAAACTTGCATGGAGCCCCGGGTATCTTGAACATAAGTGTAGTTGGTATAATGGGAGATAAGTAACCCAGAAATGTACATGGTTCAACTTGACACCATAATCATACAACTGGTCCGTGTTGTGTGTCCAATTGTTTAGATCGTGCCAATGAGCCGGCGTGTTAATATGATGTTCTGGTGGTTAGCTATGAACTTTCAAGTGATGAAGTTTTAACACGTTTTGACATTTTGTCAGACTATTAAAATTTCAAGAATCATCTGTGATAAAGAGCACCATTGCTTTCGTTTCTCAATAGTTAATATTGAGTGTTCTCAATTGTGATATGCTTTACTATTTTCCAACGAAAAAACTGGTGGATGCTTTCCGCGATGCATGTGTCATCTTCCGTTATGGTGATATTTAGCTTCGGAATGTTTGACTAATTTGGTGTTACCCAGCAGAACGGCCCTGTGCCAATGCATTCTCTTATATATGCGAGTCGACCATAGGTCGCCTCGCATATATAAGAGAATGCATTGGCTTAACACATATTAAAAATGATCAAATTGTCAAAGAATGTAGAAAATATTATAAGAACAAATGGTAAAAAGTGTTAAAAAAAGATTTTTTTTAGGCCAATGCATTCTCTTATATATGCGAGGCGACCTATGGTCGACTCGCATATATAAGAGAATGCATTGGCACAGGGCATAACTGTAACCATCACAATGTGGTCAATGAACCGGTTCCAATGATATCCATATTTGTATGGTTTTATTGAGACAGACCGAAGATATTTTAGGCTGTTGAAGCTTTATTTGGGCGTTTTTGGCCGGTTTGTTGGGTAAAGGGTTAACATAATTTTATTGGAACAATCCAGAATTTGTTGTAATGGTCCGTTTTCTAGATCGTGTCACTGTGCCTATTAATATGAGATTCTGATGATCAGATAATAGACTTTTAGCACGTTTGGAAATGTTGTCAGGCTATACAAAATCAAAAAAGTCACTTCTGATAAATTAATATTGCAGTGGGAAAAGCCTATAGTTGAAGAACATCGAGTATGTTGTTGTGATTGGGGTTTATGATCATTGAATACATCTTAACTATATACAAACACATACCTTAAACGTATTAAAACCAGCCTGGATGAAACCGATCCTTCGAAGATTCCGAGCAGAATGAATGACAATTAGATGGGACTGTCCAATAAAAAGGAGAAACTGCCAAAAATATCCACCCAAGTTTAACCACCTAATCCCAAATATCCATAGAAAAATCACGAAAACAAAATCCTAATCGTGTTATTTTTGGATACGTCGTTTTATCGTTAGCGAAATTCATAAACGTGACTGTTATTTATTTCTAAATCGGATTATTGACTTGTCAATTGTGCCATTTGTTGTTTTTAAATGGCATCGCATGTATGGGGCAGGAGTCGGTTAAATTGATCAATGGTGAAGTGTAAATGAATTTACTGCGGTACAGCGCACCGATTGCTGATATGTATGCAGATCAGCGATCCGATGATAAGAATCGATCCTTAATCGGTATCGTAACAATAGATCTCCGCTTCCGATTCGCAATAATTTCGATAATTCAGCGGTCGGTGGTCACTCGAAACGCTCTCTTTTTTGAAATACATCCGGTTTCGATCCCGGTGCGTACCCGTGAAATTGCGTATGTTTGTCACCCGGGTACGCCGTTTTGCGCGAGCTTTGAGTTAACATTGAAGCTCTGTAATTAACGATTCGTCCTGCTCAGAGGGCGGATAACTGTGACGTACTCTGATAACGCCTTTAGACAAACATACATCAAGGATCTTAGCACGCCTGTACTGTATTGTAAAGATCAAGTGAGACAGTAACTCCTTCATGATGGGAGCTAAGCTGGTGAAGCATTAAAGATCCTGTGCCAGTGCATTTTCTTGGCATCCTCGCATTTATAAGATAATGCACTGACTTAAAAGGTCAATGTTGTTAGGCAATATATTCTCTTATATATTGCATATATAAAGAGAATGCATTGGCACAGGGTTTTCACAATATTACAGGAAGCTCCTGCATGGAAGGGTTAAATGTCAAAAAGTAAGATCAAGTGGCTTATTTACTTTGAAAATTTTGAATTCTTTGAAAATTCAGGATAAATTTGCTAATAAATCATCTTTAATGATTCCTCTTTTTTGTGATGTTCTTTTAAAAAGTCTTGTCAAATTAAACAAAAATATATTTTCTGGTTAAAATTGTGGGGTATTTAAAGATTCCTTGTCTGATTTGATACACTACAAACTTCATACGTGTTACATACCATAACATAAGTAGATCAGACACATGTACATGTACCATGCAATAAGAGGTTTGTATAGTCAGATAGTGAATTTGAAACGAGGAAGTTTTAAGGTCACATGGCGGGGGTTTGCGCTCTAAAAAATACAAAATATTATTCGCTTTTGAATTTTTCTCAGTATCGAAATAGGTCGATATGTATCTGAACTACCTTTCTACGAGCATTATGCAACCCAAAAAGACGTATTAAACGAATGAACAATATAATTGTAAATTCGGTGTATGTGTCCCAAACACAAAACAGCAATTTGCACAAGGAACAGAAAAGAGCGCTCCGTAGTAGTCTATCCTGATATGGTAGCAATAAAGAGCGTTTGTCGGAATTTTGGCGAAAAGTTGAAAACGGCTGAAAAATGGCTGTGACTTTGGCAAGTTTTTTTTTTCAGAACAAATGAAGCCGGTATATCAATAGTTCGTTTATTTATCGACCTAGCAGTCGCTCCAAAGTACGTAGCAAAGAAATGGAGATTCGAATGAGCCATGTCCGTGTAAACAGTTTAAAGAATGTATATCAGTCTAGAAACATTATCAAAGACCGTCTTATTAAAAGAGTCCATCCTTCCATCGCCAAATCGTTTGACCATAAAGAGCGTTCTAAACTAGAAGCTATTGCGATCGTGTTCGGTACGTATGTGTGCTTTTTTGGGATTTTCGCGCTACCCGTGTGATAGGAAAGATGTTTGGCCCTGTTTACACGAATGTTTGACCCCATTTACACGTATGTTTGGACATATTTACACGAATGTTTGGACATATATACACGAATGTTTGGACATATTTACACGAATGTTTAGTCCTATTTACACGAATGTTTGACCCTATTTACACGGATGTTTTCGCGCTGCCCGTGTGATAAGAAAGATGTTTGACCCTGTTTACACGAACTTTTAGTCCTATTTACACGAATGTTGCGACGAATAGCTAAACGAATGTTGGCCATATTTACACGTACCACAGTAGCGATGGAATAGTAGGTGTGATCATTTATTAACTCTATCCGTGAGTTTGCGATACCTTTTTATCATTTGGTCGAAAATGACGGAGTTAATATAGATCGTTTTTCTTGCACATTTAGTCGTGATTTATAATGATTTATCGGTGAATTAAAAGTTGTAGTGTCACACCTGTTAATTGATAATGTCACACCTGTTAATTGATAATGTCACACCTGTTAATTGCGTCACTGGTGATCGCGCACGATCAGCAGTTCTGTGACTATTATATCGCATAATATATTTAGAATTAGCTCCATTTAGTTGTGGAAAGTGTGTAATAAACATAATAATCAATTGGTTTCGATGATGACATGATTACTCTCTATTTATTCACATGCGCTATATACATAACTCACAAAAAAAAAAAAAAAACAAACAAAAAAAAAAATAGATCCCAGCGCTGGCGATAAGGGTTCAAATCCACATGTTTCCATCGTGGAATTTGTAACTCGAAATCGTTATCTGGGAAAGTTGTCAGTTACTTGCCGATGGCCGGTGGTTAGCCGCACATGGTCGACGAGTTTATCAGCCATTGAAATCACTGTTAGATTAGCCGTAAGTGTGCGGATTTCCTCCACCATTAAAACTGGCAATGTCGTGATATGGCCTTAGTGGCTAAAGCGACATAAAACCCTAATCAATCACAAAAAATAGCGAATGAGATATGTGTCAATTTTACCCAGCTCACTGTCGATCCCATCCCCATATAATGTGCTATTCAGAAGATAACAGTGCTCAAGTGACGTCGGTCATCGTTATTTTGTTATTTTGAGGATGCGAAATTTAACTCCAGAATCTCCTTCGAACAGTTCTGTTCGATATCCAGTTTTGACTGTGTCCGAGATGAGTTGTTATGATAGCTCATTAGTCTAATAGATAGCTGATAACTGAGGGAAATTATATCTATATATCGCTGTAATGTCTGAACTTACGATCAGAATAAACTAATTGAATTGAATTATACTAAATTATACATAGTAATTTCTCACTTCTATCACGCGCCCGGTGATCACGATTGGTCACTAAATACACGCAGCATTATATGCGAGTATCATCTTCTACTGATAAGTGATGTAATTAGAGATATCCGTGATATGTTATGTAATTAGAGATACCCGTGATATGTGATATAATTAGAGATATCCGTGATATGTGATGTAATTAGAGATATCCATGATATGTGATGTAATTAGAGATATCCGTGATATGTGATGTAATTAGAGATATCCGTGATATGTGATGTAATTAGAGATATCCGTGATATGTGATGTAATTAGAGATACCCGTGATATGTGATATAATTAGAGATATCCGTGATATGTGATGTAATTAGAGATACCCGTGATATGTGATATAATTAGAGATATCCATGATATGTGATGTAATTAGAGATACCCGTGATATGTGATATAATTAGAGATATCCATGATATGTGATGTAATTAGAGATACCCGTGATATGTGATATAATTAGAGATATCCATGATATGTGATGTAATTAGAGATATCCGTGATATGTGATGTAATTAGAGATATCCGTGATATGTGATGTAATTAGATATATCCGTGATAAGTGATGTAATTAGAGATATCCGTGATATGTGATGTAATTAGAGATATCCGTGATATGTGATGTAATTAGAGATATCCGTGATATGTGATGTAATTAGAGATATCCGTGATATGTGATGTAATTAGAGATATCCATGAACAGTACATTCCAAATCTCCAACGCAAGAACAGTTTTATGGCTTGATATATGTTGATATTGCTAATCGCTCCTGAAATTTGAACGCCGATATCTCCTTAAACAGTCTGTTCGATATCAGTTTTTACTGTGTCCGAGGTCAGTCTGTTCGATATCAGTTGTTACTGTGTCCGAGGTCAGTCTGTTCGATATCAGTTGTTACTGTGTCCGATGTCAGTCTGTTCGATATCAGTTGTTACTGTGTCCGAGGTCAGTCTGTTCGATATCAGTTGTTACTGTGTCCGAGGTCAGTCTGTTCGATATCAGTTGTTACTGTGTCCGAGGTCAGTCTGTTCGATATCAGTTGTTACTGTGTCCGAGGTCAGTCTGTTCGATATCAGTTGTTACTGTGTCCGAGGTCAGTCTGTTCGATATCAGTTGTTACTGTGTCCGAGGTCAGTCTATTCGATATCAGTTGTTACTGTGCCCGAGGTCAGTCTGTTCGATATCAGTTTTTACTGTGTCCGAGGTCAGTCTGTTCGAAATCAGTTGTTACTGTGTCCGAGGTCAGTCTGTTCGATATCAGTTGTTACTGTGCCCGAGGTCAGTCTGTTCGATATCAGTTGTTACTGTGTCCGAGGTCAGTCTGTTCGATATCAGTTGTTACTGTGTCCGATGTCAGTCTGTTCGATATCAGTTTTTACTGTGTCCGAGGTCAGTCTGTTCGATATCAGTTGTTACTGTGTCCGAGGTCAGTCTGTTCGATATCAGTTGTTACTGTGTCCGATGTCAGTCTGTTCGATATCAGTTGTTACTGTGTCCGAGGTCAGTCTGTTCGATATCAGTTGTTACTGTGTCCGAGGTCAGTCTGTTCGATATCAGTTGTTACTGTGTCCGAGGTCAGTCTGTTCGATATCAGTTGTTACTGTGTCCGAGGTCAGTCTGTTCGATATCAGTTGTTACTGTGTCCGAGGTCAGTCTGTTCGATATCAGTTGTTACTGTGTCCGAGGTCAGTCTGTTCGATATCAGTTGTTACTGTGTCCGAGGTCAGTCTGTTCGATATCAGTTGTTACTGTGTCCGAGGTCAGTCTGTTCGATATCAGTTGTTACTGTGTCCGTGGTCAGTCTGTTCGATATCAGTTGTTACTGTGTCCGAGGTCAGTCTGTTCGATATCAGTTGTTACTGTGTCCGAGGTCAGTCTGTTCGATATCAGTTGTTACTGTGTCCGAGGTCAGTCTGTTCGATATCAGTTGTTACTGTGTCCGAGGTCAGTCTGTTCGATATCAGTTGTTACTGTGTCCGATGTCAGTCTGTTCGATATCAGTTGTTACTGTGTCCGAGGTCAGTCTGTTCGATATCAGTTGTTACTGTGTCCGAGGTCAGTCTGTTCGATATCAGTTGTTACTGTGTCCGAGGTCAGTCTGTTCGATATCAGTTGTTACTGTGTCCGAGGTCAGTCTGTTCGATATCAGTTGTTACTGTGTCCGAGGTCAGTCTGTTCGATATCAGTTGTTACTGTGTCCGAGGTCAGTCTGTTCGATATCAGTTGTTACTGTGTCCGTGGTCAGTCTGTTCGATATCAGTTGTTACTGTGTCCGAGGTCAGTCTGTTCGATAGCAGTTTTTACTGTGTCCGATGTCAGTCTGTTCGATATCAGTTGTTACTGTGTCCGAGGTCAGTCTGTTCGATATCAGTTGTTACTGTGTCCGAGGTCAGTCTGTTCGATATCAGTTGTTACTGTGTCCGAGGTCAGTATGTTCGATATCAGTTTTTACTGTGTCCGAGGTCAGTCTGTTCGATATCAGTTGTTACTGTGTCCGAGGTCAGTCTGTTCGATATCAGTTGTTACTGTGTCCGAGGTCAGTCTGTTCGATATCAGTTGTTACTGTGTCCGAGGTCAGTCTGTTCGATATCAGTTTTTACTGTGTCCGAGGTCAGTCTGTTCGATATCAGTTGGTACTGTGTCCGAGGTCAGTCTGTTCGATATCAGTTGTTACTGTGTCCGATGTCAGTCTGTTCGATATCAGTTGTTACTGTGTCCGAGGTCAGTCTGTTCGATATCAGTTGTTACTATGTCCGAGGTCAGTCTGTTCGATATCAGTTGTTACTGTGTCCGAGGTCAGTCTGTTCGATATCAGTTGTTACTGTGTCCGATGTCAGTCTGTTCGATATCAATTGTTACTGTGTCCGAGGTCAGTCTGTTCGATATCAGTTTTTACTGTGTCCGAGGTCAGTCTGTTCGATATCAGTTGTTACTGTGTCCGAGGTCAGTCTGTTCGATATCAGTTTTTACTGTGTCCGAGGTCAGTCTGTTCGATATCAGTTGTTACTGTGTCCGATGTCAGTCTGTTCGATATCAGTTGTTACTGTGTCCGAGGTCAGTCTGTTCGATATCAGTTTTTACTGTGTCCGATGTCAGTCTGTTCGATATCAGTTTTTACTGTGTCCGAGGTCAGTTGCTGGAATTGCTCATTAGTCTAATAGCTTGCTGATATATTTCATCGCGTCACAACTAAACTTGTCTTTCTCCATTTAGGCGGGAAAATGAGATATTGGTATCTTTCGATTCAGTGCGGGATTTCCTCACGGAAATCATCATATGTCGTGTCTAACATATACCACATTTGAATGAGAGGCTGTGTAAATCTGTTCCATCCCAAAACTGATTAAATAAATATCAGTGCTAAAATGTTGTATCTCTGACATTCAATAGAAAGCAATGGAACCCGAACTTGGCAGAGTGCCAGCGATGTGACTAGTTGGAAATAATACTTTCTCACTCCTAGGTATGAACATCTTATTTCAGGGATAATTATTTGGTTAAAATAACACAGAAAATGGCGTGATTTTGTATTTGTGCACGTGTATATGATTAAAAAACACAAAAAACACTATAGCACGAAACAAAACGGAATATCTCCATTTGATTACACTCAATATATCGTATGTTTTGTCTCGAAACTCGTCATATAATTGTATTTTTACACCAGTTATCATACCCGCTGTGTACTATCTTTCAAATCAGAATGAGAACATGTGAACCGGGTGGGGGGGTCAAAACTTTAAACTCGATTTCCCACAAAAATTAAAATATGGAGATAGAACACTTTATGTCTGACGCGACGATTTGGTAAATGTAAAACAAACGATTCGAACAGGCGTTATATCTTTGCATTTTATATAAAATTCCATGGTCCTGATAATCATGCATGGGATCGCATCATTCAGACTTGCAAAAACACATTTGGAGGACAAACAAGATCGTATGTACACATTCACAACACCGCGTTATCCCACCTACAACACCACATTGCCCCGCCAACAACACCGCAGTGCCCCAACAACAACACCGCGTTGCCCACAAACAACACCGCGTTGCCCCACCAACAACACCGTGTTGTCCCACCAACAACTTAGATATATAACAGAGTTATGGAGGCACAGACTCAGCATGAGTGTCCATTGATTCATATAATGATTAACTGCCATGTGGGCTGTTTTTATGGAGATGTAACCGTGAGATAAGTGGTTATAACTTGTGTAAAACCCGAAGGGTTTTAGATACAAGTTATGACCACTTACATCACGGTTACATCTCCATAAAAACAGTCCACATGACAGTTAATCCTTATATTTATATACATTTAGCGAAAAATCCACTTTTGTAAATGTCTTTAAATCGAAAAGTTTATCGTTACAAAACAAGCCCAAAATATCACATAGCATGCACCCTTGACAAAAGTTAACAGGAACAAGTTATCTCTATATTGAAACCCAATGATGTATTAAGTCAATCCTGTGCGAGTCCAAATGCGACCAAAACATTACGCGTTCTTCTTTCCGGAACTGATGACGTGTCGATGTAATTATGAGGCTGCAGTTATGAGCTGTTGCGCGTTCACCGAGAAATAATTGCAACTAGCCACGTGGGCGTCGACCAATCGGAATGCTGGACTTATTATCGCTATACCAGGCTGGTTTCACCAACACAGTAGTATTTCGTACCACCAGCCAAAAGCGGCTGTAAATGCATGCGTCTATATATGTGGAATGCTACATGTATTAGCGCATAGTGGATAGACGATCTGGCGCATTTATCCGCATTTAATGACTATTCCATGTGCACGTAATATAATTTAGCACGATAGTTCTCCAATTCCAGCATTGTTCATCATCATCATCGTCATCATCATCATCGTCATCATCATCATCATCACCAGCAGCATCATCATCATCAGCATCACCATCACCATCATAGTCACCGTCACCACAAGCATCGTCATCATCACCATCATCATAATCACCATCATCATATTCATCATCACTATAATCATCGTCATCATCGTCAACATCATCATCATCATAGTCATCATCACTAGTATCACCTTCACCGCAATCAACATCAAATATAATCATCGTTATCACCACCATCATAAGCATCGCTTTGATTTTGTTGGTTGTGGAATATACCCAACAATCTAGCAACCTGAAAGTTCAAACTCAAATGGCCTGTAAAATTAGGCTACCTATAAAATCCGTGCCAATGTATGGCAAACATTTCCAACTAGCAATTCATGTGCTTCGTACACAGGGGCCAACTGATATTCAAATTGATTTCATACATTTATTTGGCAAATTCAATGAGTACCATGCTCCGACATACCTGTAAGACACATAGGGCCTACTAATATCATATGATATTATGCTCTGTCTTGTTTGGTTAATACACACATGCGAGCCAACTAGCATGTACCATTATCTCAACCCAGAAAGGAAGAGAGGTGTGTACTATGCTCTACAACGCTATCATGGAATGTACATATATCACCAGATGCCGACAAATTTGGCGGACTATACACAAATTTAGCTGACAATATTGACTATATATACAATGTATATATATATAGGATCGATATGTCAACACATCTAAAAAGAAACAATTTAAATGTTGGGTATATTCCACAACCAAAAAATTCAAACTAATGTTGGGTATATTCCACAACCAAAAAATTCAAACTTCGCCAATCTCGAAATATCGGCGAAATATTCTCACAATCGAGAGGCACCATAACAGATACGTCTCAATCCCGTTGCGATATTATTATGCAATAAAATATGTTTACACTAACAGATACGTAGTGTAACGGGATGGTACCCACATGTGTGAATCTTTAACATAAAAACTTCGCCAACTTTCGAAATCTCGGCGATATATCTCCAAAGGATAGAGGCGTTACCTCGATTTAATCCCACAGCACACAGTGGATTATTATGCAATTTAACACCATTGCAAGCAAATCACGTTGAGTGATTAATTACCTACTCCCAACATGAGTATCAAATCTCGCATCATTAAAGCTACCGACGACAATATGTCGCTCCACATGTGGGAATTGACCATTAACAAGGCCGGATTAAACTGGTTCTTTCATGTCACATTCATTTGATATAAACCCTAAAGCAAACTTCTTGAATTAAGTAAATCCCGGGCTAGCCCCCCGAACCACTCACTCATCATTGAATTCATACTTAACGTGTCTTCCTTAGAATGCGTTGTCGTAAAGACAGGTCATGTTATTCTAGGTTGCATATAATATGCAAATACAATATAATTCCGCATATAAAATGCACAAAATAGGCTTGTACAATGCTGGTTCAAACTATGACTGTTACATCACTAACTCAAAGTGCAAAACTTGGTCGTGATACAATTGCTCTAATAAAATAGCAGCACAAGTCACCCGATCTAAATTGATGGAATCTATAAATTCCGTGCTCAGAATACTCATTAAAGTGGCATATAATATGCCGAATTATAAAAATTGGCACATATCGTGCACGACCTTAGAAATGGTGCTACTGGCCTCGACAAATCAGGCCATTCACATTTAAAATAGGCATATATTATGCCGATCTATTTATCACGCTATTCCCTGATGAAATTCCGCGTTACCACTATCATACTATAGTTAATCGAAACATATGCTCAATTTAAATCATGACTATCCGAGCAATGTAGGATACATATAGATATTTCTTCATTCTCATTTTATTTTCCATTTCCATGTTCTTTTTGTTCTGACAATTCTTATATTATTGATATGATATTCGTCGATTTTATTGAAATAAAGATATAATAATAATGACAATTGGAGGAAAACAAGACATGTACACTGTATAAGCAGCGCTCTGGGTGGTCCCATCACCATTATAGCATAACATATCTCGCCAGTCAATCGAAGTTTTACATGCATGGGTCTGAGTATTGGATAGATCATCCCAAAAATTGTCTTCATAATTAAGACGACGTGGCGCGTGTCTTGTTTTGGGAGTGATAAACTCTACTTACAAGCGCGGAGCGCGAGTGAGTAGGGTTTATCACCCCCAACAAAACGCACACCGACCGTCTTAATTATGAAGACACGAGTGAGATGATCTATCCAATTTAGACGATACAAATATAAACCCAGTGATAACGGGACGATTAATTAAATTTGTTGCACGGGATGAATATGAACTCACCAGTGTACAAGTCATTCTGTCGAAAGTAACCTCATGGACGGTCAACAGTAAAACGCCCAATTCTGTGATAGTGACATATATGAAGATAAGAGAGCTGACCCATCTATATCAGAATTACGGTGAGCAAAGTTATATTTAAAAATGTATTTACAGGGACCTGTCTAGAATGTCTCCGCTGTGGTGGAATACTTGGAATTTATAACTGCACCTCCTTTGAGCAATTTCCTTAACTTGGAAAATTCTATTTGCACACTCTATCCACCTGTTGGACATTTCTAATCGCTAACCGGGCACAACTGTAAGGTTAGGAATTTCCAACTGATGCCAATTTAGTCACGACTAATTTCACACAACTATAAATAGTGGTTGAAATATTAAACTATGAAATCATTTGCAACCTATTTTCGATGCGAAATCTCCAACTCCATGATGGTGTGTTGGTCTTGAAACTTCCAACCAAATGTTGAATATTTTTACCAAAGTTTAGGTGGGTCGTCTCACCGCATTAGTGCGTATATCGAACTCATTTCGTCAATGTGTTACTGTTTTTCCAACCGCAGGCTACATGTACGTTGTATGTAGGGGTGTGCCCACTTACTATATTGTTCAACCCAAATAGCAGAACATTCTGCAAAAATATAAATTGTATTAATTTATGCGTGAGAAAACGAAGTGACATTGACGAAATTAGTTCAATATACAGCTTTTTCATCGAAATTAGTTTTATTTTGTTCGACCCCCTCCCCCCATTCTCCCATACAGAAGAATGTCAATTGCAAAAGCTTCGTGTTGTGGTTAAGACAGTCGCGCTTGCTTTATGTAATTAAGCAATCAACGGACAACCTGATAATTCGGGCGTCGCAATAACTCGCACCTACTATACAATTGTCTGTTGTTCAATGCTCGAATGCTGGTTCGTTGATTTCTTGGTAAGACAACCCAAGCGCAGTGTCTCAGCCATTAAGAGCCATCAAAAGAACAAAAGAAAGTTGGGTCTGTATCGTCGAAATTACGTGCGCTCGCGCAACAGTATGGCGATCAGACAGATTCGTTCGTAGCTTGGTGTCACTCTGTTCCGTTTCACTCCATGACGTCACCAACAACGACGTAAAACCTCGTGGCGTTCTGACATTTTTACTGTGCCGCGTTTTTGCTATGTTTATTTTATGTGATGTTTTCGATTATTTGTTTGTCGCCGATATCGCCATTTGTCGGGATTCCCTGTTTCTATATTTAAAACTGGTATGCTCGTAGTGAGCCTCGATTTCGATTTTTTCTCCCAGGTCAAAATACGTCAGAGTTATGACAAAAATAGATCGACCTACATTTTCTCCATCAGAACTCTACATCAAAGAGTCTATAGACTTCTTCGGGACCTACATAGACTCCTTCATTACGTGCGCTCGCGCAACAGTATGGCGATCAGACAGATTCGTAGGTTGGTGTCACCCTACTCCGTTTCACTCCATGACGTCACCAAAAACGACGTAAAACCTCGTGGCGTTCTGACATTTTACTGCGCCGCGTTTTTGCTATGTTTATTTTATGTGTTGTATTCGATTATTTGTTTGTCGCCGATATCGCCATTTGTCGGGATTCCATGTTTTTATATTTAAAACTGGCATGCTCGTAGTGAGCCTCGATTTCGATTTTTTCTCCCATGTCAAAATACGTCAGAGTTATGACAAAAATAGATCGACCTACGTTTTCTCCATCAGAACTCTATATCAAAGAGTCTATAGACTCCTTCGGGACCTACATAGACTCCTTCATTTGGGTATTTTTACTTATAATTGGGAAGTTTTATCATTTTTGGTTAGTACGAAGACCTCTTTTTATCGTGCGGGAAAAGAGAGACATTCAAAACGCGATTTCGTAATTCGACGCAATAGGCTGAATAGCCTAACCTTCAGCCGAGTTCCGGGTCAAATACGACGAATGACGTAACACAAAACAAAACGCATTTGTTGACACAAACACCGTTTGAAGAGTTTATTATTACATAAAATGATCGTTATTGATTAATTATGGATTAATTATTGATATTTATTGTTGCATATTGGCTGTTATCAATATTTACACAAATGGTATTAATTATTTCTTATAATTGCTCCTTTGGTCAACTTTGACTATCGGAAAATGAAAATGAAAATATGCCGCTAAAAAAAATGTAATCGATATTAAAGGTACGGTTGGCCTTGACGGTGGGTATCCTGTGAAAATATTTCCAAACGTCAAAAACCACCACAAACAGAAAGAACATCAAAATGTAGACAGACTTTGTCCGTATACAAATAAGAAATATCGCATAAACAGTATGTTATTGTCATATGGTTGACCATTGTTATGTAAACAAAAGCATACAAATTTACTTTTCTGGTGTTTGTTTATATTATAATGGTAAACATAAAGAGCGTTCTTTGTGGGTGAATTCCTGATACGGAACTACTAAAGAGCGTTTATGCCATTTGTGTGTGATTAGCCAGTAGCATTGTGCTTTCTTCTGTAACACAATCAGGCTCTTGCTTAGGTAAAATATAGTAGGTCTGTATGATAACATGCTGTTTACGCGATGGTCTTGGTATATATGAACGAAACTGTATGCGTTTTACTGTTTTTTCTGTTTACGGTGATTGGAACAAATATGAATATTTTCGACAACTAAGGCCTCACGTGCCTTTAAAGTCTCACCCTTTCGGCAACATGGAATTGGTTTTAATTACTTAAATGATTAATATAGTAATTTGCCTTTTATCTGTGATGAAATGAGAAATGGTAATTGTCTCTTTTTGCTAACATTAAATTAAATTAAATAAATTAAGTAAAATACATTGAAATTATTTTTTTAATTATTTTGTATTACATTTTTGCGCACGTTGGCATCTCTCTGAGTGCATTATAGTTTGAGTAATGCTATTAGCGCGCAATTAATAGGAAATGAGTGTGAGTATTTAATGACTATATTGTGTGCAGACAATTGAACTTTGGCACAATTGTTATGCAGTTCCTTTTAAAGAAATCAAAGTGTTGAGTAACTATAAACTCCTGGTCTATATTAGTCTATATAAGTCAATAATGTTGAATCCTTTTTACTCATTATTTACTAAATCGATTCTCTCATTAGGTTATACAAATACACTTTGGAATGATATATTCTTCGTCTGTGGTGATGTTAAAAAAATATACGATCAACAGAAGAAACCAAAAAGAAAATGAAACGAAATAAAATCAATGTGTATATACACTAGCAGACATGCATGTTGTGGATGTACTCATGTCAGTTTGTGTTATCATCAATATTTAGTAAACAAGAAAACCAAAGTAACAAATGGTAACGCGCTCAAAATCATATATTATATACCCATGATTGTAATTATAGAATATAAAATATATGGGTTTTGCGAATGACCAACTCAGAATTCCGTTAAAATAACAATAACAACCAGCACCTAATTAACGAACCGGCGGCCGACTCGGCCGTCTCCGACCACAACTATCAGTGTGCTGCAGAATGAAACATATCTATAAAAGTTGAAATATAAGAATTAAAACAAAAACAAATCATTTCTTTTATTTGTAATAGCAATAGTTATCAACATTATTGACATAATGTTAATGACAATAAACGAAATTGAAATTCCCAACTACACCTTTTACCGGACTCGGCCTCCAGTCGCAGTTCGACTTCTAATCATCCCAAAAATTCCCATTCTATAAATAAAACACCAAGCGCCCAGGCGAAACAAGAATATATATATATATTAGTATGCACGCGGAGCGCGCATAATATATACCCTGCGCATCGGTGCGTACAATTTGACCACAAAAAAACTTATTCCAGGACGACGCGAAATCACAATTATAGTGATAGACGTGCAGCCTGCTATATTTATATTCAAGTTTTGATCACTGCTTGGTATGAGTGACCACCATACAATTCTGCTCTTCGAACTGTAAAGTCAAACATCACTTCACTATTGAACGGATACTCCTTTCGGGCAAACATGTTGCCCCTCTGGCAAATATTCGCAGATTTGTTTTGTTCTATCTTAAAGGGGTACTGTACACGAAATCCGGCCACCATCTCCATTTATACTCATGCACCGTCTCCTTTTATACTCAACAGAATACATGCAACAAATGAATGAATTTGAGCTATGGGTTAGTGCAAAATTCACTCATTTGATCTATGAATAATGCAAACAGCACTTTAATTATCATTATAATTACCATGTTGTTTGCATCGTTCATAGAGCACATGAGTTTATTTTGCACTAATCCACGGCTCAAATTCATTCATTTGTTGCATACATTCCGTTGAGTATAAAATGAGATGGTCCCATAAATGGCCAAATTTAGTGTACAGTAACCCTTTAAATACAAATTAGTATTAGCAGGTAGCCATTATGTTTCTTGAGTCTAATCATGATATTAACCAATTCATACGTGGTTTGAGTTAAGAGCATTCTAAATGTTTGAGGCGTTGGCAGCATTGCACTGATTGTACCACATTGTTTTGTGGTACAATTCAGCATATCTAGATTTGTACCATAAAAACGACCTCCGTATATCCATAGGAACACAGGCTACTGACCAACCAAGACGAGCCGTGTATGCAGTATTAGTCGAGCGTGTATTAAAAATTTATTTATCACATAATTCGCCCCAAAATCCGGCCTCACAATTTTGAGTAAGGGTATATTTACATTGCTGTAGATCTGTATACAGATCTGTGTGAAGTCACGTGTCACATATTGCTGTGATCATAACTTGATTACTGATAGTGAACGCGCGCTCATCAGTACTCTGGTAATTGACTATCAATGATTCAGTAAGTCTATCAATATGGATGTTTCTTATACTATTAATGATTCAGTAAGTCTATCAATATGGATGTTTCTTATATATAATTGACAAGTTTAAGCCAGACAAAAAACATGAATCTACTATCAGCAGACCAAAGTAGTTTATTCAGTTGATAATGGTTATGCTATGCTTTTGCGTCGACCTGTTATTCACTGAGTGTATTAAGGTATTACCAAACTTCAAAGAACAAATATTAATAAGATATACTGTACAGTAAACACTTTGATTTAAGTTCTTTGTCACCACACGCACCAGCACACATGTTTTCGCTTACATTGTGAAATACATGAGTTGAATTGACAACGGTATACAGATCTACAGCAATGTAAACCAACCCTAAGATACATCGCCTTAACGCAACGATACCGATGTCAATATCACAGTTTCACAAAGTATAAGACCAAAATCATCAGACGGAAAAATATTCTGGTAAATATCGAGTAAAACACATTTGAGTGGCATGGCGACAAATTAATTTATACACAGGGTCATAATACACAGTGTCTATGATTAATAATTTATGTATGAATTATGTATGTATGAAATACACCACTGTATTAATTGATAATTGTATCAAACATATGAATACATGATAAAAAAAAGAAAAAGATACCGATGTCAATGCCAAAACTATTTCTGTTCTTTTCACAAAATAAAAATGTCGACATGTCCGATGTTAGTATGTACGCATTAGGATCGTCAGTCAAAATAGAAAATGAAGTCGCTGGGGAGATATAACGTGTAATTCAATCAACACACGGGGCCATTTTCGTTGTGAAATTAGATGGAATTGACTTCACGGTGAAGTTAAATAAAGACAGATTGTCACTCATTCAGAATCAGATGACATGTGTGAACTCACAAAACGTGAACAATGATGACAGATTTATATTTCTTCCTACTACCCAAATTCGAGATTATATAGACGCTCAAGCCACTAACAATACTCTTTCGATAACATATTATGACATGAAACTCATGAAATCGTTCATGCACATTCCTCAGATAAAAGTTGACAGACCCATCAATGAAATTTCGCCAGATCAGATGTGTCTTATTTTGAGCAAGTTCTTTGACCCAATAAATAATGACGAAATAGAAAAATTGTGGGAGGCTTCGTGTTTCGGTACATTATCACCATAATCAACATTATACACACTTTGGTTCTATAACACACAACAACTTGGTTTGAGGGGTCCGACGAGCATCGAGATATGTGTTGGGGTGATGTAATTCTTTGAAAAGTTTCGTTGGGGCTAAGCTATCCAGATTTTGAAGAACGGCAGACTAAAACTCGTCCGGAAAAAATACCAGAGATGTGAGGGTGGTGAGACCAAAAATGTGGGCAATTTCAAATGTAGATCATTGTCATGTTTCTGTTTACAAGAAATTTGCTGAACTCAGACTAAAGGACTACTGCCGGTGGATGCTGGAATATGGAATAATATCCACAAAAATGACCGTATTTGCTCATTATGCCATAGTGACACTATTGCTGATGAACTCCACTATTTGATAGATTGCCCATATTTTAAATCAGAACGATATAACTTATTCCCTGTTTACAGTAGAAGCGGTTATAGCCTTCATAAATTGAAATTACTATTGAGCACATCCCGACCGTCTACTGACAACCTGTAAGTTTATCAAATGTTTAACGTCAACCGTCTGTTCTCCAGGCCAGTAAACGAAGATATACATTAGCGTCGAGTCGGGAGCCGACATAAATGGCTGACCCGTGTACATGGGTGACTATGTGCACGTTAAAGAACCCGGCTGTAGGTTACAATAGCCCACCAAAGCACCGACCACAGTCGAGACCTGTGGACTCTGTCTGGAATGCACGAAAGGGAAGTTGACAGGTAATTATAGATAGATAGAATGTAGAAAACAGTGTGGTGTTTTTTTATTTCGGAAATATGCAGTGCGAATAGTGCGAATATACGATGGCAAATACGCGTCAACCCTTTACCCAACAAAACGGCCAAAACCGACCAAATAAAGCTTCAACAGCCTAAAATATCTTCGGTCTGTCTCAATAGAACCATACAAATATTGATATCATTGGAACCGGCTCCTTGACCACATTGTGATAGTTACAGTTATGCCCTGTACCAATGCATTCTCTTATACCATAGGTCGCCTCGCATATATAAGAGAATGCATTGGCCTAAAACAAATCTTTTTTTAACACTTTTTACCATTTTTTCTTACATTATTTAACAATTTTATAATTTGTAATGTGTTAAGCCAATGCATTCTCTTATATATGCGAGGCGACCTATGGTCGACTCGCATATATAAGAGAATGCATTGGCACAGGGCCGTTCTGTTGGGTAAATGATTAACACACCACCACACCGTTATCCCATAATTATATTAATTATATGATATTCGTCGATTTGATGGAAATAGAGATGTTATAATAATAATGACAATTGGAGGAAAACAAGATACTTACATATACACTGTAACATCCGCATCTATGCTACTATTCCACAACACTGACAGATCCGAGATTCATAGTGATAATTTCATTTGTTTATTTTGCAAAGAAATTGCTTGCAAATGAACATATCCATGGACGCTTATGTTTAGCCCTCGAAATTAGGAAAAATGTCCCATGGCAAATTTAGTGCTGTGGCATTATATATTCCACATGTTGCCATATCATTGCTTATATCCGTGGCAAATTTCGAGGACCCGATGTTTCATGATTATATGTGTAAAGGGTTTTTATCATTTGACATGAAGGATGTTCACGGCCATTAAGGCGACATGTTAATATTATTGTTAATCAGGAAGACAATTTTTCATCTGTGCAAATTAGGCCTTGGTTTATTAATATTATGTTTAACGTCAATTGCAGCATTTTCTTTGTTGGCAGAAAATGCTAACCTATTTCATTAACTATTGACTCAATTCACAATTAAGTTGTCCCCATGCAAGAGTGTCCCCAGTGAAATAGGAAACATTCACTCTTAGTACCATAACTCATGCTTCATTCACATACAATACATTTAACTAAGATTGGTGATACTATTTATCAGTTCCATGTTAAATATAATTACGGTATATTGTTATATATCAGTAACTTCAGAAACCTAACGAAAATAATTATTATTAAATGAATAATTACCGAATTTTGCATTTAATTATGAGAGTCATGGCTAGTGCTAAAAGGCATTTATTATTAACATGGTGTTAAGCATGGTGTTAAGCATGGTATTGAGGATGATATTAAGCATTGTAATATGATCATACGTAAACGTAATTTGCTCCCGCTTGTTACTGTTCATGTGATTATCGGATGAATTTTTTTCTTTAACGGGACACAAGAAAATAATATATACAATGTATGTAAATAATCACATATAACGTAAATGTGGATGTTTAGCCTGCCCGTGTAATAGTCTAAGCTGTCTGGCCATCGACGCAGTCCTGTCTGGAATTTTGCGCACCGATGTAGGTTGTGACGTCATGGTGTACGTCTTGATGTCACGACGCCTTTACTGGTTTCCCAAGAAGCAATCTTAAAAGGACTTTGCGATCTTTCAATCGGAACTTATAGTTTCCGTTTGTCGGCCTTGAACTTTGAGAATATTTCTTCAATCTTTTAGGTGGAAATACCGTTAGAAAATGGAAGATCAAATCTAAACGGCCAGTAAGGTCCCTAGAATCCTCTTTCGGGGCAACTATTTTAAATAATTTTATAAAATATGTAAACAAAACATTTTCATGCAATTTCAGTTTTTGTTTACCAGGGCTTAGGTTTAATTTACATTCATTTGCCGAATGCGACAAAAAGTGCGCTATTAGTAACACGCCGAAAGCGACAAAAAGTGCGCCATTATTAACGCGCCGAAAGCGCCGTAAGCTCCGAAAGCGACAAAATGTGCGCCATTAGCGTTGTTTCGGCGCGCGCCGAGAGCGCCGAAAGCGCCGAAAGCGCCGAAAGCGACAAAAAGTGCGCCGTTACGGCGCACATTTTGTCGCTTTCGGTGCGCCGAAATATGCGTTAATATCGCACATTTTGTCGCTTTGGGCGCGTGCGCCGAAAGCGACAAAAAGTGCGCCGTAACGATGCACATTTTGTCGCTTTCGGCGCGTTATTAATAACGCACTTTTTGTCGCTTTCCAGTACTTATTTACTTGAAATTGGCCCAAACAACGGGAATTAGGGGTCCCTGGGGGCTTGATTTCCTCATATGGTTTGCTTATTGAATTAGAATTTGGTACCCCCCCCTCCATATTTTCATGTTATCAGCATCTGTGCCCCACGAATGTGTGTCTCCACCCGGGAGTTCTAGTAAATTGTAGTAAGGGGATATCTCCTTCACAGATATATTTAGCATTTCCATGGTAATCAAAGGGGAATTATGAGTTATTGGTGGACTGCTTCCTGCATATGGTGGGCCAATATAGACTCGAAATTTTAATACAAGACATATTTCTAAATGAATATCAGCATCCGTGCCCCAGGAATGTGTCTCCACCCCGGAGTTCTAGTAAATTCCAGTAAAGGGACATCTCTTGCACAGCTATATACAATTTTGATATTTTGTCGCTTTCGGCGCTTTCGGCGCTTTCGGCGCGCGCCGAAAGCGCCATTAGCAAGGGGCCCTAATAGGATTTCATACCTTTTACCGGACTCGGCCTCCGTCGCTGTTCGACTTTTAATCCTCCCAAAAACTCCCATTCTATAAATAAAACACCCATGCGCCCAGGCGAAACCAGAATCTCTACACCAGTATACACGCGGAGCGCGCGTAATGAACGAAAAGTTCATCCTCGTTGTTTATGGACTTCACGTGGGCCGTCTTCATATGGGGTCGTCTTCATATGGGGTCGTCTTCACATAATTATCGACTTCTTTCCAGGGAAACAAAATTCAATTGTTACAGAGTGGCTATTTTGGTTTAAGCATATAATGGTAGGCTATTAGAAATCAGAAATGATCTCATAATTATATCAGGAAACCATTCCAATAACAATAAGGCTGAATTGAATTGCGATACCCATATGATACTATTTCGTAGCAGTGGTGTGCATTTATAATTATCCAGTTCATGGATTGAATCATGAGCAGGGCCTGGTTGAAATACCCTGTGGCCAGTCACAATCGCGTTCGATCTATTGATTCCATGTATGCATGGTGTTATGGACGGTTTGTATTGTGACCCGCCATATAAAATCAAGTCAGAAGTCGGGATTTGTTTTACCCTGTGCCAATGCATTCTCTTATATATGCGAGTCGACCATAGGTCGCCTCGCATATATAAGAGAATGCATAGGCCTAACAATTTTTTTTACAATTTTAATAATTTTTTCTTGTATTCTTTAACAATTTTATAATTTCACCCATACAGAGCCCCAGACAAACATGAGCAGACGACACACTTCTATATGCTTCTATATATGTGTGGGGCTCCCTGCAGGGTAATGGATGTTTTTTATGTTATGTCCTAAAAATTGTCAGAAACATTTATTTAAAAAAAATGATAAAAAATTGTTAGGCCAATGCATTCTCTTATATATGCGAGGCGACCTATGATCGACTCGCATATATAAGAGAATGCATTGGCACAGGGTAAAAAAAATAGCTCGTAGCCCTCACTGTAGTCACTTTCACACCAGGTTATATTCAGTATCGATAAAGAGCTCGCAATGGAAATTTATGTGCTAAATATTAGGTAAAAACTGACTTAAATCATGTTTTGTATCCATGCTTTTGTGCGTATATCCAAAACAGATCGCATTTTTCACCATAAAATGTATTTCCACATATAGTTCATATATCAATACATATGTACACACATTGGAGGGTCCAACTGATATGCATTGCTAACACATCACTCATCCGTAAAATTGTTTGTTGACATTGTGTTCTTTAAAATCATGCTGAAGACCCATTAGCCTATGCTGTACTAGTAGCAACCACCAAGTGTGCTTATACCTTAGGCAGGTGAATGACGTCATATATTTTTTCTTTATCCATCAGTGATTTTTTAGATCGCGGGTATGGATTTTGGAGAAATTATCACGTGACTTCCGGTCAGTAACAGTGTGGAGATTGCAAAAAGAATTGGGAATGAAGCATCACGATAAACATGAAAGTAACTAAGTCACAACTTACGAAGAATTCACATGTGATTTAGGACTATTAATTTAAATTAGACCAATTTCTTTGGTTAGCTTTTAATGAAAACGAAAAATGAAGACGTCATGACACGGTTTCTGACGTCATTTTGGATTTGTGGGCAAGAATCCGGACAAGATTGCACAATCCACAACACGTCTAGTCAAGTTACATGTCACGTACGATTGATATATATAGTAGATGTATATATTTCGTCGACGTATATTTATTTACCAATTTAATGTTACTGAACATGAAACCACATCGTTTGGACTTGGAATGAGTAAGTTTACGGATTGTGTAGCCCGTAATTATCATACTAGTTATATATCTGCTATATTTGGACTTGGAATGAGTAAGTTTACGAATTGTGTAGCCCGTAATTATCATACTAGTTATATGTATCTGCTATATTTGGACTTGGAACGAGTAAGTTTACGGATTGTGTAGCCCGTAATTATCATACTAGTTATATGTATCTGCTATATTTGGACTTGGAATGAGTAAGTTTACGGATTGTGTAGCCCGTAATTATCATATTAGTGATATGTATCTGCTATATTTGGACTTGGAATGAGTAAGTTTACGGATTGTGTAGCCCGTAATTATCATACTAGTTATATGTATCTGCTATATTTGGACTTGGAACGAGTAAGTTTACGGATTGTGTAGCCCGTAATTATCATACTAGTTATATGTATCTGCTATATTTGGACTTGGAACGAGTAAGTTTACGAATTGTGTAGCCCGTAATTATCATACTAGTTATATGTATCTGCTATATTTGGACTTGGAATGAGTAAGTTTACGAATTGTGTAGCCCGTAATTATCATACTAGTTATATATCTGCTATATTTGGACTTGGAATGAGTAAGTTTACGAATTGTGTAGCCCGTAATTATCATACTAGTTATATGTATCTGCTATATTTGGACTTGGAATGAGTAAGTTTACGAATTGTGTAGCCCGTAATTATCATACTAGTTATATATCTGCTATATTTGGACTTGGAATGAGTAAGTTTACGAATTGTGTAGCCCGTAATTATCATACTAGTTATATATCTGCTATATTTGGACTTGGAATGAGTAAGTTTACGGATTGTGTAGCCCGTAATTATCATACTAGTTATATGTATCTGCTATATTTGGACTTGGAACGAGTAAGTTTACGGATTGTGTAGCCCGTAATTATCATACTAGTTATATGTATCTGCTATATTTGGACTTGGAACGAGTAAGTTTACGAATTGTGTAGCCCGTAATTATCATACTAGTTATATGTATCTGCTATATTTGGACTTGGAATGAGTAAGTTTACGAATTGTGTAGCCCGTAATTATCATACTAGTTATATATCTGCTATATTTGGACTTGGAATGAGTAAGTTTACGAATTGTGTAGCCCGTAATTATCATACTAGTTATATATCTGCTATATTTGGACTTGGAATGAGTAAGTTTACGAATTGTGTAGCCCGTAATTATCATACTAGTTATATATCTGCTATATTTGGACTTGGAATGAGTAAGTTTACGAATTGTGTAGCCCGTAATTATCATACTAGTTATATGTATCTGCTATATTTGGACTTGGAATGAGTAAGTTTACGAATAATTATTGTGTAGCCCGTAATTATCATACTAGTTATATATCTGCTATATTTGGACTTGGAATGAGTAAGTTTACGAATTGTGTAGCCCGTAATTATCATACTAGTTATATATCTGCTATATTTGGACTTGGAATGAGTAAGTTTACGAATTGTGTAGCCCGTAATTATCATACTTGTTATATGTATCTGCTATATTTTGACTTGGATTGAGTAAGTTTACGAATTGTGTATCCCGTAATTATCATACTAGTTATATATCTGCTATATTTGGACTTGGAATGTATCTCCTATATTTGAATGCGGCAGTGCCAAACACATGGTCAGACTACGGTCTTACAGGTGGTGTGTCCTCACGGCACCCCCCAACTGTGGTCGTGGCTGACTTACCTTTGTTGTACATTTTACAAACCTAGGACGGTATACGTCTGGTTCGAGAGAGGGGGTGTGGTTAGACACTGTAAGGTATGCTCACATCCCCTCCAACGAGAACAAACTTTCCACGGCCATGGCCGTACATCTATAATTAATTAAGCAACTATACTCTATCCTAATGCTGAACACTGTACATAATTACAAAAACAAAATAATACCAAATGATATTGAGTGCATCCAATTGTGATGGCATGTATATAAACATATATTTAAGTATGCGTGTGCAATTTTCTAACTAACTCCAACGCGTTCAACCTGATGCAGAAATTATTTGCAAGTTCAGCAAATCAACACACTGTGTAGTCGAACAGATTCTTCCCGGAAGTAAATCAAACGGAATGCTGCTTTCCGGAAGTGTTTTCTGTTGTTTCGTGCCCCTGCATTAAGGGATTAATCAATTCTTCCAGAAACAATGACACATGGGATGAGCAGAACATTTCCTGTCATAGCATTAAGAATATTGAAATCAATTTATCCAGATCTGGTAATCGATAATGATATGAGCTTTACTTCTTTAATTCGATCGAGAATTGTCAATCATAGACTTGGTGTTGAAACAAGTATATGGATGGGGCAAGGATGGCAAACGGGGCCATGAATGTACTGTATGTAGACAGGTAGATGACAATGATAAATTTCACATTGTATCCATACACATTACGCGTGCGCAGACTTTTTCCAGATTAAATTCCACAAGGCAGATAACAAGTTTGATCCTCTGCAAATTGCAAAGTTTCATAAGTATTATCTATCACTTTATGCATTGAGGATTTATGTTTCTTCAAAACTATGATCGTAATAGAAGAACTAAGATGTGTTTTTCCGTCACGAATAATACAAGTTTCGATCATTCTAAAACATATGAATCGTAATGCCTACCGGGAAATCATATTGTTACCATGCGAACTTGGCTAATTCTACGGTAAGTTAGCAAATTAAGAGCAAAAAATGGTGACCCGTAAAAAATACCATTCGTCTTACTTTTATTAGTTACGGTCTTGATATTAATTAAACGGTGTTAAGGCATAAACAATACAACGGACGGACAGTTACTGATTACAGTCTGTCAGCAACTTAAACGTTTTCTGTTGCGAGATAGAAATATATTCCACGATATTATTGAGAAGGTGGAAATTCTACACGCCATTAGCTACGAGAAACACCGAACTTCTTAACAGTTTAGGTATTCTAATTAAAATAGGACTGAAAAATATCGACATGTACGATGGCTTATGACGATAATAATGACGAAGATTATGACGATAATGAAGTTGATGATGATAATTACGACGAGGACGATGATGAAGATAATGATGACGATGATTGTTGTGATGACGATGATGATGATGATGAAAGGACAAATAGAAGAGGCGATGACAATGTTGTATATATTGTATGCAGTTTCTCCATTGTCTCCTATTTCATGTTAATTCATGCTTGAGCTATTAAATCATTCATTCAAGAGAACCATATCCACATAAATGTATATTTATTGATATTTATGTGCAGGAAGTAGATGGCTATTCAATGAATGTGCAAGTCGAAATTGATTCTGCAAGTATTGTCTATAAAGTGTTGTTTTTCCAAACAAAGTGCCCTATTTTCAATTTAACCAAGTGTTTCGGGTGTCAACACAACGTATGTTATTCATATCGAAACATTTAATATCGAGAATGAGTCTAAATTACATTTTTGATGTGAAATTTTAGGGTGTTTCTCATGTCTTTAAATATGATTTATTGGCGACACCGAGTATACATACAAATGCGCTATTTAAATCCTATTCCCTTTCTTCAATCGATCATATATATTGTTATGAAATACAGAGTGAAAACGTATATATACAGTACATAGCTCTGTACAAAGTGTTAGTAAGGCCGTTGCGTTTGGCGGCCGTTGTCCCTGATTGTACATCGAGGTCGTATTCGTCGTCATCATCGTCATCATCATGATCACAATCACCACCTCCATCATCATCATGATCATCATCATAATCACCATCATCATCACCAACACCATCATCATCATGATCATCATCATACTCACCATCACAATCACCATCATTGTCATCATCATCTTCATCATCACCATAAGCATCATCATCGTCATCATCAAAATGTCAGCTTGTCGTCGTCCTCGTCATCATCATGTATCAACACCATCATCATCGTAGACATCATCATGTATGTCATCTATATGAGTTGTCGCTGGATTAGTAATTAATAATGGTGCTTATACAGTAATGCCCTAAGTAATCGACTCCTTTAACCACAGCAGAATTATGGGTACATTTTCAGTAATTTAGTCAGAAATATGGCTTGTTGCCATTCATAGGAAAGCTCTCGTGGAGAGCTTTCCGATGAATGGCAACAAGCCATATTTCCGACTAAATGCTGAAAAGTTACCCATAATTCTGCTGTGGTTAAAGGAGTCGATTAATTAGGGCATTACTGTATATCGCTTGACTCCCTAACATACAGGAACATAAGCGCTTCACATTATTACCCCAGCAGCTTGGACCCTAAGCGCTTCACATTATTTCCCCAGCAGCTGTTGAGTAATACCAACTTTTGTACCTTCTGCCAGTTTACATGCGCTTCACAAGACGGCTTACGCTTACTCAACAACAACAACTCAACAACCAGTTTCCAACACCTCTCCATACTTGTACATAACGGCCCACCACAATGGCCAGGGGAGCCCACTTTAATCCAACTGTATTTATATGTCATGTGTATCGATCTCTCCTATTCTTGGAGGTAATAAAGATATCTCTTAGGTACGACGAAGCGAGCACAGTGCAAGTAACCTTGACCAAGGATCACAACTTGGCACGATATTTGAACAGCGTTCATCCCGGCAACTACAAATCGTTAACCCCACCAAGTCACTATTGTGATAACCAGGGTTAGCGTTGAACCGAAATTTATTTTTGCCAAATAATTTGCCAAATGAAAATATTTTTTGCCAAATTGAGTTAGAATTTTCCAAATGTTATCCCTGATAGTATCATTTTCTGCAACCTTGATTGAGTTTCATATTTCGACACTCGCGGTTTGAACGATGTTTGATATCGGTAGGAAAGCAGTTAGTTAATAATTATACTCGCATCTCCATTGTGGTTTATCATACAACAATAAACCAATCACCGAACAATAAAATGTTAGAAGACTTGCTTCATCAGAAGGGAACGTCACAAGAGGATTAGCTATGTATACACCACCATCAGACTAAATATTGGTAATCCCTCCACCCATCGATAATACTGTTACCAGATTAACTGCATCTTAATGGAGGAGTTAACTTTTACAAAACCATTAAAACACCACTAAAATAATGCTATTGATTGACCGATATTTATATTGTAATAGTTTCCTAAAATTAATGGTATTGATTGACCGATATTTTTCAACTTTATTGAGGAATTAAAAAGTGACTTGCCAAAACTTTTGCCAAATGAAAATATGTTTTGCCAAATGTGAATTATTTTGCCATTGGCAAATTTGGCAAGTGGCAGCGCGAACCCTGGTGATAACTCGATAGTCTCCTGGCGGTCTGCGATCTCATCTGGATTTTTTGGGGTTTAATTTTTGTTGGGTATGCTTAAGCATACCATAGCGAATTTAAAAACAAACTGGATAAAACCTTAGGGGCATCACCAAGTATTCATCGTAATAATTTTGATGCCCATGAAAAACGTAAGATTCCCTGGCACTAAACCTACAAAATAAGTATATTAAAGAATATTTGAAAAAATTATTAAAATTGAAATAAATGTAAAAAATAATAACAAATGATGAAAAATTGTTAGGCCAATGCATTCTCTTATATATGCGAGGCGAACTATGGTCGACTCGCATATATAAGAGAATGCATTGGCACAGGGTATATGGGTTGATAGAAAAATCGGACCTGGCACTGAAAGGGTTAACAACGAAGGCAAGCCCCCCCCCAACAGATAATACAAATGCCATATTGTTTATTAATGTCGAGAGAATTAAGAGTTACAAGATTCACGTGCATGCATTTGTAAAGTGTTTCTGACTATAATTTCAGCAATAGACAAGAAATGTTTGTTGAACTTTTTACATGAACGTCCCTACACATGCATGCTTGGGAATTCACGAGCAAGACCTCGTGTGTGCTTTGTCTGTCTGTCGTCGCTTTGTGTTATCATGACTGCAAACGCAGAACAGAAGATGCCAGTGAATAAGTTTAGAACCGAGTAGCAGAAATCATACAGTTATGAATTGGTAAATTATCAATTTTCAAGCTGGGGCTCCAGGCACGTCAGACTATTGAGAACACGTTCTACGTGTAAGTCACAGTTGTTCAAATTTAAAAAGTTACAAATAGAAAGTCACAGTAGTTCAAATTAAAACAAGTTACAGCTAGTAAAATACCTACAAAATATATTCGCATTATGTCTTAAATGTTCAAATATTTATGATCCCTCTACTGTACATCTTGACGGACATTCGGTCTAATAATTAAGTATTTAGCCATTAGATGACTGTATACTCACCGGCTAATAGTTACTTGAAACCCAGTCATTAATTCGGTGGAATGTTCAGGAAATAAGTTCAACAAACATAATGAGCCTGTTTCTTCAACCTCTGTTGAACTAATCATCTGAACATTCCATGCAAATGAATGAAAGTGAATCCATGGAAACATGATATGTCGTTTTCCCTATACCTGCCGCCTGTCTGTATTATCGGAATATCCCTACAATTGAACCATGGATAATTACAAATTAACAACCGTTTATTTACAAATAAAAGGCGAGCAGAACGTAATCTCAAAACAAAATACCATGACGTCATACAAAAGTCAAAGTAAAGTACCACCATCAATAAGTCACAATCAATAAGTCACAATCAATAAGTCACAATCAATAAGTCACAACCAATAAGTCACAACCAATAAGTCACAATCAATAAGTCACAATCAATAAGTCACAATCAATAAGTCAAGCGTTTCCAAGCACCATGTACTGTTTGCGGGATGACAACATTTTGCATTAAAAGCACGGATGGCCTTCGCGTTGGGTATTGCTATTAAAATTGTCACATCCGTTAAAACCGTCATAAACAGAAAGAATATTAAAATATTAAGATTCTTTGTACTTGTACCAATCATAAATATCGTGTAATTAGTATGTCATTGTCAAGTTCGACGTGTTTTTATGTAAACAAAATCCAAAATGTAACACAAACTTGCTTTTGATTACGTAACACAGCATACAAACTTGACAATAACACTATTTACGCGATATTCATTTTTAATAAGGAAGTTTAACGGGTGTGACTATTGTAACGGCATGCTCATCACGAAGACCACCCGTGCCTTTACATTACTTAACCTTCAATTAAATGAACCAAGTTCAATCACAGTAATCAGTGCTCTCTTCGTGCGAGTCTTAAGATCTCTTCTGTGGCTGTATTCTTTGTCGCACCGACATCACAGATACTTGGAGTCTTGGGCACAAGATACGATAGGATAGTTTATGTCAATACACCAATGTAGGCAGTTGCAAATAACATAACGTACAAGTAAATTAAACATAAACATAACATATATGCATATAATTGTCAACAAGCTGATACTTATCCTACATAATGATTCTTAGTTAAACATAAATGTCCCATCATTTTCATTTCTCGATATTTATATCTGTTCTGGTTTGGAATAATAACCGGATCATAATTGTTCAGCATGAACAGGTTATCATCATCGTTTATGTGTGTGCATGTTATTATTGTCAGATAACACATCAAATAATTCGTTGCTCAAGTCATTGTAAGCAATGCATTCTATTTTGAAATGTTTTTCAGTTTCCACCTTTTCCCCATCACACATGAGACACATTTTGTCTTTTATTAAAATATTTGGCTGTGTATGTCGACCTTTTTTCAATAGCTAATATATAATTGCTAACACACAGTCGGGTGAACATTTCGCTTCCTGTTGGTGATCGTCGGTGGGCTTTCACTAGGACGTGTACCCGGTTTTGGCGGGGGAAAAATATGTTTTGCATAATCAGAGTCTATGTCAAATTACAAAATTTATTTAGAGTGTGTGCCCCTTTATCAACTGCAAAATACATTTTCCCTCATTAATGAGCTGTCATTTCCAAAATATCGTATAATATCAATATCGTACAAACTATTTTAATTGTTTGGAGACACGTCCTTGGTGGTCAGAGTACTCAGATTATGGGATATCGAACACACAGCAGCTGGGAAGCGCCGGAACCTCAGACCGATCAGATAGACACAAGGGAATCGATATAATCCAGCTGTAATGTTCCGCATACGACATTGTGGAATTCAAAACTTGTCCCCGCCACCATTCCAAAACCTCGTATGTAGAAAAAAGTACGTCGAAAATTGATGACATGTTAATAAAAATAAATATTTTCCAAAAAACAAAGGCTCTTATTTCGTGTCTATAACCGTAGTGAGTATATTAAATATTGTGTGAATGTATTGTATATATAGTTAATGTTATTTGTACAACACATTCGAGATTTATTCAGTTTTTCTGCTTCTGTAAATTTGCAAAAATTAGTATACATGTACGTCCTTTTGTGTGACCACCGACGATTTGTGTTTATAGGTTGCAGCACGTTCAACCGAATTCTCCTTTAAATGTTAGTTTATCAACCTAGCTCGTATTGATCAATGTTGATAACAGTTCATTACAGTGTTACAAAGGAATTGTTAGCAGTGCGTCATGTGGGTAGGAAATGTTGGCCGGGCTTTGAATTTTGACCAATACTGAAAAATAACTGTCTGATCATCACCGTTGTCAAATTCCGGTCGGAACGGTTGCCAAACACCAATTAGAATACATATAAATATTTCGGATTATTCCATGATTTCTACAGACTAATTTGGTTGGATCACTTGCAGTAGACCTGACATAGTATAAGAATCATACTAACAGTTAATATAAGGGCATACGATTATTTAGCAGCGAAAATCCAATAATTCTGAAAATTTGGTTTGCAGATATGTATTCATTGTGTAGTCTACTAACTATTGTTCCACAAGAACAGAATGCAGGTTGAATTCTTCGTAGAAAATTTTTCTTTGATATTTTTGCGCCATGTTTACTTTCAGTTAGAATAAATTATGGGAAGCAGACGTGGAAGCCCCGACAAGCGGTTGTATCTCCGATCTGCACTATGATATTTTTAAAACCTCTATACAGTTCGCATTTTGTATTTATAAGATAATCTATTGTAACTTATACCACAGTGTGTTAAAGTAAGTAAACGTCAATATTCGGTAATCAGTTTTAACCCTTTACCCAACAAAACGGCCAAAACCGGCCAAATAAAGCTTCAACAGCCTAAAATATCTTCGGTCTGTCTCAATAAAACCATACAAATATGGATATCATTGGAACCGGCTCATTGACCACATTATGATAGTTACAGTTATGCCATGTGCCAATGCATTCTCTTATATATGCGAGTCGACCATAGGTCGCCTCGCATATATAAGAGAATGCATTGGCCTAAAAAAAACACTTTTAACACTTTTAACACTTTTTACCATTTTTTCTTACATTCTTTAACAATTTTATAATTTGTAATATGTGTTAAGCCAATGCATTCTCTTATATAAGCGAGGCGATCTATGGTCGACTCGCATATATAAGAGAATGCAATGGCACAGGGCCCTTCTGTTGGGTAAAGGGTTAAACAAATGATGCCCACTTCGATCATATTCGGTGAGTATGTTTTCATAAATGCGTCTTTCTTATGAATATTTTACCCGCGAGCCTTACATCGTGCAATCAGTCGTGACGTCCGACACATTCTTGTCATGTCCTTGTTTTGAAATCGATGATGGCTTAGTGATACATCGATGTTGAACACCCTTTTTCGCACTAAAAGCAAAGTGCGCTTGCTTTAAAATGCACTTTTCTAAAACTGCAAAAAAACATTTTTCTCCCCTAAAGCGTATTTTGCATACACTATTATCACATTGAAATGATACTTTAAAGGTTTTAGCATTTTTCGATTAATTTCTCGAACTACAGCCCGATATTCTGGGGCGGTGCACGATATACATTGAATTGTTGGCAAACACATCGTCGACGAGTGTTTGAGTTATTGTTAAACATCTATAGAACGGTTGGTAAATTACAGAATTTATGAAAAACAATTCACCGTATCTGATCGAAGCGAAGTCTCTGCTTCGATAACTTGTTGGAAACAGTTTACCGGAAGTTTGACGTTCACTTCCGTTAACACACTGTGGTGTTCAAGAGTCAGCCTACAGTTGGTTTAAATTTACTATTGATATTTGTGTTCAGTTCGACGCAAGTTGTAAAGATCTTCATTTGTGTGTGTGGAACTTTGAACAAGACAAACATAACAACCACGCTGGTATGCTTTCCATGTGTCAGTGTATAAGCACTGCCGACTTGTTACAATCAAACACTCATAAAAGCGAGTAGTTACTTTGTTGAGACTGACGTTGACGATTGTGTCCTTTGATTGTCGAATCAGTGATATAGTACATTTATATTTGGATAACTAATGTGTGTAGCTGTTGTGCCCATGTTGACCTCTATCTAATAAATATAATATAATCTAACCTAAAAACAACATGGTTCCAAAGCAACAAAGGTCACGCTTTACCGTTATGATACAGATAACCATCGGCTTAACCCTTTACCCAACAAACCGGCCAAAACCGGCCAAATAAAGCTTCAACAGCCTAAAATATCTTCGGTCTGTCTCAATAGAACCATACAAATATGGATATCATTGGAACCGGCTCCTTGACCACATGATAGTTACAGTTATACCCTGTGCCAATGCATTCTCTTATATATGCGAGTCGACCATAGGTCGCCTCGCATATATAAGAGAATGCATTGGCCTAAAAAAAATCCTTTTTTTAACACTTTTTACCATTTTTTCTTACATTCTTTAACAATTTTATAATTTTTAATGTGTTAAGCCAATGCATTCTCTTATATATGCGAGGCGACCTATGGTCGACTCGCATATATAAGAGAATGCATTGGCACAGGGCCCTCCTGTTGGGTAAAGGGTTAAAAAGGTTACATGACCAAGTAGCCTGACGTGCAAGTTGATGCACAGGGACGTGTTCACACGTTGTCAGTTTTACGGGCAATTCGTTGTAGATGACTGTATGGTGCCAGGACATGAATCAAAATCTTTATAACGCACATGTCCCATTTTTTCCTAAATTTAGCCTTCACAGATATCAGATAAATAAATCGTGGAATACTTCGTGGCATTCCATCGCCAAGCGGAGCCATAAAACAACCGTAATTCAGAAGGTTGTCATGAAAAAATGTTCAACAGATGGAAATGTCATGCCTGACACAACACTAGTACATTTGACACCATATATATGTTGAAATTGTTCTCATTGCTGAAATATTCAACGCAAGGGGGTGAACATTTAATTGTGCTATATTGGGAGTTTGGTCTGGTTTAAGGGGAGATGCAGTTGGGGAAAAAATCAAGATAGACACCAGCGCTCCACAACAAGGGAAGCATCTAGCAACGACCCTGGTTGTAATGGTTAGGTCATCACGTCTACTGTTGGCATGTGCACACAATTTGGTGACGTAGTGCTCTAATTGTAATCGTAACTGCTAACAGTCGGTTTGCAAAACCTCTCTAGTAACTTTAGTTAGCTATATCTATCACATTATGGTCCAATTTCTGGAACTATAAATCCATCGCTCCATATCTCAGTTTCATGATGTACCATTCGTTGTTCCATTCATCGAAACCATGGAAACGTCAGTGTTCCGTGACGTCATTGTGCCGGTCCTTGATATCGTCGACCCGTACACCGAGCGTTTTGGCGGCTTATAACAACCGAACATTGTTGCAAGTTGCGTACGAAATTTTCTTCCCGTCAGGAAATAAAGAAAAAAATTAACCGCATAATTGAAATCAAGAAGAACATAAACTATAGAAGATGCGAAACCATTTTTCGCCGTCTCCTCTGGGTCGTTCGTGTCCGAGAATGCCTGCTGATAAATGAAGAAAATACTCAATGGTCCCGTAAGTATGATGAACGTGAAACTCACAGCCAGTAACATGATGGTAACTTGCCGTTGTGCTCGCTCCTTCTCTCTCATTTCATCACCCTTAACATTCATGTTTTTCTGCAATGCTTGGCTTCTCCGCATTCCAATAATAATCGCCCCATTGCAGACAAAGAGGATAACAGCAACGAGTATTGAATTGAACAACGCGTCTAGATAAAACCAGATATTGTTCATGAAGAACAATCGATCCGGATCCGGGTGGAGCCAACATGTGTGAAGTGACTCAACCCAAGCGACCGTCATAAACATGTGCGAATTCAATAGCATAAGAACAAACCACGTGGCAGCCATTGCAATGGCAGCATTGCGTGACGTGCAAAGCGAACTGACCTTAAACGGATACCAAACGGCTACAAATCGCTCCACGGTCATGAGAACGACAATCCAATGAGAAAACATACCCATCCCGGATCCTGCCCAGAACGCACCCCGACAAATAGGACTATTCAACGTCACTTCCGAGTTGTCCATCTCAAGGTACACTAGTTTAATGAGTAGAACAACGTTGTCGCTTACTGCTAGAACTCCAATGTATAAAGACGATGACGTCAACGGTTTCATTAACATTACTGTGACGAACGTCAACGCGTTGCCTGGCAACCCAACAGAAGCAATAATTCGTAGATAAATGTTGTTTATTGCGGCAGATGCAGATGTTTGCCAGAAAGTTCGCTCCGCTGGCCTGGGACACAGTTCGCTCATGTTCATGTAGGTTACGTTAGGTCTGGCGCCAATGTGTGTCTGGTTATCGGCGTTAGTTGCCATGGAAACTACACTGTTACATATATCTATATACCCGTGTGATGAAGACGTGGTTTCGTTTTCTTCACTAGCAATGTTTGTTTGGACGTTAGAACATTTGCCAACTATACCAATGGCCAAGTCCACCTCGTGTGTACTGAGGTCGTGACACAGTAATGAAACGTTCGTCCTGACAACAGTGACGTTTGGTGGACATTCGCTGTACAACCACGCTGTGTTCGTGGGCATAGCACTGATGTTCACCGATTGAGGTACCAGGTAAGTGCATTCTGCATCCATAGTTTCCGCGGTGACGGTGACCATGGCAAACATAATGGCAACGGCAAAGGGATATGGCACCGGACGGAACATTGTCAGTTTTACAAGTGAAGCTGAAAGTAGAAAATAATTATGATCTTATTATCCACAAATGAAGATGTACATGGTGACTAGAGAAATAATCTGAAATATGTACATAAAATGTAGATGTGTACGATGACTAGAGAAATATGTACCTAAGGTGTAGATGTGTACGATGACTGGATAAATTTGTACCTAAATAGTAGATGTGTACGACAACTACAACAATATGTATCTAAATTGTAGATGTGTACGATGACTAGAGAAATGTGTACCTTAAATGTAGCTGCGTACGACGACGACTACAACACTATGTACCTAAATTGTAGATGTGTACGATGACTATTGCAATATGCACCTAAATGTTAATGTTTATGATGACTTCATACACAAGAGCCATGACCGATTTTATAGAATGCGCTCTTGCGAAATTGAGTACATTGTAATCCCAACCACCACCTCCACCACATAAACATTTTTAATAACTGTTTAATTAATGGTCTTGTCGGTTAAGGAGTCAGTGTCGTGTACACACAATTTCACGACAACTCTTCTGTGCCTGTGTCCAGAGCGTCGTGTGTATATCCAATACAGTCACACCGGATGACTGTCCGCATTGCATACTTGTGTGGCAGGGAGAATATATGAACACAACTGTATGCGTGTCAATGTTTTTCTGTTTACGGTGATTGAAACAAATATGAATATTTTCGACAACTAAGGCCTCCTGTGCCTTTAACAACTGTTTTCATTGTGGCCCGTTCTGTAAAACGAAATAACGGGTATGAGTCCATTATCTGATTATTTCAGAATCAAATAATCACCGTATGTACCTAATTCACGTTATATGTCGATTGTGTGCGTATTTGCGATATGACAGGTTGGACAGGCACATTGGCACGTTCTATTAAAACATACCAATAGTATTGTGTTATGGTGCCCATATTCAGAATGAGCAATGGGTGATGCCACATTGTCCTGGGCCCACAAACAAGGTACCCTGCCTTGCTCACTGGAAGCTTATATTATGCTAATGATGAACAGACAGTCTGCCGTGTGAGCAGTTTTAGCCAGTCAAAAATAAAAATAGGGTAAATAAAGTTTTAGAGAATCCTGAATCTCATGAATTGCTTACACATTGGTGTACACATACCAATATTATTGTGTAATGGTGTCAAATCGGTGGCACGTTCTATAACAACATACCGATAGTATTGTGTTATGGTATCAAATCGGTGGCACGTTCTATTAAAACATACTGATAGTATTGTGTTATGGTGTCAACTCGGCGGCACGTTCTATTAAAAGTAAAACATACCGATAGTATTGTTTTATGGTATCAAATCGGCGGCACGTTCTATTAAAACATACCAATAGTATTGTGTTATGGTGTCAAATCGGTGGCACGTTCTATTAAAACATACCAATAGTATTGTATTATGGTGTAAATCGGTGGCACGTTCTATTAAAACATACCAATAGTATTGTGTTATGGTGTCAAATCGGTGGCACGTTCTATTTAAAACATACCAATAGTATTGTGTTATGGTGTCAAATCGGTGGCACGTTCTATTAAAACATACCAATAGTATTGTGTTATGGTGTCAAATCGGTGGCACGTTCTATTAAAACATACCAATAGTATTGTGTTATGGTGTCAAATCGGTGGCACGTTCTATTAAAACATACCAATAGTATTGTGTTATGGTGTCAAATCGGTGGCACGTTCTATTAAAACATACCAATAGTATTGTGTTATGGTGTCAAATCGGTGGCACGTTCTATTAAAACATATCAATAGTATTGTGTTATGGTGTCAAATCGGTGGCACGTTCTATTAAAACATACCAATAGTATTGTGTTATGGTGTCAAATCGGTGGCACGTTCTATTAAAAACATACCAATAGTATTGTGTTATGGTGTCAAATCGGTGGCACGTTCTATTAAAAACATACCAATAGTATTGTGTTATGGTGTCAAATCGGTGGCACGTTCTATTAAAACATACCAATAGTATTGTGTTATGGTGTCAAATCGGTGGCACGTTCTACTAAAACATACCAATAGTATTGTGTTATGGTGTCAAATCGGTGGCACGTTCTATTAAAACATACCAATAGTATTGTGTTATGGTGTCACATCGGTGGCACGTTCTATTAAAACATACCAATAGTATTGTGTTATGGTGTCAAATCGGTGGCACGTTCTATTAAAACATACCAATAGTATTGTGTTATGGTGTCAAATCGGTGGCACGTTCTATTAAAACATACCAATAGTATTGTGTTATGGTGTCAAATCGGTGGCACGTTCTATTAAAACATACCAATAGTATTGTGTTATGGTGTCAAATCGGTGGCACGTTCTATTAAAACATACCAATAGTATTGTGTTATGGTATCAAATCGGTGGCACGTTCTATTAAAACATACCAATAGTATTGTGTTATGGTGTCAAATCGGTGGCACGTTCTATTAAAACATACCAATAGTATTGTGTTATGGTATCAAATCGGCGGCACGTTCTATTAAAACATACCAATAGTATTGTGTTATGGTGTCAAATCGGTGGCACGTTCTATTAAAACATACCAATAGTATTGTGTTATGGTGTCAAATCAGTGGCACGTTCTATAAAAACATACCAATAGTATTGTGTTATGGTGTCAAATCGGTGGCACGTTCTATTAAAACATACCAATAGTATTGTGTTATGGTGTCAAATCGGTGGCACGTTCTATTAAAACATACCAATAGTATTGTGTTATGGTGTCAAATCGGTGGCACGTTCTATTAAAACATACCAATAGTATTGTGTTATGGTGTCAAATTGGTGGCACGTTCTATTAAAAACATACCAATAGTATTGTGTTATGGTGTCAAATCGGTGGCACGTTCTATTAAAACATACCAATAGTATTGTGTTATGGTGTCAAATCGGTGGCACGTTCTATTAAAACATACCAATAGTATTGTGTTATGGTGTCAGATCGGTGGCACGTTCTATTAAAACATACCAATATTATTGTGTTATGGTGTCAAATCGGTGGCATGTTCTATTAAAACATACCAATAGTATTGTGTTATGGTGTCAAATCGGTGGCACTTTCTATTAAAACATACCAATAGTATTGTGTTATGGTGCCAACTCGGTGGCACGTTCAATTAAAAACATACCAATAGTATTGTGTTATGGTGTCAAATCGGTGGCACGTTCTATTAAAAACATACCAATAGTATTGTGTTATGGTGTCAAATCGGTGGCACGTTCTATTAAAACATACCAATAGTATTGTGTTATGGTGTCAAATCGGTGGCACGTTCTATTAAAACATACCAATAGTATTGTGTTATGGTGTCAAATCGGTGGCACGTTCTATTAAAACATACCAATAGTATTGTGTTATGGTGTCAAATCGGTGGCACGTTCTATTTAAACATACCAATAGTATTGTGTTATGGTGTCAAATCGGTGGCACATTCTATTAAAACATACCAATAGTATTGTGTTAAGGTGTCAAATCGGTGGCACGTTCTATTAAAAACATACCAATAGTATTGTGTTATGGTGTCAAATTGGTGGCACGTTCTATTAAAAAACATACCAATAGTATTGTGTTATGGTGTCAAATCGGTGGCACGTTCTATTAAAACATACCAGTAGTATTGTGTTATGGTGTCAAATCGGTGGCACGTTCTATTAAAACATACCAATAGTATTGTGTTATGGTGTCAAATCGGTGGCACGTTTTATTAAAACATACCAATAGTATTGTGTTATGGTGTCAAATCGGTGGCACGTTCTATTAAAACATACCAGTAGTATTGTGTTATGGTGTCAAATCGGTGGCACGTTCTATTAAAACATACCAATAGTATTGTGTTATGGTGTCAAATCGGTGGCACGTTCTATTAGTTATTGTGTCAAATCGGACCATGGAGCTTTAATAGAGGATCTTTAATGAGTTACACTTATTTTATAAATCTATTAACCGAGTCCACTAAATTATATTGAGCCGAGCTTTAGCGAGGCTCGAATCGAATTTAGTGGACGCAGTTAATAGATTTCGGATATAATTGCGACGAATTTGAAACCCATTTCATCAAATAATCACATTTAAGCAAGGAAAAATGATATAGAAACGACTGGGGTCAAATATCAATATTGACAACATGCTTCCAGTAAGAATTTAATGACTACTGAGTTTGCTGTGAATTAGAAATGTCCAGCCTCACTGCACCCTAAAGCTGGAAAATTTCCAACTGATATCAATGGCCATTTCAGTCAGAATATTAGACCGAAACTATTGAAATTGTTGTCTAAAAACAACAATTTGTTTTTCACTAAATACTGGTTGGAAAAGCAAACTATCAGAAAATGTTCACCCTATTTGTGGTCCGACATTTCCAACTGTTGAACGTTTTGGCCAATAATCAATTATGGCGAGAAACTCTCCCCCAAATCCCCCTGTTGCCTAGATCATGTCATGAATCTCTACTCTGGCTAACACCCGTAGATGTCATATTCCACCAGGATCAAAACTTTGGAACTTTTTGAAGTTTTGACAGGGAACCTTATAACGTCGAAAAATAACGCTGTGAATTAAGTCAATTTATGAGCGATTTTGCTTGGCGTTGCTTACAATTACTGATTTCCGTATTACAACCAAAGAGGAAGTACAGACACTTTCAAGAAAAAAATATGGTTCCATTTTAAATGTGTCTTTTCGTGTGGACAAAATTGTTCAACCACCATTATTGCCCATGTTTATCTCACAGTTATCACTAAATAACACAAAAACACATACTCTTGGACAGTCAAGAACAATGCCCCCCACCCCAGTTAGCTTATGCAACTCTAGACTTGCGAAATTACAGGACTTTAACTGGAAAAATTGCGAACAGAATAAACAGGTGCACTGATATCGATGACGCCTAAATGCATACAATGTCAACAAATTAAAGTGGGCAACGTTCTTGTACTGACGTCATATAAGTAGCATGTTGAGTTGCGCTTATCGTCATATCGTAGACATGTCTACGTTCATAAAACCGGAACTTCCTGTTAGGTTATTAACTTTGGTTAGATAACATGTTTCAAAATGTTACGGAGCGAGTTGATATCAGTCACACATATGACGTTTGGCGTAGAACCGCCATCACCACTTATTTTATTAACTTTTTTAAGCTGCACATATATTCATCCACAAGTAATACGTCGAAACTTATCACAAAACTAAATTAGAACGTTATTTAATATATAGGACGCAAAATTGGACGCTGATTATAAGAGACTATCATCGGAATTTTTGCCAGTAAAAATTCAAAATGTGCTAACACTTCTTGTTAAGAAAACGACAGTTCGCTTTCACAACCTTCTGTTGATGGTCGCAAGTATCCGATCTGATTATGTTCTGGTACAAAACACTCATATGTTGTGATAATTATTATTTCTAATCCGAAGGGAATCTTTGAAAGGTGAGAGCATGAACAAATATAACGAAAAAAATGTAAGTACTGACCTCGACGTAGAGAGAATTTAACAGAATGTCTACTATACATGTACGTCATCCAACAGAATGTCTACTATACATGTACGTCATCCAACAGAATGTCTACTATACATGTACGTCATCCAACAGAATGTCTACTATACATGTACGTCATCCAACAGAATGTCTACTAGACATGTACGTCATCCAATTCAATAGTGCGATATTCTTGTAGTGACGTCAAGAAAGTTCAAGTTGCGCAAATGATCCAAACTTGCACATTAATGGCATACCTATTAACGATGAGGCAAGCATACTCACACATTAGTGGACAATATACCATTCGACACAATGGCAGTGCAACCGCTCGTGTCGGTTTGAGATAAATAGGAGTGTGTTCACACAAAACGACACCAGGAGGGCACTGCAATTTCCTCTAACGAACAATGTGCCACTTTTCAGCACCGCAGGACGAAATGTTATTCTCTTGTCTCTTCATTGACTTTTTATTCGAAGTTCAAGATGGAATCGATTACCGGAAGTAAGCATTTTAACAGTGTGCCTAATGAATTGCCACTTCTGGTTTTATCGCGCGGACGAACTCAGACCACCGATACATTCCGCGCGGACTAACTCAGAGCACCGCTACATTCTATCAGTGTGCCTAATGAGCGGCCACTTCTTTGTTTTATCACGCAGACGAACTTAGACCAGCGACACATGGCAATAGGTCATTCGGTCAAGGTCACGCATATACAGTGTGTGAAGAGTGTGCGATAAGAAAAACAAGCCTCTGTGGACCTCATTCTGCTTAGGCCTCATCTTCTCTGGAAAGATTTTTATTATCAAATTTCTATTGAAACTTCTTCACATAGATTATATTTCTTTTTTAATTTAGTTTCTCTTTTTTCTCCTCAAATTGGCAGACGACACATTGCACAATATTTGTTCCCAATGGGTGTACATCACAATATTAACCATTTGGGAAGTTAAATCTGAGTCTATGTCTCCCAAAGCAGATGAGACCATGCAGAATGAGGTCCACAGAGGGTGATTTTGGTGATGCTGTCCCGCACAATGCTATCCCGCTGTGCGGGATAACATCACTAAAGCCACCCTCTGGGGACCTCATTCTGCAGATGACAGGAACACTAAACTCAGGCTTGTTTCCCAGTCACACTAAGCCCACATATGGACCAAGCTTTCCAGTCATATCCAAACTCAAGTCATTGTAATGATGGTGGGGTAACTTTATTGTTCATATCGCAATTACGAGAACCAAGGTACGAAACATTAACTTTATAAATATAAATCGATATCAATTTTAAACAGTATAACTTATTTACGAACTAATACAACATTCTGAAACCACGACACCTAGCCAATAAGGTCAACCTGCACCCCCCCCCCCCCCCCCCGATTATTACAAATAACCTTATTTTTATTGTTCCCTATGGTATCCAGATAAAGAATCCGGATTTCACCGAAAATTAAAGGTGGCCCTACTAGGTGCTAGAGCCATTTGAATCCAAGATGGCCGCCATTTCCTCTAATTCAGACCAGCTGTATTTAATCGTTGTAATAGATCGGTTGTTAGCAAAAGACACAGATAAAATGTATGCCATTTTGTTGGTATGATGTCCTTCTTCAAAATGACGGCAAATAATTCAAAATGGCCGCCGAAATATGACGTCATATGTACGAAAATAAGAAATTTAATTAATATTTCAACATATCTTCCATTTTTCTTCACATTAATCATTAGTAAATGGCAATGTTTTTGAGACAGTCACCAAGCGTGATATTATATCGTCATTTTAAGACATTTTGCCATTGATGAGAGTTCCGTAATAGATACAGAAAGAGGATTTGAAAAAGAGGGGTGAAATTTTCGATTTTTTTTGCAAGACGATTTTGATAGTCATTTTAACGACAAACCACACAAGCTGTTAATAGAATGTCAACAACTATGTGCTTTATTTTATTGGACGGATGTTTTACTTCAATGGGAATGAAATTGGTGTAGAAAATTTCCAAAATGGCCGCCGAAAATATGAAAAATGGTAAATATTGCCCCCTGGGTGTCCTGCAATGGCTTACAAGTTGTGGTTGATATATAAAATTGGCTAATCTGTAATATGAATCATACGTGACACGTAGTGGAGCAACCACACATGCTGTATCCCGAATTTGCTTTTCATCACCAACGCAGGTCCCGTCATAAAATAATTAATGCTGCACCAGCACAGCTGCCGTCATGAAATGGTTAATGCTGCACCAATGCAGCTCCCATCACGGAAGGGTTAATGCTGGACCAGCACAGCTACCCGTCATGAAAAGGTTAAGTTAATGCCGCACCAGCACAGATCCCATCATAAAATAGTTAATGCTGCACCAACGCAGCTCCCGTCATGAAATAATTAATGCTGCACCAGCACAGCTCCCGTCATGAAAGGGTTAATACTGCACCAACACAGCTCCCGTCATAAAAAGGTTAATGCTGCACCAGCACAGCTCCCATCATGAAAGAATTCATGCTGCCCAACGCAACTCCCGTCATGAAAGAATTAATGCTGCCCCAACGCAGCTCCCGTCATGAAAGAATTAATGCTGCACCAGCACAGTTCCCGTCACCAAAGGGTTAACGCTGTACCAGCGCAGCTCCCATTATGAAAGGGTTAATGCTGCACCAACGCAGCTCCCATCATCAAATAACTAATGCTGCACCAACGCAGCTCCCGTCATGAAATAATTAATGCTGCTCCAGCGCAGCTCCCATCATCAAATAATTAATGCTGCACCAACGCAGCCCCCGTCATGATAGAGTAATGCTGCACCAAGTTGCCACCAATGTAGCTGCCATAATCAAATAATTAATGCTGCACTAACGCAGCTCCCGTTATGAAAGAGTTAATGCTGCACCAACGCAGCTCCCAAAATCAAATAATTAATGCTGCACTAACGCAGCCCCCGTCATGAAATAGTTAATGCTGCACCAACGCAGCTCCCATTATCAAATAATTAACGCTGCACCAACGCAGCTCCCATCATGAAATGTATTAATACTGCACCAGCGCAGCTCCCGTCATAAAAAGAGATAATGCTGCACCAATGCAGCTCCCATCATCAAATAATTAATGCTGCACCAACGCAGCTCCCGTCATGAAATAATTAATGCTGCACCAGCGCAGCTCCCGTCATGAAATAGTTAATGCTGCACCAACGCAGATCACGTCATCAAATAATTAATGATGCACCAACGCAGCTCCCGTCATGAAATAATTAATGCTGCACCAGCTCAGCTCCCGTCATGAACGAGTTAATGCTGCTCCAACGCAGCTCCCGTCTTCAAATAATTAATGCTGCACCAGCGCAGCTCCCGTCACGAGAGAGTTAATGCTGCACAAACGAAGTTCCCATCGTCAAATCATTAATGCTGCACCAACGCAGCTCCCGTCATGAAAGAGTTAATGCTGCATCAACGCAGCTCCCATCATCAAATAATTAATGCTGCACCACGCAGCTCCCGTCATGAAATAGTTAATGCTGCACCAACGCAGCTCCCGTCATGAATGGGTTAATGCTGCACCAACGCAGCTCCCGTCATGACAAAATTAATGCTGCACCAGCGCAGCTCCCGCCATGAAATAGTTAATGCTGCACCAACGCGGGCTCCCATCATCAAATAATTAATGCTGCACCAACGCAGCTCCCTTCATGAAACAATTAATGCTGCACCAGCGCAGCTCCCGTCATGAAAGAGTTAATGCTGCACCAACGCAGCTCCCATCATCAAATATTTAATGCTGCACCAACGCAGCTCCCTTCATGAAATAACTAATGCTGCAACAACGCAACTACCGTCATAGTCCCACCATGGAAGGGTTAATGCTGGACCAGCACAGCTACCCGTCATGAAAGGGTTAATGCTGCACCAGCACAGATCCCATCATAAAATAGTGAATGCTGCACCAACGCAGCTCCCGTCGTGAAATAATTAATGCTGCACCAGCGTAGCTCCCGTCATGAATTAGTTAATGCTGCACCAACGCAGCTCCCGTCATTAAATAATTAATGCTGCACCAGCACAGATCCCGTCATGAAAGAATTAATGCTGCATCAGCGCAGCTCCCGTCATGAAAGGGTTAATACCAACACAGCTCCCATTCATAAAAAAGGTTAATGCTGCACCAGCACAGCTCCCATCATGAAATAATTAATGCTGCCCAACGCAGTTCCAGTCATGAAAGAATTAATGCTGCCCCAACGCAGCTCCCATCATCAAATAACTAATACTGCACCAACGCAGCTCCCGTCGTAAAATAATTATTGCTGCACCAGCGCAGCTCCCATGAGCAAATAATTAATGCTGCACCAACGCAGCTCCCGTCATGAAAGAGTTAATGCTGCCCCAACGCAGCTCCCATAATCAAATAATTAATGCTGCACTAACGCAGCTCCCGCCATGAAAGAGTTAATGCTGCACCAACGCAGCTCCCATAATCAAATAATTAATGCTGCACTAACGCAGCTCCCGTCATGAAAGAGTTAAGGCTGCACCAACGCAGCTCCCATCATCAAATAATTAACGCTGCACCAACGAAACTCCCGTCATGAAATGTATTAATACTGCACCAACGCAGCTCCCGTCATGACAGAGTCAATGCTGCACCAATGCAGCTCCCTTCGTGAAATGATTAATGCTGCACCAACGCAGCCCCGTCCTGAAATAATTAATGGTGCACCAGCGCAGCTCCCGTCATGAAATAGTTAATGCTGCACCAACGCAGCTCCCGTCATGAAATAGTTAATGCTGCACCAACGCAGCTCCCGTCATGAAAGAGTTAATGCTGCACTAATGCAGCTCCCATCATCAAATAATTAATGCTGCACCAACGCAGCTCCCGTCATGAAATAATTAATGCTGCACCACTGCAGCACCAGCTCAGCTCCCGTCATGAAAGAGTTAATGCTGCACCTACGCAGCTCCCGTCATCAAATAATTAATGCTGCACCAGCGCAGCTCCCGTCATGAGAGAGTTAATGCTGCACCAACGCGTAGCTCCAATCATCAACGCAGCTCCCGTCATGAAATAATTAATGCTGCACCAGCGCAGCTCCCGCCATGAAATAGTTAATGCTGCACCAACTCGGGCTCCCATCATCAAATAATTAATTCTGCACCAACGCAGCTCCCTTCATGAAATAATTAATGCTGCACCAGCGCAGCTCCCGTCATGAAAGAGTTAATTCTGCACCAACGCAGCTCCCATCATCAAATATTTAATGCTGCACCAACGCAGCTCCCTTCATGAAATAACTAATCCTGCACCAACTCAACTACCGTCATGGAAGGGTTAATGCTGCTCCAGCACAGCTCCCCGTCATGAAAGGGTTAATGCTGCCCAGCAGAGCTCCCGTCGTGAAATGGTTAATGCTGCACCAGCACAGCTCCCGTAATAAAAACAGTAATGCTGCACTAGCGCGTCTCCCATCGTGAAAGGGTTAATGTTGCACCTACGAAGCCAACATGACGTAAATGACGTCATGAGCCGTGGCATTTCATATCTCGTTGTTCCACTTCCGATTCCGCAATTTTAAACAGTTGCTAATCGGAAGTCACGTGTCAATTTCGCAAAATAGCATACACTCTTTCCTGAAAATCGTTCCATCGTATAGAAATATTAATAGAAAAATTATATGACGTCATCATTCACACACGCCTTAGGTATAAACACCCACCGGGGTGGTTGCTATTATATACATTGAATACTAACATGTCTGATGCACCATGGATCATTATTTGGATTGTCACCACTGACATCACCAGAAATATTGACATAAATATCGGCAAAAATTAACTTTTCAGGGTTGGACAATTGTTTTAAGTAAAATGCAACTATCATTGGTATCAAAGGTATTTATTGTTTTAGTCTATCTTAAATGTGTCACACTACGGTGTTTATATACCAAATTGCTCAAGATGGCTTCCAAAATGGCAACCAAATTTGTAAAAAGTAAATTTTTTACATATATCCCGAACATTATTCTCTGCGTTATCCGACAAGGTAGTAAATTGTGACTCACTTGGTTATTATACGTGTTAGTTAATTAACTGACAACTAAGTTCTATTATGTTTGTCCCAGTTCCGTATGGGGCATGACAAATTCATTTTAAAGTTGCAGTATGGAATTTTGCGGAGAACCTCTTTTGTGATTCTTGCCATATTATTGAAAGGAAATGGGCAGAACTTTGAAACGGAACTGAGATGAACCATAATATGCGGCTATTCTGGTCCATTATGATAAAACATATCAACTGGATACAGGGTGGATGCCACTATGGTAGCCAGGGAGTTACTATGTGATCATAGGTGAGGTGAATAGGTATACAGGGAGTTACTGTATGGTCACGAATTATAAATTATATAATGGACACATCTAGAGACGTACATCCGATAGGAGATTCGTCGGCTTTTCAAAGAGACTGGTATTAACTTAGCGAGCGTCTCAGAATGCCAAACAAGTCATTTCAGGTGATGCAAATAAACGCGCAATCGAGATAGGTTTTTTTCCTAATATCTACGGGAAGAAGTTCTTATTTAAACAACATCTCCAGTTTATATTGGAATTGAATTAAAGGGACCCAATGCGTTCGTGGTGTGTAACTGTTTACAAACATTATACTGTGTCGTCTGCATTGTTTTTCAATTTTCTAAACATTGAAACTAAACGTTCCCATGTTTTGAATTAATGGAGTATGATATTTTTCGCGCGTTTTCTAGTATTAGCGCGAAAAAATCGTATTCACAGTCCGTGACATAAGTAGTTAATTAAGGTAGTAGCCAATGAGAAACCGTGAGTCAGCAGGAGGAGATTAATTAGCTAGGAGTGTCAAGTCACTCTAGCCTATTCTTTCGTCGGGTAAACTTACGAAATGTTCAATATGCATATATATTTAACGTCAAGAAGACATATTGATACATACAATTATTGTACAAGACAAATTCATGGGTAATAAAAACTTTTTTGTCAGTATACATACACTGAAATAATGGGTTTCATAATTATATCATATGGAAGTTTAGATTCAAGTTTGATGCATGTTTTGTTGCTGTAATGCTATATTATCCAATGAGAGTGAATTTTCGACATTGAAACTGCGAACAGAATGGTTTTCGGAAAACAGGTTTCCATCATTTTTTCCATAAGAAACAAGGGGTTTGGTGGCTTTTCCTGTAGGACTGCGCAGTATGGATATCATTATAGCTATGTATCAGAAATGTTCATATATGTTATTGTAAAAAATCAATACTGCTCCAAAATAAACGCCGACGCCAGATAGACCCGGCTCAGTTGCAATGCTAGTTATGTTATCATTATGGTAGAATTGTGAATAATGACCTCGTACAGACGTAGCAATGCAGAGTAGATACCCCTGCCGTGATCTCATCCATGACTCGCAGTCCCCGTCTCAATGAATATTCCATAATCTAAATATCAACCGTGGTCGACCTCGCGATTGATTTTGGTGCGTGTTTCGTTGTACTCAAGTCGCGTAACGACAAGTCAATTAAGATTGTACAATCAAGCTACACGAACAGTATAGATCGAGGGTTGAACTAACATGAACGCACAAAAGCAAAAGTCTCCATTTAACAAACGCCTTTTCGATTTTCTTATAAACACAGCACTGGCAATTGTTTGTCGTGTGTTATACAGAGCACTCGCAATTGTTATCCACCTTGTAATCTACTCGTTGAACGAATCGACTCAATTCAGCAACAATGAGACTTGAGAGTTGAACTTATTCCGTGCATACACACCAGAAGAATGGTAATATTTAAAGATGGATATCTCTTCATATAACAATTTCGAAATAGTGTCGTGGGTATACAATAATAAATATGAATTGAAGACCCATGTCCGGAAACGCTTCTATCAATTATTATTGATTTTATTTCGATTATTTTATTATAAAATGAATTGATTCGATGGGACACTTTATTGTTCTATTTTAGAACAGACAATTCAGGCGATACCATATAGCGATAAACATGTAGATCATTATGGTGTTACCATGGGAACGCCAAATGTCCACGACTGATTGTTTGTATTATTTGATTACATAGTTTATTGTTTTATGGTGCCCATATTCAGAATGAGCAATGGGTGATGCCACAGTGTCCTGGGCCCACAAGCAAGGTACCCTGCCTTGCCATATGATATATACATAGGCGGCGACATAACAAACGGCACGGCATCGGAAAGATATCGCGGGAATTCGGCCATTTTCGGAAAAGTTCGTTACTTCCCATTGATGACGAACATGCTACAATTATACAACTGGAACGCGGCCAATTTGAATTTTCGGACAGGTTCTATGCCTCCCAGTTTTGACGGACATACCACAACTATGATTCTTCGGTCCAAAAGATCATTATTGATTGATATAACCTATACATAGTCCGGGGAATTTTGTGATATGCATATAATACTAAAATATCAGCCACGGAGATATAAACGTAGCTGTTATGATAACGCGGGAATCTGTAAACTATAGTAATTCGTGCGGCAGCTGAGATCTCGGTGGATTCCGATACCTCTCGCTGACAACAACGGCACCTCCGATGATTATATAAACAAAATAACCTGGCCACGACTGCGTATGGGATTAAAAGTTGCACATTTTGTGCTTTGTAAGCAATTCATGAGATTCAGGGTTCTCTACAATTTTATTTATACTATTTTTATTTTTGACTGGCTAAAACTGCTCTGACGGCAGACTGTCTGTTCATCATTAGCGGAATGTAAGCTTCCGGTGAGCAAGGCAGGGTACCTTGTTTGTGGGCCCAGGACACTGTGGCATCACCAATTGCTCATTCTGAATATGGGCACCATAAAACATATAGCGATAAACATGTAGATCATTATGGTGTTCCCATGGGAACGCCAAATGTCCACGACTAATTGTTTGTATTATTTTATTACATAGTTACAAGCGATAATTAGTATAACGTTTATTTCTGACAAAACTACACGAAACAATGGCTGCGGACACACGTACCACAGAAGCGATGGCATAGTAGGTGTGACAATTTATTATGGTGGAGTTTGGTGACAATTGGTCCGTCATAATTCTGTGCCATAGCTATCCATGCTGTCGCCCGCCGATTTTCCGCACACTGAGTCGACTGGATAAATTAACCATTGCTTTTCACAAAGGTTGATCTCTACTCATTACGTTTTGCTAAATTGTATTCACGACGATATATATAATTGCACGATAGATCGTGCAAAATTTTGTTTGACCGCGGCCTGGTGGTTATTCCTCATTGACTCACATATCATTATTGTGGTAGTTTTTTTTTATATCATCTCAATGCATGCATGTTTATCTGCTTATATTAATTTCATTAGTAAGAACAATCATGGCTGTTGAGATGGGTCATTCATTAAGTTATCAAGTGAACTTGTGTCTTAGCATGCAAAATATAACACTGCGTGTTGAGTAAAGATCAACATCGACAAGGCATTCAGGTAGATACATCCTTGACTTGAAAGATCGACCGTCGCTGGTAGAGCTTGGTAAACTCATTGTGCGAATGTGCAGAGGGCGACATGGATTGGTATGGCATATTAATTATGACAACAAATTATCACCAAACTCCACCAAATAAATTGTCACACCTACTATGCCATCGCTACTGTGGTACGTGTGTCCGCAGCCAATCTCTGGTCTCTTTTATCAGTAACCACTAGTGTTCATCAGCTAAACACCCACACGTTTTAGACTAGAAACTATAGCACATGTTTGCAAAGAGATAGACCATCTTTAATATATCGTGGTGATGGTGCACGTGATATCACGCTATGTATTGAACCCCCCCACTCACGTGCGTCATAGTGGTGTTATATAAGCCATATGTGTCATCATGGTGCGATCACCGTTTCGCTTCTATTCTTCCGGCTGCCACCACATCAATAGCGAAAAAGGACAGACCGCGAGGTTGCTGGACATTTCTATTTAGACTAGAACGATTTATCTAAAGCGAGTATGTCATAACAGCACTATTGGATAGAAGATTCCACCACAGTGGCACAGTCATACAGAATAAGCCATAGTTTTAAGTCGCGGCAATATTGGATCAACCCAGCTCCGTTCCGAGCATTCAGTGCTACATGTCAAAGTTATGGAGGTGAAATCAATATATGGAGCTTTTGAATATATCCATATATGGATTTCATAAGTATTCAAAAGGTAAAATGTCCAATATTGAATGGGCATTCCCATGAAAATTTCAGCAGCAAAAAATACAGAGTTGCAAATATTTCTGGGTGCGACATTATGCGGTCTTGAAAACAATACATATTTATCTGGCGTGTCATCTTGCAGTGTGTTCCGTTGGGAGGTTGGTGTATTTATTTTTAATTTAAATTAATTTGAAAAATGTAGGTCAAGTGTTATAATTCTAGAAACAAGTTCTAAAAAAATAAATATATATAGCATAAATTGACCATTTAACAAGCCCAGCCACCAATTAAAATATTATGTATGTTTAATCGTAAAGCTGCTTTGTTTCAAGACAACTGCTTCATGTGTAATATTTTCATAGATATCCCCATCCAAGATAGATATCCCCATCCAATATATATATAACCCCATCCAAGACCAGTGTTCGCGCTGGACCGAAAAAAACTTTAGCCAAAAGTTTAGCCAAATGAAAATTTTATTAGCCAAATGAAAAAAACTTTAGCCAAATGTTTTTTGGCCAAATTAAAAACAACTTTGGCCAAATTAAATCTTCGTTTTCTGGTCGGTTCACAATTAATGACTAAAACGTAAAATCTAACAGACAAAGGTAAAATACACAATAGTTTAAATAATTTTGATGAACTACAAGTATTTTTATAAATATCATTTATTAAAAATTTATTAATCTTTATGTGAAAGAGTGATTTGGGGGGGGGGGGGGGGGTAATCCGGTATTGTCCTTCTTAATGTCATTATTTTTTTGTTTTATATCAATATCTATTTTTAAATCATTAAATTGTTATCCTTGCGAAAATATCTAAGTGACATCTGGAAACTAATAACTTAATATTGTTACGCCATTATCAAATTACAATCTGTCATAAAAGCATGCATATTATTTTGACTGTATCGGTATTGACGACAAATAGCCACAAAATATCTGGCGTGATTCACATTTGGCTGATTAAGCTATTGTCTTACACTTGGTGCTCATAAACATCGACCGTCATAAATACAATGTCATCATAAACATGCATTGTGCAGGCGCGCCGTGAGTGACCAGACAGACAATGGGCTGACTGGGGGATTAGGGGATTAAATGTAAAAATTAATAATGACCTTTTGCTGCTTCGTGCAGAGTGACGAAATCTTTCTCCAGATTAAAACAGCCTGCACATGTTACGAACAAATTGCTTGTATACCGGCGTCAATGCACTTTACAAAACATTGCTTTCTTCACATTGTCATAATTCAACCACGGTCGGTTTAATGTCCATGCGTCTTTGTTTGTCCGTCTTGTGAAAACTAAAGATGATTGCATATCACTTTATGATCGATTGGTTGATAGAGTTGTCGATCGGGTTTCCCTTTGTACGATATTTCATAAGTACGACAATAATGAAATGCTTTCGTCACCTAACTTCGTCTTGAATGTCGATCTATTGAGCGCTTTTATTAATTAGCTTTCTGGCTCCATGCTATCAGTCTCCATTTGGGTTCAAAAAAAGTTTTAGCCAAAAGTTTAGCCAAATGAAATTTTTATTAGCCAAATACGAAAAAGATTAGCCATTGGCTAATTTGGCTACCGACAGCGCGAACACTGTCCAAGACAGATATCCCCATCCAAGATATATATCCCCATCCAACATAGATATCCACATACAACATAGGTATCCCAACCGAACATAGATATCCCCATCCAACATATATATCCCCACCCAACATAGATATCCCCATCCAACATAAATATTCCCATCCAACATAGATATCCCCATCCAACATAGATATCCCCATCCAACATATATCCCCACCAACATAGAAATCCCCATCCAACATATATATCCCCACCCAACATAGATATATCCACCCAACATAGATATCCCCACCCAACATAGATATCCCCACCCAACATAGATATCCCCATCAAACATAGATATCCCCACATCCAACATAGATATCACCATCCAACATAGATATCTCCATCCAACATAGATATCCCCATCCAACATAGATATCCCCATCCAACATAGATATCCCCACCCAGCATAGATATCTCCATCCAACATAGATATCCCCATCAAACATAGATATCCCCACATCCAACACAGATATCACCATCCAACATAGATATCCCCACCAACATAGATATCCCCATCCAACATAGATATCCCCATCCAACATAGATATCCCCACCCAACATAGATATCCCCATCCAATATAGATATCCCCATCCAACATATTATCCCCATCCAACATAGATATCCCCATCCAACATAGATATCCCCATCCAACATAGATACCCACATCCAACATATATATCCCAACCCAACACAGATATCCCCATCCAACATATATATCCCCATCCAACATATATATCCCCATCCAACATAGATACCCAAATCCAACATATATATCCCCACCCAACATAGATATCCCCACCCAACATAGATATCTCCATCCAACATAGATATCCCCATCAAACATATATATCCCCACATTCAACATAGATATCACCATCCAACATAGATATCCCCGCCAACATAGATATCCCCATCCAACATAGATATCCCCATCCAACATAGATATCCCCACCCAACATAGATTTCCCCATCCAACATAGATATCCCCATCCAACATAGATATCCCCATCCAACATAGATATCCACATCCAACATAGATATCCCCACCCAACATATATATTCCCATCCAACATAGATATCCCCATCCGACATAGATATCCCCATCCAACATAGATATCCACATCCAACATATATATCCCCACCCAACATAGATATCCCCATCCAACATATATATCCCCACCCAACATAGATATCCCCATCCAACATAGATATCCGCATCCAACATAGATATCCCCATCCAACATATATATCCCCATCCAACATATATATCCCCACCCAACATAGATATCCCCACCCAACATAGATATCCTCATCCCATATAGATATCCCCACCCAACATAGATATCCCCACCGACATAGATATCCCCATCCGACATAGATATCCCCATCCAACATAGATATCCACATCCAACATATATATCCCCACCCAACATAGATATCCACATCCAACATATATATCCCCACCCAACATAGATATCCCCATCCAACATATATATCCCCACCCAACATAGATATCCCCATCCAACATAGATATCCGCATCCAACATAGATATCCGCATCCAACATAGATATCCGCATCCAACATAGATATCCCCATCCAACATAGATATCCCCATCCAACATAGATATCCCCATCCAACATAGATATCCTCATCCAATATAGATATCCCCACCCAACATAGATATCCCCACCCAACATAGATATCCCCATCCAACATAGATATCCTCATCCAACATAGATATCCCCATCCAACATAGATATCCTCATCCAATATAGATATCCCCACCCAACATAGATATCCCCACCCAACATAGATATGCCCATCCAACATAGATATCCCCACCCAACATAGATATCCCCATCCAACATAGATATCCCCATCCAACATAGATATCCTCATCCAATATAGATATCCCCACCCAACATAGATATCCCCACCCAACATAGATATGCCCATCCAACATAGATATGCCCATACAACATATATATCCCCATCCAACATAGATATCCCCATACAACATAGATATCCCCACCCAACATAGATATCCCCATCCAACATAGATATCCCCATCCAACATAGATATCCCCATCTAACATAGATACCCCCATCCAACATAGATATCCCCATCCAACATAGATATCCCCATCTAACATAGATACCCCCATCCAACATATATATCCCCACCCAACATAGATATGCCCATTCAACATAGATATGCCCATCCAACATAGATATCCCCATCCAACATAGATATCCCCATACAACATAGATATCCCCACCCAACATAGATACCCCCATCCAACATAGATATCCCCATCCAACATATATATCCCAATCTAACATAGATACCCCCATCCAACATAGATATCCCCATCCAACATAGATATCCCCATCTAACATAGATACCCCCATCCAACATATATATCCCCACCCAACATAGATAACCCCATCCAACATAGATATCCCCATCCAACATATATATTCCCATCCAACATAGATATCCCCACCCAACATAGATATCCCCATCCAACATAGATATCCCCATCCAACATATATATCCCCATCCAACATAAATATCCCCATCTAACATTGATATCCCCATCCAACATATATATCCCCATCCAACATAGATATCCCCATCTAACATTGATATCCCCATCCAACATATATATCCCCATCCAACATAGATATCCCCATCTAACATAGATACCCCCATCCAACATAGATATCCCCATCCAACATAGATACCCCCACCCAACATTGATCATTTGACCTTCTCTGTATTCCTTATGACGAGAGTTATACCATCTTGGGCTTCGAGCAGTCGCAACCTGCGCATACATAAGTTCAATCCTCTTTCAGTCAAAGCGATATATGTGACCCGCCATATCAAATCCAGTCGTAAGTCGGGATTTGTTTTACCCTGTGCCAATGCATTCTCTTATATATGCGAGTCGACCATAGGTCGACTCGCATATATAAGAGAATGCATTGGCCTAACAATTTTTTATCATTTTTTTAAATAAATGTTTCTTACAATTTTTAGGACATAAAATAAAAAAACATCCATTACCCTGCAGGGAGCCCCACACATATGTAGAATCATATATAAGAGTGCCGTCTGCTCATGTTTGTCTGGGGCTCTCTATGGGTCAAATTATAAAATTGTTAAAGAATACAAGAAAAAAATATTAAAATTGTACAAAATTGTTAGGCCAATGCATTCTCTTATATATGGTCGACTCGCATATATAAGAGAATGCATTGGCACAGGGTAAAAAAATCCCGACTTACGACTGGATTTGATATCGCGGGTCACATATATAATGTCCAAGCCTATACACTGTCCATTAAACTATGTAAAAAAATGGAGGTAATTTACCTTTCCTTAAAGGAATTACCTTGTGAATTATTTTTTTTTCTTCATAATACTAATTATAGATAATATTGATTACCTATTTCGCCTAGATAATTCAATATTCGGTAAATAATATTGATATAACATTAACAAATCCCGAACATTGCCGACTTGTTCGGCAAGCGCGCGGACACATGACCACCAGCTTATCACCGCGGTCACATGACTATATCATACCATATCATAACTACCACGTGTTGTCCCAACAGGGTGCGAGTTGACAGTCAGAAATAATTGACTAATTCGGGTAATCCGAGGCGGCGTGAGACAAAACACAAAACAGATCGTCCCTATTTATGTGACAAAGCATTTACTCGACCAGATCATTGACATTACATGAGATGATTCATACAGGAGATAGCCCGTATCGATGTGATTTATGTAACACACAATTATATAGGAGATCGTCTGTATCAGTGTGATTTATATGACAAATAATTTACCCACGTAGTCAACTGACCGTGCATAATATATCACATCCTATAACAATGTTTATCACATAATTTGGCCATAAAAGCAGTTTAATAATTATCGGTAATAGACACGTTTAATATCAGCGCGTGCGATGACGTCACGGCGTTCTTCAAATAACTTGCGATCGCTGTAGTTTATAATTGTTGTTTTCGATGAATATTTCGCGTTGCTTCGGGTTTATTTGATCATGTGATAAAAGGTATCTCACACTCGTCCTATTTTATACGTAATTTATCAACCTCGTCATCTAAATTCTATTTGAGCCTCGGTAAACCTCGGCTCAAATCGAATTTAATGAACTCGGTTGATAAATTCCGTATAAAATAGAAACTCATGTGAGATCCTCTATTTATCATTTTGTGTTATATTCTTTAAAAATGTACGGATGATTTATCGTTCAATGAATGCATTAAGTGAACAAATTGTGTCTATAATATTAACGACATTGACGTGGTAACGCAGCTGACGGCATTAAAACTGTTTGCAAAAATAATGATTCTACATGGAAAACACAATATCCAACCTCATAACTACAACAGGCACGATTTGGGAGTCCCCACAGCTTGACGACTTACGGAAAGGGGTAAATTAAAGTCGTCAGGGCAAACGACATTGAGTCGTCAGTCTACATGGTTTTAACCCTTTACCCAACAAAACGGCCAAAACCGGCCAAATAAAGCTTCAACAGCCTAAAATATCTTCGGTCTGTCTCAATAGAACCATACAAATATGGATATCATTGGAACCGGCTCATTGACCACATTGTAGTAGTTACAGTTATGCCCTGTGCCAATGCATTCTCTTATATATGCGAGTCGACCATAGGTCGCCTCGCATATATAAAAGAATGCATTGGCCTAAAAACAATCTTTTTAAAACACTTTTTACCATTTTTTCTTACATTCTTTAACAATTTTATAATTTTTAATGTGTTAAGCCAATGCATTATCTTATATATGCGAGGTGACCTATGGTCGACTCGCATATATAAGATAATGCATTGGCACAGGGCCCTTCTGTTGGGTAAAGGGTTAAACAGTTGCATTAGAAGACACAAATAACGATAGCTATATTGGACATGGCAATAATTTGTCACAGTTGGTAGTAACGGGTACGTAGGGTGCATGGGTTTAACCTGTTTTCTCTAAAGCGGGTTCGTCAGCTGACAGCAACGGCATAATCGATGCGAGGTGTACAGGGCGATATGCGCGCATCACACCATGACATGACATGATCTAACGGACGCAGCACATAAAAGAACGTTCAGACTTCTTGATGATGAACATTATGAATATTTAATTCTCATTTTCCGTTCATAAGCTATAATCGAAACGAAACACTGCAGCGGTAGTTTGTGTAAGACATATATATACTATGCAAGTATTGTCTCAGTGTATTTACGCCGATAGTTTAATACCAAATGTTCTATGCGCCTACCGATTCTTCAGTTCAAGAACCGAGGGTATTTGTATCACATCATTAATATTTAAAATAGCGCGATTGCCTACTATGCGTAAGTTTCCAAAGAGTAATAACCAACTGTTTCGAACTTATGATAATTATGTTATCTCTTTTGCACGTACATCGAACAGATGTCTTTGCTATGTTTTCGAATATGACCGACATTAAATAATTCTTTGGCAACCCAGTGTCATGTATATATAGCAACAACGTGTAGACAGTATAGCAATGTCCTTCCCAGGTCGGGTTCGCCTGAACCTAACCCTTGGTAGTTATGCCCATGTTTGGGTGTGCATATCTATACCCTTCAGTTGTGTTAATTGTTTTCTGATTAAAATCACCTACTATATTGGGGCAGTATACATGTACATGGTATATCATTCATGTAAGAATACATGGAACTACACATCCCCCAATTCTCCATATGTGTTAACGGTTACGGTATTCGTACACGAAGGACACACCCCTTTGGTCATCTGGATGCATTTGGGGATATTGAGCACCCCGGCACACCCTAAATCTAGTTGGATGAACCTGGTATACAACTCGTTGGGTGCGAATTTGTTGTGTACTTATTATCCAACAGTTTAGTACGATGTACACAACTGATTGGGCGAACTGTCTTCTGTGGTATTACTTTCATACCACGTTGGATAAAACCGCCACGTGACCGGGTCATCCAATAGCAGCGCGTTTCCGGTGCGGGCGAGCATGCGATGTTTGGCTCCAAATATTTCAAAACAAGATGGATGACTGCGTGAAAAAACTCCCGAGCGACTGGAAAATGGGACAAGACGTCGTGGATAGCTTTGCCGGTATAGTATACCTTTGTTATAATTATTCTTTGTACGATATACTGATTATGTAGGCTTTATTTTTTGAGTGTATATTTATTTATGTTTGCCAAATTTTGAAGTTTACAAATTTACACAACTGCTGAACGTACTAATTTGACTAAAGTAGTACACTCATACACTCATCATAAAGCCTACATAATCAGTGTATCGTACAAAGAATACTTATAACAAAGGCATACTATACCGACAAAGCTATCCACGACATATTGCCCCATTTTACTTTCCAATCAACGTTGGGTAAATCAACAATCAACAAATGTCATCCAACTCTACCCAACACCCAACGGTTCAATAAACGTAGATAGGTGCTGTGGGCAATTAACGCTGATTGAGTATTGTGTGAAATTTCACCCAACACGTTGTGTAATTAACAAACAACCGTCGGTAGTAAATATATATGCAACGTTGTGTAAAAGTGTATCTAACAAAATTGTCATGCAACTTTTCACACAACGTAGATAGGTTGATTGACTGTTGGATAACTTTTTATCCAACTAGATTTAGGGTGCATATTTAGTGTATTCCAACCTATACATGTACATGTATATACATGTACATGATGTGGTATTAATAATCTGATTCCTGTAGGCTAATATATTAAATTCCTATGGAACATGGGTGCGGCTACATTGTATCCATGCGTGGGTGGGGTGGCCACCTTGTCATTTCCATCTGCTGCACTCCCTTAACCTTATCTAAATCCAAGGTTCACGAAAATCAAATTGGGCGCCTCCTCCTTGCGTTGGAACTTTCCAGGTATTGGACATTTGAAACCTGACACCCCCCCCCCCCCCAATGATTGGAAGATTTGGACTAAATATAGAAAAAATAGGCTAAGATTTGTCTAAAAATAACAAATTCTCACTAAATATGGCTTGAAAAATCAAACAATGAGAAACTAATTCTAGCTATATATATGTGGTATAACATTTCCAACAAATATGTAAGACATAAATATCCAACTGTTGAATTTCTTTACCAACCCCCTCTATCGCCTGGTCCCTGTTTTGGGAATTAAACGAAATTCGGAGATGAATGTTTCGAAAATTCATTATCAAAGTAATGAACACCCGCAAGTGTGTTTCTAAAACGTAGGCTGCCAATTGGCATCTATGCTAATATTACCCCCACATATAATATAGCATGCATATGTCCGAACACCACGTGTGTCTTTGATTGATTTAGAGGTTGGCATCGGTCCGTTTCCGGGTTTGTCAAATTCGATTATCGCGCGGCAACTTTAATTCACAACTTCGACGTCTTTTGGAGATCATGGCGGAAGGTGAGGTTCGACGTCTTTTGGAGATCATGGCGGAAGGTGAGGTTCTTAGTGACGCTGCGACACAGGAAGCAATGGTGTCATGTTTCAGCCACATCATTCTAGTGGATGCATGGTGTCATGTTTCAGCCACATATTGTTTCGCTTCCTTCGTTTGTTTGTCTTTTTTTTTTCGCTTGCTTCGCGAAGCAAGCGAAATAATCACAATTAAAATCAAACGAAGCAAGCGAAAAAATCAAACGACGAAAGCGAAAAAACATCATTGTTATTTCGCTTGCTTTGTTTGTTTGATTTTTTCGCTTCTTTCGGTTCCTTCGTGTGACATTTAGTTGTTTTTGTTCGCTTTCAGCGGTTCCTTCGATTGCTTTGCGAAGTATCCGAAGCAAGCGAAGGAACAGCTGAAAGCCAACAACAACGACCAAACAAAAGTTTTTCTTGGTTCTTGGTTGTTGTTGTTGTTGTTTTGTTTTGGAGGTTCGTCCACTTGATTCGGATTTCGGATACATCGCGAAGCATGCGAATGAATCGCCGAAAACGAAAAAAAACAAACAAACGAAGCAAGCGAAATAACAATGAAGTTTTTTCGTATTGGTCGTTTGATGTTTTCGTTTCCTTCCGTTCCTTCGTGCGACATTTAGTTGTTTTTTCGCTTTCAGCAGTTCCTTCGCTTGCTTCGCGAAGTATTCGAAGCAATCGAAGGAACAGCCGAAATCCAACAACAACAAACAAGACAAAAGTTCTTCTTGGTTCTTGTTTTGGGTTTTCGGCGGTTCGTTCACTTGCTTTGGATACTTGGTTTAAACAATATTTAATTTGAACTAATACAGAACATAATTACATACAATAAATACAAAACATATAAAACAATTTAGTGTTCAAAAGAGGATTGGGCAACAAGCTTGGGGGCTTTTGTTAAGTCCTATCCTCGGATACTTCGCGAAGAAACCGCCGAAAACGAGAAACCAAACGAAGCAAGCGAAATAAGAATAACGTTTTTTCGCTGTCGTCATCTGAATTGTTTGCTTGCTTCGTTTGCTGTTTTCGATTCCTTCGGATCCGAAATAATTGAGATTATTTCGCCTCGAAGAAACCGAGGCAAGCGAAAAAACAACAGACAAAGGAAGCGAAATAAGTAACAGGACACAATAGGAAGCCAAGGAACCGCACATTGAAGGTAATTGAGATGTTTCCGTCGAAGATGCAACAAATCGCCCTTCCAGTGTGCTTTAACCCTTTACCCAACAAAACGGCCAAATAAAACTTCAACAGCCTAAAATATCTTCGGTCTGTCTCAATAACACCATACAAATATGGATATCATTGGAACCGGTTCATTGACCACATTGTGATGGTTACAGTTATGCCCTGTGCCAATGCATTCTCTGATATATGCGAGTCGACCATAGGTCGCCTCGCATATATAAGAGAATGCATTTGCCTAAAAAAAAATCTTTTAACACTTTTTACCATTTTTTCTTACATTCTTTAACAATTTTATAATGTTTTCTTACATTTTTTAACAATTTTTATAATAGTTTTCTACATTCTTTGACAATTTTATCATTTTTAATATGTTAAGCCAATGCATTGTCTTATATATGCGAGGCGACCTAGCTATGGTCGACTCGCATATAGAAGACAATGCATTGGCACAGGGCCGTTCTGTTGGGTAAAGGGTTATGCGAGAACACATTTTACATTGAGCAGTGGTCTTATTCGACACATGACGATTAACGATTGGTACACACAAAACTGCAAAACATATTATAGTCTATTCGAGGATGAGGAAGCTTAAATCGCCACACGAAGATAGTGCACCTAGCTCCCCGAATTTATGTGGCGATAGATTCAAAAAGTAACAGCAGGTTATTGAATTGTCAAGTACACCTGACATTACGGGACATAACGAATTTTTCCCCATTACAATAAGCTTATACGTGTATATCTAGTGAGTAAGAAATGTGCTGTTTTTTTATTTTCCACCGGAATTTATCACTGAAATCAGGCGATTAGACGCGAAATCAACTTTTTAGAACAGCATCACAACCTGGCTACCAGATCTTCATGCCACGAAAAGTAAACATATGTAATTGTTTCTGTATTCCTTAAATTTCGACGACACGTTATCGAGTTCAATTTTATATAAAATGGTGGTGTATCGACAGCTATTTCTCGCCCATAGCGACATGCGTTACCACTATTTACGATTCTTCGTATGCTATCGTACAGCCAACGTATGTTACAATCCATCATATGTTTCATACAGTACCTCTATACACATACTTTTTTCGCGGGTCAAAGAAAACCAAATCAACAATTTCTCACTACAAATCAACTCCATGAGATGAACATCCAAAGAAACTCTATTTATTTGAATTTGTTACATGGGGGGGGGGGGTTACTAAAGTAAATTTAGCGCCGTAAAATTGTTCACTGGAATGCCTGTAGGATTCCTGTGCGTTCTAGTAATACAGATCCAATTAGCTGAACCATTTCACGAATATTAGTCATTAAATGTCACTTAAAATACACGAAGAAATAACTTTCTACCCATAACTTTCAGATGTACTCACTGAAAATGGCTTATTGCCGACTTGCAGCTGTTGGCCGACTGTAACTAATTACCGACCCGAATACCAGGGAGAAACTGACATATTTCTAAAAATCCCTAAATAAAACAATGATGTCCGGCATTCCAACGAAATTCACATGATAACGCAACTGACGACATTCGAACGGTGACGACATTAGGACGGTAACGACTATTGGTCGGTGTACGTTACACAACTGACGGCATTAGGACGGTGACGACATTAGGACGATGAAGACATTAGGATGGTGCCGACATTAGGACGGTGACGGCTGACAATATGACGGTGGCGACATTAGGACGGTGTCGACTGTATGTCGTTTTACGTTACTATGACGATATTAGGACGTCGATGTACGTTACACACCGTAAGCGAAATGAGAGCGTTATTGGATTTAACAGCCATTGAAATATTACGAAAGCGCATTATAGGTCATCCGAAACACCAAATATAAATAAAAACAAGTCGTTATAACTACTTGTAGAAATAAAAACAAGTCGTGATAACGATGTATAGAAAAATGTATAAGTCGTTATAAAGACTTGTTTTTATTTCTACAAGTCGCAATAACAACTTCAGACAACTCGTTTAAACGAGTTGCAAGTCGTTTTAACCAGTTGTGAAAGTCGTTATAACGAATTGTTGGAAGTCGTTATAACGAGTTGCATATTTGGGGAGGCGGTGGTGTTTCGGCTGCCCCTAACGCACTTCCGTAGAGGTATACATGTAGAAGTAACACAATGAGTCATGGGTAAAGATAATTTCTGTACATACTGCCGAACATTTCTTGTCTGCTTTTCGATCAAAATGTTAGTTTGAAACGTGTTGTATGTAGTTCATTGCTACGATATTTGTTCTGAGTAAAATGACCACATTCACCCGTGGTATAACGATAAGGAGGATGTCATTACGTCACATATGGCGACTTTTCATAAGTATAGACGCCCCGAGGGGAGGGCGTTTTATTGATAAAGATGGCCACTTCCGCACCACGTTGTGTCCCGATAGTTTTATTAACAGGATCAAAGCTCTGTTGACTTTGCCGTCACTTCGGATCCGGAATCTAGCGTTCCAGATATCGAAGCAACAACATGAGACACGGATGCCGATAGGACATATACGCCCATATTAATCGAGACTCTGTTATCGAATGATTATGGACGGCGCAAGGATATATGTCACGAGAGCGACCTCGAAATAATTGTATAACACCACCGCACGCAACGAGTTCATTAACAGATTTAAGATTATGATGTGATCTGTATTTATTCCACACCCTTGTGTCTGGTACTATGCATGGGCTCCGTTGTTACCCGTAACTAAAATAATTTGTGATTCAAGCTGATGAACAAACTGTAATTTCCGGGGCATCAACGCAAATGGGTCGTTGTCGTATATATGCCGGCTTGTATTCAACTTGTGATTATAGCAATATAAACTAAATGGCTGGGATTCCGTTGAATGCATGTATATAATGCCAGCGGATGGGAATAACATTTAGTTATGTCCAGTCTTCTTTAGATTATCGATGAACCCATTAGTATTAAACTGTTAACATATAGCTGGTTTATGTGAGATTTAGTTTTGGACATATTAATGATGATTAAATCAAATATCCTCATGTCGCAATTACCAAATACAAAGAGTAACATGGTCTCATTCGTTTTACGCAACCACATCATTAATAGCAGTATAGACTACGTGGTGGAATCATTGAATAGATGGTGATTACATTTTATCGACAATGAAGATGCAGCCATGTTCGATGTCGCCTTTTTACAGAATTGTAAACACCGTGAGTTATAACAAACGTTAATGGCGACAAGACCCACTCCAGCACCGGATTATGTTACTTTAGTAATATTTACAAAATCGATGCGTTGTTGGCTTTCACGCAATTTGAGTTCCGATGAGCATTAAATTTCATCTATAACGCAGAACCATTAACGGGTTAGTTTAATCAACTTAATAGTGTGGTCGTGGTACGCAAAAAAAGGGGTCAATCCAGAAGAAATTGGTATAGAAGCGATCTCGGTGTCATTCAACGCGGGAGAATCTCTGCTACAACATATCCAAAATCCGCTAAAATCCGCTTTGGGCAAAATCCAGGATCCAAGATGGCGTCCAACATGGCCGCGTTTAGTCAAAAGAGATTATGACTGAGATTAATTCGACATGATGAGAACAAATGTTGCCATATTAATACAAATGTATACATTTTTGCGAAGGTAAAGTATTATGCCACATATCTATAGAAAAAATGGAACCCCTCGCCCCAGATGGCTGCCAAAATGGTGGCCTAAACTCGAAATTTTTAAATTTTTGCCTAATATCTTAAAGATCAATTCCTGTTGTTTGATAATGGTTCTGACTGGCGACATTGATTAGTCATATTCATGTTAATTCATCATTGGAGCAATGAAAGATACCATAAATGGGGTCCCAGCCTCATATACACCCTCAAAAATTTGATTTTACAGAACGCGGTATAAAATTCCACAAAAATCGCCATTGGGATTCCAGTCGTATATCAACAAGAAATGGACAGAACTGTACAATGTAAGTTGGGCATACCATTATCTATAATTACTCCAATTCAATGAAACCCAAATTGGCGCTTTGTCTTAAAATGGCTGCCAAAATGGCGGTCAAAATATGGAAAATGGCAGATATTTAGAATGGTCGTCAGAGGGTTAGACCCAGAAGGAATTGGTAAAGAAACGATTTTGTTGTCATTCGACGCGGGAGAATCTCGTGTATAACATATCCAAAATCCGCTAAAATCCGCTTTGGGGAAAATACAGAATTCAAGATGGCGTCCAACATGGACGCCAATAATAATGAAAATGGCAAATATGTAGTTATTCACGAAAACCCATTAGACAAAACGCCAATTCGGCACCAATACACATCATTGATTGAAATCAATGTTTTTTGTGGGTATGAGTGGCCAATCACGATTCAAAATGCTAAGATGGCTACCAAAATGGCCACCGAAAATTGTCGAAATTTAAGTTCTGCTCAGAGGAAAGCCAAAACAACACTTCGGTTGTGAGCTAACGATGACAGACCTATTAAACATGTTGCCAATAATCTACTACCACAATCAGTTCAGCCCGAAATCTTCCAACTAAGCAGTATCTACTGCAGGATCCAACACGATGTCCAATTATTACGAGGGACTATCTGGAAATTAATTAAAAAGAAATTAAATTGCTACGAATCTGGATTATTTGAAAACACAGTGTCAACATTTCTACTTATAACGACTATTCGGAACATCAAATATATGGGCATCGGTGGTCTAACTCCGGAAGCATCAGGCTATAATAGGTTTTCCAGTGCTGGCAAAAGTGAAAAGGACAGGAGGGAAAAGCGAATAATCTGGGGTTTTCTTAATTGGTGGGCAAGTTGGTTATCGGAGCTGGGGAGTTTCAAAGTAAAATTATTTTCTTCAATATCAAGAGGAAAAATGAAAATTCGCACGTACATTGTATACCCTTCAAACTTTATGTGACAATTCCGTGTCATGCGATTGTGGGTATATACATGTGGATGGATAGAAACATTCTAGTACATATATAGACGCACCTATATCTTCTACACATTTAGTGAATTTCATCAATGATATGTAGACACAATGTGCGTCACGGCTGGATCTGACCCGTAGGCGTAAAGGTATCAACCATTTAGCTTGATTAACTGACATTTCAAGGTTGTCATTGGATAGAAATGCCACATGAACATGGTGATTAACAACATGTTTGTCTAAGAAATGCGAACAATGAACATGTTATTTTCCGGATGTTAGACAATCAAACTGCCACATAAGGCGTTCATCCATGCTCATCAGAGCACGAAATATGTGCAAATTAATGACACGAAAACTATTTCATGCGGACGACGTACTCTACATACAACGTCATTTCCTATTAACTTTTATTGTTTGTTTCGAGGTTTGAAAATCCCGCTTGTCCAAGAAAACCTCCACATACTTACGGAGTCGATGTGTAAACAATGTATGGGGATAGTTTCTTCATACATATATGTATTTGGCACACGTATTTTCTGGAACATAAGAGATCACCATTTACCGGAGAGTTGATATTTGGAAAGAGATCAGATTAAAACTACTTTTCTTACATGTCGAAATGGGGAATCCATGGGCTACATTTAGTTCCAGCTTGAAACTTGAAAATGATGGCCGAGCCCGAATAGTTCATATTTCGTCGCATCAGTGCTATAATGTAAACCACATTTTCAACTTTCCGAGAAAATGAAGGTTGAAGTTTTTAGACAACATTTCTCCTACTGTTGACAAAGCATGACGTATTGTTGTATTTATCCCAATGAAAACTGACATTAGCTGTTCATTGAACCACATATTGTTTTCTGTTTATTCCCTCGTTTTCTTTTAAAAAACAATAGCTTTTTTGGAGATATGACATTTTGCGTATGCCAGCGACGATTCGTTTCCGTGCTATAATGAAGTTGTGCTAATAAATGCAGATTAAGCTAAATATGGTGGCAATCGCATGTGTCTATGAACTAAAAAGTGCCTATTCTACACTATGGAAATTCACCCATGTGCATCATCATACAGAAATGTGTGGAACAATCACAAAATTTAAATCACCAAATGATCACGTGACTAACATGGAGATGACTGCCATATAGCACACATTTTAGAATTCACAAACACAAAACAGAAGACACGTGGACAACCTGAAGCGTCCGGTTGGCTGCTGTTGGACATAGGACCTCATAGCACGAATAATTGTAAAGATAGCTGGAGATACGACATTTGCTTCACTGGTTTGTGCGAATATTTGTCATCCAATGCAAGGACAGTTTGGCCCATCGGATTGGATTTTTTCTCACGATTCGAATGGTATCAAATACTCATTTCCCGCCATAATGGATATACGACATTATAGCACTGATGAGTCGAGATTTTGTCAACCCGCGGGAAGCCACCAAAAGATTGAAAATAAATAGTTTTGATGTATATGAGCCAACTATCAACTGCATCCACCACTCACAACTTCCATTATGTGATAAGCTGGGCAGCGTCTACCATTTTCGTTTTGGAAGCCATATTAGATAAAATTTATTGTTTCTTTTGGTCTATTTGAGATGGAATGTTCACAAATAAAAGAAACGATCAATTATTTTGTAGACAAGATCTGCTCATCCCTAAATATCAAATGTGACCAGAACCCCAAAGTCGATTTTGGTTAAATTTCATACCGCATTCGTTATAACTTATTAGTGAAGGACCGGAGTAAACTATGATCTAATCTATTAGAAATGTCATTGATGTAATGATCATTGAAAGAATATACCCATTGTTTCCCAGTTCAGAGAGCAACAAGTGATAAACAGAAGTGATAGAAAATAGTATTTTTCACATCGGGTGGCCATTTTTGGTACTGATTTTTAAGTTTTTACATAGAGCTAGCATAATGGCATCATCAAGAGGTATACATTCGTATTTATTTAGTCAATTTTATTCATCAACCACTACTTATAATGGATTGAATGACACTGTGATCAATATCCGCCATTTTCCATATTTTGACCGCCATTTTGGCAGCCATTTTGAGACAAAGCGCCAATTTGGGTTTCATTGAATTGGAGTATTTATAGATATTGGTATGCCCAACTTACATTGTACAGTTCTGTCCATTTCTTGTTGATATATGACTGTAATCACAATGGAGAGTTTTGTGGAATTATATACCGCGTTCTGTAAAATCGAATTTTTGAGGGTGTAGATGAGTCTGGGACCCCATTTATGGTATCTTTCATTGCTCCAATGATGAATTAACATGAATATGACTAATCAATGTCGCCAGTCTGAACCATTATCAAACAACAGGAATTGATCTTTAAGATATTAGGCAAAAACTTCAAATGTTCGAGTTTAGGCCGCCATTTTGGCGGCCATCTGGGACGATGGGTTCCATTTTTGCCATAAACAGGTGGCACAACATTTTACCTTCGCAAAAATGTATACATTTGTATACATATGACAACATTTGTTCTCACTGTTATCGAATTAATCTCAGTCAGAGTATCTTTTGACTAACGGCAGCCATGTTGGACGCCATCTTGGATCCTGAATTTTGCCCAAAGCGGATTTTAGCGGATTTTGGATATGTTATACACGAGATTCTCCCGCGTCGAATGACACCAAAACCGCTTCTATACCAATTTCTTCCGGGTCGAACCCTCTGACGACCACACTGGTACGGCGGAAGGATAAGCTGCACGCAAGACGTTATATATAGAGAGTATCCAGGGCCATATTCCATATAACAAAAATACGGAGATCTGAGTACTGTAAACCTCGATAATTTAATAGAGTATAAGCGACTGCTTGTAAATCACTTGACCAGATAAATCGAGTATCATCAAACTCAAATGAATGATGGGATCATTCAGGCCCTACATTATCATCATATAAATCATTCAGGCCCTACATTCTCATCATATAAATCATTCAGGCCCTACATTCTCATCACATAAATCATTCAGGCCCTACATTCTCATCATATAAATCATTCAGGCCCTATATTCTCATCATATAAATCATTCTAGTGGACGCATGTTGTGAATTTACAATTAAGAGTTATCGACATATACTGAACACGAATTTCCGTTTTCAAAATAAAAAAAAAAATAGTGATCGCTGTCTTGAAAACCTGACAAATCAGTTGTCAAAAATTCGTCAACCCAATGAGATTTAAGATAACATGCTGTCAAATAAGCCAGTCAGATGCGATTTGAGATACCAAGCTATAATTAATCTACCGCGTTCTGTCCACAGTTGTCAAATACGCAACCAGATGCGATTTGTGATAATAAGCTACATGTATAATTATACTACCGCGTTCTGTCCACAGCTGTCAAATACGCCAACCAGGTCCGATTTGAGATACCAAGCTATGTGCTACCGCGATAGCTGCCAAATACAACATGCATATACTACTGCGTTCTGGCGACAGCTGCCGAATATGCCAACCATATGCGATTTGAGATAACACGCCATGTGTTACCACGTTCTGTTGACAGCTACCCAATACGCCAAATCAGGTGCAATTTGTGATAACAAGATGCATGCTACGACATTCTTTCAACTGAATCTGAAAGAAGCTCACAAACCCGTAACGAAGCTCGCAAACCCGTAAAGTATAGAAAAAAGCGCTCAAACCCGTAAAGTATATGGGATAAGTTTTATGGTCATATTTTGTGGTTCATAAACACTCTCAAATCCGTAAAGAGGCTCTCAAACCAATAATGGAGCTATCAAACCCACAAAAGAGCTCTCAAACCAGTAAAAAAAAACTCTCAAACCCGTAAAGTATATGGGACAAGTTCTGTGGTGATATTTTGTGTTTTATAACCTTAGACCGGCAAATAGAACATCATTCAACAAAAGGCGGTTTATGGAAACTATTGCTGGTATGACGAATCCCTCTTTTCTGTGGCGCGGTTTTCAATTGCTAAATAATCACGACAATGGGCGGAGCTGTGAAAGTAATGACGTGTCTTCAAGTTTTCGAATATAAATTTCGTACAGTTGTTGCATTGTGCGAGACTTATCATATAACATCACAGGATCTAGGCTCTTTATATGTCGATAACACTACGACCGAACAGCTGCATGGTCTACTTGGTGAGTTACTTTGTAATATGCTCCATTTTGTTTTAAACGCCGGCAGCGTAGAACAAGTTTACACCAAGAAGAGACTTATAAATATTAAGAATCGGATAATTGACGGAATCGCATGCGCGTTATTGCACGGTGTGTCGATCGATTCAGTGTCTGAAATTTGAAGAATGAGGTCCCCAGAGGGTGAATTTAGTAACGCGATCCCGCACTTAAGCTTTGGCTTCAACTGCTATGGAAGACCTATATATGGTCAGATTAAAGTTCCCATTTGGGATTTTCCATTGCACACCCATGTATTGAAATGTTCTTGTTTTAAAAAATACAATTAAAGCCGTTTGTTTGGTATTAAAGTAAAATCGGAAACTCAAAAAACAATTAAGCCATTTGCATATCTTGCTCATGAAAATCACCACTGTTAAGCTGGCAATGAATTTCAATAAAATCTGATCAAATTGATCAATTTGTTTTTTTAATGGCGTTCAAGTACATGTATGTTATGCATTTTATCATATGCACGAATATAAAACTGAACAGATATGAAATAGTAACTAAAAACAATGTTAATTTGAGAATATAGATGCTAACTGAGGCTTTCTGAGATTTGTTTTTCAGACGACTCCACTTACCTTTTATTTCTTAAGACGATCCAAGAGTTTATTCAATTAAAACTGACTCCGATGTTTCGATTCGTCATTACCATGGTTACGCTAAGCAAAGTGAATCGACTAAGCGGTGCAACCAACATATACTCCAGGTCTGAAAAAGTTTTTTTTGTTTGGCTTTGTTTTCTGTTTTCTTTTTATATGTTTGTCTGTTTTTTGTTTTTTTTTGTATTTTACAACGCGGCAACTCAGGAAAAAAATAGTGTTTCTTAGCCTTTAGTTTGGGAATGACTCGTCTATCGACTTGGATTATGGATGGTATTTAAAATAAATATAGGCGTCCAGATACCTACCTTTTATCTCTTAGGTCGATCCAAGAATGTGTATTCAATTACTCCGATGAGAGCCTCGATGTTTCGATTCGGCCTATACGCCGACGAAGTGAATCGACTCAGACCGGGTCAGGCCGACATTATATGCTCTCGGTCGGTACGCATGTTACAGCGTTACGAGCCGCTCGGCTAATCACATTCCTTATTGATCACACCTATCAGAATAGACTTAAATTCATTGACTTGTTTGTTCGCAAAATCGAACTATTGAGGAATAGGTTTATGTACAAACCATTATAATCGCAAAACCTCAAGGAACCACAACATGGCCTTCTGTGACCGTGTCCACCACTGTTACTAAAGGGGCCATTGTCACAACACATCGACCAATTTCTACCCGCGTTTAAAAGAAGCCCCCATCCAATTGACACCATGTTAACCCTACCATTTGCACGTGTTATATGCCGGAACAAGTCTGAGACAAACACAAACTATTGAACTAGCGATATACGCGTTCGATAGTTCAATTGTTTGGGTTTAACTGATACTGTGTTAGTCTTTCTCACAATGTAACTATCGACTTTCAAAAGAGGATGTTTCGACCTACCGTCAATGTGAACAAACAATCGAACTGTGACCAATGACAAGAGCTTGAATGATTTAATACGACAGCTATATATAATAAAGAGCGTTCGTGCTTTAGTTGTACTAAATATGAATGTAATAAAGAGCGTTCATGTTTTAACTATTTACCCAACCAACCGGCCAAAACCGGCCAAATAAAGCTTCAACAGCCTAAAATATCTTCGGTCTGTCTCAATAGAACCATACAAATATGGATATCGTTGGAACCGGCTCCTTGACCACATTGTGATAGTTACAGTTATGCCCTGTGCCAATGCATTCTCTTATATATGCGAGTCGACCATAGGTCGCCTCGCATATATAAGATAATGCATTGGCATAAAACAAATCTTTTTTTAACACTTTTTACCATTTTTTTCTTACATTCTTTAACAATTTTATAATTTTTAATGTGTTAAGCCAATGCATTCTCTTATATATGCGAGGCGACCTATGGTCGACTCGCATATATAAGAGAATGCGTTGGCACAGGGCCGTTCTGTTGGGTAAAGGGTTAATAGTACTAAAGTTGTTCATGCTTTAATTGCACTAAATATATATATAATAAAGAGCGTTCGTACTTAAGTTGCACTCAAGCTGTGTGTAATAAAGAGCGTTCGTACTTAAGTTGCACTCAAGCTGTGTGTAATAAAGAGCGTTCGTACTTAAGTTGCACTCAAGCTGTGTGTAATAAAGAGCGTTCGTACTTAAGTTGCACTCAAGCTGTGTGTAATAAAGAGCGTTCGTACTTAAGTTGCACTCAAGCTGTGTGTAATATAGAGCGTTCGTACTTAAGTTGCACTCAAGCTGTGTGTAATAAAGAGCGTTCGTACTTAAGTTGCACTCAAGCTGTGTGTAATAAAGAGCGTTCGTACTTAAGTTGCACTCAAGCTGTGTGTAATAAATAGCGTTCGTGATTGTCTTGCACTGGAGTGGTATATAACAAAAGAGCGTTATTGCTTTAGTTGCAATACAGTTTTAGATAGTAAAGAGCGTTCATGCTTTGGATGTACTAAACTGTATATAATAAAGAATATATATATAGTACATCAAATCATGTGCAGAGTCAACCTAGAGCTGCGGGGTACACTTCACAAATCTCATTTAAAATAAGTTAGTACATATAGTAGAGTACGTATTTCCAAGCCATATGCTTCGATATTGATTAGTATATTGTATGTAGGAATTAACCTTCCATTGTTTTATACAAGTCACTGTGCATTTTATATTTTCAGTTTTTGTATTTAAATTGTTTGGCTTATATCACTGGTTTGCTATCAATAAAATCTGGAAATCTTGACAATCTTGAAAGAAATCTTGTTCTAAGATTGGTCAAGATCTCCCAATAGTATATGATTTGATGGGCGAAGTTATAAGTGTTTAATCAGAGCCTCTCCCCCCTCTCTCTCTCTCTCTCTCTCTTATCAGATACTCAACGACGTCGACTGTTAATCGCGATACACGTGTATTTACTTAAAGTTGGACGGCACCCTAAATCCGGTCATGGAGTATAAAAGAAGATGGCCCTATACATGGCCAGATTTAGGGTGCAGTCCAACTTAAATTAATTGTCATTATAATTGCCATGTTGTTTGCATCCTTCTTAGAGCAAATGAGTGTATTTAGCACTAATCCATGGCTAAATGCATTCATTCGTTGCATGTATTATGTTGAGTATAAAATGAGATGGTCCCAAAAACGGTCGCATTTAGTGTACAGCGCCCCTTTATGAAATGACTTGAAGATGGATGGAAATCATTTTGAAAAGTGATTCACACGAACTTTGTTTAATTACTCTGCCGGTCAAAATAAACGACCCCAATCGATCTGCAAATCATTTCTTGTAATCATATACCGTTAAATGTCAATAGAACATTAATATTTTTTGTTTCAAAACTACCACAACAATTTTAAGTAGCATATATTGTTAAAATTATGACACAGTCCCCCAATAACAACACATTGCTTTAAGTGGCGTAGGTGGTTCATCACTGTTTTATGAAGTGGACACCATGCACCGAGCGAGTGCACACGGTCGGACTGGAGTGCCGTTGTTGTTTATAAGAAGTATCGACTTCAGTTATTGCCTGATCAACGTCGGAAACGTTCTTGTAACCGTATCGCGATTTGTACTGATATTAGGGTCTATTCTCATTGCACACGCGCGTGCGATTAATCGCAGCGTTTTTTAAGGTGCGTGTTAACATAACACAGAGCGATTCGTGATCAATTACCTTCATCAAACAACCACGTACTATTCGTGACCAATCATCTTATGCAATCGAGATAGCCGTTACAGAGAATGGCATGGTTCACTCGGTCACATATACTATCCGGGTACAGTCATTCTCATAACTGATGGGCGATAAAATAATAAATGAAGTACGGAAAGGAAATGGCTTGGAAAGAAGTTTCCAACGTTTTGCTAGCATCAGTGGTGATTTTTGAAGAATTCAGTCGAATTATATATTACCTGTCAGTCTCGCGCAACACTGTACCCAAGATTGTGAATATATAAATTGATAGTAATGTGCCGTTTAGCATGTGCGATCACTGATGATAAGCCGCCAATGGAGATCAAATTGAAATCAATCGCTCATGCATGCGAACAGCGTCCTGGCGACAGAATTCGACCTGAAACGATGCGTGTGTGACTCTTAAGGTCGAATTCTGAGTCCCATATCACTTATTCTATTTTAATGGTGGTTCGTCAATTATAGTACCGCGTTGTCGCTTTTGCCAGCGGCGATACAAATGAGCACTCGATGATGGGGGAGGGGGGGGGGGGTCTGAATAAAAACGTTCATACACAGGGTTGAACATAAAAATCCCTCCCAACCATGGGTCTACCATCCTCCCTACATGCTAATCTATTTGTCTCATCCCCTCTTTCCCCATAATTTTTACTGGATATCATATGTTTGAGTACAAATGTTTTAAATGAGCTTTATTCAGAAAGACGATTTTTGTCAGACCTAGCTAACTATAAGGTAAAATGTTGAAAGATCTAATTCAACCACTTGAATCGTACACTTTTGATAATCTTGAGTGATAATAACAATTATGTATACATAAAACTCCTGTAATCTGGGTTGTGATCGTACTATATAGTGTTATATACGTTTCAAGCTGGAATAAAATATGCATATTTATGCCCAACTACATGGAATTGAACCCTCTATTTCTAATTATAATTATCTAGATATAATTGTGTCCTCAAAACTTATGTCATTTTGATGGCATGGCTCGTTATACTCAACTTATACCTGAGTAAATCTAACTGAGGAAAATTAAAGTTAATGTGTCAGCATATATAGGCCTGTATGTGGTCACCCCCAACCGAAAGTACTTTATCATTCTCCAACCTACCCTAGACCTGTGTATGAATGTGTTCGTCAGACCCCCACCCCTATTGGGGGAACTCTTAGCAGTGGGAGGAAGGAATGCCATCGAACACACATATAGAGCCGCTCGACCTTAAAAAACGCTGCGATTAATCGCACGCGCGTGTGCAATGAGAATAGACCCTTACGGAGGCTATTTATGTGAATGCAGATGGTTTGTGATTATAGACAATTAGAGAATCCTAATACCTCAAGGGGCCACAACACATTAACATTCCTTGAAATGTTGTCTTTGAATACAACACTTAAATTTCCAATTAGTAAATGTTGCCAGTGTCAAATCAATCTTATCTTTGTTTTCGTTATACAATGACTTGCTCCATGTTAATGCACATCCGCGTGCAAATTGAAGTGTTAAAAACAATGTGCCAAATAAACATGTTTCAGAAAACGTTTACTCGGCATTATTTAGCCCCAGGCTATTTTGGATGATAATGGCATAGGGCTGTCTTTCAAAATGGCATAATTTGGTCGCCACGCTCGTTTAATTGTTCATTATAACACGCGCGGTACATAGAGTTCACAAATGTAAGTATGCGAAAATATTAAAGGTATACAATTCGATTCGATTGTCCCCATATCACCAGATTTCAACAATAGCGTAATTAACGAACCAAAGCAAAACCACCCACACGAGACTAGCTGTGGCTTTTCCCCCCTTTTTGTTCCTTTTATCAAAATCAGTTTATAGATTCGCTGGTATTCCCTCAAAATAAGAGTCACATAAGGCTATATGTCCTGTGTTTGTCGAATGAATGGGCCCAAATCGTAATTTCGAGTATAAATTAAGCAGATCGAACTTCCGGGTAATCTTGATCGACAGCTTGCATATTCAGGGTTATAAACTACTAGTACCAACATCAAAATGAAAATAGTTATAACTTGTCTAGAGGGGAACGGGAACATCTTTAATGAATTTAACCAATTTATTTATTTTCGTGAGGCTGGGTGAGCACTGCGGCAGAGATACTATACTATACCGAGAAGCGTGTCCATTTCATAGCTGTTAATTTCATTCAAATGTGTCACCGTGTCCATTTAAACGAAAATCGACGAACAACGTCATCGTGTAATTTTCCCCATTGACCGAGTTCGCCTGAATGTATATTCTGCTTTGTTCATAATTATGTGTTTCCTTTCGATTCCTTGGCGAAAATAGTATATTTATGGATTATCACATGTATGTATGTATAGCCTTATGATAACAATTCCTTACTAGATCTATGTTATTTGGTTTCGCACAGTACTGCACCGTACCAAGTGATGTACACTAAAGGCCCACCTTCGCACAGTAGAACGGTAAATTCGTGATGACATTCTTATTATATTTCACATCAGGAATTTCGATCACTTTTCACTCGCCCCGATGTGTGTAGACTGTAGTCACTATAGTGTCGTTATTTGTTGTGTCTTATTTTCTCAATAAAAGGTAAATTAACGCAACGAATGAACTTACATTGTAATTAATTTTTCATAATTCTCATTTGCAATACCAGTAATCGAAAGACACAGTAACAAGATTTTCCGATTACGACATTTAATGCTTTAAGCCCACCGATCTACTGTGCGACAAATTGAAGAAGCTCGCGAAAAAATCAGCGTCGTATTAGATAATCAGATATAGTCTATAAACAACCCAAAGCGTCCGGCTTCGGTTCGTTATTAAATTGCCCACAAAGTTTTATATAATTTATCAACAATTTATTCAACGCAATTTGGTATCTAGAGTATGTCGGCCGGTATTCGTCCAATATTTGCCAGGCCGCCAAATATGCCAGGTGGTGAACAATAACACATTTCCATAATCGTCATCTGATAACTCTGAGCTTTGATGGTGGGTTCCTCGACTCGCATCAAATATCTTTTACTCACGATTACAAAGAAATTGTAATTTATGAGCGTTAATTCGGATTATGCATCTTTAATATATATAAATGCGAACATCATTAGTTAACCCTTTACCCAACAGAAGGGCCCTGTGCCAATGCATTCTCTTATATATGCGAGTCGACCATAGGTCGCCTCGCATATATAAGAGAATGCATTGGCTTAACACATATTAAAGAAAAAATGGTAAAAAGTGTTAAAAAAAAGTTTTTTTTAGGCCAATGCATTCTCTTATATATGCGAGGCGACCTATGGTCGACTCGCATATATAAGAGAATGCATTGGCACAGGGCATAACTGTAACTATCACAATGTGCTCAATGAGCCGGTTCCAATGATACCCATATTTCCATGGTTTTATTGAGACAGACCGAAGATAATTTAGGCTGTTAGGGCGTTTCTGGGCGTTCTGTTGGGTAAAGGGTTAACCTCAGTTTGTTATTACATGACCATCAACTTTATTCTGAAAGGTCCACAATAAATCATACCGAAAATGAGTTGATAAATACATGTTATCTGCTAGAGAATGATTGGTTAATAATAATCTCACTCGGCGTCATTAGTTATTAATATGCATTGTAGGTTGATATAAATCCCTGGGTTAAATTTTGACATGTTGAATCACATTGTTGTGCATTCGATGGATCCATGTACATGTATACACGGGTCAGTAAGGTATTTCAGGCATAATGGGCATGATAACATTGTTAGATCATATAATAAAACACTTATTGCATTGTTTTGAGGTTGACATGAGGATTTGTCAACACTTGTAGGGTCATATTCACCCCAATCGATCTGCAATCCATTCATTATAATCACATTCCAGTACATGTCAATAGAACATTAATAATTTATTAAAATCACATTCCAGTACATGTTAATACACATGTAGAAGATTAATAATTTATTATAATCACATTCCAGTACATTTTAAATTTTAATAGAACATTAATAATTTGAACAACTTTCCAAAACTACCACAACAATTGTAAGTAACATAATAACATTGTTCAAATTCCAACACAGTCCCCCAATAACAACACGTATAAGCGAACGTGTGCACACGATCGGCTTTAATGTGACGTATAATTATGTAGTTCATCAACCCTTGGAAGTTGTTATTCACCTCGGTCGCTCGAAACATTGCAGTAAATTTTATTGATTGTACGTTAAAATTGACAATAAAATCTGGTAGGTTGTTCCAAAATTTCCACAACGTTCACCATGTTCACAATGTTCATCATGTTCACAACGTTCATCCTGTTCACAACATTCAACGTGTTTACAACGTTCATCATGTTCACAACGTCCACCATGTTCAACTTTAACAACTCTCAGTTGGGGAGCAATTTCTAAATTAGATGAACACAGCTTTGTGCGACCCGCCATATCAAATCTAGTCGTAAGTCGGGATTGTTTTACCCTGTGCCAATGCATTATCCTATATATGCGAGTCGACCATAGGTCGCCTCGCATATATAAGAGAATGCATTGGCCTAACAATTTTAATAATTTTTTCTTGTATTCTTTAACAATTTTATAATTTCACCCATACAGAGCCTCAGACAAACATGAGCAGACGACACTCTTCTATATGCTTCTATATATGTGTGGGGCTTCTGCAGGGTAATGGACGTTTTTTTTATTTTGTGTCCTAAAAATTGTAAGAAACATTTATTTGAAAAATATTATAAAAAATTGTAGGCCAATGCATTCTCTTATATATGCGAGGCGACCTATGGTCGACTCGCATATATAGGATAATGCATTGGCACAGGGTAACGAAATCCCGACTTACGACTGGATTTGATATGGCGGGTCACATATGTGAGTAAATGGGGATGCCCAATGACATATCTTGCCGAAAGGAAACAGACACAATCTAGTGTTGACAGAGCATCTGCTGCATAGGCAGTTCCAGAACAAGTCAGAAAGTTGAACTAAAATAAACAACGAACCCCAACGTCCTCCGGTATATTGGGTACCGAGTTCACCATATATATCATACCTGAATTGTCCCATGTATAACAGTACAAATTATGTTAATTTCCCGCAAGTAATACATTAGCGCAATGATCACACTCTTATGACTAATGTGTAGGTTTTCTACACAAAAGGTGTAGCCCTGCTACACAATCATTATTCAATTTGTATCTTAAACATATTTGTGTATTATATGTGTAGTTTCATATTCGTACACAAATTGTGATACAATTTTTACACATAAATTTTACACATTTATACACAACTGTTTGTATAAAAGCAATACATATCCCTTTCACATTTTTTGTAGGTTCTTACACACACAGTTCGTAGACAAGAAATGCAAGTTCAGTAGTCCGACCTGTGGGTATAGTATTAAAGATATATGCAGATTTATATGTTAAAACTTTCATGGCGCATAGTCTAAGGGCAGTAATCGCCATGAAAGTTTTAACAAATAAATCATCATATACTATTAATACTAAACCCACAAATTGGAATTCTGAAATTACATCCTTGTCTACGATCGCTGTAGATTGTATTCCAAAAAATATACTCAAACAATATGGCCGTCACGTGGCAGACTATGAAACTGAAGGCACCGCAATGCGCAAGCTCTACGTTATACACAACTGTGTGTAACGAAATATACACATTATGTGTAGAACGGCACTTGGTCAATGTATTTGTATGTAAAACTACACATTGCTATGTGTATTAACCGGGTTTACACATTTGATGTGTAATCGTTTCTACACATTAGTTATACATACGTGTATATATACTTATGCGTGATACATAAAGCACTAACAGCTTTTGGCTTCCAGGCGAGTTGAGTATAAACGCTCTTTATATTGAGATCATTAGCAATGTTTAGGCTTCCATGCACTATCACAATGTGTTATTGTTTGTGCGATTTCAGAGGTGTCGTTGTTAAAGCGACACTGATGTGTGGTATAATACAAACATGCTCTCTGAAAAACACTGTGTAGAAAAGCTACACACTTTGTACACATATATGTGTAACATCTGCTCCCCAACAATTATGTGTAGAAACTGTAGAGTAATTTTGGTACACACAATACGTGTAGCTTGCTACACACATATATGTGTAGCCACTATACACTTATGTGTAGTAAATAGTTGGTACATAGTTACTACACAGTTAGTACACAGTTAATGTGTACTTTATTTATACACAATGTGTGTACTGTTTTACACATATAAGTGTCGCCATTACACCCTTAAGTGTACCGAAATGCTACACAGTTTTGTGTGATAAATGTGTAGTACACAGTAGTACTAAACAATCTATACACTTTATGTGTAATAAATTTACATGCATTCTCTTTGCAAATATTTGAAATGTTGGGCTTATATCATAATCATATGGTCGAGGGCACTGAATTTAAGCCATCAGATCAAGAATGTTTGTTCTTAAAAGCGCTAATTATTAGCCAAAATATAATCATGAAAAATATGCTACGATATGTTGTATATATGCCGAATGGACCCAACTTCAACATTGCCATTTACATGTACTGGTATAATAAATTTGCCATAACAATGATATGGGCAAGAATAGTTGAAACCCACTGTTTTTTTAAATGAATAATTGCTTGCATTCTAGAGCCAGCATCAAAGCCACTTCTTCAATTGATAGGGCATGAGGATCTTTGGATTAACTCCAAGTCACCTCTCCCATGTCAATGACATGAATATCTTTCAAAGCTGAGTGAGCATCGGAGTATCGTATTGATAAATGTTGTCAAGAAAACAGAACTGTCAGAAATATGTTACCCAGGACAAAATCATGAAGATATCATCCAGTATGCTGAATTGACCTAAACATCAGCCACAGTCGACATTGTCATGTAAAATAAATTGGCAACTAAACAATTATATTGGATAGGAAAAGTTAGAGGCACTAAAGTTTATATTTTAATTTCTTGCACCATAGAGCCAGCATTGAAGTCACCTCTTCAATTGGCAGGTCACGAGGATCTTTGGAATGACTCCAAGTCACCTCTCCCATGTCAACGACAAGAGGATTTTTCAAAAACTGAATGAGCATGAAAATATCATTTTGATAAGTTTTGACAAGAGGACACAGCACTGTCCAAAAAGTAATAACCCATAAGTTATCATATACATGTATATCGGATTTGTGGAATGGATCTAACGTCAGAGATAGTTGGCATTGTAATTCACATATTCCGGTACAATAAAAAGGCAATGACAATACAAACAATGCTATTATGAATCGAGTTAAATGCATGTTACATGCATTTTAATAATTGCTCTCATTCTTAACCCAGCATCGAAGTCACCTCTTCAATTGACAGGGTACGAGGATCTTTGGAATGACTCCAAGCCACCTCTCCCGTATCAATGCCATGAGGATTTTTCGAAAACTGAGCATATAATTATCATTTTTATCTGTTTTGAACTTTTGACATGACAGCACTGTCAGATACAGTAAGTACAGTTAAAATTTACGAAATAAGTTAGAAGTAAAAGTGGGACCAGCAGTTTCTGCTGTATTACATGTAGTTAGGGTACCACCAGTCATTGAACAGGATTCATTTCTCCATTAATTTCACGACAAACTAATTTTGTTATTCAATTATTGTAGATATGAATTAATGGTGTATCATGAAAACTAAGATTCAGTATCAATGCCAACATTGCAATTCAGAAGCAGAATCCACAGGACACTTATAAGGTGTCACCACACCAAACACCCATATTATACTTGGTCTATGTGAAGTTGTTTAATTGTTCTAGTCACGATTCAACACTGTGAGTAGATTCCCTCAAATAGAGAAAAGAATTAATGGGTTTATGGACACCCGACTGACTTATCCTATTTCAGTTGATAAATAAACCCATATAATAATTGACATCGTTTTTTCAATACCATGTTGCCGCCATTACTTTGGTAGGGAAAAGTTTATTCGCAAAGAGTAAACATTATTTTGCATGAACTTTATTTTAATGGTATATAACTATATATCGAACAAATGAAGCTGAGAATTCATATTTCATGTGCTGGAGCAGCCTTCAAACTCTGGTTGACACCGCAGTAACAGTTGAGACACAAGCAGACATTTTCACTGGAAAAAAAGTTAAATTAGATGATCCACTTCAGTGGAACAAAGTTCTTGGAAAGGCCTCAGCTGTTTCAGTCAGTTAATAAATTAGAAGAATAATAGTACGACCACTGCTCCAATCCTGTAGTTAGCCAAAATCAAGGATTCATTAAAAATGATTTTCATGAACAGAGAACAGAACATTCCTTAGTTGAAGATTGTCAGATCACCAATTACAACAATTTGACTTGTCATCCATCCTCCTTCACAATAACATATTAAATGGTAATTTACAAAGCATGTGTATGATATTACACAGCTGAAGATTGTCACACATTTGAGAACTGATCCATAAATACTGTTTTTGTCATCCACATTGAATGGGAAATTCAACTCAAGGCATTTTCGAGCTAGGGCTAAATACACATGTAGTAACAGATCATTAAGTGCTGTATGGTAGACCTCTACTTCCTGATATGGCACATTTTATATCTGATTATGTAGTTTTCCTGAAAAATAAATATATTAAGTCAGAATTTAAAATTATTCTATATGTATGTCATGGTTTGAACTGAAGAAAATCTATTATAGCATGGACCTTAACATTTAACCACCCATTTCCAGACACACCCACCCACTTGTTGATGAAAATCCACAAATCAGGTTCCAGCTACATGTATCTACGTCACTTGCACCAATGTTAATCATAGTTCCCAAATATGAAATGACACACTCTATGATTTCCAGACTTGGATTTAAACTTAGAGATGAAATATCTGTTCCCATAACAAATATTATATAGTTTCTTGGGTATAACATAAAGAAAATGAGTCAAAAACACCTATTTGGGAACGCCACTATCAATTAATATTGATTTTCTTATATAATGTGACTATCAAGTGGGACATATATTTGTCACTATTTTTATAAATAGTTATCGCTCAGAACAAACATGAGCTGTAAACTGTTTATAATATAACCAATATTAAGTATGCATCATCCGATTAAATGCCCACCAATAAGGGCTCAATTAATATATATTTGAATTCGGGGGGGGGGGGGGGTAATTGATTCGAGTCCGATGAACCCACACCCAGCCACCAAAGCTAAGAGTTATTACATATCAATTTTTTAAATCTATTATTTTTCTCCATCGATACTTAATAGTGGCCTGGGAAAAAGTCAACGAGCCGATGGCCTCGGGCCAAATTGCGGGTGAAGATGGATAACTCTAAAATCAAGTAGCTTTGTGTTGATAATGACGCAAAATTTTCGGTGAACAACATGTTGATAAATAGCACATTTTGAGCAATTTTATTTTATTTTTGAGCAATTAATCGATTCCGATAACTGAAGCGGAATTTCAAAATATGTTGTTGTGGGAACCTGAATATATGGGGGCCATTGAATCGGATTGAGATCTTGCACGCTAAATTATACATGAAAAGCTTATAATTATGATACAATGAAGTAAGATAAATAATCATTCCAAGGATAACAAAAACATGTAAATATACAAACTTTCAATGTGGTGAACGTTATTGCACGAATTTGTTGGGTCTCAATTTCCGTGAAATATTACACGAGTGACCAGTGTCAAGTTGCATCTTGCAGCACAACACTTTAACAAAGAAGTGCACAATTGTTTGCCTACTCCAAGTGCAGGTGTGGTTTGGTATTGTATTTACTACACATCACTATTCAATCAAATAATAATATCTGTCCACTTTCTAGGCAAGTTGGTTATCTATTATACATGACAAGAAAATAAATTAATTCTCTGGTACTGGATGGGTTGTCATGTATGATGTCAAATATGTTGTCTCAATCAGGATTGCGCTAAGTGGACAAGCTGAAATTACCACCAACAATGTAAATGAATTTACGAAATAGACCAAAATATTGCAGCTGTGTAATTAGAAGTAAAATAAAATAAAGCTTTATTCCACACCTATTGACTATTCAACCAAATATCACCATTGCATACCTATTATTGTATGCCTCTAGTGGAATAGAAGCCGGAACTATTTTTGTTGATGTTGTCACCACGAAAGGTGACAAACAGCTAGTATAGGTACATTTAGTATGGCAACAATCAGCTTCAGGTGATGTCCAGATCATAACCAGTTATCAATCAGACTTAAATCACAATAAAGGTATCGGACTCGTGGATTGACCCAATGGTGTAGAATAAATACAGAACACAACTTGTACCATAATCTAAAATATTTTATAAAAATCGTGGTGGACAGTGCATAATTACATTCTGCTCGAGTTTTGCTGTCGCAAAATATATCCATGCACCTTTTGCAACTCATTTGATAAATGATTCTCGATGACACTAGGGGTAACTTAATTTTAGGATCCTGCAAATATAAAAAAAGTCAATTAAACATGCTGCTGCATGAGTATATGATTCATATTCGATTCAACATCAGCGAAGAATATATCTATATAATATCCCTGTTGAGCTTCGCAGTGCTAAAATGAGTGTTCCGTAAGAAGCACACATCGATGGCATTGCCGTAGAGTCGTAAACACCCCCTCATTATGAGAGTAGTTCATCTGGATGATTGGTTGCAGCATCCTGACCGACTGTACATGTGCATGTAGGTTGTGATACATGTGAGTCAGATCATGTAGCCCCAATGCCCATCAAAATTAAAAGATTAGTTGAAATGCAAAGTAACATCATTATATTTTACTCACAGACACAGACTGCCATTGGATATGTTTTGTCCTATCACAAATTCCAGAATTATTGGCAAAGTTGTCTTGCAGCAAATTCAGAGGATCACTTTACTCATTCTTACGATAAGCTGAGGTTATCTGCAAAAATTAGTAAACACTTATTACAATATTGTTTTCATTAGAAAAAGCTATTACTCAGACTAGTTATTTAATTGCAATTGTATACATACACATGAAATCTGAAAATTGGCCACAGCAATAACTTCCAGGGCTATAAAATCACATCTGTACTTCACCAACATTCATCAGGGACGTGGATGGAGGGTCTCCATTGGGTAGGGATGCACCTTGAATTTGAAATGTATAAAGCCACACTTCCCCACACCCACCTCCTAAAATATCCAACACATGTTGTATTATATCAGACAAGAAGTCAAATTTGTTTTCAAGTTGGAGCAGGGGCCCCCGGTGGTCGAATCGGTAGATTGCCAGGTGGATTACACCGTCACAGGCCGCCCAGCGCTGACGAAGCTGGTTCGAACCCCGTCATAGGATGGGTGACTCGAATCGTGTATCTGGGCAAGTGTGTCAGTTGCTTTCTGGGGGTCGGTGGTTTCTACACGCAGTGGGACGATTTCTTGGTGAAATCAAGCCTATGCGTGGTCTTTCCTCCACCAGTCAAATTGACAACTTCATGTGTGGCCTAGCGGCTAGAACGACGATAAACCCTAATAAACCAAACCAATAAAGTTGGAGCCGGTTAAAATTGTGAATTGGAACATAAGTACTAGTAGAATGTCTGCTGAACAGTCTCTTTAACGACAATAATTTATGATGAACTTATCTTTGCCATTTTTGTCGCAAGCATCCATAGCGACTCAACTCACATGTTGAGTTATGTTCTGCATAAAACGGGAAAAAAGAAGATAAAATAAAAAAGAGTATTCTCTGTATATGAGCTTTGGTAGCAAGTGAAGTGCAAGTGCAAGTGCACTCTGATCGACTTTAAAATCGCAGGTGCACAGATTCCCATGGTAATAAATATCTGTGCCATTTAAATTTTTTTTAACAAAAACATGTTGGAATAATGCAGTTTCCCATGGTACTAAATGTCTGTGAAAGTTTTGAAACAATTGACCAAAAATGATAGGAACAAAAGCTCAAAGTAATACCCCTGTATAATATATTGAAAATTTTCTTAAAGGTACTCAATCGGATAAAACTCCTCTCAATTACTATTTCAATGGCTTCGGGGATATCACATATTTGATTCGAGTCGAGGAAGCCGCCCATCAAAGCTTAGATTTATTAGATGTCGATTTTAGAAATCTATTATTTTTCATTATCGGGAACACTTTCTGTCCCAGAAGTTTCCCGAAAAAGCCGACCGACATACTCTCGATACTAAATTCCATTGAACAAAATGTTGTTATACAACATATTTTGGGCAATTATATACGATAGTCCACAGTCGTTAGCATTATTTTTGGATAATTATTTGATTCTGATAACTAAAGTGACCTTTGATAAAATTTTGTTGTTGTTGGAATCTGTTGAGATGGGGACCCTATGATCGGATTGAGTACCTTTAAGTGAAAAAGGGGGATAACTAAAAACAATTGGACAGACCTCATAATCACAGGTGCACAGGTTATCATTGTGGTTGCTGTATGTGCCAAGTTTCATGGAAAATGATTAAAAAATGACTGAGAAAAAACTCTGCACAAATTTGTGTCCATGGACAGACGGAGGGCTAAGATGTTTCCAATATAACCCCCACAACTTGCAGGGGGTATAATAATAATTGTGGAGGGTATTAAATAATGTCCCGACAGTCAAGGACTACAAATAGGTCCAATGGCTGTTAATAAAACATAACGCTCATGCATGTTATTATTATTAATACAACTCCGTCCTTGTATGATCGGTAACACATCATTCACTGGGCCGTGTGAGAACATTTGAAATTTGAACATACAAATTGCAAAATCCTATAGCATCTATTGAGTAGCCTCAAGGTTATAGAAACTTCAGACCTGACCTGTTGGTCTAACACAAATGATTCCACACTAATAGATTGTTTGATAATCAATCTACAAAAAGATTTCAACCTATTGTTTCGTGTGAAATTTCCGAATCAATCTACAAAAAGATTTCAACCTATTGTTTCGTGTGAAATTTCCGACTGTAAATGTACATGTCGGAAATTCAACGATATTAAGAACAGTTGAAAATTTTGACCAAGGTTGATGGACATAGGTTAATTGTAGCATTACCAGTCTCTGCCCCGGCTATAGGCTGATATGATATTTGCCGGACATTCGAAGGATATACTTTACACGATACCCTTTTGCTGTATACATTGGTCTTTATATCCAGTGATTCTGTCAGGCTACTTTTAGTTTGTCAATATGTTGTTGAACCCCCATGTAAGTCGAATTCCTGTTTGCACAGACCTGCGACTAACGCGCGCGACAACTGAGGTTGTGGCTGATGCAGTTAAACCCATTCGATTTAAAAAATGTGCTTAGCTGCGTCAGCCACAACCCCAGTGATTTATATAATATATATGATTTGAAACGTTGCGACTATATATATAAACCCATCTAGCCTCATGCATCAGCCGCATGCCTGTAATATCAGCTTTATACCGACATGGGTTGGCAGTCTATACATTTGTATTTATTGAATTTGTGTGCACCAGTCTCTGTCCAGACTAAGCATGCATTAAGTATATGTGGCTATATTTATATACTGGTACGTATATACATCGTTCGTTCCAAGAGAGGTCCCTGTCGGTAATTCCCGCTCAGCAAATGGTGCACATGACATGTTCACCTGAATGGCGATCACCACCACCGGGCACTTGCAGTAAAAAGGGCAGTTCATTCAAAGGGTACGAAGCCCCATGGCTATCCGTGGGCTTGCTATTGACAGTATTATAAGTAGACGTGGAGATATTTATTTGTTCGAGGTTTCGACACAAGTTTCCAACAACTGTGGTCTGTGATAACTTGTTCGAGCTATAAAATGTGTAAACACTAATTTTGGCTTTTAATGACTTGTGCATATTCCATTAATTCGAAATTAGGTGTTGTTGGAAATTGGAAATGAAATAATATTATCTACTTAATGAGCTTTCAGACAACCACGATTCAATCATAAGTGGAAGGATTTTCGTCGTAGCAAGTAACCGATAGTTAGACTGTGCATGCTCACGTCAAAAAATAATATCAAGTACTGTTTGATTTTAGATTCAAAATTGTGTCGTATCCACTTGTGACGTAATCGCAGTCGTGTTTACATAAAAATCGTGGCTGGAAAGATCGCAGGGTAGTCAATCACATGCTATACAAACAACCTACTCAGCTGGACAAAACAAGTCTCCACTACTTAACCGCAGTATGGTTAGCGTTGCCACCGCGGCCAAAATGCATCTACACTGATGCTCCACCTACTAACTACATTTGGGCCGCAGTGTACTTGCCATTCGGCCATGGTGAACATGTAGTTGCCACGGTGTACGTTCATTAAACTGAAAAAAGACGATCAAAACTAGAAATCTAACCATGTTGTACATGCCATTCGGCTCCATTGTAGTTGCCTTTCGGCCATGGTGCACTAACCATTCGGCCGCAGTTTACTTGCCGTTCGGCCGTGGCGTACTTGCCGTTCGGCCGCGGTTCACTACAGTTACAAACTGTGCTACAGTTACAAACTCTTGACTCCGCGGCCAAATGGCAAATACAACGTGGTGCCAATGGACAATTGTTTTATCCGACAGTCCAGCGGGTACGAGTACTAGTACGATATCATCATGTACGACAACATGATGTCAACATCGCAATCATGATCTCATCGGGCCACGATTCCTCCACTTACGTCAGTCAGCTGTCAGTTACGATTGTATCATGGTCGTCTGAATGTTCACTTATATGCAGATATTAATAAATAATATAAATGTATTTTAATTATTTATCACTCGACAGAACTTTCACTGAAAGTTTCAGAATGCCTGTGCGTGCAGGTTGCCAGTGAACAGTCACAGTGAGTGACAGCCTGTTGGATTTTTTTTTCATTTAGAAAAATTAATATGTGGGCATACTTCACATTGTTGAGAACTGAGTATAATTTAAGGAATAGTACTGCAGAAAGTGCAGTATACGTGTTATCGAACACGAAATTATGCGTATTTTTACCGCAGAAATAGAAAGGTCAAGGTTTCCGGTCGCAGGGAAAGGTAATTTCCGGACACATTTGTTCGATACCTTTACCGGATTCCGGCTTCCATACTAGACTAAATAACTTTTGAAATTTGGATATATAGTTATTAGTCCCAACTACTAGTATAAAATAACATTACCAATTGATGATGAGTCGAGTGTAAATTCCAGGACTAACGCAATACTGTTTCGTCGAATTTACCTCCAATCAACATTCTGAACGAAGTATCTAATTACGTTCTTCGTATGTTTGCATAAATATTCTCACCTTTACTAAAAAATATTCGTCTTGTGTATCGGCTCAAATTCAGTGGTCTTGGTCCTTTTTGAAGTCGAAACTGTGATCAACACCAACAAACCGATATGGCTTCCACGAGACAACGTGTAGATGGAGTTTTATCAGTGCGCATGTCTGGTACTCGATACACATATATGTTCAAGTGTTTACACACATATGTGTAAATATAGAAAAACACACACAACATGTGTATACACATGTATCCAATACTGTATATATATTGGAGGTACACACCATGTGTCCAGTTCCAATGGCATTCTACATACACAGTAGTTTGCAGAGAGTGTCACACATACTATCAGTATCAGTAGCATTTAATTCTTTCACCATAGTACATTGGTATTAAGAACATACATGGAAATACATATAGCAATACATAAACAAACAAGGTCGCAATGACGATGGTTGTGATATCTTTAAGGTTCAGATGAACCAGGGGAGCAATTCGCTCTTTTATGTATAATGTCTATGAATCTACAAAGGTTGCGTATATAATACTTGGCTTTCTGTTTGAGAGAAGAATGGACAGTTTGCGACGATTGGCATACTTCCAATGTGCATGTTTATGTGTAGTTTCCGTTCTTGGGATAGAGAGGGACACTCAAGTATAAAGTGATACTCGTCACCGACAATATTTGTTTCACATAAAGTGCACGTTCTGAACGAAGTGATCCCTCATTTTATTTTTCAAATCCTTTATCTCGTCGATTCCGCGATTCTGAATGCTCCATTTAGAATTTGTTTTATCGATTTAAACCATGGGGACGCAAATGATGTTTCATCGGCCATGGATAAGACATGTTTATAGTATTCTCAATTTTACAGTAGGTGTAGGTCATTGTTTGTTAAAACTGGAAGATTAATCAATATTGTCGTTTTTTCTTGCCAAAATGAGATATTGTGATAAAAAGGTTTACAAATTCTTCACAATTCTATACGAAATTTATTAACCTCGTCAACTAAATTCGATTCGTATTTAGTGCACGATGTTAATAAATTTCGTATAGAATTGCGACGAATTTGAGAACCATTTTATTACATTATCAGATTTTAGCAAGGAGAAACGATCGGGAAACTGCTGAGGTTAAGCAAATTAATATTGATTTACTTACCACAACATAAGAGTAAGTAAAGACACCTTCAACAAACAAATATAGTTCCATTTTATTTGTGTCTTTTCATGCTGACAAAAGTTTTCAACCACCCTTATCACGCACGATTATCTCAAAGTCAACATTAAATAACCCAACAAAATCGAAAATCATAATTATGATCCAATTAACATATTAATAAAGTTCCGCATTAGCATCGACATCATTACGTCACTGCGCGTATCGATAATACACGAATATCTTCCTAAAAAAATAAGAGACCGGGTTTAGATGGAAAGAAGAGACGCCCTACTTCCGAATGATATTCCTCAATCTCACGTAGGTGTCGTCGTTTCCAAACTCCCACCATTTAAAGAAATGTTCAAAAATCACAACTTCTCGTCCGATTTAACGCGGCCCAGACCATACTAACGGTGCGAAATTTCGAAAAGCAAATCGAAAGCATATCGTGATGGATTCCCAAACATTGCAGTAAAAGCATATTTAGAATATTCTAAGACGTTTGTTTTCATAATAGCAACCACCAGCGCGCCGCGAGCTCGCGTGGTTGTTTATACATTTGGTGCAGGTGTATGACGTCATTCATTTTTTCCTATATCCTTCAGTGATTTTTAAGAGATCGCGCGTATGTATTGTGGAAAAATTGTCACGTGACTTCCGGTTAGCAACTGTGTGGATATTACCAAAGTGTGGAATCGGTAATGGACCATCGCGATGAAAACTAAATTAGCCACTTCAGAACTTACGAATAATTCCCATGTGATTTAGGTCTATTAGTTTCATTTAGTTCAATTTCGTTGGTTAGCTTAATGAAAACCAGCGGATACGTCATGATAATGTTTCTGATTCATGTACGTCATGTGGGCCAGAATCCAGACAAGATTGCACAACCCACACCAAGTCTTGTCATGTCGTCTCCGTCGGGACCACTGCCTGATGTTACATACATTATTCTTAGCGTCATGTCGCCGATAAACGGAAAATTGAGGCACATCATGTGTGGTTGCTCCACTGCGTGTCACGTACGATTCATATCAGAACCACCCGCACGTTTACTTTGGAACCACACGCGCAAGCACGCAGGTTCAGCTTACACAATGTGATTCTGCCGTATCGTGTCAACTTATCTCGCAGTGTTATGCGAACTTTGATAAACACCGTGTATTTAGTCGAAGTCAAGCATGCAGTGTCGCTGTCAGAAATATCAAGATAGAACATACAGCCTCGTATCGCGCGTACATATAAGATAGAACATACAGCCTCGTATCGCGCGCACATATAATGCACTCGAGTGTTGATTTCAAGTGATAACTGATATTTCCCCCATCTGGTGATCCTATCGGACGATCAATATCAGATCGTGTATACATATCCACTAATCGTTGATGGACGCCATTAAGTTTGATTTCTAGATGCTCCCGCCTCGAAATGTATTGATCGCAGTGCTTCGAATTATCCACCCTTCCATTACCACAGATACAACATACTTATTTAGTTACAAGATGGGGTACATTTACTCAATTTAAAAAAAACTTCTTTGTACACCACATTGGTAGTTTGCTATTCTGCATGTATGGATATGTTTTGTGATGATACAACAGGTGATCACTCAACGTAGAGCTGACCATGCATGGGAGAAACACGGCGATATTCAATTAAGGTGGAGGTGAAGTGACTAATTTTGAATTGGGGATATACATGCAAATTGAAGCAGTTTTTCTGGAACCAAAGCAGGCATATCATTGAACAATCACGACATTTAAATGGCAGGTGCGCTAAGTAAATTATAAAATTTTGCAATAAATTTTTTGAGTATTTTTTTCTGGAATTAAATCATATGACATACACTTGAACAGATCAAATTAAAATTCAAAAAGAAATACACCAGCATTTTAATGGAACAAGTTCCAAGCGGACCCTCCGGAAAAATACCTATTGTTTCCAACACCACTTCAAGTGTCACTCAGAAGTATGTGCAACTCTGTATCTTTTGCTCCGCAGATTTGCATGGAAATCCACATTCAAAATGGGTCACTTTACCTCCCCCTTAAGTCCAGCGATCTGTATGGATTGCCCCTGAGCCTTACTGATAGTCATTGATGTTGATCTATTTGGGATTGTATCAATAAATAACTGACTGCTGATCTAGTCATGACGCTGTCCGTGTCCATTAAGGATCAGACGCACGTTTTGCCAACATTTCCCTATATTTCAAAATGGATTTTCTCAAAATCTTTCAGGAATTTTGGGGTACAAGCGATAATTGTGGCGCAATCTTTAAGAACCATCGACCCATTGGGTATTATAACCTCATTTACTTTACTGTTACTGCATGACCAATATTTAAACTTTCACTGTTTTCAGGTACAATTAAAGAACTTCTTAAAATATTTTTTTTTCAAAAGTGCAGTTCATATATCCATGATATCATATCTGAAGATCACGACATGAGACTTAATTATTCTTAATATGTGAAATGTAATGATTATTTTCATTCAGAAAGGCAACTACCCACAACTAATTTCTATATTTGATCATATTCATGTCATGGGCTAATTTGAGTTATGTGTCATGGGTTCGTAACCAAGATAAAGTTGACCACCATACCTCTTAACACTGTGACCCAACTCTAGTTGGTAGATCACTGCTTGGGTGGACCACACTGCATATCAATAGTTGTTTTAATTGGGCTGAATACTTGTGAATGCATTATTCATCAGTACCATACATGATTGTGGGTATGATGCTAGAGTATGCAATTAAAAATATAATTCAACTTTATGATACAAATGAAGCCTCGTCCCATGGAGCCAAGACAGTGAACTTGTTGGTGATTCGATTGTTGTGTGAAATTATTAATTGTCCTAGCAGTTCTTGATACGGAACGGGCCAAAAAAGAAAATAATATTATCAACCTCTCAAATGTATTAAAATCCATTGTTTTCTGTCTCTCTTAATAATTACTTCAATTCAAGATTTTTCGCCAGATAGATCCAGAGAAATTCTTTGTTGAAATTATCTTGCCATTTTTGTTATGGATGTTTGTAAAACGTGCGTCTCCCCCTTAATCCTGGCCTAGTCGTCGTTTTTGTGAAACGATTTGTTGACCCGTCTGGAATGTTACGACGACGAAATGTTAAACGAGTGTGTGTAGTTTGTGATACCCCCCTAATGTACGACGGCGTAGGACCGCCACATCCCCTTCAGTTATTAATCTGATATTTCAGATTAGTGTCCTACTGGTGAAGCCTATATTGCTAGCCATTGGTCACTCTTACTGCTGAATGCTAGCCATTGGTCAGTCTTATTGTTAGGCCAATGCATTCTCTTATATATGCGAGGCGACCTATGGTCGACTCGCGTATATAATAGAATGCATTGGCACATGGTAAACATGATATATTATAATATTCTGATATAATCCATATATATCTGATTAAGTAACTCGATTTAACAGATTAATAACCGAATAGAAGGTGGCGATTCTACGATGCCGTACTAATGTCTGAGAATTCTAACTCTTGTTAACACGTGCGAATGCCATGTGCTGCACGATTGAACAATAATCGGTAGACACAACAGAGAAAACACTCTGAGCGCTCCGGGTACTGTATTACCTCCCTATGTATGCTGCATATCGAACATAATTATGTGGTCACTATCCATGCCGACATCCTCGGTACATTATTGCATCAGATTATAACCAACTAAATTACATGGATATATAGTGAAGTGTTAGCTAGGACAGATGTACTAACAAAGTGGCGTGACCGTGTGACATCGGTTCCCATGCGAAATATAATTCACGGAGAAGAGAGGACTTCAAAAAATCATTTTGATTGTTGTGCAATCCTTTTTCTAAATCACTATTTATCGGTATGTGTATTATGTTTGTGTAAATATTGTTTACACCAAATCACGGAGTGTTCCACGGTGTAGTTGTCATAATTAGCGGTCAACACACCGGAACTGCACTTATCGTGGTCTTACTAAATTGACACTTATATTAATTCACACCGGGAGCGAGCGACTTTTACTGCCGTTTTCTGTCGTCCGTAGCGGTTCAAAGCGCGCAATATGTATACTCACACCGAACGCGACTGAATCGCTTCGTCGCACGCGATGGTTAGGGTAGATAATCGTTCTAGTGCATTGCAGACAGGTCATAAATACAATGTATATGGGAATTTTAAGCATAATTTGCTCAACATATACATGTAAGAGTTTTTAAAACTCATTTCATTGTCAAATATAATATGTGACCCGCCATATCAAAACCAGTCGTAAGTCGGGATTTTTGTACCCTGTACCAATGCATTCTCTTATATATGCGAGTCGACCATAGGTCGCCTCGCATATATAAGAGAATGCATTGGCCTATCAATTTTTTACAATTTTAATAATTTGTTCTTGTATTCCTAACAATTTTATAATTTCACCCATACAGAGCCCCAGACAAACATGAGCAGACGACACTCTTCTATATGCTTCTAAATATGTGGGGCTCCCTGCAGGGTAATGGGTGTTTTTTTATGTTATGTCCTAAAAATTGTAAGAAACATTTATTTAACAAACATGATAAAAACATTGTAAAAAAAATCCCGACTTACGACTGGATTTGATATGGCGGGTCACATATGTCAAGTGGAATGGTACACGGACTTTCTGAATTCTAGCAATTGCGTTTAATTGAATTTCATTCTATAATTCCGGTGTATGAGTTTGTTTTATAGGTGGTGGGCAAAGTGATCGCATAGTAATTTCAAATATTTTAGTCAAAATATGATTTTAAGAACATCTTTCAATGCGTCGACCTTTTCCGGGCAATGTTTACCTCAAGTTGTTATTAAACTTTGGCATTTAATAATTGGTCTTTGATCGGTGATGCCAGTATAGCAGTAATGTTTACATTACAATTGTTTCAGTATTCTAAATCTCGTTATTGGTGAGATATTAATAATGAAAATAAGAGCATTATGTATCTACTTTTACATGTAATTGTTGATGCTAATTGGTCTTACAGACCTTTATACAAAATATGTTATTTCGATGAAACCACTGGGAACGCCTTGAATTACTTCAAAGTACACAACATAGGAAACACTCCGAGCACTGTCGGGTTCTGCATTAAAGCCATTCAGTAAGTTGCAAATCAATATAAATATGGGCTCAATGGTACTCCACAATCCATAACATCGCCGCTCGTCAAATGCGGATCTCAGGAAAGTTCGATATCGTAACTTTGATGCTAAAACCCCTGCTATGAAACAGTTTACATAAGCAATTTATCCATCAATTCGCCAACAGCTCGATGCCCGCCCTATACGATCGGATAAATGCACTATATAGACACAAATCGTGCCTACTGAGTAACCAATCTGAAGCGAGAAGCATTTCTGACACGAATTTTAGTACCCATGCAGGTGCCGGTGCTCTCCAAGATTTAGTACCAAGGTGCCGGCGCTCTCCACAGTTTAGTAGCCATGTGCCGGTGCTTTCCACGATTTAATTCCCAAGTGTCGGCGCTCTCCGCGATTTAGTTGACAGGTGCCGGCGCTCTCCGTGATTTAGTAGCCAAGTGGCGGCGCTCTCCGTGATTTAGTAACCAAGACTTAGTGCCGGCGCTCTACGCGAGTTAGTAGCCATGCAGCCTCCAGTGCTCCCCACAATTTAGTACCCAAGTGCCTGCGATCTCCGCGACTTACAGACCTTTACAGACCACTGTGCCGGCGCTCTCCACAGTTCAGTACCCAAGTGCCGGTGCTCTCCACGATTTAGTAGCCATGTGCCGGCGCTCTCCGCGATTTAGTAGCCAGGTGCCGGCGCTCTCCGCGATTTAGTACCCAAGTACCGGCGCCATCCACGATTTAGTACCCAAGTACCGGTGTTCTGCTTAATAAGTACGTCCTGCCAGATAAGTCAATATTTCTAATAATAGTAACGTGGATGTATAGCCCCGCCCTCGGAGAAATATCGCTGCAATTACGACATGGTCGTTTGGCGTTGCCTAGTCAATAAATGTGTAGTGTATGACGTATTACGCACACGATATCGAAAAAATGCTACCGTGATCTGATTTTGAAACGTTTTTACGCGAATAAAGGTTTAAAATCAACTCCCCTGGCAAATTTCTTCGTATTGGGGACAGGGAATGTGTTTATGCATCGCTGTTGATAAGAATAAATTCACATTTATGCAGTGACTAGACCTACCCTAACTTATGATGTGATTAATAAATATGGCCCATCGATTGCTAATTATGGCAAAATAATTAAATGCTTCTGAGAATTTAGCATTGAATGAGAAAACAAAGGTTATTACCCCCGCCGCCCCCTCCCCCCCCCCCACACACACCATTGTTGATAACTACTGTATTTTTGGCTATATTTCTTTATTTGAATGGTCGTATAGGCTATAGTATCACGATAACCCCTTCGGTGGCTACATGCATCACAATGAATGTGCATTGATACACGGGAAGAATCACACCAAGTTTTGAATACGTTACTAAAATGCTTTAACAAATTCGTAACAATGGATTGGTCAAGTACGCTTGTATTAAAGATCCTCCAGGGTTTGATACCGCGCGCTCTGTAGTCTATTATACTACAATCCACGGTCAGACCACGGAAACATGCGAATTTAACTAAATCAACCACAACATAATCACACACTTTGAGTTGGTGGTTATATACTGATGCTGTTCGTAGTTATAGATGAGAGCACACATTATATCAATATATAGTGTACTATATTTGCATTCTTGGCAGCTATAGTGTAAACCATCGATCGAATCTCCAATAAAGAGCAACCGAGGCGACATCGTGCGAAAAAAAAGTCACTCAAACCATGTTCGGTATAGCATGCCTACACCTATATATGTATGGATCCCATGCAAAATATCCCCTATACATTTCGTTAACTCCGTGTTTGTGTGACTGTCTGTTGTGGCAGGTGGTTAAACGTGCCTGTATATATATGCCTTCGCATCCACAAATCCCAGTCTTATCGGAGAAATAGTGGCACGGACTCATTATAGGAATTGATAAGTTGTATATGCATCTTTGGGAGGATAAACTATATACGTATATGTCTGAGCTAGGGATGAACCATTTATATCAGAATCGCGATAAAGGTTATACGGTGAGCAAACTTATATTTAAAACATAGTTAGGCCCTACATGAACGTGTCTAGAATGTTTCCGTTTTGGTGCAAAACTTGGAATTTCTAAATGCACCACCTTTGATCGAACCAAAATAATTCTCAAAATTGAAGAAAGTCTATATAATTGCACCATGCTATGGCCACATATTGGAAATTTATAATCGCTAACTGCACACAAACCTATTAGTGTATTGGACTTCAAAGTTCAAACTGTTGATTTTGTTTTACCAAAGTGGGAAGGGGAGACACCACGACCCCGTCCCGTGTCAACCCGTCCGTGCATATATATAACTGATATCGTCAATGTTACTGCATTTTCTCCCCGCCGCATGCAGCACAAGTTACATGGGTAGGGGGGGCTCTGTGCTAAATTAATTACTTTATGTTCAACCCAATTGCAGAACATTCTGCAAATAAAATATTGTTTGTATGAATTTATGCGTGGGAAAACGAAATACCATTTACGAAAGTAAGTTCTATATGCATTTCTACCCCCCCCCCCATTTCCACAGAAGAATGCCCATTGCATCAATTTCGAGTAGTGGTTTGGACGACCCAAGTTCGTCAGTTCTATGTTCTTGTTGTTTTACCAAGAACTCAACGAACCAACATCGAGTATTCAATAAATACACAGAACGACACGATGTGTAAATGAGTTTGTCAATACGAAGCGTGTAATAAACACAGAACGACACGATGTGTAAATGGGTTTGTCGATACGGCACTAGTGCTGTCGCGGAAGGATAGAACTCGTCCGAGGTATTCTTGGGAGACACCTATATATCAAAATTTCAATCAAATATGATGATGTTTGTTAAATTATCGCGCTAACGAGCTGAAAATTTGTGGAAAAAATGACTAATTAAGGCCCATAACTCTATAAAATTTTATCGGACCTGGCCGGTTTTCGAACTCGACCGAGATATTCTTGGGAGACATCTATATACCAAATTTCAATCAAATCGGATAACGTTTGTTGAAGTTATCGCGCTAACGAGCTGAAAATTCGTGAAAAATGACTAATTAAGGGCCATAACTCTATCAAATTTAATCGGACCAGGTCGGTTTTCGAACTCGTCCGAGATATTCTTGGGAGACACCTATATCCCAAATTTCAATCGAATCAGATAACGTTTGTTGAAGTTGTTGCGCTAACGAGCCTAAAATCAGTGAAAATGGCAAAGGGCCATAACTCTGTAATAAATGTGCGGACGAACCCGATTTTTTGTTTGCAGCTTACGTGCATGGATATGTACTCACACATTTTTTTGTAATCCGTCAATAAACGGTTGAGTTATAAGCAAAACACGCCGCCCGCCCGCCCGCCCGCCCGCCCACCGTCCCTCATCAAACTATAAGTCGAGTTTTGGAAAAAAACTCGACTAATAAAAACTGTTTGGCTGGACCATTGGTGCTAAAAAATGTACACATGGGTCAATTGACCCAGGGAGTGTCATGGGATTGGTGCCATTGGCATCAGATGTCTTAAAAGGACAATAATAATTAATTATACACCCAAAATGGTCGGAATTTTGTAATAAAGATTTCTTCGCATGGGTCAATTGACACGAATATTGTCACGAGATAGGTGTTGTTAACATCTGATTCAGACGACTTAAAGGGGCATAAACAATTCTAATTTAAAAAATGAATCATATACACAAAATGGTTAGACTCTGGTCGCTGGAAATTGGTATACATGGGTAAATTGACCCGGGCAAACTTAAAGGGGAACTTATAGATTATATTATAGAGATGAGCAATTCTTATCAGGTTAAACGATATGTAGTAAAATTGGTACACATGGGATCCCATGACTAGGGGAATGTCATGGGATTGGCGCCTTGGACATCAGATGACATAAAGGGGGTTTGTAAAATATGTTAACATAGCTTATCAATTAAAAGCATTTATCATCTCAGAAGATATATGGGAAAATTGGTACACAGAGATAATATGAAATTGGGCGTGTCATGGGATAGGTGCCGTTGACATCAGATGACTTAAAGAAGTACTAGTAATTAGCAATAAAGAGCGTTTATTATCAACTTAAAAGTAGAGGTAACTTTATCCAGAGTTTCATGCAATATATATGTGATGCTTATCTCAGGTGACTAATAAATAGTTTAAATGACTGGAGGGGGGCACTAATAATGTGTTCATTCTTTACCTGAGCAATGCCAGGTACCCTATCTAGTACATGTACTTGATACAGATATGATGGACTTATTTTGTGTATGGTGGAATGATTAGGTCCCGCGCTGACAGCACCCCTCCTCTCGTGCAAGTTTCCTCACCAAGCAGGTACTCACTGTCTGATGGCTCCATTTTCATATTTTAAAGTCACCTCCATATCACCTTATTGTGAAGTGCATCATTGATCTACCATTTAGTAAAGGTATCCCACAAATTTGTCATAAATGTACACACAATTGATACAAAAGCTTGCCATTTAAGGCACATATCTAAATTATTGTTCCTTCAATACATTGAAACTCCACAAGTACTACAGGGCATCAGATGAATATTTAAACTAAACTGTTTAAAAAATGGAAAGATACTTTGCAAACTTCAAGCTTCTGTTGGCCCATCAGAGGAGATACTGTAGGGAATCTTTTTGAACAAACCACTTTGATTTGAAATGGAAGTGCGCGACTAAAATATTGTAATCTGTGGGTAACATCAGGTGTGGTTTCTTCACTGCTTCAAGATTGCTGACTAATATTGATTTGAATTTATAGATATTGGGATGAAATATCTCCAAATATTGACAGTAGAATTCTTGTCTATAGGCTCTATAAAAGCTGGTAATTTAGTGACACAGCTGGGAGATAATACAAATGGAAACACTTTAGAAATGACTTATTGAAAGATGCAATTGCCCACATGCCTGTAAATATATTCATGACTTAAAATAGCGTAAGTGATCACAAAAACAGTTACAATTATATTTTTGTTATTTGCCAGCCGCTTGCTTTCGTGAACCAATAAACATAAATAAACATTTGTCTCGGTCACGAATGACATATTTTTCGGTATGCACTCAAAAAGCACTAGATATTCTTTTTATTATACGCATTTCCAAAGAAATTCACCATTTACGACGTTAAATGATCTCACAATCGTCTTCAATCGATGCATAATTTTTGAAGCCATCAGCTGATCGCTGCCTGTTCACGCAATGCTACTTCACCATCCGCAGAATATAAAAATATAGTTCCCGTATTTTTCCCTTTATTTCCCCCCCCCCCCCATAAATATGTCGAATGTCAACATCAAATAGATTTTTTATTATAAATGTAATATCAGTGAATATAATTTAAATTAGAATATCACAATGGGTTCTTTCACTTTGTCCGTCTTCAACAGTCAACAGTACAAACCGGAAACAGTGTTGGCACACGCAAGTGAATCCGTCGCACGCGCGAGCTAGTGTGAAAGTAAATTATTCCATATCCCCTTCTGGGTGATATCGATGTTTATCTAAACGTGTTTTTTTCTATAATTCACTGTTGAGCGTATAATACAAAATATATCCAAACGAAGTAGGTGTATAAGGGAACATTACTGATTTACCGGCTTAAATGGGTAGTGCGCCTTGTTTTTCAAGAAAACAAAGGCTGGACAAATCATAGATATGGTCCGCTGTACTGGAGAGTGTTGTTTACAATATATATCCTAATTCACCAACGCTAATTCTATCGTAGATTTTGTAATTTCAGATTGAAGCTATAAATAAATGCAACCATCGAATGTGGATACCGTATATTGAGCAGCAATTGTTTATTATGTTGCATATGTATTCCCAATTTTTCGGCATTGTTAAAGATGCATAATCTCCGACAAACATAAAATAGACTGGTCAAGGAGCTGGAGTCAGAACATAATCTATAATTTCCATTTGGTGGAAGCAGGAAGACGACCGTGTGGTCATGCAACCTCCCTGTAACGTATATTGTGATATGTTAAAACATATTTTGTTTACATTAAGTATTCTTGATATACGTTGCATATATTATATTCTATATTCTGTCACGCACGATCCACTGCACCAAATTTTGAATTTCATTTCACGTCAACGTCGCATATTTTCCATTAAATGTCTAGAATTACGGCATGTACGGATCACGTAAATTTCCATATACGTGGGATTTACGGACCCGAATGTTTCCATATTTACGTGGAAAGTACTTGCACGTTCAATTTCAAAAATACGCGGAATGTACGGGTCATTTATTTTCGAATTGACACATTTATGGATGCCTTAAATTTCAAATTTACGTGCATTTGTATTCGAAATAACACATTTATGTGTGCGTTAAATTTCACATATACTTGCAATTTACGTATAGCTTATATTCGAAATAACATATTTATGGATGCATTTATATCCATATCACGTGCCGTTTACAAGAAGCTTAATATTTTCCAATACCATAGGCTTAATCCGTTATAATAGAAGGCATAATCATTGTAACCCATCGCGTATAGCCTTGTTATATAACTAGATATATAGGTAAATAAATAGAGGGAAATATGTAAAGTTGGTACGATAAAATTGTCGGATAACGGTGTGGTGTTTTGTGATTTCGGAAAAGTACAGGCGAATATAATGTGGCAAATTTAGTTATTGGGCGACGACAGATCCGGAGCCCATTAACGGGCATTTGCCACAGTATATTCGCCCTGTACCTTTCCGAAATCACAAAACACCACACTGTTGCCCCCATTCTAATTCTCTTCGAACTTAAAAAGTTATTTCGATACACACATGCCTTGTAATAATTATCAACGAAATGTGCAGACATAGAAAACACTCAGCCAAAATATAGTCCCTCAATTAGCATCGCCCTTATCGTTAAATATTCGGATAAATATAAAACATTTCCACATCGAATAGAAATAAATATGCACAACAATTAGTATTTGCATGTACATATTGTCTTTTTCGGATGTTTATCACTTACGGATATCGGTTTTGATATTACCCCCGAACTTTAAGTTGAATTGAAACAATCACAATGGAAAATTGTTTACTCATTGAGATGTGTATTTCACGCCGTATCTGTCGCGGTTTCGTGTCAAGAAATTTGGTCAAATGATATCTAGACAATGATAGATATTTATGGGATATAACGTTGTGGTGTTTTGTGATTTCTGAAAGTGCATGTATACAAGGCGAATGTACTGACGGTATGAAGAGGAACGGAACAATGAGCAGAGCTGGAAGGGCCATGGACGAGACTAGGAAGTCAGCTGCTGGTAATATTGGCACGTAGGAATATCTAACATTGAAGATTGAACACCTTGCGACAGTTTATCGATAATTAACCCCCGAAAATATTTGATGCTACAGGGGGTGTAATGGCAACAAGTGCAGTATAATGTCCAACAATATGACAACACTGAAAGGTGAAAAGAGAAAGAGAACATATAAAGTATACCCATAGATATATCTACATTAAATTTTGTTCACACTCTCTTCAAATTATCTATAGGCAGTCTATAGTGCATTCGTGCCTCGATGGTCGGCTCCAAATCGTGTGTGAATGGAATCTTATTACGCGCGCTCCGCGTGTGTACTAAATTATCGTCGCATGAGAACCAAATGGTTCTATGTCCATTTTGGCGGGAAAATGAGTTATGGGTATCATTGGAATCGAATGAGAATTTTCTATCGAATGAACCAAACATACTTTACCCTAATTGCACCGTTCGTTCGTAAAACGCAGTGCATTTAGGCTCTATCTCCATAACGAACAAATTCGTCCGAGCAAAAAGGTTCTATCTCCTTAGCCAATGAAAATGACGATATACAAAAATTGACGAATGGCTGCTATGAAAAATATGCGATAATATACAATGATGTAAACAGGCATTTCTCACGATTTGTTCATATCACTTTCATTCTATATATGTTAATCTTACGCAGATATGACCCTGCTACCAATTTACATATATGCAGCAAAAATCCATGCCCCTGCATAACGTTGCGGGAGATAGAACGTTCTTGCTGTGGCAATTCCTACCCTAGTACGTCCTCTCTTGAGAACCTTCTTATTTCGATATATTTATTATTATATACATGTATATTATTTATGACTATATATTAAATTGAACTAATACAAAAATAGTATGGTTATCGTATATATAGTGTACTTATATTCCCAAAGTTCATGCAAAGTCCCGAAGCACGCAAACATAGCCATGCATAGGGACGCCGGAATGTTTAGTTTATGGGGTTTTGGGTCTTCCTGTTCGAATTTGCTAACATGAAAATAGTCATGGTTGTAACATATTTTTGCGGGATATGCATTTTACACCCACATGACACATGTACGTTCATATATAACATATTAGGTTATAATCAGAAATGTTCAACCAGGCAGAAAAATCGGACCACTTCTATTTAACCCTCATCGGATATTGCGTATGAAATAGAAACTCGTCTGATATTTGGAAGTTAAACATACTTATTCAGTTGAATATTGGTCAAATAGACGGCAAAAGATCTATTGGAGAAAGAACCTGAAAGGCGAGTTCTAGCCAAAATCAAACGAAACGAAGTTTGTTTATCTCCATTGTAATTCATTCCATCAGAAAAAAAGATAAAAACTATAAATGTGTCATTTAATTAACCAAATGTATGATAAGTTGTATAGGAAATGCATTCAGGAAAACCTATTTGTCACCCCAGTTCACATGGAAAGGGGTCTCGGTTGTCTAACATGTAATGTTTATGACTCCAAGCCAATAGACCTCTCTGTGCTGGAGGTACGACGCGTGACTCCCGTTCTTCGCGAATTTGGGACCAGCTTTTCCGAGGGAGCTGCTGGTCATGCACTCGCCCAAGGTAGGTGGTTTGTCTGTGAAAATATCCCAGTAATTTCTCTTCTCTACGACCGCGAGATAACCCTGACCGCCGAAATCGACAATAAAAACAAAAAATAAATAAATGTTCACGTGGAATTACATGATTTGTCAACATATACACAATAAATATAGACTTTCTACAACAGTACACACCTGGATGTTGCCTTGCATGATTGTGTAGACAGTAGACGAGATAAGTCATGTCATCCATTGGTAAGACCAAGTGCAACCAATGGTTATGCTCTTTCATGTTGCAAGAGGTTGTAGAAATCCGACTCAATTAAGAAATAACCCGTGTGTAAGTTAGGTCTTTGCGGAGTTGAAGTTTATTGAGGTAAGCGTAACCTTGAACAGCAGAAGTCAGCAGACTCATGATCTGCCTCAGGTTCTAGCAACGGTTAAGACAAATAAGCTGCCGGCGGAGAAGGTCAAGGACATGCGATGGATGCCCGCAATCGACAAGGAGTTATATGATGTAATTTTTTCGCAAATAACTCTCTAAAATTGTAAAAGTACAGTAGCACAGTGATATTTGCATCTTTACTCTTTTCGAATGATTGTTCCTGTAGAAATATCTTTTGTCAAATGAACATGAAGACTTTAGCATGGTACACTTTAACAAACAATAACATAAGTGGGTCCAGAATCACACCATCCGATAAGATGAGATAAGATCAATGTTATTTATAGTCGGAGATTTACAAAGATATAAAACACACATTGTTGTACATGCATATCCGACTAAAAAAAAATTAATCTTATCTCATCTGATGTTGTAATTTTGGACCCATTTATGTTATTGTTTATTAAAGTGTACCAAGAGTGTAGACAAGATCTGAAAACTGAGTTGTTCCAAGTGATTAAAATCTATGCCGCGAGTTTACACACCTGAGAGCCATTGTGACTTTAAGATTAAAATATTATTATCATTGTGATGTGGTGTTAGTTCGGGATTGCTAAGACAATATTATTTGCCGAATATCATGTAAATTGTTCATTGAAGTCATTGCATTTACTCTCATGTGTTGAGTTCTTTCCAAACTGGACACTTTTTCACTAAGATATTAACATAGATGTGTCTCAGAATATAAGTTTTCAATAATGTCTTCAATGGGTATATATTTTAATCATAGCCAAAATGTGCCAAAGTTAAAGTCCTTTTGTCCCTTTATGTCAGTTTTGCCATGTTTTAAATGTGTAGCTTTAAAACCCAGTCAGGGTGTTTTAATTTGTGTCTGTTTCTGACGCGCATAATTTGCTGAAGTTTGCTTTATAAGATTTTTCGTTGCACGGTCTCACCCGAAGGAGGCGTGAGCAGCTGCTCTCGTACCTTGACAACATATTACCAATTGAAATGGGTGTTATATCGGCCTCGTTTTTAAAAAGGAAATTAAATAGTATTATGCCGTTTGGCCGTTACCGAGTTAAAATAAAATAATCTTGTTCCCAAGCTTATTGAATGATTGTGTGGAATTAGAGCAGTGTATACAACGAGTTAACTTTGTCAAGGTTCGAGTTGACTGCATGTTACACTTAAGTTAATTTTAACAGAGTATGAAACACAATATTGTTTGATTTAAAAGAAAACGTTCTGTTATAACGATCGTTATTGTCTTATTCGATTCAACAATTTCCCTGCGTGAGAAGGAATACCTTAATATAAGATATTTATTAACCACACAAGCACACGTCCACTGCGACAGACTCGTAAAGGCATCGTGTCCCGGAGATCATGCACCATTTTGCACACACTGCCAAAAATTACTTTCTATGAAAATCAAGTGTTTTTCTGTGTCCATCATATTTAAGTTGTCTCATCCCAGTGAGGATGATAGGGTCCCACGTCGCGTGCGAGGGTTTCATATCCGACCGAGGGCGCGATTTGAGACCATGTCACCCCACTGTGCTGAGACAACGATGTTGTCAAATGATTGGTTTATCTAGATTTTTGTGGCGGAATCTGTACGGATTTCCGATCGTCAGTAACTTCGATCGTTTTACCGACATTTTAAAAGCTTTAAGAATTTTCGCCTGTTAAGTTTTCGACTATAAAATCCTCGTTTGATAAATATCGTGCGATTAACACTGACCTGATGTGTTCAGAATATTAGACTGTGCGTATTTTGGATTCGTGAGTGTCATTAGCTTGAATTAAAATATCATTCGAATACAACGGAGAAATTCTTTTTCCCGCATCTTCCTAGAAATCAACAATATATAATATGTGTGTAACAGACACGCTACAACATACCTTGCAACGAACCTAAATTAATCGTAAGCAAATGCAAGAACACGAACCCGCAGTACTGACCACTTACCAGTACCTTTGTTGAACCCTTTAGTCCGCACCAAAATATGCAGTTCCGGTGAGCCATAACGTTCTATCTCCGAGTGCTTTTTAGCCCGGAGACAAAGTGGCAGTTTTGTGCATAAAAGTTCTATCTCCAAACACGTTTTCACGTTTTTCACGAAAACTCTTTGGTTTTAGGTATTAATATTTCACATGGAATCACGTTGTGATATATTGCAACCGTTTAACTCAAATACAACAACATTACAGCTATTTAAGTTTGAAGAATCGGGTCATGAATCTTCAACATCGATTTCCCACAAAACGTGCCAATGGGACATAGAACCCTTTGGTTCTCATGCGACGTAATGTAGAGATTATTATTTCGCCTGGATGCATGGGTGTTTTATTTATAGAATGGGAATTTTTGGGAGGATTAAAAGTCGAACTGCGACCGGAGGCCGAGTCCGGTAAAGGTGTAGTTGGGAATTTCAATTTCGTTTATTGTCGTTAACATTATGTCAATAATGTTGATTTTTGGATTGTGATAAGCTAAGCCAATTACAAATAAAAGAAATTAAAAATATCATTTGTAAGTCTTATATTTCAACTTGTATAGACATTTTCGGTCTGCAGCCCACCGGGGGTTGTGGCCGGAGACTGCCGTGTCGGCCGCCGGTTCGTTAATTACGTGCTGGTTGTTATTGTTATTTTAACGGAATTATGAGTTGGTCATTCGCAAAACCGATAAATTTTATATTCTATAATTACAATCATGGGTATATAATATATGATCTTGAGCTCGTTACCATTTCTGACATTGGTTTATTGTATACACAGTTCTATATTCCTAGAATTCTAAGTATCACGCAGCATGTAGGTTTACTCCGAATATGTGTGGCGCCATTTACACTCCTCTATCTTATACTGACCGCGCTCAAAATCTGCGTGGCGCCATTAACACTCCTCTATCTTATACTGACCGCGCTCCAAATCTGCGTGGCGCCATTTACACTCCTCTATCTTATACTGACCGCGCTCAAAATCTGCGTGGCGCCATTAAAACTCCTCTATCTTATACTGACCGCGCTCCAAATCTGCCATTTACACTCCTCTATCTTCGTCGTCTTTTATCTCGCTCTGTTATCTTTCAAAAGTTTCTTTAATTCTATACAGTTCTAGTTATCAAGCATGTGTGTACTTCCTCCAGGATGTAATAATGTTGGTTTGTGCCAGTTTTCATTTGTTCATTCTTTGGGAATTTTGCCATACAGACATGTTTTTTCAAATGCTGAGGTATTGTTTACATATTGGTCTATTGTATCCCGCCTATTGACGCCATGTTACTAATTAACTCTACTCACTGCTAATTGAAAACTACCACAGTCGACAACCCCTGTCTGGCTGGAATGTTCACGGCTCAGCGATTTATAATTGACTTTCCAGCAGTTGGATAGGGCCGACGCAAGTCCGCTTTATTTACCTAAATATGACAATAGACAATATTCTCACGGAAACCGGCGCTATTCTCAACGGCACTTATCCTAACACCAGTCATGGATCACTGATTACCGACACGTTAAACAAGATAATGCCAGTACAGAACAGCGATTGTTTTGTCAATGATAAATCTACTGACATATCCTTATCATCATCAAGTTTGTCATCCACCGTTTCGTTGTTCGTAGACTTCATAAGGCAATCTAACGAATATGCTCCGAACTCTCATGCTCACATAGTATGGTTATTAGACTTTATGCACTCATTTCCGAAAAAAACATATCACAGATATCTTCCTTATTGAGTCTAAACGGAACAAATCAACTCTACACAGGATTCGTTTTGTAATCTTCAATGAAGCTAAAATTATGCCCAGATTTCCATCATCAACAAATCCAGAATTGAAGGACAGGAGGGTTTCAAAGAATGGTGCAATTGCCGACAAACTTTCTAAGGATATTTATGAGCTTCTTCTGTTTATTCTTGACAATAACTCGTCCAATCTCTCTGAAATTGTAAACTTCTTCCCGAAGTGTTCACATTCTCTACTGTCGTTACCCAGTCAACACTTACAAAACGACCATAAGTCGTCTCACATATATAAGAAAATTCATTGGCCTACTCGATAGCAATTTTTTATCATTTTGTTCTTACATTCTTTAACAATTTTATCATTTTGTTATCATTTTTTCTTACATTCTTTCTCATTCTTCACCAATTTTATATCATTGTTTTCATTTTGTCTTACCTTTTTTATCAACTGTAAAAAATAATAGAAAATTTGTTAGGCCAATGCACTTTCTTATCCGAGGCGACATATGCTCACTATTGGCACAGGGTTTTCGCAAAAATTCAGGAAGCTTAATTTGCAAGTTGAGTGCAAATATAAGAACTGGATGTTAATGTTGTTGCGTTCCATGGAGTATGGATGCATGTTGTTCTGAAATGTTTATGCGTGGAACGCTTTCCATGGAACGCAACAAAGGCAACATCCATTTACGAAGTACGGTAGTTATCCCTTAGGAAACTATTCAGTTTGTTGAACTTGAATTCAGTTGATTGAAATCGCGCCATGTGACTTCGCGCGCGAGCCTCGTATGAATGCAACATGCAGAATATCGTTTAAAATGGATGCTCTTTTAATCTGCGAACTCGTCGTAAATGTAAGAAATGGATGTTGATTTTATACCCCAAAACAAGTCTTACAATTAACATGTTACCATTCTTTTATCATGTAGGTCCCTATGCCATGTATGTAAACTATATATGTATGTTCTTGTTTAGGAACCAACGGTGATTCATGTAGCAGAGGTATGGCATTAGTTCGACATCAACACCGAAAAGACATAATTGTTTGGGCTTTATTTTCAGGGCATACATGTAAGACATAAACTAGTTAGTTCGTGCTAGTGAATCCATTAATATCAGGTTTTGATGGCTCGATTCCGGATATCAATTGAGAAAGTTTTAAATAGTATCTTAAACCCCCGAGCACAATTACAACAGCAACGGCATACATATGTTAGGACTATATATATAGCTCGTTTGTGAATACAATACAGATACAACTGAATATTGCATGGTTATCAATTTGTCAATGAAGGAATAATAAAGTTGTGAATATCGATCATAAGTGCTTGGTGGAGTATACCAAATATAGCCCTGATTACAAGATATAGTTTTCCTTCTTGGTTTGGCCCGAAGCCCGAACGTTTTTGGCGCTGATTCACTCTTATGACTAATGTGTAGGTTTTCTACACAATATGTGTAGCCATGTTACACAATCATTATTCAATGTTGATCTTAAACATATTTGTGTAGTATATGTGTAGTTTCATATTCGTACACATATTATGTAGTTTTATATTCGTACACATATTGTGTAACAATTTTTACACATAAATGGTTAATTTTTTACACATTTATACACAACTGTGTGCATAAAATAAACACATATCCCTTACACATTTTGTGTATGTTCTTACACAAAAAACTTCGTAGACAAGAAATGTACGTTCAATAGTCCGACCTGTGGGTATAATATTAAAGATATATGCAGATGTATATGTTAAACCTTTCATGGCGCATAGTGGTATGTAGTATTTTGTTCTGTACTGTGTGAGTTTTTTTAAATGAACAAACCAGGGTCATGGCGTTATTGCATACTATTAGTATTGTTACAATATCATAACAAGAGTCTAAGGGCAGTAATCGCCATGAACGTGTTAACAAATAAATCCTCATATATTATTAATACTATACCCACAAATCGGAATTCTGAACTTACAATCCTTGTCTGAGATCTCTGTAGATTGTATTCCGAAATTTTTTTTATCAAACAATATGGCCGTCATGCAGCAGAAGATATGAATCTGAAAGTTCCGCAATGCGCATGCTCTACGTTCTTACACAACTGTGTGTAAGAAAATATACACAATATGTTTAGAATGGCCCTTGGTCCATGTAGTTATATGTAAAACTACACATTGATGTGTGTATTAATCGTGTTTACACATTACATGTGTAATCGTTTCTACACATTAGTTATAAGAGTGTTGGCCCCTACAACTGTTACGTAGATGTGATAGAAATTCTGAATACAATTGATATTAGTTGATATAGACACTTTTCCGGACCGGAATCTGTATCAAACATTCTGGAAAGATATAGGCCATCTGTATCTGTATCACGTTCTGAGTTTTTGTCGGGCAAAAACGTCCAACGACCGTCTCTGATATCAGTGGATAACAAAGAGCGTTTTCACTTATGATTTTTTGTACTCGTTTCAGCATAAAACTGTAGATAATGCCCTCTAAAGAACTACTCTAACAATAAATAATAATGTATAGCATTTGTAAAGCGCCTTTCCCATGAGGCCCAAAGCGCTCAAAGTTTTTTACAATTATTACCCTGATGAGCCTGAACATTCAGTAACCATCTACTGCTCCCCGGGGACAGGGGGAGGTACAGCCGGGAGTATGCGAGGATACCATATGGCTAGCATACTGACAAGATCTTTCACTGCTCATTATCAGGTACCCTTGTAATGCATGGGTGGTGCAAAGCAGACACAGTACGAGCGACCTTGCTCAAGGGTCACAACTTGGCGCGAGATTCAAACAGTGTACAATCCAACAATTGCACATCGCTCAAGTCGGCCAAGCCACTGCTGTGTGGAAACTCATAACAGACCACCAGCCAGCCACGAACTCGCCTCGCTGTGTTGACAGCGAAGACAAGTCCAACGCGCTAACCACTGGACCACGCCCGTAGAGATCATATTCCACCAGTACATGTTTTTAAAGTCGAAAAAATAACGCGGGGAATATGTGTCTTAGTTATTACCTGTTCCATAACATGTACTTCACTGTATAGGTGAAGATCCTAACTCGATACTTCACGATTTAAATGACTTTGTGAAAGAGTTTGCTTTCCGTCGCTTTCAATATGCAATTTTTCCTGGGTAATTTATTCAATGTTTATTGCTATATAGGTACAGTAAAGTCACAGAAAAGCATGCAATTTCGTGTTGGGACATTCACCTTCAGTGAGGTACATTATTAAGGAACATATAATAACTAAGAAATATATTCCCCGCGTTATTTTTTCGACTTTATAAGGTTCCCTGTGAAAACTTCAAAACGGTCCAAGGTTTGGACTGGTGGAATATGATCTCTACAGGCGTCATACACAGAGTAGAGTTTCCATGACATGATCTACGTACAACTGGTGGTGAATGCGTTTGTGGGTTTTCGCGATGCCTGTACCATACAAATTAAGAACACATTCCATCTGTGTTCTAAAATAATTTCATACTATATACACTGGTTGAAATATCAAACTGTCAGAACAAATTTAACCTAATGTTCGTCAGACATTTACATGACTTATAGTGGTGAGCCAAGCATGAACAATTCAACACGTTGGCGAAAGTTGAGACATGATATACGGTACCGTGTTGTTCGCTAACTGGTGTTATATTTTAGGCGTCTCTAGAATTCCTCTCTTCCCTATTCACATAAGGACAAATATTCAGTGTGTCGCCCTACCATTCTGAGATATCACTGACAGATTCGTATCACGCGACCTTGACACACCAATGCTATATGCAGACTCTCGCTGTGGCCTTGATCTGCAACACATCAGTGCGAAGAGCTGCTGTCTAAACTTTGACCCTGTCAACACATATAGATAGAAGTTAGTGCCATGATTCAAATCAAAAAGAGCGTTAACCGAGGTGTCAACAAGTAAAAACTGCGCGAAACTATGCGCCGACGCCTCGTATTTCCATTTAGATTTGACGGCGTAGAATGTTGTCAATGGCAACGTCAGAACGACGAATACTATGGACACACCTAGCAGCATCACCGTTATTTGTCGTTGTTGGTTGTTCTGGTGTTCCATAGCGGCACTGACCCTGGTATTCGACATTTTGTTACGAAAATTTCCTGACTGACCAATCTTAGCAATAATTAGCACATTACAGATCAGCAGAATAATAAACACTAGCATGGAACTGAACGCTGCATCTATCCAGTACCAGATCTCATTTACGAACAGTTTGTGATCTAAGTTTGTTTCGCAATATCCGCCATAAGATTCTTTAGTCCAGAATATATGAGCGTTGAGCCCGCTGAGAAGGAATAAAAGAACCCCCATTGACGTCAGTGCGACAGGTTTAGTGCTGACTGCACTGACCCGGAAGGGCATCCACACTGCCAGTGTCCGTTCGATTGTCAACAGGACCAGAATCCAGTTGGAGAACATTACGCCAGTTGACGACATGAAGTAGATGAGTTTGCAGGCAGCGCTGCTCAGTTCAACAGATTTCCACTGCAGTTCTATGTAAGTTATTTTTAGAATAAGAACTGCCGTGTCCGACAACGCCAGAGCTCCCACGTATAACGATGATGACGTCACGGGTCGCATGACGGTGACGACTATTAGAGCTAATATATTGCCTGGGAAACCAATAGCAAATATCACACGAAGGTAGTGTGTCGCAAGAAAGAAAGCGATTTTGTATTCTAGATAGCTGGACGGCAGGTCGACGTCATCATCGGTCGGGTTCGATAGCGTTGTGTTATTTTCGTACATTTTCCCCGGTCCGGTCCGCCTTGTACACGTGTAACTATCTGAACATGCAATCGGTGAAATTTCTGTGCTTTCGCTGTCCTTTTCTTTTATACCTGCAATAATACAAATGTATAAAGAATGTGAGAAAAAGGGATAACAAATTATAAACAATTGTTAAAGATTTTATAAGAAAAAAATGATAAAAATTGTTATACAATATAAGAACAAATGATAGAAAATGATAACGATTGTTATACAATGTAAGAAAAAATGATAAAAAATGATAACAAAAATTATAAAAATTGTTAATGAATGTAAGAAAAAATTATAAAATATTGTTAGGCCAATGCATTCTCTTATATATCCGAGGCGACCTATGGTCGACTCGCATATATAAGAGAATGCATTGGCACATGGTCTTTAATATTTCGCCAGTCGACCTGCCAAGTTTAAATGAGTTTCGAATATTTATCATCCGATCAAAAAGTCCAATAACCGTATATTATAAAGAGCGTCCATACTTCCATTGCTCACAAAGCGGAAATAAAAGTAATGGTTCGTAACATACATTTTTTCAAAGACGAAACAGCATCATTTCGCTGAATGTTGCGATTTCGGGAAAATAGTGGAAAATAAATAAATAAACGAGACCCGACTTTAAACAAAAGCATAATTATACAAACTTATAACTGACTCGGGGAGGGGGTGATCGGTGATCTGTTCAACGTGTTGTTTGTAGTCATCTTGCTTTGTCATTACCATTTATTTTTCAGTTAAATAACATATGGGAGAGGGGTTACTCATAAGTGAGTCACCACTTGTCATGCAATCCCATTGTCTGTATAAACAAATGTATGTGCTATATATCATGTGTTATATAAATTAGACAAATACATATGTTTAAACTAATAAATATCATTAAAATCGCGGTGAATCGCCGTCGCAAACGCCAACATCGTGATCGCGGCGATTTGTGAGAAGACACCGTTCGCATAATATATTTTGGACATGTCCACTGATTTGTTTACCCTATATACATCAATGTGAGGCTACGGATAGCTAAATGTATAGTCGTTACTATATATGTGAGTTACGAAACCTGCCAATCGCACCCTGCTCAAGTGGTCCTGCTAATGTGCTATGGTGTGGTTGGGTCCTGTTAATGTGCTATGATGTGGTTGGGTCCTGCTTATGTGCTATGATGTGGTTGGGTCCTGTTAATGTGCTATGATGCGGTTGGGCCCTGCTGATTTGATGATGTTAGGGCAAATTGATGCTGTTAACAAACAGTACCGTTTATTTTTTTAATTTGTCAATTTCGCGGTGTTTCAAAAATCTGAACTTATCAAACAGTAATTACCAAACCTTGAAATAGGGTGTCTGTCATTTGCAGAATGAGGTCCCCAGAGGGTGAATTTAGTGATGCTACCCAGCATAACGCATTAGCATCACCAAATTCACCCTCTGTGGACGTCATTCTGCTTACACCTCAGCAGAATGAGGTTCCCAGAGGGTGAATTTGGTGATGCTATCACGCTATGCGGGGTAGCATCACTAAATTCACCCTCTAGTAACCTCTTTCTGCAAATGACAGACACACTATTTCAAGGCTTGCGTATGAAACAGCCATTATGCGTATCAAACATTCAAAAACATGTTTATTGCGAAATATGTTTAATACTGGTTGCATTAGTTGTTGAAAATCGACTATACAATCAAGATGGTTGCTCACTTCGTTTAAGGAACAACAGCGCAGGCACTATTATAGTTAGTTTTCTAAAATATATATGTTCTTGAATGTTTCATACACATACTGGTTTCTTGAATGTTTCATACACATACTGGTTTCTTGAATGTTTCATACACATACTGGTTTCTTTAATGTTTCATACACATACTGGTTTCTTTAATGTTTCATACACATACTGGTTTCTTGAATGTTTCATACACATACTGGTTTCTTGAATGTTTCATACACATACTGGTTTCTTTAATGTTTCATACACATACTGGGTTTTTTTCTCAAATCGCTCGGATTAGCCAAACACCGCGAAATTAGAACATTCGATAAAATAACCTTTTCAGCATGCAACACCACAGCACATTAACAGGAACACACGACCATGTGTGTATTAGTGTGGGATAAAGAGTCAAAAGTGACGCTGTTATGAGTCAGGGACAAGCTATAAGTCATCTCCATGATACAGAGAGAATGAGTGTGCAGGCCTTAATTGTCGAAAATATTCATATTTGTTCCAATCACTGTAAACAGAAAAACATTAAAACGCATACAGTTTCGTTCATATATACCATGACCATCGCGTAAACAGCATGCTATCATAAAGACCTACTATATTTTACCTAAACAAGAGCCTGATTGTGTTACAGAAGACAGCACAGTGTTACTGCCTAATCACACACACACACACACACGATATAAACGCTCTTTATTAGTTCCATATCAGGAATTCAGCAACAAAGAACGCTCTTTATGTTTACCATCATAATATAAACAAACACCAGGAAAGTAACTTGTTATGCTTTTGTTTACATAACAATGGTCAAACATAATGACAATAACATACTGTTTATGCGATATTTCTTATTTGTATACGGACAAAGTCGGTCTACATTTTAATAATATTTCTGTTTGTGGCGGTTTTCGACCGGTGGAAAATATTTTCACAGCATACCCACCGCCAAGGCCTCCCGCACCTTTAAGTAGTCAATCTAATCAGACGATCCCCATATCATCAAGTTACAACAACAACATTTCTTCAAAACACGCTATAGTTATCAGAATCGATTAATTACAACAAAATAATGCTAACCGCTGTCAACTATGGTATAAAATTTCCCAAAACATTTTATTTATCAACATGTTGTTCAACGAAATATGGCCGTATAACCACTTGAGTATCACGACATATAGTTATCCATTTTCTTCCGCATTTTGTCCGATATCTTCGGTTTGACGACTTTTTCTGGGCCACAAATAATTACACATCTCGGGAAATAACAAACTTCAAAAATCGATATCTGATCACTCATAGCTTTGCTGGATGGGATCTTCGACTCGATTCAAATATGTTTTACCCCTAAAGTCAAAGAAATAGTAAATTGAGCGTTAACTTGGATTATGCATCTTTATCGATACCAAAGTGGCACCATCGCGATGACATCGCATAATTAATGTTTACTTCATGATTGGCGACCGTTTGATCGGATGCGCGGTGTCACCACTCATTGTAATAATAGGCCGTGTTTGACATCTCAGTAGTAAATTATCCCAATTATATTACATTATAATATCTAAGTTCCTGCTTCACTGTTTATCATGTGCGCATGTGTAGGCGTACATGTAATTAACGAATCGAATTTACACTGTGCCATATCTTACTATATAGAACCGTTGGTTACTGTTCATGCCTCATATTGGACATAATTTCGATTCTTATTCCATATTTCGCGCTCCGCGTGTATAATGTCTCGCTGTTTCTTGGTATACAGTGGGCTATGTGTGTTCTATTTATAGAATGGCAATTATTGGGACACATTAAAAGTTGTTGTGCGACTCCGAGGCCGAGCCCGGTATAAGGTGTAGTTGGGAATTTCAATTTCGTTTATTGGCGTTTACATTCTATCAATAATGTTGATTTTTGGTTTGTATGCAAATTACAAATAACAGAAATGAAAAATATTATATAATTACAATTATGGGTATATATAAGATTTTGAGCGCGTTACCATTTCAGACTATGGTTTTTTTGTTCCATATATTCCCGAAAGTTCGCATGTCGCTAACAGTGTCATTCAGTTACTGGCCATCAGCCAAACCACTGTTAGCAGGCAGATCATGGGGTGGCACCCCACCTAGAAGTCAGTGGCAACTGCTTGGCAATTACACACGATACCTCATATATATCGACGGGTTAGTATACACTCTTAGAACCAGAAGTCCTTCAGAGAACCCAAAAAGGTTCCTCACCTTGTCACAATAGGAGCACCTTATTTGGTGCTCCAAAGGACCCCATCATAAGGTTCTACTGAAGCATATCATTAGGTTCCACAGAGAACCCTGTTTATAACATGGTTCGTCGTGGAACCTTTATAAGAACTACACTAGAGTATAATAAAGGTAACAATTCTAAGATAAATGGTACCTGAACAGTCCACGTTTTGTAAATAAAACGACTCAGTTCTGGTTATCGGGCTCACGGAACCACAAACCAAATGTCCACATTACATTGAACTTTCGGCCCATTTCGCAGCAACTAAATAACGCATAATGATATGATGTTGGCTACCTTGCCTATTTCGCGGCGTTGCGAACAATTTGGGGTTTTGTTATAATAACTAATAGATTGTCATTATATTGAAGCATTTGGGGAATGATATGTAAAGGTCAGATTATACCTGCACATTCCATATACAATTCGCTTAATTTTGGTATGATTCATATTCTTGATTACACGAAGGTGGTGAATTAGTCTGCACTTTTACACATATTTATGTATACTTTACGAATACATGAAGAACCCTTCATCATCCAAGAGAACCCTAGTTACACACCGGCGAACCCTATCTATTACAGAGAACCTTTTCTGACACCGAGTAACATTTGGATTCTTACAGAGAACCATTGTGTTCTTCAACGAACCCCAAACAACCCTTAATTCTTAGAGTGTATTACTGTGCCTTTTTGCTTTGACAATGAATTATTTTAAGTAAGGGTTAGAGCACAATACCAGAATCAATCGAGTCGAAGACGATATTTATTCTGATAAAGAACTATTCGCGTGCTCTGATCGACTTATAGCACAATTGATCCCACATTATGCAATCAACTGGAAATGTGCCGTTGGTCGTGTTTTGACAACGAAGCACAAGCCATGCGCTTGCCGCGATTGGACACAATAGCCGGCTAGACGCGCCCAACGAAGTGATTAACATGAACTGATCGCCGTTGAATGTGAATAGATATGTCCGAAACAACACGTATTGGACCCACTTTGAAGCGTCCGTGCGATTTGTCTGCTGTGAGTTGCGTGTGCCTAACAATGAGATAATCACTGAACCATTCCTTCGCCAGCCTTGGAAATTGATGTGCTTTACCAACAATCAGGGAACAATTGTAACAATGGGATTGTGCTCTAAGTAATGGTTAGAGCACAAGAATAGTTCTATACCAGAATAAATCGAGTCGGAGACGAGATTTATTCTGGTAAAGAACTATTCGCGTGCTCTGACCTACTTAGAGCACAATTGACCGCACATAATGCGATTATCTCGAAATACGCAATTGATCGTAAGTTGAACACGACGTACAATCCGTGCGCTGGCCGAGATGAACACAATGACCCGTTAGCCACACCAATCATCGTGATTACCCATGCAGTGATCGCCGTTGAATGTGAATAAATATGTCCGAAGCGACACGGATTAACGTGTGACGCGTTTTCACAAACCAAGTCACTCGCAGATGTGTTTGGAAAGTCAAATGTGGAAGTCGCATGATTGTGTCTTACTATTATTATATACATTGTATAAGTGGATCATGAATTCCGAAGAAGTCTGTCTCCCAGAATGATGACATGGAATTTGGACCTGTAACCAACAACCAACTACTTTTTGCCAAAGGTAATGCTGCACATCATTATTATGTGACAAACGTGTCGCCTTTTCAAGAAACTGTTTCGAAATTACTACCATACTAGTCCATTGGTTCCTCCAGATTCTCCAGATACAAGTTCTATTGTTAGTTATATCGGATATGTGGAGCGCTATATAGTGAAGTGGTGATTCTGTTGGATTATTGGATATATCACTATTTAGTGGTTCTAAATGTAAATGTTAATTCGTTTACTTTCATCGTTGGATTAGTGGTCCTGAGAATATTTTCGGAACTGGATTAGTTTTGTGGAATAATTATAATAAATGTAATTATTCTACTAGTTAATAAATAATTCAACCAATGCATGTGTTACTATTGCCCCCCCCCCCCCCCCCTGCGTTCGTCCTGTTGATGTATGTATATATATTGTATTTTTGGTAAATCACACCCAATTCCCAAGGCTGGCAAACTAATATTTCAGTGATATCCCATTGTTCGAGACGCGCCACTCTTAACAAACAAATCGCGCGGTCGTTTCAATGTAGCTTCAGTTATTATACAAGAGAACGTGCATCCCCCCACCCGCACTCCCCTTATACGCCGTCCCTATATATGTGCCTGCTTAGTATATTAGAGGTGCATACATAGTAACGGCGTATAATGGCAGTGTGTTTGGGGGAAGCAGAGCGCTGTTCGTGCCCCTGGTAATTGAAGCTACTTCGAAGCGACCGTGCGATTTGTCTGTTGTGAGTTGAGTGTGCCTAACAATGGGGTAATCATTGAACTATTCATTCGCCAGCCTTGGGAATCGGTGTGCTTTACCAAAAATCAGGGAACGATTGCAACAATGGGATTGTGCTCTAATACGTTTTATAGTCGTTCATTCCACCGTACACCACGCTGATATAATCACCCGTATGGAGGGTTGAACACCCCACCTAGAAAAAGCCAGTGTTGAGTGCATGACAATTACACAATATAATTATTATCACCGAGGATAAGAGGTAACCCATTGATCACTTCCCGTAGCTGTACTAATGTATTGGGAGTAGATATCCAGTGTCTATAGGTATAGAAATTAACTAATATTGAATTTTCCCATCCCTTATCAGTTTCATTCATCCACTCAATAATGTGATTAGCCGAACAATTAGTCTCGTTCATTAGACCCACGTGAATATGAAAAACTGGCTACGAATGTGAAGGCATTGAAAAGGTGGCTACATTTGTGATCAATTTGGAAAACTGGCTACGAATGTGATCGATACCTTGCATGTGACAATGACCCCGTCAGCCCAATTGCCACAATAAATCTAGGAAATAGTATGCAATAACATATACAAAAAAAATAACCTACCATCTTCACATTAATATATCCTTCAGTTTGGTACGCTTATGTACATCAATACACATCAGCATTATTCAATAAATAATCCAATTACCACATGCATTGATGTCCTATAGGTGGGGTCTACTGTTAACGTCATGGTGGATGGTTGCAAATGACCCCATATATGCAACTGGCCACCTGGGCCAAACAGTTTGGACCGAATTATGTTTTGGGTCGACTACGAAAAAGTGTGTCAAAATTAAATTTTCACTCAGCTCGGTCGGGAAAATGTGGCATATGGCCCCATAATCACACATGGCCACCTGGGCCGAAATATGTTGGGTCGGGTCAGAAACAGTGGGTGGAAATTTAATGTTCGCTCTGCTCTGTGTTACAGTTGTGCTGTCCGATTACAGGGACGTCGATTAAAGCAAGTTTAAGCAAGGTTAGTTTAAAACTATATAATGTTTTTTCTAACTGGATAAGTATTCATGACAAACGAAGAGCGTAAGTTATAGAATTATCCATATTATGGTAAGAATGGAGAGCGTTTACGAGAAGTTGGAAACAGGTTTATAGTAAACATCTTAGACTTCAGTACTTGATTATTTTCAGAAAATAGTCTGTTTTGTTTAAGGTGCAGACGCACATTTTGTGTAAATCCAGGACAAATCTGTTTTTCAAGAGGTTTTCAACGATTTTCAACGAAGAATTTCGCGGGATCTATCTGATGAACAAGAGTTTACGTATCATCACCTTCTTGTATATATAATCTGAATAGTTATTAAGAGAAGTCCACATAAATGGATTTTAATACAGTTCAGAGGTTGAACATACCATGATTATTGGTTTAAGGGGCAGACGCACATTTTGCATAAGTCCAGGCAAAACTGCAAAAAAATTTCAATGAAGAATTTCACGGGATCTATCTAACGAAATATCTTAAATTTCACATATCATAATCGTCGTTGTATATACATGTATAATTACAACTACTTTCGTTTTCGTCGAAATGCGGGCATTTGATTGGTCGAGAGGCTACCTCGTGACCTGCGTCTATCAGTGCATAGACTTTGCAGTAGACGAGTCACATCGCGTAGTGACACTTTAAGAAACTTGGGCGAGTCTATAACCGTCGCCCCACACGACGTCCCCGGATGACGCGAAAGCGCGGAACGAGAATTCCATTCGAATTTCAGTGAAAAAACAACTCGAAAACTCAATGTTATAAACATTTGAACAAGTAGTCTATGTCTATATTCCATGTCTCTGTTTCTTATCTACACTATACTATACTTATGTGTGTTCATTTCAGCCGTATTCATGTTTTTGTAAAGCTCGATTGAACATAAAAGTTCGTGCCGCGTTTTTTATTTGTCCAATTTTCGAAAAAGCGTCTATGACAACGTGTATAGTTACTGCTCTGAGCACAACTTATCATAAATCAGGCTGATCAACATGGCAAAATTTATTGGAAATAAATAAAATGTGTTACCCGATTACAACCCTTTTAACATTTTTCAGCTTTATTACATTGCTAATGACATGACATTTGTCACGAGCACATTAGATATGATCAGGGCATTTGTTTACAAATTACATCGGCCATGATCGGACTGGAGTCTGGACTGGTCTGGAGTTAATAATTTTACCGGAGATCGCGGATTCGACTCTGTGTGTGTTGATAATTATTGGGTTGTTGTTGAGTCATTTTAAACGTAAATCGTAGCCAAACAAGTAATTCCTTTTATCATGGATTGTTCATTGCTGAGAATTGAAGTTGAAGCGTAAATATTTATTTTCTGAAAGTTTGCTTGACGAAGTTGCTCGTTGACAATTTCGGCCAATTTATTTTCGGCCCATCAACCAAATTTTGAGATCGTCTAACGGAAAATCAGTTTTGGCAATTAATTTTCTGATTAATAGTAGATAGCTGAAAATAAAGTATTATAGCTGTAATTATAAGCCATCAACGTCGTTTTTCGGTTGATCTATGAGCGTATAGACCGATCAGTAGACGAATAACATACTTAGTATAATCCGCTTCGCGGAATTATACAGTATGTTATTCGTCTACTGATCGGTCTATACGCTCATAGATCAATCGAAAAACGACGTTGATGACATATATAATCTGAACAATTATTAAGAGAAGACAAAAATGTTTAAATACATCTCGGAGGTTAGAAATATAATTTTATCTTTTGTCCCTTTGGGTACCAAGAATTACGATAAATAATTAGCAGTGTCAACAACAATCTAAACACCAAATGGCTTATCTCGGCTCTTTGATGGGAGGCTATATTTGTGTCATAATGTGTCATAACTTTTCAATTGCATGATATAATATGTTACATGATCATGTACTCTGCTATATTATTAACGATCATTGTGACGAAAAAACAGTTTGTAAATCGCCGCTGTAGGTATAAATAGAAGTTATATATAAAAGTTTCGCATACGTTTTGAACGGCAAAGTTATATACCAACAACAGGGACTACAATGCGCGTAGTGATATATCCACAGTAGGGACTACAATGCGCGTAGTGATATATCCACAGTAGTGACTACAATGCGCGTAGTGATATATCCACAGTAGGGACTACAATGCGCGAATTGATATATATCCACAGTAGTGACTACAATGCGCGAATTGATATATATCCACAGTAGGGACTACAATGCGCGAATTGATATATATCCACAGCAGTGACTACAATGCGCGTGTGAAATAGACAGAACACAACATGTATCTTAATCGAAAATCTTTTATCGAACGAGTTTCTCATGGCGCATGGATATATTTCGTGAGAGCGTAGCTCGATCAAATTGCAACAATGGGCCGTCCACAACGAGTTAGATAAAAGCATTCGCAGTAATGATGCAAATTGTGTTGTTTATTTATTCTGCACAATTGTGTCAGATAAGTTAAATCCATGACTATCAACGTCATTGATACTGCAGCGACCTATATTGTGATTTGTGGCTGATTAATAAACCAGTAATGATCGAGTCATCACCAGAAGCAGATCGTTGACGTAGTGTATACGTCATATTTCTTGGCGATAACGTCAATGAAAATAGTTCCGGCTTGTATTCCGCTAGAGGTATACACTACTATGTATGTATTCAATGGCTGGATGCCGCTGAATACATGTGTTTCACGTCAATGGGTATGGAATACAATAAATCCCTAATCGACACGTTAAGAGACACAATGTTAGTAATATAATATGTCACATGATTATTTTCATTTAGAAAGCAACTACCCATAAATATATTATGTGAATGTTCATGTCATTCATGTTGATCATTAGCACATTGGGCTGAGATGAGTTATGGGTCATGGGTTTATAACCATGTTAAAGTTGACCACAATATACCTTAACATTGTGGCATAATGCCAGTTAATTGCTATTTACTTGAATGGACCCCATTGCATGTCAACTGTTTTCATTGGGATGGACTATATGAAACAACCATTAAATTGCATGAATCAAGAATAATGAAATCTCATATCATGATCTTCAGATATGATACCATGGATATATGAACTGTACTTTTGAAATCAATCTATTTCACAGAAGTGCTTAATTGGTACCGGAAAACAAAGACATTTTAAATATTTTTCATGCCATAATAAATTGAAGTAAATGAGGTTATAATATTCAATGGGTCGATTGTTATTAACTATTGTACACAAAGAAATTCATGACAGATTTTGAGAAAATCCATTTTTAAATACCATGAAATATTGACCCTTAAGTAAATTTCGGCTTGCCTGGCAAAATAAAAATAAAACTTATCATTCGTATGACACAGCGAAATTACACAAAAGCTCTCATGGCATTTAAGTTGAAATCGGGTATTTAATTAAGAATGAGTTTTATTATCTACCGCTTTATGTGCCATATACGCTCTTTATAAAAGGCGAGCAGTGTAATATTTGATAGGCTGACACAAATTCAAAACGCGTCAAAACTTCTTCTTTTGAAAGTCGATATTTGGCCATCAAGACATCATATCATAATTATAATACAATTAAGAAACTTATTTGTTCTTTGATTAAGTCGGGTTGTCCCTTTGTTGGGTTGTCTTTGTATCTGGTTGTCCCTGTGTCGGGTTGTCCTTGTATCAGATTGTCCATATGTCGGGTTGTCCCTGCACATGGGTAATTACATGCCAATGTTATTCACTTAAATAAGCGCACATTGTGTCTTTAAATTGTACTCATCGACTACACCAACATCGTGAAATCGATGTATCAAGGTCAGTCTAACAGTATACCGTTCATAACTAATTGGATAATTAGGCCTAACTAGTTATCGATATTTCAATCGCTAAAACAAACACCCAATCATCTTTTGTTAGACCCTTGAACAGTCGATAAACCTGGACAATCCAGCCGAATGAACGCCCGCAGTCAAATTCAGCTCGCTGTGATTAAACCAGCATGGTGGCCATCGGAAAACGTTCGTCAGCAAATAGTACGAGATGTGGAATTACTCCACCTCGTCCATAACCCGGGGCAGCAATAAGTCGCTAAAAAGGAGAGTAACTGTTATCAATGTGTTCGTGACCAATATCAAACAACACAAAGGTTACGTTCATTTGCTGGCAAGGTTGAACGGTATTTTGTGGCATGGTTGAACGGTATGTTGTGGCATGGTTGAACGGTATTTTGTGGCAAGGTTGAGCAGTATTTTGTACAGGCATTTCCACGTAGAAAACCATATATTCAGAGATTATTACTTGGTTAGTTGGATATCGGCCGAGATATCCGCCCGAGGTAACTTAGTTATCAGCTCTTGGACCGAAGGCCGATATGAAGTAACCAAGGGCTGATATCTCGGCCGATATCCAACTAACCAAGTAATGACCTCGTTATTAGTTTGATCAGCAGTTTCTACCATATCAGGAATAGTCTAACTGCTCGTATCTGTAACATGCCATGCAAATGGATGTGTCTTGTGTGGAACCCAAACATCTAGTTCAAAGTTGTATTTTTATTACTTCAATGCGTCTTTCTGGCACATATAATGCAAGTACAAATGTTGTTCAAATATTTATCGACCTATTTCCACGCCGGGGACAATTTAAAAGCGAATAGTATAGGTGTGTTTTTGGAGCGCAAACCGTCAAGTAGCTTAACTCTTTCACTGCCGATCGCGACTGCAGTCGAATTACCCATACACTGCCGATAGCGAACTCGGGTACAAGCTGCCAGCAGGACGGGTACATGTGGTGTAAATATGGCCGTCCAGTGAATATGGCGCATATGAGTTCCAGTGATGAGCACATACATGACAATTTTATAAGTTCCAGACTATATAACACTAGGACACGGGTGAGATAGTGCAGATAAGAGGCAGTCTCTGTATATAGGACTGTATAACGTGAACCGTTATATAAGGGCACTTGGTGATGTCATGGGCACGTGGTCTTTTCATAGGTCACGTGTGTATCTCTAGCTATCACATTTTTACCAATAGTATAAAATGGAAACTCAAATACAGCAACCGATATATATTCAATATGATATGTTCATCAAATGCTTATAACATAATGAAGTCGGAAAATACCCAAAACATACGGCCATACTGGTGGCATATGTAGATCCAAGATGGCCACCAATGTTACGTGACCAATTTGAGGTGGATATGTGGCTCCAACATATAAATATGCTCCAGCAACATAAGTCAGACATTTACGATATATTGAAATGTCAATGCATTACCCGCACCTATACGTATATGTACATGGTATATGTGACCACTCACGCACAAGTTCATGGTAATTACCACGGCCACGTGACCAATTCAAATATGGATATATATATATATATATATATATAGCACATTTTGTACGTGTATGAGTCCCTCCCTGAAAGATGACAACTAACGTGAGAAAAAAATGTTGAGAATGACCAATTTCTGGCAATGTTCTGCATCGATAGCACCCATATATGGGCATTTTTCAAAAACATTGGCTTATTTCTGTCCATCACCTTTTTTTTTTAGAAAAGTGTATTAATGATCACATTTTTTTAATTTGAGATATCAAATGGAATGGGGTCAACTTTTTACAGACCGTAGACCGTCCGCTCATTGGTATCTCTACATCCCAGAGGCTCGTAATATGGCAAAAATGGCCAATTATGCCAGTCCCATTTTCTGGAATCCCCCCCCCCCCAAAAACAGACATTTTCGTACAAAATACGACCATTAAATACCACTTTATTTGACAATTTGCATCATATGTAACATACCTGATCATAAAATCGCAAAGTATGCGAAATGTTTACCAAGTCAAGTGACAAAATTTAGCTCACAACACTGTCCCACGATTGGTGGTCCCTACTGTTACCAAGAGAGAAACACAGAATACAACAGTCTTGGCATTGGGGAATAAGGAAGTGCAAATTGGTTTTCAGTACTACTCATCAATACATATGGCTAAACATATGTCGTCTGCTGGTCGGCGCAGTTAATTTGCCTGTAATTGACAGTTTTATTCACCAAACAGGTGAGTACATTGGGAGTGTGTCACTACTGTTACCCATAGATACAGGTCTGTGAGTTTGTTATTACAAAAATGTTTCTCTTCTTAGTTTTGTCCAAGGTGATCCCTATGAGGCAACATATACATTTTGTTTCATTCCAATGGACGACCAGGAGGAATCCCCTTTATAAACCCGAAACGTCTCTACTGTTACCGTCCATACTGTTACCCTTGAAATAGTAACAGTACGGAACATTTTGGTAACAGCAGGGACAAAATTCAGCCTAGGCATGAGTAAGTTTTAGTCTGCACGTAATAATTATTTTTTCATCACCCGCCTCTGGTTCTTTGCTTATTACATCAATATTTTCACAGATTTTACCCATCATTCCTGTCTCATTCACATAATGCTGGACGTGGCAACAGGAGGGACATTGTGGTAACAGCAGTGACAATCCATTACAGAATTGTTATTGTTGGCAATGAATTGACATATATTTGTTTTTCCTTGCATAACGCCTTCCATTCTTGTCTTCCAAACACTCATTTTGGTATATAATCTTTTCTATTATACTTGATTGAGATCCAGTAAACGAAAGTATAGGTGCTCATTCGTAATGATCAAACAGTTTTCACACACATTCACATAGGGCACATTCTCGTGCCCAACGCTAACCCATGTAAACTGTCAAATATACACACCACTGATCAAGTGGTCCTGCTAATATGCTATGATGCTGGTGGTCCTGCTGAATTGCTATGATGCGGGTATGGCAAACTAATGCCTTTACGAACTAGTAGCGTTATTTTTTCTAAAGTTGTCATGTTCGCGGTGTTTGACTAATCCGAGCGATTTGATAAAAAACCAGTGTATGTATGAAACATTCAAGAACGTATATATATTTGATAAATATAATAATGCCGGCGCTGGTGTTTTTAAAACGACGTGAATAACCCATCTTTGATTATAGTAAATTTTCAACAACTAATACATTACATTAAAAATATTTCGCAATAAATATATTTTTGAATGTTTGATACGCTTAATGGCTTTTCCTGCATATATTCAGATTATCGGAACACCGCGAAAAAGAAAAATTAAAAAATTTAAAGGTACTTATTGTTAACAGCATCAGTTTGCCCTAACATCATCATAGCAATTCAGCAGGACCCAACCGCAACATAGCACATTAGCAGACCACTTGACCAGGGGTGATACGGGTATCTTTTTTGCGCAATTCTCACCAATATTTGATTCCTTTTTCTGTTCAGTTTATGGCCCTTTCAGCAGCAGTAAAACAACTTCATCGTTGATTTCTGAAAGAATCCTATTTATCCTATTACTATTTTGCATATTGATGTACCATTAATGATAAATCTGTCGGCGCAACCTCGAAATATGAGCTGGTGATAGATTTTGATTGACAACCTAATTTCAAGCACCCACGAAATTGAATAATGATTGCGGTTATGCCCACGGTACATGTATGTGAAAAATCATTTACTTGTGAGGTACTATATTCTAAATCCGAACAAAGTATCTTCATCATTCCATAGCGATTCCAGTAGTCGTCTATGAGGTATATGAACTATACAGGGTTTACTATAGTCAGCATTTAACGAGATCACCACCATTGTGTAAACAAATAACAATGAGTAATCGGTGTTAAGTAGCTATCAACATACTAGTATAGTAAAGGTACATTACCACTGTACACCATCACCTGCCACACCGTGTGGACAATTATATAGTCAGTTTGTGCTTGGAGTCAGAAGTTGTTCAATCTAATCCTGTCCAGTAACCACATAAAAATCCATTTTAAAGCCAATTACAGTGGAATTTCAAACAAAACGTGTTTTGTTCATGATACGACAGCTGTACAATGCGTCTGATGAAGGTCATTTTATCACATTTCGAGCAGGGCGTCGATGAACATCGTGCGAAAATGTATTATTGTATTATCATGTTCAATACTATATTTAAACGCAATGGTCATGTGTGTCTTGCTTATTGTCACTATGTATCGTATTATTATGCCATTACCAGTGTGTTATCACTATCTAAATTTAAAATTGTCATGCAGTTCTGCAATAATACATCATACGAAGAAAAAAAATCCACCATTATAGTCTGACAACACATACGAATTGTCAATATGCTATAGTTACGCTAATGTCCTTCCTGTTATCAATGACCAATTGCGGCGTGTATTTCATAAATTGCACCTATATTTTACAATCAGAACGTTAGCTTTTAGTTATCCTGTGCCTGGTCGAATACTATATTGCGTTCTTTGTCATATTTTGTATGTGTGAGTCCTTCCTGTTACTACCAGTCCCTCCTGTTACCAAATGATGGCCTTAAATGCATCAGCCTCTCAGTTAATTCATTTTGTTTCCAGTTGTGGTACGCATTTTGTCCAGTTGGATCTCGTTCACGTATAGAAAGTTACATTTTGTTTTATTGTTAGAAATAATGTTTCCACAAGTATGTGCATAATAAAACTGTCCCTTCTGTTACTTCAAGTGTCTCTCCTGTTACTGGCTTGTCACACCTGTTACTGTGGATCTTTTCTGTCGTATCGAGATTAATTTGAATTAGATTCCCTCATCCCGATAGAATTGTGGAGTATTTACCTTACCCTTCGGAAAAATATATGGCCATAATAAAATAGAAATGCACATCTTTCCAGGTCGAGAACAATCGATCCCTAGATATCGGAAATTTATGCATATCACGTATACATTATCATAACTCGTTATGCGCATCATGTTTTTGGTCTTTATTTATGCAAATTCTGATGACCACACAATGCACACGTTGCGCATTTATTATTTTCCACCTCTATATCACACAAAATCATATTTATATTGAAAAAATTAACGATAACAGTAGGGACACTAGGTGTGGGTGCATCGTTATTGGACCTGATCCGAACAGGAGATAGGGGTGATTAAGGTTGCACTTTACTTTCCTCAGTTCTACTGGATATCCCTCAACCAGGAAAACAGGTAAGATACGTTCTTTCGTAAAAATAATTTTTTGATTCTTGAATACCCAAATCGGCCACATTTTTTGAAAAATGCCCATATACACATGTACCCATATACGCATGGATAGGCATCAAACACAGCCATTAGTGTGTAAACCAAGATGGCCGCCAAGGTCATGTGACCTCTATGGTGGTGGCGTGAGTGGCTATGAACTTGTGATGCCTATGTCTAGTCACATATGAAATTTCAACACATTATTCCAAACGATACTTGAGATACCCTATGTTACTTATATACACCCATAATGCTTGTATACATGTATTTTATGCTTGGCAGAGGGAAATCCGTCTGTGGTGCTGAGTGGCGGTTCGTTGTTAGAAAACTTATAAAAATTATGTGAACTACTCCGGTATAGGGTACTCAAATGGGAACGGAGAATAATCTTGCTCAAAGTAGTTACTTTTTCAAATATTAATCCAAATTGACAACACACACCACACCGTCATGCTTGTATATTAACTAATTGCAGTGACTCTCGGTGCATGCAGAGACTTGGCGACAGGGGGGTGGGGGTGTCTCACCATCCAACTTTGGTCAAAATTTTCAACAGTTGGAAATGTCATACCTGACACAACATTAGTTGGATATTTCACACCAACAATAGGTTGAAAATGTTCTTTTAGTTTGATTTTCAAACAATTTATTGGGGGGAATTTATTGTTTTTGGACCAATGTTTGCATATTTTCCTTCTTTTGATAAAAAATTTGGACTGAAATGGCCATCAGTTAGAATTTTTCCAACCTTAGGAGGTGTCAGGTTGGAAATTTCCAACACTTGGACAGATTGTGTTAGAAATTTCCAACACTTGGAAAGCTTGTGTCCAAGTCCCTCCCACTTGGCCAGTCAAAAACTTCTAGTTAATTTAAGAAAACAACATTGTCCTACATTTGGTCAAAATTGTCACTGGAATTGTCATCAGTTGGAAAATTTCCAACCTAAGTCGGAGTGTCAGGTTTGAAATTTCAAACTCAATGAATGCTTGAGGCTAGTCTGGATGCTAGGATTTTGTGATTTTCTTGTTCAGATTTCAAAATTTTCGCACAACGGACAGAACCATGGTCGGCCCTGTGTGTCCTGGTCCCTCCCCGTGGCCAATAAAAACTGCTAATGAGTTTAAGAAAACAATATTTTCCTACATATGGTTAAAATTGTTGACTGAAATGGTCATCAGTTGGAAAATGTCCAAACTAAGGGAGAGTATGAGGTTTGAAATTTCCAACACTAGGAAAGCTTGAGGTCAGTCTAGATGCTAGGATTTTGCGATTTTCTTGTTTAGTTTAAAAATTTTCTCACACCGGGCCGAACAACCATGGTCGGCTCGGTGTGTCCTGGTCTATTGTCCGTAGTCGTGTGCATTTGTCTGGAGTTAGACCACTAGATGTTAGGATTTGTGCAATTTTCAGGTTCAAAATATATGAATATTATCATACCGGGTAGATAGAACCATGGTTTATAAATAGGCTATTATGCCTGTGAACAATTAGGTGCAAGGAGGGAATGAAATTATGCAAAACCTTTGGTCTGATTCAAGGGGTGTTTTGGTTTGATTCAAGGGGGGGGGGGCTGCAAATGGAATAATGCAAAACAACCTTGTCTCTGGTCTGATTCAAGGAGGGGGTGCAGTTGGAATTATCAAGGTGGACACCCCCAACGGAGACCCTCTAGCCACGTCCCTGTGTGCATGGCAAAATAGTTTTCGTTAGTTTATCGCCGACAGTTACGTCCGGAATCGAGAAGTAAATATTTTCACAATTATGCACAGTTCTACATTTCTCTAATTGGAATATAGCGCCTGAATATTAACTTATCCGTTTCAGTATATCATATTTATATACGGATTAACTGTCATGTGAACTGTTTGTATGGAGATGTAACCGTGAGGTAAGTGGTCGTAATTTGTTTAAAACCCGAAGGGTTTTACATACAAGTTATGACCACTTACCTCACGGTTACATCTCCATAAAAACAGTCCACATGACAGTTAATCCTTATATTTATATACATTTAGCGGCAAAGCCACTTTTGTAAATGTATTTAAATCGAAAAGTGTATCTTGACAAAACAAGCCCAAAATATCCCACAGCACCCTTGGCAAAAGTTAACAAGAACAATTTCTCTTTATATTGAAACCCGATGATGTATTAAGTCAATCCTGCGCGAGTCCAAATGCGCCCAAAACATTACGCGTTCTTCTTTTCGAAACTGATGACGTGTCGATGTAATTATGAGGCTGCAGTTATGAGCTGTTGCGCGTTCACCGATGAATAATTGCAACTAGCCACGTGATGCCGACCAATCGGAATGTTGGATTTAGTGATGATCACACTTAGTATATCAATATTTATTCATAACTTCTCAGCTAGAACAATTATGGCCCCGCGATGATGCGAATAGAACCAAGCCTGAGCGGGCTAACATCACTAAATTCACCCACCGGGTTTCTTTATTATAAAATATCTATAGAAACTTATTCACATTGATTTTATCTCTTTTTAGTTTAGTTTCTCTATGTCTCCAAATTGGCAGACGACACATTGCATTATCGAGGTCCTCAATGGGTGTACATCACAATATTCACCATTTGGGAACTTCAATCTGAGTCTATGTCTCCAATAGCAGATGAGGCCATGCAGAATGAGGTCCCAATAGGGTGGATTTGGTGATGCTAGCCCACTGTGCGGGATAATGTCACTAAATTCACCCTATGTGGACCTCATTCTGCAAATGACAGGCACATTAAACTCAGGCTTGTCAGGCTCACTATTTGACTGGTACAATTAACAACGTTAATAGTTATTTTTTATAAACGAAATCAGTTGCCCGCGGTGAATCCTTAAGAGGTCACCCGAGGAGGTCAAAGTTGAAAAGTGGCATATATTTTAGTTTGTAATACGACCTTGCCTAAACCTGCATGCAAGGCTAGTCCTTATTGGTCAGTAGTCTCTATTCCCATGGATACATGAACGTCGTTTTGTAGTTCAATTCTAGATATTCTGAATTGTATCACACACACAAACGTGCACTCATAATTCAAAACACTCGTGAATTGGTTGATATCATGTTATATAATGAAGATGAGACATATAATGGCTGCCTATACTAATACTGAATTTTATTTAAGATAAAACAAAAATAAGTCGTATCTGCAATTATTAAAGAGAGGCAACGAAACGGCGGCGCCATACAGTTTCGACCAAAACGGACAGTCGAATTAAAAATGAAATCAAACTTTGGAAATCGTGAAGTTGTTACACCTGCGATTCGGAATCGCATTGTTGTTATTTTTATTTGGGGAATTTCCCGGCTGGAACCATATTTAATAAATAAATTGTATTACTTATGGCGCATTCGGTGCGCCAAAACATGAGATATTATCGCAGGTTTTGGCGCGCGCCGATAGCGACACAAGGGCCAAAATGTGCGACATTCTGTCGTTTTCGGCGCGCGACTAATGCCGCACATGTTGTCGCTTTCGGGGAGAGCCAGACGTGCCATTAGGAAGTGGTCCTAAATCCTAATAGTAGTCCGCATACAACCAAATTATGAACAACTGCTTTTTCTTCAGCGCTAAATAACCGACAGTTAAAGAAGGTATAAATATAAATCGATATATAACAATTAAAGTGAAATTTCCATTACGATAGAGTGGAACGATTAAAGTGAAATTTACATAACAGGGCGACTGGAGCGATTATTAAAGTAAGTGAAAACCCAAAGATGCATATCGATGTGAGCATGAGGAAGTTATCGATCCCCTACATACGCCGACGCTAAGATGCATATAGATGTGAGCATGAGGAAGTTATCGATCCCTACATACGCCGACGCTAAGATGCATATAGATGTGAGCATGAGGAAGTTATCGATCCCTATACATACGCCGACGCTAAGATGCATATAGATGTGAGCATGGGGAAGTTATCGATCCCTACATACGCCGACGCTAAGATGCATATAGATGTGAGCATGAGGAAGTCACCGATCCCTACATACGCCGACGCTAAGATGCATATAGATGTGAGCATGAGGAAGTCACCGATCCCTACATACGCCGACGCTAAGATGCATATAGATGTGAGCATGAGGAAGTTATCGATCCCTACATACGCCGACGCTAAGATGCATATAGATGTGAGCATGAGGAAGTCACCGATCCCTACATACGCCGACGCTAAGATGCATATAGATGTGAGCATGAGGAAGTCACCGATCCCTACATACGCCGACGCTAAGATGCATATAGATGTGAGCATGAGGAAGTCACCGATCCCTACATACGCCGACGCTAAGATGCATATAGATGTGAGCATGAGGAAGTTATCGATCCCCTACATACGCCGACGCTAAGATGCATATAGATGTGAGCATGGGGAAGTCACCGATCCCTACATACGCCGACGCTAAGATGCATATAGATGTGAGCATGGGGAAGTCACCGATCCCTACATACGCCGACGCTAAGATGCATATCGATGTGAGCATGAGGAAGTCACCGATCCCTACATACGCCGACGCTAAGATGCATATAGATGTGAGCATGAGGAAGTCACCGATCCCTACATACGCCGACGCTAAGATGCATATAGATGTGAGCATGGGGAAGTCACCGATCCCTACATACGCCGACGCTAAGATGCATATAGATGTGAGCATGGGGAAGTCACCGATCCCTACATACGCCGACGCTAAGATGCATATAGATGTGAGCATGAGGAAGTCACCGATCCCTACATACGCCGACGCTAAGATGCATATAGATGTGAGCATGGGGAAGTCACCGATCCCTACATACGCCGACGCTAAGATGCATATAGATGTGAGCATGGGGAAGTCACCGATCCCTACATACGCCGACGCTAGGATGTGCACAAAAATACGGGAAATGGTAAATTCGGCATACATGTAAAATACGGTAATATAAATTATTATGCGGCATTGTATTTCAATTTCAATATGCGTCGCTACAACACAAATTCTGATTGGTCGAGAGTTGCTAACTTTAGTTTTTGATTCACCAGCACATGGCCGTTTCTAAATAAGAAATATATAAATGTAAACCGAGCGCGCCACTTAAAAACAAATCCATATATATATACTATACGTTACACGGGAGACCACAGAATCGGAAACAATCTCACTTTTAACTGATATAATTCATAAACGCCTGAACCGATTCTTAAAATGCCAACGCCAATTGATCGAATAAAACTTATAGTTTCCAGTTATGGTACACAATTCTAGGATAAACTGTTCAAAAACTTCGAAACGTGACGCTGATCAAAACATTTATGGACAGCACGGGTACATGGGTCCCATTGTTCAACAATTCAAAATAAATTCGACCGGTGTGTAACTTTAGTTATACATATAACTTGTTATTTGCATTTAAATGCACGGGCGGCGTTCGTTCTCGAAATATTCACATTTGTTCAAATCGCCATCAACAGAAGGAATAATAAAATATATACATGTACAGTGTTGCTCATATGCCACACATAATCAGCCGTAAATAGTATATTGTCGCACTGAAAAAAAAAACTTAGTTAAAAGTAACTAAGTTACCTTAGTCAGAACCCCCGTCTCAAAACTAACTAGCTTAGCTTAGTCAGAAATGACTAAGGTTGCCCTTAGTCATTTCTGACTAAGGTCTAAGGCCTTAGTCAGAAATGACTAAGGGCAATCTTAGTCAGACCTTAGTCAGAAATGACTAAGGGCAACCTTAGTCATTTCTGACTAAGCTAAGCTAGTTAGTTTTGAGACGGGGGTTCTGACTAAGGTAACTTAGTTACTTTTGACTAAGTTTTTTTTCAGTGTAGATATAACATATAATATAAGGCCTTAGTCAGAAATGACTAAGGCCTTAGTCAGAAATAACTAAGGCCTTAGTCAGAAATAACTACGGCTTGACTATGTCATCACTGTATACATTAGTACATTTAATTGGACCTAATTATTGGGGGTATCATAGCCCTGCAATCTCAGCTGAACATCGCAACTGCAGATTAAAATAACTGAAAATAATGACTTACAGGTATAAAAATAAATTTTATTAACTATTAAAACAATGTGATCACCCATCACGACACAGCATCGGTTTCATTGTTGTTTGTCTATTTGTTGACATTGAACCTCGTGTGAGTTACACTGGTGCGCACACTACAGTACTAGTACACGTATGTCCTCTCTTGTAGAACTTGTAAATGCATGTCGATCATATTGATGTGCTCTGAAAGAATTAGATTCTGAACAAGTACTGTCATGAACTGCATTTTCAACATTATAATATTAATACACATGTAGCTGCTCGTTGAGTCGTTGATATTATTGTCACTATTGCTTGACATCAGACGACATTGTCAGACCATTGATTCGATTGAAAGGATCATATCATGATTCATCGATTAATTGGCATGCATCTCTGCTCTCGATGAATTTAGTGGAAATTGTCAATGATTAATAAGCCTTTTTTTCGCAGAATATAAACTTGTCCGGTTATCGAAGGAACCGAAATCAGACCGTCTTTAACAACTGTCCGCAATCGAACAGGTAACAGCCTCGACCACCAAGCCGGAATGCACATCAAGTTCAAGTTAGGCCTTAGGGTGCTCGTCCACAATGCCACTGCGAAAAACGTTCACCACACCGTATGTACTGTACTGTGTACATGTAACCTTGAAGAAGTCATCAGTCACACATCTAATTTTGGCAGCAAATATTTCAGGCGCTGTTCTTTCACATGTAGAATAAAGAATCAAACCATTATTGACAAATTGTCCACTTGTTGAATGAAAACAGAGCTCTGACTGAGTCTGAATAATTAGTTCAACAATACACGATGAACGGTTTCGCAGATTATTTTCATAACTTCTCTTTTATCCTGATTTTATCCGCTCTCTAAATACGCCATGGTTGTTATGTATGTAATATGTCGTCTCTTTTAGTTCGTTCGACGCCAATATCACGTCTAAATCACTCTGATTTTAGTGATTAAAATGTCGGCCACAAAATGGAGAAACAATAATTTGAGTTAAAATTACGTACTCGCCATATACGTACCGACCCGATTTACACAGAATGAATGCGATATTATATAATATGCATTGTTTGTTGTCTATTTGTTGACATTGAAGCGTGTGAGTTACACTGGTGCGCACAGTGCAGTACTAGTACACGTATATCCTCTCTTGTAGTTGTACATGCATATAAAATGTACACTGAAAAAAACACTTAGTCATAGCCTTAGTCATTATGTTACTTTTGGCTAAGTTAGTCAAAAATAACTGAGTTACGGGTTGACTAAGGCTATGACTAATTTTTTTTTTTGACGAAAATATTAACCTAAGTAACTAAGTATTAGTAATATGTGACTAAGGTCAAACTTAGTTACTTTTGGCTAAGTTAGTCAAACATATCCTATCCATCGAAGCAATTTTTCATTATCTGATGCACTCTTGGTTAAAGCCAATTGGCGGTTTGCGTTCACTTGTGCAAAACATTGAAAAAAGCAGTTATACTGTATGGAGCAGATTAAGATTCAGTTATACTGTATGGTGTCATTGCCGTGTATAATATGTCGCCGATAAGTATACTATTGAGTTTTGCCGGCATGACTGAATCACGAAAATGTCAACCTTAGTAACTAAGAATTAGTAAGATGTGACTAAGGTAACACTTAGTTACTTTTGGCTAAGTTAGTCAAAAATAACTAAGTTACGGGTTGACTAAGGCTATGACTAAGTTGTTTTTTTTCAGTGCGTCAAGACGTACGATGGTGCACGTAAACAAGTACCTGCTCGTGTTATAGAAGTTTTGCTTCTATTTACATAACACAGAGCAGTTCTACTGGTTAATCACACACAAATGATATAAACGCTCTTATTATTTCCATATCAGGAAAACAGTAACAAATAACGCTCTTTATATTTACCACATCCGGATCTAAACAAAAGCCAGGTTCTATAACGTTTTTTGCTTTTGTTTACATAACAAAGGAAAAACATTTGTCAATAACATACTGTCTGTGTAATATTTCTTATTGGTATAAGAACAAGGTATGTCTGTATTTTACTATTCTTTCTGTTTATGGCGGTTTTTGACGGAGCTGAATATTTTAACAGCATACACACCGCCAACACCGCCCGTATCTTTAATTTGAAATTAACGCAGTGTTCGAAATAAATCGGACCGGTGTATAAACCAAGTCAAGATAAGATAAAATCAGATGCATTGAGGCAAATCATAAGACAATGACTTCTGCCAACAATATTGTACATGGAATTATGAGAATATATGTTAAAATTATCAATAAATGATCAAATGACTCACTCATATAAATATTTTAAATACATCATGGATGAAGATAATCCCTGAATAACTATGTAGTCTATGTTGTCCAAAGTGCTAAATTGTTATACACGCGTATCACGCTATTTACATTTAACCTAAACGTAACACAGTGTTCGAAATATATTAGACATGTGTGTAAATTTAGTTATAAACATAGCGCGTTATTTACATTGAAACTGAAAGTAACACAGTATTCGAAATAAACTGGACCGGTGTGTAAACTAAGTTATATACTGAACATGTTATTTACATTTATACTAAAAGTAACACAATATTCAACTAAATTGGACCGGTGTGTAAACTAAGTTATATACGGAACATGTTATTTACATTCATACTAAAAGTAGCACAGTATTCGAAATAATTTAGATCGGTATGTAAACTAAGTTATACACGGAACATGCTATTTACATTTAAACTAAAATTAACACAGTATTCGAAATAAATTAGATCGGTGTGTAAACTAATTTATGCATGGAACATGTTATTTACATTTGAACTAAAATTAACACAGACCGGTGTGTAATCTAAGTTATTCAAGGATCACGTTATTTACATTTAAACTAAAATTAACACAGTATTCGAAATAAATTGGACCGGCGTGTACATTTATAGTTGTACATGTAACACGTTATTTACCTTGAAACAGAAATCAGTAGCAGAGATAAAATATATTAGACCGATGATTCGACCTGGTAGCGTTCAGACCTATCGTTCACCTGTCGTCCAAGTTTTGTATTTAAGACTTTACGCGGTAACCTGCTAACTGATGCTGTCTTGTGATGGGTGTTATAATATCCCACCGTGTATATCCGACACCGGAAATCACACATGAATTTTGCTGAATTTGCTAATTTTGTCATCTTGATAGTATACCACCGTTATAATTTCATCAATTTAATTTATAATGCATAATTATTTAGCAACGTTTTTCCCTGAATAGTTTCTCTATACAATGGCCTTTATGGATTATCGAAGGTGAGCTGAACATTTCAAAGAGCACCTAATAATATTTAATACTAGTTCGTTCCTGCACGGAAAATATTCACCATGAGACGGAAAACGCCCCTTGTGTAATACACTATATTATATTTCCTCGAGGAATCAATATATGTCCAGAAGAGATTATATCAATAAAGAACGGGGTGGCATTTTGAAGGGCCATTGTCACCGTATTCGCAATCAATCGGACTTAAATGTTAGATGCTAGTGTACTCTAAATTGTAAATCACTACATATGTACTGTCGTGCGAATTGGTGCTATCTGCATCCATATACGAGGTAACAACTGTGTTGGCCATATGTCGACAAATAATGTGTGTGTTTGTGTGTGTGTGTTTTTTTTGGACAAAAGGCAATCAAGGACATAGATACGATAGACGGACTGCATTTAAGATTAAATAACGTGTGCCGTAACCTCCTGGTATAGTTATTAGCTACAGTAAAATAAATCTATAACTGCAGATGACTGCCTTGTTATGAAGGGCAATTTGTTCCAGTTTGACTTGAACATATTGTATATTATGTAAAAGGCATTAGCAAATTATGAGAATCCCCTCCCCAATGATGCAGCTCCTCTCGATACTCCTGAAATCAATATAGGGAGGGCGGTGATTGCTCTATTGTGCTATACATATTGTGTCTCCTCTCAATTGACATGTCAATAAGTATCTAAGTAGCATGTTTTTCCTCCATATTGCATGTACCATTAAACTAATATAGTTATGCCCCAAAGCTACATCCAGTGTGTCCCCATTTTCTCGAATAAGGAAATACTGTTTTTGTTTCAATATGTTTTATTGCAATCATAAATTTATATGGAAACTTTTCGTCAATTTGATTAGATTAGATTATTTATTGGTAATGGTAGATATATCTATACAATTGTATACAAAAGTTGACACAAATATACAAATTGAATGAGCTATATATGATTATGGATGGAACTGCAAGCGGTCGACATTAACATATATTTGTAAGTGAGTGATAAAAATAGCTCACTATTTAGGTGTATATCATCAAAAAGAGATTTAATCAATACAGTTTTAAGATGGTTATCGGTGGTATTAATATTAAACAAAATTATTATTAATACTGGCCAGCCTCTGTAATTAAATATATCATTACCAGGGATAACACTGAAAGAAGGACAAAACATTACTCTTATTTCCATAGTTGTCCCAAATACTTATGATGTGTTTAATCACGAATACTGTTTCAGTCTTAAAAGGATACGGTCAGTTGGATATAGATCATAAACCAATATTAGGTACACATATGTATGTATGTATGTATTACTATGAACATTAGTGTGCTTTACATTTGGGAATCTTGAAATTGTGCGAAAACCCTGTGCCAATGCATTCTCTTATATATGTGAGTCTCCCATAGGGTGACTCACATATATATCACCAGCGCACCCCCCCCCCCCCGTCACGAAAAAGTTAAAACTTAAACAGCCAGGACTGTTTGAACCTGAAATAAATAGAAGTAGTTTCATATGGAACACAGATAAGATATTTAAAAAGTAAAACTGCTTATGTCAGGACGAACCAGTATCAATTCATTATGTTGCAGACCGATCTTTCCGCCAGGTGTCGACAGTAGGTAAATATCACATGGTATAATAGACGCACCGAAGTACCGTGTGCATAGTAATTGATGGTGCATATTATAACCAATCACAGTGCGCGTTGCTTAATAGTGTCTGCTGTTAACCAATCTTATCGCGCGCTAGAAATCGCAGTCGCTGTAAAGCCCCTGTCACACTCCGCTGCGATCAGGCCGGCGCTTGCATTGCGCAGAAAGGTACCAAAATATGAGTAGCACGCAGGAACGCGGAAAACTGTCCAAAATTATAAAAACAAGGTATTCTCCTATTCAGTTTACCTCGTTTTTATTGCGCTCCTATTACGACCCTACTTTGTCAAGTCTTACGCTCTCACACGCTCTCGCGCACTCTCTGTGCTATAAACGTACTTAGTGCGTCCAAGTCGCTGTCACTGTCTTGCTAGTACGTTCTCAATAGGTTTGCAAAACGTTCTCTGTGTGGGCGCGGAGAGTATAAATAGCGCCTCATGCGTGCTTCAGTCATAGTCCCGGGCACCAGAGCGCCGCGCTTGTTTTGAGCATGCACAAAACAAGCGCAGATGTTCGGCGTTCTGACAAGGGCGCTGTACTGTGGCCATGGCAACGAAAAGCGAGCGACGTGAGCGTCCCGTTGACGTGGCAAGGATGCGTATACAAGCTACTCGTTGTAGCAGCAATAAATCATCCCTTTCGTCTCTCTCCCGAACTTATTACGCTCTTATTGCGCTGCCGCGTGGTGTTATGGACTTGTTCCCGATCATAGAACGTCCACACGATGCTGCCATTGCAAATATGGTTCCCGTTATACGTCCAAGCATGACAAATGGCGTTCTTCCAACGATTGCAGCATGTTTACAGTACGATCCCACTTTGACATGCGATCTGCTCACCCACACCATCGGAGTTTGCATATAATATGCAAATTTAAACTGGAATCCGATGTACATGTATTCCGTCACGAATGTGGCACACTTATAACATGGAATACGCCATAAGAATAGTGCACGTGAAGTGGAGGTTAAATGGAATCCAATGTATTCCGTATATACATGTGCTACATGTAAACAGGCTTAAACAACCATGGGAATGGTGCTGTCGGCCTCCATAGGTCATGCCATTCAAAAATAAAAAAGGGAATATATTATGCCGATCTATTTAGCCACGATGTTCCCTGACGAAATTCCGCGTTATCACTATCATAATATAGTGGAAAAGTGAATAGAAATGATCAATTTAAATCATGACTATATATCCGGAACATATATAATTGGAACATGGACAACTAGTCTATTGTGGATTGTTGGGTATATTCCCACAAACTAAAAACTGACTATGACTGGAGAACGCAGGAGGCGCTATTTATACTATCCGCGCCCACGCAGAGAACGTTTTGCAAACTTATTGAGAACGTACTAGCAACACAATGACAGCGACTTGGACGCACTAAGGGCGTTTATAGCTTAGCGGAAGCACAGTGAGAGCACGTGAGAGCGTGAGACTTGACAAAGTAGAAATGCAATGGTCGTAATAAGAGCGCAATAAAAACGTGATAAGCGGCATAGTTTTCGGCGCTCCTCCTGCGTGTTACTCATATTTTTTTAAAACTTTTTTCGCGCAATGCAAGCGCCGGCCTGATCGCAGCGGAGTGTGACAGGGGTTTTAAGCTTACTGCAATAACAGAGGACAATGTTGGTTTCTTACTGCGACCACGCGTAGCTTGTATGCACCCTTTTCGCTGCCACGACGACAGTACTGCGCCCTGGTCAGAACGCCGAACATATGCGCTTGTTTTGTGCATGCGTAAAACAAGCGCGGCGCTCAGACACTCAGGGGCGATCATGGGGACCCTCTCCCGTCATAGCCAGTGTCAACTGCGTCACCAATCGGTTGTTGGATACCTTAATGCGTTTAGTTTGGCGCTTTGATAATATTTCAGCGCAATGCAAGCGCCGGCCTGATCGCAGCGGAGTGTGACAGGGGTTTAACTTAGCGCCGGGATGCTAATTATTATTCAGCATTTCTGTTCTCTGTGGGGGCAATGTCTTAAATTTCGCAATTCAATAGACTCAATTTCAGCCATACACCCTAAATATAGTTGGATGAACGTTGTATACAACTCGTTGGGTGCGAATTTGTTGTATACTTATTATCCATCAGTTTAGTACGATGTACACAACTGATTGCGTGAACTGTCTTCTGTGGTATTACTTTCATACCACATTGGATAAAACCGCCACGTGACCGGGTCATCCAATAGCAGCGCGTTTCCGGTGCGGGCGAGGATGCGAGTTTTTGGCTCCAAATATTTCAAATAAGATGGACGACTGCGTGAAAAAACTCTTGAGCGACTTGAAAATGGGACAAGACGTCGTGGATAGCTTTGCCGGTATACAGTAGTATACCTTTGTTATAATTATTCTTTGTACGATACACTGATTATGTAGGCTTTATGTATTGAGAGTATATTTATTTATATTTGCCAAATTTTGAAGTTTACAAATTTACAAAACTGCTGACGGCACTAATTTGACTAAAGTGGTATACTCATACACTCAACACATAAAGCCTACATATCGTACAAAGAATAATTATAACACATGTATACTATACCGGCAAAGCCATCCACGACTTATTGTCCCATTTTACTTTCCAATCAACGTTGGGTAAACTATCCAATCAACAAATGTCCCCAACCCTACCCAACACCCAACAGTTCAATAAACGTAGATAGGTGCTGTGGGCAATTAACGTTGATTGAGTGTTATGTGGAATTTCATCCAACACGTTGTATAATTAACATACAACCGTTGGTGGTAAATATATATGCAACGTTGTGTAAAAGTGTATCCAACAAAATTGTCATGCAACTTTTCACAGAACGTAGATAGGTGCTGTGGGCATACAGTGGTTGATTGACTGTTGGATAACTTCTTATCCAACTATAGATTTAGGGTGTATGGCGTTTTAAACCCAAAGTACGGTTACATAACTGATTACAAGCAAAACATTTAATGCACAAGCAATTCCTAAATTTCATGAACAGCAATAACTATGTACATTGCTAATTTGTAAATGTTTCAACCAGAGGCGAGAATAAATCGTCGGACATGGAAATTATGTTTTAGTGTCAATTTATCCTAACAAACAAAGAAGGGTTTTTAATGTTTGTTATGTCAGGGCTTTATAATAATTCAGGCCATAGCCTATAAATCCATAAGTTCGCGGATTTCCTCCAGCACTAAAACTGGGAATGTCGTGATATGAGATAGTCGCGCTGAAAGCGACATTAAACCCCAAGCAATCAATCATGTTGGTTTATTTTTAACAAAATCCGCTCATAAGTGCACATAGCATTTGATAATAATATTTATATATTATGTGATGTTAATTGAGAACATATTCTTAAATTGTAAATTTTTAAATTGTAACTCTCACTACCACCCTGAGGCGTTATTTCGCTAAAATCCGATTTGGATTCTGGATTCAGATTACAGATTTGTCCCCGTACGACTTGGTTCGGCAAAAGAACAGACCACAAATTTCCAGAATCAGTAAACGAACAGACCGTAATCCTAATTTCGTGGGAATCCGATAGGGATTCGGATTCCGATTACGGACTCAAATGTTCGTAATGTAAACAAACCGAGATTTCGCCACCTCAGAGTTTAAAAACACAATAAAACATAAGAATCCGTCTCTTGTGTACAAATTATTGCAGAATATAAACGATCTATATCAAAGAATTTTAAATGCGGAGACAAATTTGTTTTATTGAATGTAAACTGGGAGAATATTACTGAAATTAGCCAAATAATAACGCTATTGATAGTAACGCTGGGGGAGCACTTCGGTTGATGGCAAATCATTGTTGATTGTCACTTTCATATGTCCATTTCATAATTCCATCCTTAAAATACCGCCCGAACTCATGTCGATTTCGAATTCGGCGGATACGTCACCATTGACCGAATTCATATGAACCTGCATGGATATGTCTTCTGCTGTGTTCGTTATTATAATGTTTCTTCTTATTCAAGAAATAGTAGGATTATATGGTATCGATGGATTATCAGATACACGTATGTACTATCATCTAGTCTTAAAGTTATAGCAATTTTAACATGTTTTGTTTCGTTAAATGCAGTCGTTTTGCGCAATAGTCTCTGTATAGACAACAGACACATTTTCTAGGGACGTGGCTAGAAGTTTCCTCAAATTTTCGGCCAACTGCACCCCCCCCCCGACCCCCATTGAACCAAACATCAATCTCACAGGTTCGCAGAATTCAATTTGCTCTCCTTGGAAATATCCAATCTGACAAACGTACACTAAGATTGGAAAATTACCAACTTTTACTGGTTGAAAAAAATCAAACAATGAGAACAATGCCAACCTATATATGGTGTCAAATTAATGTCCAACTAATGTTGTGTCATGCATGAAATTTCCGAATGCTGGAATGTACCAAAGTTTAGTTTAGATATATTTATTTCAAATATATGTCAAATTTAGATAACACATGATATATAACACATACATTTGTTTATACATACAAAGGAATTGGGGGACAAGTACTGACTCACTTAAGGGTACCCCCTCTCCCATATGTTATTACACTGAAAAAATAAATAATTAGTAATGGCAAAGCAACATGACTACCAAAACAAGTTGAACATATATACAGATCACTGGACACCCCCTCTCTCGAGTTAGTCATAAGTTTGTATATGTATTTATTTAAAATCGGGTTTGTTTGTTGCGTTTGTTGGCTTGTACGTATCATTATTTGAAACAGTTAGTCAAAATAATCCTGATTTTCCTCACGTATGAATGACTGCACAGCTTAGCAAATTGTACCAAAGTTCGGGGTGGGGGTCGAGACACCCAATCAACCCCTGTCGTCACGTCCCTGTTCAACTGACAAGTTCCGTGTGTTCTTCACAACATCTTCGGAATTTTATTCAGGAGGCCTAGAGCTGTCATGTTTAGATATGCTTGCCATCATCAATAAACACACTTTAACTTGAAAAAAAGATGCGATTAAGTCGGATTGGCAGCAAATTATTTGCCGTGTATACACACATAGAAGAACAGCATGACTTTCACAACAAACATGCACTTTATAAATATAAGATACAAATGATACTTGTGTCAAATACATGAGCCATGTTTGACGCTGGGGGAGAGTTTCGGAGACCACGTGGATTTCAAAATCTGACCTAGAATCCGAAATTAGCTCCGCCCCCCGTAATCGGCTTTGGATTCTCAATCCGGATTTTAGCGAAATTACGGCTCTGGCAACAATATGCTAAAGGTCACTTTACACCGAGCGCGAGCGTGCGATATTTACGGCAACAAGCTCCATCCAGAGTTCAGTCCCCTACGCAGGACTTACCGCTGCCAACACCTACAAGTAATGTGAAGAAAGGTCCCATTTATTTATTTGAGATTTGTGTAGGTTACAATTCATTCTGCATTATTATGGGAAACAGAACTTTCCATATTCATTTGAAAATGGTCTAGATCATTAAAAAAAATACACGTGCCGTCAGCGTTCAGACATCGCTTAGCGAGGGGACTGACTCTGTGTTGCAGCTTGCGAAAGCAACTGTATCGCTTCGTCGAGCGCGATAGTCACGATGAAGATAATAGTGTGTGTGCATCATTTGCAGGCAGGTCACAAATACAATGTACATGTATTTGGAAATGTTAAACATAATTTGATCAATATAATTATAACTTACATGGGTTTTTCAAACTAATTTCATTGTCAAATACAATATGTCAAGTGGAATCGTGCACGGACTTCCTAAATTATCATAGCAACTGCGTTTAATTGAATTTCATAATTCCAGTTTGTGAGGTTTTTTTATGGGATAGGGGCACATTGTGGGAAAAGAGACTTCACAAGCTTGATCTGCCTATTTGGAATTAAATTGGGATAAGACACATTAACCACACGATCCTGTTATTTCGCCAATCCGGAATTTTCTCTTCTCTTTTTAAGTTTTTATTCTTGTACTCATTCAACTTGTGTATGGAACAGGTTAGTGGAATTTTTCCATCATAAATTCAATAACGATCAATATGGCTTCCGGAGAGGTCACTCCACAGTCCACCCAATAATCCGACTTCTTAACGACATTGTAATTAATAATGACAAGAAATCAAAAGATTGTACATTAACAACTTTTATTGACTTCTCAAAAGCTTTCGATACAATAAATCACGATATTCTAATAACTAAACTTGAACAATTTATGGAGTCCGAGGCAGTAAAACCATTGGTTCGAGAGTTATTTAAAGGATAGAGTGCAATATGTAGATTTGAACGGTTATGTCTCAAGTGAAATCCCGATTACAACTGGTGTCCCTCTTAGCCCCTTTACCTTTTGCAAGAAACATACTCTACAGATGAATAGTCAAATAATTGAAACAATATAGGAAGCAACTGCAGAGAAAAAATCCTTCAAATTATTTCTTGGTATTCATCTGGACGAACACTTAAACTTCAATAATCACACGGTTTTAATTGCAACACGAATTTCTAGAACTCTATATGCAATTAAGTAAATCTGGCAAGTAATTCAAATTCTCACACGGAAAATGATATTTGAGTGACATGATAACATCGCTACAGTGCTCGTAGTTGCCGGCTACGCTGACATATGAGGCTCAGCGAGATTAATATCGGGCTCGGCTAGCGCTCGCCCGATATTAATCTCACTTCGCCTCATATGACACCGTATCCGGCAACAACTCGCCCCGTAACTTATACTCTAAAGATGTATCTAGTTTATTCACTGGAATCCATATCAATATTTAAATCCAATTTATATATTAATCTAATCTAATTATAGTGAAATATTTAAATTCTTTATATAGCCATTATTGATTGTATTTTGTCATTCAGGGGTGCCGGGTAGACGGCCATTATAGGCCACGGCACTCCACACAATACACATATAAATTAACTTATATTATATTGTATTAATGTATAATGTATTGTATTGTGAAATAAAATATTATCCTATCCTATCATGTATACTTAGTAAATTGTGTAAGTATACACATGTATAAAGTCTATGTATGTACACCTCTTTTTGGTAGTAATATCAATTTTGCCACATAATACCTATTCAACAGCCTTACTGTGCCATTTTCACCCTACTGACCACCCCATCTTCACCCTACTGACAACCCCATCTTCTCACAACGTTCTTAAATCTAACTACTGTCCCTTCATTTCATTGGTTATCCTTAATTCCCAAAATCTCACCCACGCCATTCTTATCTTATCTGTTTCTATCTATGGCCGATAGTACATAAGATAGTAGATCTAGAGTTTGATGTGTCCCCGTTGATTGTACTGATAGGATTAACCCTTTACCCAACAGAAGGGCCCTGTGCCAATGCATTCTCTTATATATGCGAGTCGACCATAGGTCGCCTCGCATATATAAGAGAATGCATTGGCTTAACACATTAAAAATTATAAAATTGTTAAAGAATGTAAGAAAAAATGGTAAAAAGTGTTAAAAAAAGATTTTGTTTAGGCCAATGCATTCTCTTATATATGCGAGGCGACCTATGGTCGACTCGCATATATAAGAGAATGCATTGGAACAGGGCATAACTGTAACTATCACAATGTGGTCAAGGAGCCGATTCCAATGATATCCATATTTGTATGGTTCTATTGAGACAGACCGAAGATATTTTAGGCTGTTGAAGCTTTATTTGGCCGGTTTTGGCCGGTTTGTTGGGTAAAGGGTTAATGGTATAGTTGTAGGCACAATGCATGTTAGAGATATCTAAAACGATTAATCCGAGCATACACACATAATTAACAAGATCATAACTTAATTGTAGATGACTGGCTGTACTCATTGTGCAGCATATGTATGAGTAGAAGATTAGAATAATGCAGTAACAATATTGAGATTTACGCTACAGTGAACGTACAGATAACATGGTTGGCATGATACCTCAGACCTTATTTGGACACATGACGCCAACATCTCTGGAATATCTACCCGTCGAGAGAGAGGGAATTTGACTTCATCCCGAACCTTGCTTCATTGTTCCGTACACGGCCAACTCTACATTCACCACTGGACAACGGGACATCTGTTTTTGAGTGCGATCTACTATAAACTCTTGTTATCTTATCCCATTCCAATCACCCATCATCATCCATTAGCATTGTGTTAAAATATTAATATGTGTTGTATTGGGAATATATATTGTTTACACCAAGTATACTCACCAATTATTCCGCATGATTTGATATTCCCAACTTGTCCTCGTCGTTATACTTATCGTCAATAGTATATATTTACATACTAAGTGTGATCATCACTAAATCCAGTATTCCGATTGGTCGGCGCCCACGTGGCTAGTTGCAACTATTTCTCTGTGAACGCGCAACAGCTCATAACTGCAGCCTCATAATTGCATCGACACGTCATCAGTTTCGGACAGAACAACGCGTAATGTTTTGAGCGCATTTGGACTCGCGCAGGATTGACTTAATACATCATCGGATTTCAATATAAAGAGAAATTGTTCCTGTTAACTTTTGCCAAGGGCGCTGTGGGATATTTTGGGCTTGTTTTGTCACGATACACTTTTCGATTTAAATACATTTACAAAAGTGGCTTTTTCGCTAAATGTATATAAATATAAGGATTAACTGTCATGTGGACTGTTTTTATGGAGATGTAACCGTGAGGTAAGTGGTCATAACTTGTATGTAAAACCCTTCGGGTTTTACACAAGTTATGACCACTTAACTCACGGTTAAATCTCCATAAAAACAGTACACATGACAGTTAATCCTTATGTGAAAACTATCGAAATCCCTGCACAATTTTGCCGGTGTCGGTCGGATATACACGGTGTATTCGGATGAATGCTTCTAATGCTATCGAATCGTTTGTTTTCTCTGTCGTACAGGTAAATTCGTGATTTCGTAAGAACATTTCTTAAAATTGTGAACTCCGAAAGTGAATGATGCATCTTGAAGTTCGTGTCTCCTTTAGCTTTGAGGCATAATTCATTCAAATATGCTTCCCAAAGACTAGTGTAGATGTGTAATAATTAAACATCGCCCTTATAAACACACAGAGTGCATGTATATATAATTTTTCTCAAAAGTCGCAGAAGGAGGAGATGAAGTGACCGATATTGAATGAGCGTTTCCATGAAAATCTCCGCAGCAAAAGATACAGAGTTGCGAATAGTTTAGGATGTGACTGTGTGTGGTATTGAAAACAATATATATTTATCTGGCGCGTCGGCTTGGAATTTATTCCATTAGAAAGTTTATTTATATTTGAATTTGCTAATGATTTTTCAAAAATAGGTCCAGTGTTATAATTCCATAAAAACATACTCAAAAATAAATTTATTGCAAAAATTAGCAATTTACCAAGCCCAGCGGCCAGTTAAATGCTTTGTCTATTTAATGGTATACATGCCTGCTATAGTTCCCAGACAACTTTTAAATATATAACTTTTGCTTTGGAGATTTCAATGAAAATTCCCATGCAAAATAGCTCATTTGCATGACCCCCTCCCCGCCCCCTTTAATTATGGAGTGTTTACTAATACTGAGTGTACTATCATAACGCGTACATTTACGCTGCAGATATTCGACATTCGAACTTAACACGAGTTCCTAGTCACTTCTGAAGATCCCTAAACTACGGACTGGAAGAGAGAAATATGGTTGCCACCCCTGATCAAGTGGGCCTGCTAATATGCTATGTTGGTAGTCCTGCTGAATTACAATGATGCGGATAGTGCAAACTGATGCCGTTACAACAATGTACCGTTATTTTTCTAAAGTTTTCATTTTCGCGGTGTTTGGCTATAACCCTTTCAGTGCCAAATCCGATTTTTGTATCAACCCATATACCCTGTGCCAATGCAATTTTTTACAATTTTAATAATTCATTCTTATATTCTTTAACAGACTTATTTTGTAGGTTTAGGAACGATGAGATCGGCCCCTGGCGCTCAAATGGTTAACACCAGCGATATGAGAAAAAAAACACTGTGTGTATGAAACATTCAAGAACTTAATATTTTTGAAAAATATAACACGGCTTGCGTTGGTGTTTCTAAAACGACTTCATAACCATCTTGATCATAGTCGATTTTCAACAACAGTTTCTAATACAACCAGTATTAAACATATTTCGCAATAGTTATGTTTTTGAATGTTTTATACGCACAAGGGCTTTCCCTGGATGTGTTCAAATTATCGGAACAACGTGAACAAGACAAATTAAAAAAATATAACGGTGCTGTTTGTTAACAGCTTCATGTTTCCCTAACAGCACCATAGGAATTCAGCAGGACTCATGATAACATATTAACAGGACCATATGAATTGAGCAGGACCTATGATAACTTATTAACAACATCATATGAATTGAGCAGGACCCATGATAACATATTAACAGGACCACCGGCCAAATAAAGCTTCAACAGCCTAAAATATCTTCGGTCTGTCTCAATAGAACCATACAAATATGGATATCATTGGAACCGGCTCATTGACCACATTGTGATAGTTACAGTTATGCCCTGTGCCAATGCATTCTCTTATATATGCGAGTCGACCATAGGTCGCCTCGCATATATAAGAGAATGCATTGGCCTAAAAAAAAACTTTTTTAAACACTTTTTACCATTTTTTCTTACATTCTTAAACAATTTTATAATTTTTAATGTGTTAAGCCAATGCATTCTCTTATATACGCGAGGCGACCTATGGTCGACTCGCATATATAAGAGAATGCATTGGCACAGGGCCCTTCTGTTGGGTAAAGGGTTAACAGGACCACCTGGCCAGGAATGGGACCTTCACAAAAAAAACAAATAAACATGATCTCATTGTCAGGTCTAAATGTACCTATTATGGACTGGGTGAGAGAAATATATAGAACATCATCAAACAACAACAAATAAACATGATCTCATTGTCAGGTCTAAAGGTACCTATTATGGACTGGGTGAGAGAAATATATAGAACATCATCAAACACCAGCAAATAAACATGATCTCATTGTCAGGTCTAAATGTACCTATTATGGACTGGGTGAGAGAAATATATAGAACATCACCAAACAACAACAAATAAACATCATCTCATTGTCAGGTCTAAAGGTACCTATTATGGACTGGGTGAGAGAAATATATAGAACATCACCAAACAACAACAAATAAACATCATCTCATTGTCAGGTCTAAAGGTACCTATTATGGACTGTGTGAGAGAAATATATAATCATCAAACAACAACAAATAAACATCATCTCATTTTCAGGTCTAAAGGTACCTATTATGGACTGGGTGAGAGAAATATATAGAACATCACCAAACAACAACAAATAAACATCATCTCATTGTCAGGTCTAAAGGTACCTATTATGGACTGGGTGAGAGAAATATATAGAACATCACCAAACAACAACAAATAAACATCATCTCATTGTCAGGTCTAAAGGTACCTATTATGGACTGTGTGAGAGAAATATATAATCATCAAACAACAACAAATAAACATCATCTCATTGTCAGGACTAAAGGTACCTATTATGGACTGGGTGAGAGAAATATATAGAACATCATCAAACACCAACAAATAAACATGATTTTATTGTCAGGTCTAAAGGTACCTATTATGGACTGGGTGAGAGAAATATATAGAACATCATCAAACAACAAATAAACATGATTTCATTGTCAGGTCTAAAGGTTCCTATTATGGACTGGGTGAGAGAAATATAGAACATCACCAAACACCAACAAATAAACTTGATTTCATTGTCAGGTCTAAAGGTACCTATTATGGACTGGGTGAGAGAAATATATAGAACATCATCAAACACCAAATAAACATGATCTCATTGTCAGGTCTAAAGGTACCTATTATAGACTGGAAGAGAGAAATATATAGAACATCATCAAACACCAACAAATAAACATGATCTCATTGTCAGGTCTAAAGGTACCTATTATGGACTGGGTGAGAGAAATATATAGAACATCATCAAACACCAACAAATAAACATGATTTCATTGTCAGGTCTAAAGGTACCTATTATGGACTGGGTGAGAGAAATATATAGAACATCATCAAACACCAAATAAACATGATCTCATTGTCAGGTCTAAATGTACCTATTATGGACTGGGTGAGAGAAATATATAGAACATCATCAAACACCAACAAATAAACATGATCTCATTGTCAGGTCTAAATGTACCTATTATAGACTGGGTGAGAGAAATATATAGAACATCATCAAACACCAAATAAACATGATCTCATTGTCAGGTCTAAATGTACCTATTATAGACTGGGTGAGAGAAATATATAGAACATCATCAAACACCAAATAAACATGATCTCATTGTCAGGTCTAAATGTACCTATTATAGGCTGGGTGAGAGAAATATATAGAACATCATCAAACACCAAAAAATATTGCATATCACTACATTGGAGCTGAAAGAATACAGTGATCGAAATATATAAATGAGCGTTGTTTTTACCTGGTATCGCGCACTCCTTTTCCAAGTTCTGTATTTGAAATTGGCGACGCTAACCCTTTATATAACTTATTTCTGCCTCTGGTGATCGGGTTTTGTTTGCCGTAGCCTTTTGATGCTCTATGCGCACGCATTCCTGTTGTCTCTGTTAACGGATAATTGATCAAAGTGAAAAACGAGATTGATGAATTGACCCGGTGCCTTTTAATCTGCCTTGGTTGATCTTACAATTGTATGCCCAGCATGAATCGGTCGATTTACTTTCTGTGTCTTGAATTGAATTTCCTCGCTTATTGTTCGGTGAATTGGTTGTCAATAAGTTTGTTCATACATAACTGAGATTTGATCCGATTCGTCCTTCAAATCTGAAACCTCGAAGGTAGGTTATAAGCACCTGCCGCGCGTACAACAACTTAGGATGCGTTCGCACACTACATATTTATTGATGTTCGCCATGGATTGTCCGTAAAGAGTTAACGAAATTGTATTGTCAACTTATTCAGACATTTTACCATCGAATTCTGGGTCCTTTGTTTGTGTAATCGTCATCATCATTATCATAATCATCGTCATCTTCTTCAGCCTCGTCATCAGCATCATCGTCATTATAATCATCATCATCATCATCGTGACCATCATCGCCGTCATCGTCGTCCATCATCATCAGTGTTATCGTCGTTGTCACCGTCGTCTTAGTATCGTCATTACCGACATCATCATCAACATCATCATCATCATCATCATCATCGACCACCATCATTATCGATCGTCATCCTCATCATCATCATGTTCATCGTCCTGCATCGCCATCGTCGTTATAGTCGTCACCAACGTCTTGTCATCTCCGTGGTGTCTTCATCGTCATCACCGCCCATCATAGTCTTTGTCGTCATCGGCATCTTCGTCATCATCTTCGTCGCCTCGTTGGCATCATCACCATGATCATGGATTGTCGTCCTCGCCGTGCATTTATCGTCAACATCTTAATCATCAGCAACACCATCATCATCATCATCATCATCAGCATGGATTACCATCCTCGCCGTGCATTTATCGTCATCATCATCATCATCATCGTCATTGCTATATACTGTATGTCGGCACCATGTGCTTTAAACGTACAACTCAATATATATGTATATGTATTCGCATTTAGCATACATACATAGCCGATGTGTTTTATGGTTTATGGCAATTATGCCAAAGGGGATGTCAGGAATGATAACTTATTGGCGAGGTCCGCAAGCACCACACCGACACACCGAGCAGGCAGATAAAAACCCGCGTGATGCATCGACTGGTAACCGGAAGGCAACAGTTAGGATAGTAGAACGGTTGATTATTCATCGGTTATGTGAAGTTTTAATTATGCGATAATAGTATAAGGCATATACATGTATATATTGAGTATACAGAGAAGTTACACACCCACAGTTACACACATATAGATAAAGGTCATCGTAGCATGCATTGGATGAGTATATACTAGTATACCTGTAGTTCCCGATAAATATAGCTAAAGGTCATCGTAGTGTGCATTGGATGAGAATATATACATGTAGTTCCCGATAAATATAGTTAAAGGTCATCGTAGTATATTAGATGTATGGATATTATTTGAAAATTCCCAAATATATGTTTATGACGTATATTACCACATTTCCATCCATATTTATGATGCATAGTAACCCTCCCCATTTATGTATGATGTATACGACGCCCATCTTTCAGTTATCATGTATATCACTCCTTTCCCATTTCATAGTTAAGTTCTATGCCAACATGTTAACGTGTATGTCAGATATGATAATTTGGGCAAATTATATATAGTTGAAGGTTATCGTCTCTTATTGGACGAGCAGTTACTCATAATATCGTTAAGGGTTATCGTTGCCCATAGGATGAAAATTGTTAGTAAATTCATAAATATATGGATAGAGTTAAATGGTTTCCATAGATGCATACATACAGCAACAGTTTATCGCTGTCAGATATTATATATTTTGATTTTATAAACCTTATTATAAATGGCACACCTTTTCTGGTGGTATGTTTATGTATATGTTTATTGTTATGCAGTGTTTGACTATCAGTATATCCTGATGGTTTTGGAGGAAAAATAATTAACCCATTTTGGAAAATGTTTACTAAGACCATGTCCAAAAGATAGCATTTATAAAGTTGGGATCGAAAAAACTATACCAGCAAAGAGTTCTCAAGAGCGTAACTCTGGTATAACAGACATCAAATACAGCCTGTTTGTGTGATAGGTTTCGGCCCTTAACGCAAATAGAATAACGCTGGATCGTATTTGCACAATTTGACACCAAGAGAAGATAATTCACCTAGGCCATATACAGCTGACTTTAATTTCGTCTGCTCATGTTTGTCTAGGGCTCTGTATGGGTGAAATTATAAAATTGTTAAAGAATACAAGAAAAAATTATTAAAATTGTAAAAAATTGTTAGGCCAAAGCATTCTCTTATATATGCGAGGCGACCTATGGTCGACTCGCATATATAAGAGAATGCATTGGCACAGGGTAAAAAAATCCCTATATACTTATCGTCATTCCTATATATTTACACACTAAATGTTATTATCACTAAATCCAGCATTCTGATTGGTCGGCGCCCACGTGGCTAGTTGCAGTTATTTCTCGGTGAATGCACAACAGCGTATAACTGCAAGCTCATAACAACATCGATACGTCATTTGGGTTTGGACAGACGAACGCGTAATGTTTTGAGCGCATTTGGATTCGCGCAGGATTGACTTAATAAATCATCGGGTTTCAATTGTTCCTGTTAACGTTTGCCAAGGGTGCTATGGGATATTTTGGGCTTGTTTTGTCACGATACACTTTTTGATTTAAATACATTTACAAAAGTGACTTTTTCGCTAAATGTATATAAACATAAGGATTAACTGTCATGTGGACTGTTTTTATGGAGATGTAACCGTGAGGTAAGTGGTCATAACTTGTATGTAAAACTGGGTTTTACACAAGTTATGACCACTTACCTCACGGTTACATCTCCATACAAACAGTCCACATGACAGTTAATCCTTATATAAATTATGTCGGCTCCACATTTCATCTTCGTCGCCTCGTCGTCGTGATTACCAGTAAACCCAGAATCGTTGTCGTTCTCGTCATCATTATCGTATTCGTCATCTTTTTTAATGATAGTATCATATTAATCGTCGCCTCTACAATCATCATATGTATTTCTGCAAACCTAGTTTGATAAAAATCGCAAAATGCTTCAAAATATATTCATTTTCCGCATTTAGTAAAGCATATAATTTGTCAATAGTTGGGAAGTCATAGTGCTTCCCTGGCAAATATTTGCATCTTATAATTCTGAATTATGGGCAAACTAATATGAAATGGTATTCATCACCAGTTTGCGATTTACTGATTTTCACAATGCCACAATTTTAATAAACATTTGTTATCACAAGTAGCAATATTGGCTGTGGAAATGAAAAAATGTACATTTGTGGCATGTGGAAATCAAGTTAGAAACGTGCAATATGATGCTAACCGGTCGTAAAAGGAATTTCACAGGGTTTACCGGGAGTTCAATGCAAATAATAAAAAAAAAAATACCGGGCGTCCAATGCTCTGTTGTCAGATGTTACTGGGCGTTCATTTCTGTTGGAGCACCACGCTTTGAAATTGGGCTCGTATATCGATAAATCACAGGGACCAGGGGACAAACGCTAGGCGTGGCTTTCAATGGGATATTAAGACATCCAAAATATGTCTTTGTTGTAAAATAAGACATCGTATAGATTGAAAAATATGCTTTTGATCGCAAACATGACGTGTTTTACCGGAAAATAGGAGGTTTAACCTTGATATACGAGAGAACTAGACACGACACTGAAACGAAATTAGTACAAAAATGTAACGGAACATACCCCTCATCGATGCAGATTTGCACCCGGGCTGGGTTTTGTACACAATTGGAGGGAAAGACGAAAATATACTTACCGTAGTTTGTCTGATGCGAGCAACTTTTATTTATGACTGATTACCGCAAACCAGCGTTCACTTCCGTGGTACTGTGGTACTGACCTAGGCGATATTAAGAGTGATCGAGGCGATAAATAACACTGAACGAGGCGATGGATAAAACTGACCGAGGGGATGGATAACACTGATCGAGGGGATGGATAACACTGACCGAGGCGACGGATAACACGGACCGAGGCGATGGATACCACTGACCGAGATATTTATAACACTGACCGAGAGATTTATAACACTGACCGAGAGATTTATAACACTGACCGAGGGGTTGGATAACACTGACCGAGGGGTTGGATAACACTGACGGGCGCGATGGATAACACTGACGGGCGCGATGGATAACACTGACGGGCGCGATGGATAACACTGACCGATGTTATTAATAACACTGATAGAGTAGATGGATAACACTGACCGATGGGATGGATAAAACTGACCGATGGGATGTATAACACTGACCGAGAGATTTATAACACTGACCGAGAGATTTATAACACTGACCGAGATATTTATAACACTGACCGAGAGATTTATAACACTGACCGAGAGATGTATAACACTGACCGAGAGATTTATAACACTAACCGAGAGATGTATAACACTGACCGAGAGATTTATAACACTGACCGAGAGATTTATAACACTGACCGAGATATTTATAACACTGACTGAGAGATTTATAACACTGACCGAGAGATGTATAACACTGACCGAGAGATTTATAACACTAACCGAGAGATGTATAACACTGACCGAGAGATGTATAACACTGACCGAGAGATTTATAACACTAACCGAGAGATGTATAACACTGACCGAGAGATTTATAACACTGTTGTGAGATTATTCAAGGGTTGCAAGGAATGTCACTCGACTGAGGGTAGGTTCTTAAAACCACTGGTATGCATGCAGGCGATGACACGTCCTGAATACATATTGTGGAGTATGATACAAGATCTCTACTGTAGTGTCAACTAAAATATAGAAGTAATAGGTAGCCTGACGGCGGAAAGTTTTTAAAGGTCCCAATCACAAATAGGCTGTGTATACCCATTGAGAACCGTGGTGGGGAGTACTGCAAAAGGTCCAAAATGTAACTATATTAAAATCACAGCAGAAACACCGTCACCACAGTTAACAAATGGGAGAAAATATAATCGTAACCTGATGTTGGGCTATTACAAATTTTGAAAGTAATTTGGATAGCTAGCAAAGGGCCAAGAGAAATTTTAGCCAAAGGGTTCAATTTGGATTTGATAGTATACATGTGTGTTGTAACAGCAGAATAAAGAAATGTGTGCTTAAGTAGTGTGAAAAGATGTGTCCTGTGTTAAAATCAAAATTTTCATCGACGTTATCTTCAGTTACATATCTCGGTGACGAATCTTCTAAGCGAAGAACCGCCGTTTTTCGGGACGAAAATGCAAGAAACTAGCTCCGAGATCGTCCCCTGGACGTGTGGCCCAGCAACATCGACTAAAGAACCGCATCAGGTGACGATATCCAACAAAGTTACACGGGGAACTAACCTTACATGTATGACAAACAAGGTTTTGCGTATAAGACTGATAGATTTATATGGGTAAATATCGATTAATTTTGATGTAATCGATTAGGATGTAAACAGGTATTATTACATAGAATCAATGATAAAATAATGGTTCATTTTATATAAATTGATGTATGGATGAGATGATTAAAGCCATCGTGCAGTTGATGGAAGATTGCGCGTAGTAATCACACATATGGATAAGGTTTCATACAACATTCGAAAGATCCACGCAATATACTTGAAAAGTAGCCAGAGTGGAGAAATCATCATCAAATAAATCAGTATTAAATTTTTGCGTGAATGCATCCATAATTATCAGGAAAATGATCAAGAATCAAGGCTACTTAAAAAAACATTAAGAAGATAAACTGTGGTTTATATTTACCAGTAAATCCTATCAAATATCCAAACGAACGCGACTTAACACATGGAAATTGAACAGAGTTACGAGACTTCAAAACGTGGGAACGTTCGAAAATGGCAGAGGTCTGAACACGAAGGATGTAACGTGCGGTGTCGCACGCGAAATTCAAAAGGAGCCGGTGCCAAATTCTAAAAATAGGACGATGGTCGACGATGGCGGAGTTAATGCGTATGTTACATGGGTGAAGTGAAATCTATGTCTGAAAATAAATAATAATGATACAATCTGTATAACACTTTCTTTCTGAGTTCATGGTTCATAGAAGTGAGAACTCTCCTGCACAATCTGTCTTGTGGACAGGAAATGTTTACAATAATTCGACTGGTCACCTTATATATAAAGACGTTGAATTGAGTGATAAGACGGAAATCGATGGTACTGTATCTGCTGCCAACATATAAATGAATAAAAGTGCTACCATTCCTGACTCTATGTAATTTATACACATTATTATATTGGTCGAAACATTGTAAAAAGTCCGGAACAGAAAGAATCCTTGTGAGGTTCAATGGCTGTAAATCTTCGGGTGTCAGGTATAAAACAGTCGTCTTACCGACATTAGATAGGTGGCAGAACACTTCATTTTCCCAACTGGAAAGAGACATCTGTATGTGAGAACACACAGGAGTGATACAGTACATTATACGATCGAGTTGTAAATTTTTTAGGAATTATAATAGGTGTACAGGTAATCCAGAGACTAAAACTTTATGATTTCATTAAAGATGTATGGTGGATTCCCGACAAGACGGCGTGCTATAAGTTATATATGATAAAATATATATAGAAATTATTCTATAAGTAGTGGGATAGCTTTCTGTGTAGCCGTTTCTTAGTAAGTAAAATGGTATGGAGTTTGGTGCCAACTTTATGGCAAAATCGAACATTAGCAGGTAATTTCATTAAATTACGTGCCCTTTTATGGTTATTGGTAGACTTAGAGAATAGTACCGGTACATATACAGTAGATGGAGTATCATTAGATAGGGAAGTGCCACCCAAATTTCGAGGAGAAGCGCCTGTACTGGCGATCTGAGAAGCATGTAATGAACTATCTAAAGGTCGCGTACCACTTGTGCTAGCTGGTACCCATCCAAATTCTTTCTTAAAAATGACATCATAAGGGATGATTTGTTTAATGACAAACGGTTCAGGGTAGCCACATCTAGTGAGTCTGATAAGAAATAGGCTAATGTAATAAAGGTAATCCTCTCTACACGAAGAGTGTCTAAAGTAACGGTGGCACTCTGCTTTAATAATACCGACAAATACACCAATAGGATGGTCACTCTAGAAATGAGTGTACGAGTATGTATTAAAAGGCTTTTGGTAAAGGCCTACATGCAAGCCTTGGTTATAAAATAGTTCATGATTAATGCTAAAGGTTATATCAAGGAAATCAACCTTAAACTTGCTAACTGATACATCCAAATTAATATGTTTAGGGTAGGCATCACGCAATCCATTAAGAATAGTCAACAATGATTCATATTTCACATCAACGAACAAGTTGCCATCATCTATATATCTCAAAAAGATTTTAATAGGTTCCACTAGCGGAACATTTTGGAACATATGGTATTCACACCTAAGCAAGATGACATTTGCGGCTTGTGCCGAGACGAAACTGCCCATGGCGAGCCCCTGTGTCTGCAGGTACAGATGTTTAAAGCCAACATGGAAAAATGCATAATCTTGGATGAACTTGAAAAGGTCAACCATGAAGTTAAAGTGGGTATCATCAATATCTAAAATATGGCGAATAAACTCAAGTGCATCATACATATCAGAGTTTCGAATAGCCGTATACAAAGACTGAAAGTCTGAACTGATAAACCAGTAGTTATTGAGTTGTTCTGGTGTTACATTAAGCGATTTAAATTCGTGGATGGCGTGCAATGAATCTTTACATATGGTCCAAGTAATGTTATTTCTGTCAAAATGGTTATGCAACGCTGCCAAATAATTCTCTAACATATGTCCTAAAATACGTGAGGCACAAGTATTCACATTCGAATGCGCGTTGATAATAGGACGGCCAGTCAAACTGGTTTCCACTTTGGGGGAGGGGAAAACTTTCAGTTTATGAACTTTAGGAGTAATATTTAAAGAAGGAATAATAATATCCGCAGGTTTAACTGCTAGGATTTTATCTAAAATAATTTGTTCAATAGTAGTATCCCTGTACTTAAAGGCTATGTAGCGAAGGCGTTTAACACCTTCATCAATGATATGATTTATACTGCTATAATCATGTAAACTGTATGTAGATGTATCGCTAAGTTGGCGCCGGTGTTCTGCTTAATAAGTACGTTGCCAGATAAGTCAGTATCTAAAAATAGAACGGCTTAAGCATAGACCCCGGTGCGCACATGTGCTATGGACGAGCTCTGATTGGCTCTGCACATAAAGGTAAAGGTCATACTTCGTGTCGGGATAATACATTTTGCCAAATTTTTATTTTGCTGTCACTCAAGATTCTGTGTTCTTTGAGGATCAGGTGTCTTGCGGATACCAAAGGTCCAAACTCTAATTGACGCGGGCAAATTTCACTGACTTTCATTTCAACCTGAATAGAAGATAGATCTAAGAAGATTTACAAGACTTTCGTCCTCTTATAACTAGTTGAAACTTTCCTATGAAACAATAAGGACAAACAGTATAAAAACTCATTCTTTGTCAAAACAATCATTGAATGGAACCACCTGGAGGCTGGAGGACACGGCCAGCGCATATGATTTAACATCAACAACAACATTAACAGCGTAAGTCGTCCAACGGTGAACCTACGGCCAAATCAAGGCTCCTACACCCGCCCGACCAACATACAGATGCAGATCGAACTTGAAACAAGATAATCACAAAGTGAGTATTTACTGTATTATATATTATAATATAAGTGTTTTCCACGTAAAAACATTCAATTAATTCTATTCAATATAATTCATTGTCATTGAGTGATTGACGCGAAATTAGGTTACTTACTAGTACAACTGACCTCCTCGATACAATCATTATGATTAAACGCTGAAATGCATAAAACTAAAAGGCCATGCGTTGAAATTATTCAGATTCAGGGGTCATTGATATTGTTGCCACATTTTGGTGTGTTGGCTGGTTGGAAACGGGCCAGCTCGTCCCACTCCCAGATCTACTCGTGGCCATATACTATAGCGACGAGGTCGCCGAGTCACTATGTGGCCATGGAAACGACGATTAGCTTTCTTGAGTAAATTCTCCCAGCCTGCAAAGGTATCTGTGTCAACGGCGTCACGGGTGCATTGTAATACAATTTGTATCGCAACTACCGTACCGTAACGGTGCATATATTTATTATCGCCAATTCGTTATCGCTAATTTTATCAGGGAATTTCATAGGAAATGGTAGATAAAGAGTGATACCATGCAATATTTATCCTAGGCAAAAACAGCCCTTTAATCAGCTTTAATAGGCTTTTTTTTTTAATTGTCCAAAACAACCTTAACCTTATGTAACCTTATGTTGTTAGTGGACGCTGGCTTCTATAGATGCCACTATATCCACCTCTGATTCTTCATCTTCTATTTCTCCGAGCTCGAATTGTTCAATTATGTTACTGAATGTGTTAGATCTTGTTACTGTTAGAAATCAATTGTCATCTAAATAATTTGATCATTACTGATATTTAAAAACTTCAACTATATATGTAACCATATTTGTTTTTATTTCAAAATACTTTCTGAGTATTAATTATATAATAATATTAAGCCAACACACAACAACAACATACTAGTAAATGGTACTGTTTTGAAAGTTCATGTTTCTTGCAATAGGAAATTTGTATGGGCCAATTCCTTTGAATTCTGGGCATATAATATTGATATTGGTAATTACGTGGAGTGGACCCTTCTGTATCTGTTCATGACTCGTATTGACTGACTTAGGTTTTGAAAGTTCATGTTTCTTGCAATAGGAAATTTGTATGGGCCAATTCCTTTGAATTCTGGGCATATAATATTGATATTGGTAATTACGTGGAGTGGACCCTTCTGTATCTGTTCATGACTCGTATTGACTGACTTAGGTATTCCCAACACATGTGTTACAGAATTGGAGTCCGTGCCACGGACTCCAATTCTGTAACACATGTGTTGGGAATATGTGTTTTTGGTACCCAGTACTAGTACATTACCAGTCGATTTGCAAAATCCTACCTGTCAAAAAAAGTTTGTTGTGAGCAAACCCGCCCTGTCGCCCAGCTTGAAATCACAACTGGCTATTATCTACGGGTCAGGCAAAGAATTCACAAAAACAAAATGCTGAAATGAGTTTTATGGCTTTTCATTTCATAATGAGGGATGTGAATACCATCCAGAGAAGAAGAATCATTCCAACCGGATGAAAATTATTAATTGGCTTCTTTATCTATAAATTTGTATAAAACATTACTTTTACTGATAGGCGAGTCTGATCAAAGAGAAACTATTTCACAACATACCTATATTTTAACATTGTTGATATACATGTATATATAGAGGATCTACATCGGCTCCTATAAGACATGCAATAATGTTTCACGTAACTGCCCTCATAAAGAAATAGTCCAAGATAAATAAAGACTCTTTGTCGTATTTAATGGCGTATATTTAATGACATAATTTTTCAAACTTCTTCATTCATTTATAGCTTGTGGGAAAAATATTGGAAGCCAAAGTATTTTGAGACGTAGTGTACGGAATGTAAACAGACGACAGACCGATTTCAAGAGTGACCTGGCACTATTTCCTATTATTAAACGAACGTTTAATATCACAATTTATAGAATGGGTTTATTGAATGGAATAAGGGTAGGACCATGTAATAAATATATTTTATAACATTTTTTCGTACATTTTTGTTTACTGTTACATGTATTTGACAAAACTTGCTGCATAAAAAATTCTGAGCAATCCTTCTGTTTGGTTTCAGACCTAGTCAATATGATACAAGTCGCTACAATCCAGGTTGGGAACACGAACGAACATACTGACATCCAGGGGATACAGAGGCAACCTATTGAAAGCATGAGGGACATTTTCAAGTGATGGGTGAGTATTTGTAGAGGCAGCTAGATATTTCTCTCCAGTGTTCGCGCTGGACCGAAAAATATTTTAGCCAAATGAAAATTTTATTAGCCAAATGAGAAAAACTTTAGCCAAATGTTTTTTGGCCAAATTAAATCCTCATTTTCTGGGCGGTTCACAATTAATGACTAAAATATTCGCTTTAAACTTTATTTGTTATTCAGCATAAAAACATAATTAAAACAACACAAAAACAACTTTAAAAACAATATTATACGAACATATGTATGTATTACATGAATATCACACAAGCAGATCAATTCATAAAACATTACTATAGAATATGGCGGGATTTCACATCGCAAAAGCCCGCATAAATTCGCTAAGCTAATTAATTGTAATAACTCTATGTCGTTGACACTTTTATGACGAGAAGCCAGTTTATTAAACGGGATGCAGATTACGCAACCATTGATTAAGAACTGCTCTTCTGAACAAAGCATTTAGGTATTTTATCTTACAGACGGCTTAATCAGTTACATAACCAGTACTACAGCTTAAGCGTTTTGACGATTAGGCTGGTTAAATGTCATCGACAGCGTATTAACATAAGTACGAAATACTTTCGTCACATAACTTCGATCTATTCAGCGCTTTTATTAATTAGCTTTACGACTCCATGCTTTCCGTCTCCATTTGGGGTTAAAAAAAGTTTAGCCAAATGAAATTTTTATTAGCCAAATTCGAATAATATTAGCCATTGGCTAATTTGGCTACCGACAGCGCGAACACTGTTTCTCTCTAAATCACAGATATGAAAATGGAATAAGGGTAGGACCATGTAATAAATATATTATATAACATTTTTTCGTACATTATAGTTTACTGTTACATGTATGTGATAAAACTTGCTGCATCAAAAATTCTGAGCAATTCTTCTGTTTGGTTTCAGACCAAGTCAATATGATACTAGTCGCTACAATCCAGTTTGGGAACATAAACGAACATACTGACATCCAGGGGATACAGAGCCACTTGTTTTATGATTGACAGGTACAAAATCTATTCTAGCCATGGTTATCCGATCTGAATGTAATTTGGTATGGAGGTTTGCCATCACAAATACTTTCAAAAGAGTGCCCATTTGCGTTATTTGTGTTTTTATTTTGTCTGATTAATCGACCTTCATAAAATTTTCTCGATTTTTTGTCTGTCAGGCTTTGAACCAATTTCAACAAACAAAGTTTTGGTATTCACTCGTGCAGGTGTTATTCGGTCATCACGGGTCGGATTAAGACATCTTTCAAAATAAGCCAGATAAGAAAATTAATAAACCTCATTAGAAAGATACCTTGGTGGGGGTATTACATGTATATATTATATATATATATTATATATTATACCAAGCTCTTTCCTAAGTAAAATAAAATAGAAAAATTGGCCATGCAAGCAGGGGGGGGGGGGGGGTTCGGAAAAAAAATTCAGGCACGTATGGCATTTTTTCCCTTTCGATCATTTTTTGTACCCACTGCCAAATTTCTTTCCGTTTTCGGCAGTTTTTTTCGACCATTTTTTGACACCCACCCCCCCTTTTAAGACTAAAACAGAGATTTGCGGGGGGAAATTCACTGTAAACAGCTGTATATGAATTTCTGTGCATACTATTTATCATGGATGTTAACATGGGCATGTAAATAGGAATGAGTCATTTTGAGGTCATTCGGCAAAAAAAACATGGCTGCCAGTGGCCATCTTGGATTTCAAAATTTGCAACAAAATACAACACGATAACTGCCTGCAGTCAGTTTACCAGTTAGAATTACATTATTTCTCTCAAATTTCAAAGTGGTTTTGAAGCCCAACTCATTGCCAAAACACTAAAAAACAGCAGGACATTTTTTTTTTAGTTGCGGAAAAAATTGCTTGTTGGTGGCTTTGACCACCCACCCACCCCGGCATACGTTTTACCTTTTGGCCTCCGAGGCGTAAAGGATGAGAAAGGAAATCAACATTTCGGCGTCTTTAGGCAAGAGGCGCGAAACAGGCGCTCGTGTTTCGTCATGGAGGCGAAGGGTCGCCTGGCACCGAGGCGAAAGACGGCCGAAAAGAGCTATCGAGAACGTTTCCTTGGGGCAAAATCGATGTGCTTTTCTTCGTTTGACCGCAGATCGGATGTGCCGGAAAAAAAATTCACCCCCCCCCCCCCCTATGCAAGTACTTGTCCCATGTATCTACTATCTAGCTACTAACTATAGCAAGGGCGATTTTTATCTCCCAGATTTTTGGTAATGGGCAGGTGGTGGGTGGTCATTTTCAGATGAGTGATTTAACATCATAACTTGAACAAATATCAACTGATTTGTTGATATTTGATATATGAAACTTGCTCATTAATGCTCAACAATGTCTTGATCGAGTTTGAAAACCGGTCAGGTATGTGAAGCACAGCCCTTAATTAGTTAATTTTTAATAGTGCCATAACTTGAAAAAAATTAATCAACTGATTTTGTTATATTCGGTATATGAGACTCGATTAATAATGTCTTGTTCGAATTCAAAGTCTACTAATATGGTTTATAAGCATTCTTTCTCTATTTCTATAGATTACATGTATCTCATCCTGTTTTTTTGAAGATATCCTACAAGCTATCCAACAGTGAACAGAATTTAGATCCTACTCAGGCTACTGGTAACTCTTAAGAAGAATTAGGATAGATGAAACAGTAACTATTAAGGTTATGGATCTACCACAGGTAATTTTTAGCTGCATTAATTTTAGACTTATTTTAGTTCAACTGAGAAATTGTTATGACTGCTTGTCCAGGCAACATAACTTGAAAGAATTGTGTGGTATAGCATGATACAAGGTGATTTCAACTGATTTGGGACCAATACCAACACGAACCGATGGGTGGTATTGGTCCTGTTGAGTCTTGTATCATGCTATAACACACAACCCAAGACACTGTAACATTTTTACCATGTTGACAATTCTAACCAATTGGGGAAAAAATGCTCCATCTGTGAGTTTGCATGCCAAAAGTTACATTTTGAACGAATCTGATAACATTACTCTCACATGCCTTTAGAATAATCATGATGGCCCAATGATGAATTTTGTTTACATGATTCCAAATGATAACAACCAAGATCAGAATAATAATTGAGGTCTGTTGGATTGGGAAGAAGATGTTAAAGCTTTCAGAGGGGTAGTTGTGGAAAATGTTTTCTGTATAATTCCAAGTGATGTCCACCAAGATGACTTGGATAAGAAAAAAAATCTATATTTTTTTGCCAACTCTTTCCATGATGGGAGGTGGAAGTGGGTTGAGATATTTATACCTGAGTATCCCCTCTCCACCATGAATGAGCATAAGAAAAACAAGTTTAAGTTTGTTACAAACCTATGTAACACATCCATTTATTGATGAATTGTGACAATTTTTGGTACATGACTTTAATCTCACATTTGACAGAAAGTCAGGCCAGCCCCGTCTTTTAACCAGAGTTATCCCACTTATTTATATGTAATTTTATGTCCATTAGTGTGGTAACTTTATAACAAATGTCAGCTAATTAAATTCATATTTGGTTTATCGATCTTTCACAACAATAGCAAGTTTGCGATACCCATCCGACGGGTACGGGTAAATCGGTGAACATCGTCACGGTCTTTTGTGTACTTTCAATGCAGCTAATAAAGCGATGGCGATTTGGAACGGGTAGATGTGTCCTGTTGACCGGTAACCTTTCACTACGATTTTCTCACTCAAAGGTTCACGAATTACATGAAATTCCAGTCAGCTATGCGTTAACCTATTTATTGCAAGATGTCATGAGCAAACATCATTGATAAAGTTGTAATTTTAAGCCAGGTTTTATGTTCAAATTCTCGAGGCGGCTTCTAGCACTTAGATAAATACGGAAGGTCGATCATTTCACTGACAACTTTTTTCACGCTTTAATGACAGGTTGTCGTTGATAGAGTGAGTAGATAGCGCTATAGACACAGTCTCGACCCATTGCAGGGACGTGACTATATATGGTCTCTGCGTAAGGAGGGGTGTCCACCTTCGAATTTCCAACTACACCCCATGAACCATATCAAATTCACAAGTGGGGGGGGGGATAATCCACTGGGTCGACCATTCAGTACAAGAAAATGTGTAGATCTGAGCCTGAAAAATCCTAATATCTAGTGGTCTAACGCCATGCAAATTCACCCAGATTTGTTTTTTCTTAAATTAATTATCAGTTTCTGACTGACCACTGGGGAGGGACCGGGACACACCGGATCGACCATGCTTCGGCCAGGTGTGAGAAATTTTTGAAATCTGAACTTGAAATTTGCTAAATCCTAACATCCAGACTGGCATCAAGCTTTCCAATTGTTGTAAATTTTGAGACCTGACACCTCCCCCCCCTCCCAAAGGTTGGAAAATTTCCGACAGTATCTGATAGCCATTTCAGTCCAATTTGTTTACTAATACTAGGAAAATATGCAAATGTTGGTCGAAAAACTACAAATTCTCCAGTAATAATTTTTTGGAAAATCAAACTACGAGAACAATTTCAACCTATTGTTGGTGTGAAATTTCCGACAAATGTTGTGTCAGGTATATCACATTTCCAACAGTTGAACATTTGACCAAAGTTGGGGTGCGAGACACCCCTGTCGTCAAGTCCCTGTGTCAACCCTTTAGTTTCTTTATCGTATATAATTGGGGACTGATTTCTCATTTTAATATATATTTACCATCTGAACAGACATGACGCATTTGAACCACAATACTTGTGTATATTGTAGCGGGGATAATATAGGTCGCTAAAGACACGAAATACCTGTACACACTCTGCAAAATCTAAGCATAATCATAACGAGTTTCAGCTGTTTTCTGTGTTTCGCACAGAAGTGAAGTAAACGCTCTTTATTCAATACATTAAAATAAACAGACTACATTTTAACACCTTTTATGCTTCCTAGTTTAATTTTTCAAACCTATCTCCGGGTTTAGATCCCGACAAAAATCCCAATTCTTGGGATAAATATTCCCTTGTCCCGACCCTTCAATCTGTTGAGGGATTCCAAACCAAAGATTACTTTAATAATATGACTAAATATTCCCTAACTAAAATAAGGGACACATTCGGTCTTATATCTGACTGAAAGTACATGCACGACATTATTAGACCCTGGGTCTAAAACAATACATTTTATACCGATTATTGGTTGGAAAAATTAACGTAATTATAAATTTGAGCTATCATAATCTATTTTCTAAGTCTGAAAATTCCAACCGATTTATAGTCAACACTCGATCGGTCTATGACTTATATAATCCAATTGTTGAAACTGTTATCAAGATGAGTGAAAGAAAAGCACCAACCCCTTCCAACTGCCGCCGCGTCCTTGATGACAGCAACTGATTATCCTGAGGCCCGCCCATCTAATATAAATACAAATTTCCAACAATCAATAACGGTAAGTATAACATCGGCCAATAAAGTGAATGCGAATAACAATCTATCTATATTATAATATCTGTTTTGTTGCAGTTGGCTCACCATACATTACCAGTCTATGTGATGAATTCTACCCGTAAAACAGTTTGCGATTACAAAACGTGTACCGGTACGGGTAGCTACCCGTACCCGTACCGGTTTGAAATCGCAAACTCGCTAGTGTCTTGATTGAGTTAAACAACCAGTTTTGTCCTTGTCCAATTTGTTTTACCTGAGTTACAGCCCTTAGTTTATCTCTTTTGAGCAATTTTGGGGAAATTTATGTCTGATGCACGATAACTTGAACAAACTTCAACTGATTCCATTCGTATTGGGTGTATGGATCTTTTACAACAATATCCTGAACGAGTTCGAAAACCAAATTTGTCCGACATTTTTTACCTGCGTTATGGCCCCTAGATTGTCTATTTTAGCAATTTTATGACTGTTAGCACGGAAATTTCAACTGTATCCATTCATATTGAGTGTATGGATCTTTCACAGCAATATCATGATTGAGTTCGAAAACCAGGTTTGTCCGATTATTTTTACGGCCCTAGTTTGTTTATTGTCAGCAAGTTTATGACCATTTGCGTGATAACTTGAAGAAACTTTCAACTGATTCCATTCATATTGGGTATATGGACCTTTCACAACTATAACAATATCTCGGTTGAGTTCAAAAACCGGGTTTGTCCAATTTTTTTACCTGAGTTATGGCCCTTAATTCTGAGTTATGATTCTGAAGGGGAAAAAAAACCCGGATTGGAGCCATCTTTGATGAGCAACCCTAGTTTTGTCATCCTTGGGTGGGAGTATTTATACAGTTAAACTTCGTTAAGTCAAATTGCAAGAGACCGTTGGATTACTTCGAGTTATCCGAGTGTTCGACTTAACTGTTTTGACCATTTGGTGACCACAAATTCCAACCAGTTGAATTCATATCGATCCGATATGGCCCATGATTGCTGCATCAGTGTCATAGCATCGAGAACATTCAAATTGAGTTCAGCCTTCTTGTCAATAGCATTTCTTCGTTTGGAACATTGTTTTCGTTTTGGGAAGACATGACTGAATGAAATTATTCTCTGTATCAGGCCGTTTAAATATGGTTTTCATTTCGCCTGTCAACACTACTAATCCTCACAGGGGAAATTGACCCCACACCTCGTTAATATGTTAAATAAACAATGCATTAGGATAAATAAAGACTCCAGGAAACTTCACAGCTTTTTAGGGTAATGAATAGAAGCACACTGAGTTATAATCACATGGCGATGCATCGCCGACGGCGCTTCGACTTAACCATAGTAATTAGTGTTATAATCTGGCTGGTGGAACTAAATTTAGTTTCGACTTAAGCGGAATTTCGACCTATCCACCTTCGACTTAACCGTAATTATTCTAATGGCTTTGCTCACAAGCTCAGCCGGGACCAGGCGATGGCTTCGACTTAAGTGGGGTATTCGAGTTACCGACGTTCGAATTAACAAAGTTTAACTGTACTTAATGGTATGCCTGGAATCTCGCTGATTTTGTTTGTTATTATCACAGGTTGAAAAACTTTTTCTCAGAGTTGTTAGTTGAAAAGTTGCAAAAATAAACAAATTACTGTTTTATCACGGCTGCCTGGATATCTTCATCACACATCATCCTGCCTAACTGGGAATTATATCATACTAGCTGGTGGACCCGACTTCGTCCGGGCTGTTTCCCCTCTGCTTTCTGGCGAATGCGCGATTTGACCTTGAATTGATCATTTTGAAGGTCAAGGTCAGGTCGGGGTCACGATTCGACCCATCCAAAACACTCCTCGGACAAAAGTAACCGTATGTACCAAATTTCGTCAAAATACCGTCAAAATTCGCAATTTGATCTTGAATTGAGCATTTTGAAGGTCAGGTCGGTGTCATGATTTGACCCGTCCAAAACACTCCTCGAACAAAAGTACCCTAGGTCTCAAATTCATCACAATTTGTCTGTTTTACCCAATTTGACCTTGAATTGAACTTTGAAGGTCAAGATCAGGTCGGGTCACGATTTGACCTGTTCAAAAGACTCCCCGGACAAAGGTACCTATAGGTATCAAATTTCGTCTAAATCCGTCCCGATTTGACCTTGAATTGACATTTTTGAAGGTCAAGGTCAGGTCAGGGTCACGATTTGACCCATCCAAAATATTCCCCGGACAAAAGTAACCCTAGGTATCAAATTTCGTCAAAATCCGTCAGGCAGTTTTCCCGGCCATAGCTAACAAACAAACAGACAGAAGTCCCAAAATATATATTAGATCTTGTATCTTTTCACACATAAACATGAACTCATTAATTTTTTCTTCTCAATGTAATAGATACAGAAACATTTTTTGGGTTGGTGCAGAAATATACCACTTATATATATAGGCATTTCTTTGACACAAGGAATCTAATGCTGTGGACTAGAGTTGTCGAAGAGCACAACAATTGGTAAAAAATTTATTGACGCTGACATCAACCACATGTATATTAAGAATTTAAGAGGATATCTCGTGATTTGAGTGCACAAAAACAATTATCTCATTGAGGAAAGTAGACAAATGTTTATTTTCCTGAGTGAAAATGTTTGGTATCAAAAACAGTAAAGTTTAATCAATTGTTTTTGTTTTTATTTATTTGTTCAACAGTAATTATTTAAATAGAGATTAATGTGAAGGCACATACATGAAGGTAACATGATGGATCTTTGAAATTGTGTTGTACATCTATTTGATTTCCTAACTCTCTACACTATACTCTATAGGATATCTCATTTTTATACTCGTAATGGTCCGCTTCATAAGTTAGTTGCAACAGTTAATTTACTGGACTGGATTGAATTTCTGAATCAAAGAGTGTCCACAATATAAACATGCTTCTTTAATGACCCAAGACTTTGTGGTGATCTATAATTCACTCATGTTATTCTTACAACAACTTCTTCTCAAATTTCATTGTGCCGAATGGGTTCATATTTGGTACAAAGGGTCTTTGGGGGACTGTTATTCAGATTTGTTCAAATGAGGTCACTGGGTCGAATGTGGGCGGAGCCAGTGACATAACTAAAAAAAAAAAATTGTTAAATTTAGAATTTTTGGAATTTTCACCTTACTCAGTTTAACAAACAAAAAATAAGCATGTTATAAAATTTGAAAAAAAGTGACACCATTATAACATCTGCAGAGTTATGAAACTTTAATCTTCTGAAATTACAGAAATATTCCATTACCCATCCCCCTCCCACATGGCCCAGACCCACCCCCACCCAGCAGTGGCCTACACCCAACCAACATCCCTTCCAACGGATATCATTTCCAGCTTCCAACATTAATACCTGTTCTATTAAAGTTGCAGATATCTCTTTGTGGATAGACAGAGAGAAACACAGGTCATTAATCTAGATTAGAAAAAAATGTCGCTGACAGCTTGTATAAACATACTGCTAGCAATTTAAACAAACTGCCTGAATTTAGTGTGTCTGACATTTGCAGGTCAGAGAATCATTAACAAGAGGCACAATCTATCATGTATTGTTCAACAGGGCAAATAGGATGTCTGTCATTTGCAGAATGAGGCCCCCAGAGGGTGAATTTAGTGATGCTATCCCACACAGCAGGCTATCATCACCAAATTCACCCTCTGGAGATTGCAGAAGATAAAATTCATAATTGAGGTGTCCAATGGGTGAACATAAACTTCAACTGAGGAACTTCAATCTTATCCTAGGTCTGCCATAGCAGTTGAGGGCTTAGCAGAATGAGGTCCCCAGAGGGTGAATTAAGTGATGCTAGCCCACTGTGCAGCATAGCGTCACTAAAGTCACCCTCTGGGGGGACCTCATTCCGTAGATGACAGACACACTATCACACTATTTCAAGGCTTGATTGTATAATACATTGTGTTGCTTGAGGCCATGCAGATACAATGTAGGAATAGGCACACTATTTGCAGGTCTGCTCCTTTGTTGATTGTGGTTCAGATTTAGTCAACCAGGGTCACCAGGTCAAGTGGGTGCAAGGCCAGCTACATTACTCTTTCTCTACATAGTAATTCATGATGTGTCTTCTATGCAAGAATCGAACGGCCTATTTTGCTTATATTTGGTATGAAATTACCTTGGGTGACAGATTTGTGAAAATGGGATCACAAAGTCAAATAAGGGCAGAGCCAGAGACTTAACTATTTCACTACATAGTAATTCTTAAAATATGTTTGCAAGAACTAGTTGGCTTAATTAGCATGGAATGTTCTTCCTTGACTGCAATTCAGATTTTTTTTAAATGGGGTCACTTGGTCAAATAGGGGCCAAACGAAGGACAGTTTCACTCTTAATATGCTTCCTTCACAAGGACCATCAGGTCTATTTTACTGATATTTATGATATGTATGAAGGGTTCTTTGGTGTCTGGGATTCAAATTTATTTAGATGGGGTCACCAGGTTAAATAGGGTGGGACCAGGGACGTAACTGTATTAAATTTATCTTACATATAGTATGGAGGATCCTTTAGTGACTGAGATTCAGATTTGTTAACATGAGGTCAACCTGTTAAGGAATGACAGGCTATGGGGAGTTAACACTTTTGTGTCTAATAAAATCATTGAAATACCAAATTCATAAAAAAACATCTACCTTGAAACCACCTGACTGATTAATCTGACATACATGTATTGTGTCTTGGGTCCATGGATAATTGGGCTTCAAACATGTCTAAATGGTTTTGGAAAAAAGGCACTGGTGAGATTGGAAATTTCCAACAATTGAGAAAGTTTGAGGTGTCAGTTTTGAAATTCCAACCTACGACTTGGGAGTCTGTAGCCCGGTCAAAGGGGACTTGTTGAGCTGGAGGAGCGGGTGATCAGTAGTGTACAGTTGGTAATTTCAATGTGGATTTTCACCAATCTACATATGTGAAGTCTCTCTAGCCACATATCCTGTTTAGAGCTATTTCTTTTAAAGTGATTATGAAAAGTTCTGACTGTTGTAGTCTCCAGCGTCCCAGTCTTATCAGTCTTTGCAGTCTGGTGAGCGACCCCACAGTCATTGACTGTCTTGTTATGTTTTATCCTACTATTTTAACATTTAAATTTGAGTATGAACTACCTGTAGAATTTAGTTCCTGATAACATTCACTTAATTCAAATAAATCGTCTGAGGAATGTCAGTGTTATACATTTTATATGTCTTCCAACACATGTACACATGTGGTGCACATATTAAATGTCAACACATGAATCTCATATCAGGTTTGCTCAAATTGGGTTGGTTATTCAAGAAGGGGAAGTCCTTGCAGATTTAATACTCTGCCTTCAAATTAATTGAATCAAGAATATGTATGTACATGTATGTCACTGTGAACACTTTAATTTCTAAGCTGAGTGTATGATTCTAACTATTTATTTTGAAGTACTGACTGTTGTAGTCTTCATAGTGCCAGTCTTCTCAGTTTTCATATTGAATTGTAAATTGGGCAATGTTGTCAGGCACTTATTTGATAAGTGTTCTGAATAAATATTTATGCATGCCATTACACAATAAAAATTCATGTTATTTTATTATGTGGCTGAAACTGGCTCCATATTTAGTGTCGGATCGGCCTGCAGCCCATTTGTGCACTAAGTGCATACATAGAGGATCTCTAATGAGTCGCAATTTTATATGAAATTTATTAACCGAGCTAAAACTCGACTCAAATAAAAAAATTGTGGACAAGGTTCATAAATTTTGTAAATAAATTGGATGAATTCGAGATCCATTCTATCACATAATTGCATTTTAGCAAGGAAAACGATCTCGAAATGCCTGGGGTTAAATTTGTTTTTTTATTTCTTTACCACAACCAAAGAAACCTTCAAGAAAAAATATAGTTCCATTTTGAATGCGTCTTTTCTTGCTGACAAAATTGTTCAACCACCATTATCACCAATGTTTATCTCACAGTCAACACTAAATAACACAACACAAATTGAATATCATAATTATATTATAATTAACATAATAATAAAGTTCTGGCATTGATATCGACATCATTGAACGGAGCTCTTATGTCACTGCGCATGGGAATTATACATGTGTGTCTTACTAAAAAATATGAGATCGGATTTAGGGGCTACTGTGTGATAAATTTTGATATTAGACACACTCTTTCTCTGGGAGCCTTTATTCAACCGCAGCCTCTTTGTGCACTTTTAGCACAATTTGTTCGTTTAATCATTTTGATTTAAAAAAAAAAATTATTTAAAAGTTGAAAAAAATATTGAATTTATAATTATTTTTTATGTTGAAGTCAAAACACATTTTTTTTTTAAATTAAGTTTATTTATTTTTTTAAATCAAAATTTCGATAAAATAACGGCATTACAACATCCGATGGGGTACCCCCGGGTTACCACAACAAATCTGGTTGAATCGATCATAGGTGTCTGGGAGAAAAGTCATTAACAGCCAGAGAGATCCTACTCTTTTTATATATATATATATTACTAGAAGGTGACCCGACTTCGTCCAGGCTTTGTCCTTGAATTGTCCATTTTGAAGGTCAAGTGGGGTCACGATTTGACCAGTCCAAAACACTGCCCGGACAAAAGTACCCGACAAACGTGCCCGTCGAAATCCATCCGGTTTTACCCGATTTGACATTGAATTGATCATTTTGGGATTTGACAGAGATGTCCACATTGAATGTGCCACTGCACACCTTGAACCATACCAAATATCCAAGTCTATGAAATTCCTTTGCACCCCATCGCACTTGGGTTGGAAATTTCCAACTATCTCAAGCTTTACCGCTGTTGTAAATTTCAGTGAAAGTAGGAAAATGTTAAACTTTTGGCCTAAAACAACAAATTGCACTGAATCATGCCAAATTCAACGCAACTTTGATTTAATATTTTGACAAAACACGCTGACGTCATGATAATACAAATATTTAAAATAAAAGAAAACATAAATAATAATTAGAAGTAGAATAGCATTGGTGTCTTCGAATCCATGCCTGATCGACAGTGCAAGTGTCTTTTGTGTGGCAGCAACTTTTGATATGACAAAAATAGCGATTACACTCAGGTGGTTGAATGCAATATTGACACTTTTTCTTCTCTGAACTGATTTTATCCTCTGGACTAGCTGAAGTTGATTGGGGGGGGGGTAAACTATTACTATTAATTGTTAGTTGTGAGAAAATGATGCAAATTTATATTTCAGGTTCTGACATTTCACGTGGTAAGGATTGAGGCCCATTTCAGAGGCAGGAGGGGATGTGTGGCATAACTTCTAAAATAACAAAATGAAAATCAGCCAACACCAGCTTCACCAGCTCCAATGAAGATTTTTCTCAGTTTCTATATAAGACTGTGACATTGGTCAAGACAGATAAATGGTTGCAAAGACACAGTTAAAGAAAAAAATGAGAACAAAACTTTCTCAAGAGAAGACACCACCTAAGGCTGTGTAAAAGACAAAGTTATGATTCATCCTTCTCCTATATCCCACTTCAATGCAAAGGATTTGCAAAGTTTGGTGCGAGATATAGAAATTAGTTCTGTCGGTCTTGTGCATATGTCTGTTAGGAAATATTTTTGCTCTATTTTGTTTAGGTGCAATTTTTAGCTCAACTTGCCAAAGTAAAATGTAAGCTATTGCCATGGGATGGCGTTTGTCTGAGCGTGTATCCGTCCATCTGTCAACAATTTCCCTACAGGTCACAGCTCTCATCCGATCATCACCAACTTCATAAGGATCTTTGGAGTGACCTCTACATGGGAGCCATGAATGTTTCCCGAAATTCGTTTAAAACAGCCATTTTGGATTTCAAATTTGAATTCATCGGCACACCTTTTAGTCGGTATTTATTGGAAAAATGTTTTGAAAATTTACAGCCATGTTTAGGGTCACCTCTGGGTGGTGGCTATCAAAATTGAATGAATTTTTATGAAAAATATAGCTGCTGGCAGCCATCTTAGATTTTACTCTTTGCATGACTAAATTCTTTGGTGCCCTACAGTAGGCTAGAGATCACATCCATAATCCATTCGTCTCCAAAATTCATATGAACCACTAGATAAAGAGTCATTAAATTTAGTTGAAAAACATGGCCACCAGTGGCCATTTTGGATTTTATTCTTTGCATAATCCTTCGCCATTTCCTACAGGCCACATCCCTCATTGTCACTAGATGGGAGCCATCAATTTTTTTTAAAACAAACATACGGCCATCTTGGATTTCACAAATTAATTCATCGGCACACCCTGCAGCGGACGTTTATTGGAGAAATGTTCAAAAAATTTACAGGCATTTCACGATCACTTCTGGATGGCAGCTCTTGAATTTGAACAATATTCAAAGAACTGCCGGCAGCCATCTTGGATTTTACTCTTTGCATCACTAAATACATTGTCATGCCCTTGACTGACAACATTATTTTTTTTCTCATTGATCCCAAACTTCATAAGTTGCTTCGGGTTGACCTCTGGTGAACGCTACTTAAAAATAACAACTTTCCGCATTCCTTATATCTCCATTGGCTGTAATGTATGAATTATCACCTCTCCAGGTTGAGCTACAGTGTCATTGACACTTTCATTATTAAAGATACATAATACGATTCAATGGTCCCCATATCATCCAGTACAACAACAATGGAATTTCTCAAAAAGCTGATTTGGTTATCCAAATTAGTATATCCCCATTTGCGTAGGTCCCATAAATGGGCGGGAAAAAAAATTTGAAGGGAGGAATGGGTGTATGTATATCTCAATTGAGACATATTTTAAACGAAAATTGATACAATAATCGATAAAAGTGGCTTGTTCTATCAAAAATATGCGCCAAGGTTGATAAACATTTGCTGTGTATACCTTACTTGTATTTAAATTTGTGCAGCACTATTGTTTTGCTCAGTTTTAAATGGGCGAATTTAAAATGGACACAAATATTTTTTGTAAATATCTTGGATCTGATGACAGTTTAAGTGGATTAATCATTCCCGAAGATACATGTATATCTTAAACACCATCAAGACAGATTTACATAGTGTAAAACATAACTGCGTCATCAATTTGTTGTGAAGATGTGTGTTTATATGCTCGAAATAATTATTCGGACACTGAAATAGTTATAGACATCATTGAAATGAACTAGAAAGAAGTAAAACCAAAACCGTGTATATGCTACCTGTCTGCAGGTTGTGTTGACATAACTAATTCAGGCTATTTGGTCAGGGAAGGTGTCACTCCATGGTTGTAGGTCGTGCTTTCGCGAACCATCAGTCTGGATCATGTGTACTTCTTAACAATCACATGTATTTGAACATCATCAATGTTACCATGTTTTGTCACTTCACATATGGGTAATTGTGTTGATGTTGGTTGCTTGTATGAAACTATTGGCATACATGCAGACCTATATTTGTCCATTCAGTCTAACATTGAGTAATGTGTGTAATACATCAACATAGCCATTTTGTCTGCCATGTGGTTTGATGTAAACTCAGGATTCCTGAGAAGTTTCTGCTCAGTTTTAAATTTGCACATCGATGGGTGTGCAAAAATTAGTACTGCACGAAATTTAAATACGAGTAAGGTAGGCATATATTTCACTGTATGCCCATAGCGAATGTTTATCATCATATTGGTCTGCACCAGTGACATCGGAGGATATTATTGATAGAACAAGCCACTATTATCATGTCGTTATTCATTTTAAATCAGTCTCAATTGACTGTTCCCCTTGAAATCTCTCTTTTTCGCCATTTTAGGACACCTCTGCAAATGGGGACCTATTGCAAATAGTCACAATGTATGGTAGTGTTATTAGGTGTTAATATTGATATGATATTGTCACTTGCCATAGTATATATAAGTTTTATCATGCCTCGACTTGTAACTTCACAATCTTTGGAAACTCTGTCTCTTTGATGCTGTAATATATAAGCAATGGGGCACAAATTCCCAAAATTATGTAACTATGAAGAACTTTAGGATATCGGACGTTTTCCTAAAACCAATTCAAACTTCTCAAAATAAAATTTATATTTTGCTTACAAACAAGACAAATGTTAAAACATTGACAATGGGCAATTCGCAGTAAGAACATATTATATTATTTGATTACTGATGTGGAAGCTATAATTATTTCAAGCTGCGTGATACATACTGTTCATGCATCATTTTCATATGTGTAAACATATTTTATTTTAAAAAAGTGGGGTATACTGTTTTGCACCTGTCTAGCCGTCCGTCAGACGTGCGTACGTACGTCTGATGTCTTTTCATATCATAACTTGAACAGTAGCTTGGATCTCACTGAAATTTGGTAGGACATTAAATTGAGGGCTCCTTTCGTCTTTTATAGTACGCATCACAAAAACAAAATCTCCAATGTCATTTTTCCCCTCATAGTTCAAATGCATCGCCCGTGGCATCACGTGACCAGAACATTGAAATCGATTGATAATTCACAGCTGATACTCTAGACCAAGTCTTCTCGGTCCACAACATCGGATATCGGTTGGGATGATGCTGTTTTAGGACTAAGTCCCCTCCTGTTACTCTTCTATAATGGACTTTCTTTCAAAATATGTACTATATTTACATGTGAAGCCCAGACATTCACATGAACCCCTGAATGTGATAAATAATCTGACAGAATAATCTTGATAGAAAAGGTAAAGTGATGATATGATCGTTTCATGTATTGTTTAAATACATTTTCTGATAGCGAGACAAATCAAAATTCTCTGGAAAACAAAGCTTTGTTTACTTATCAATTTTGTTGCTCTGACATTTAATGGACCTCTGATATAATTATGCATGTTTGATACTTTTGTATCATCATGCTTGGGAAAGGCTGCCATCTATGTTCATATACACAAAGCATCCATTTGACCTCATCTGAAGACATATAAGCAAGATAACTCCCACACACAATTATGGATGTAAAGTTTGTTGTAGAAGAGTAATGGGAGGGGACTCTTCCAAAACAGCATCAACCCAACAGATGTCCCAAGCTGTTGTGGACTGAGAAGACTTGGTCTAGTGAAACTCAAGCTATTATTGGACCGATTTGGTTCTGTGTGGGTTAAAAATACTCAGCAGATTTTATGAAAATAAATACTTTCAGCTTTTTAGCTCACCTGAAACGAAGTTTCCGGTGGAGCTATAATCATCAATCCTTGTCCGTCCGTCCATCAAGAATCATCTTCTCCTCCAGAACCGTAAGACATAATGGGTTCATATTTGGTGTGGATGTTCCCTATGTGAATCACATTCAGGTTTGTTCAAATGAAGTCACCCGTTCAAATAGTTGCGAAGCTAGGACCATAACTCTTTTCCACCATAGTAATTTTTAAAATGACTACTTCTCAAATTTCATTGGGGCGAATGGGTTCATATTTGGTACAATTGGTCCTTGGGGGACTGTGATTCAGATTAGTTCAAATGAGGTCACTGGGTCAAATGTTGACGGAGACAGTGACATAACTCAAAAAAACAAAACAAATTTTAATTCAGTTTTTTTGGAATTTTCACCTTGCTCAATTTAACAAACAGAATTTTTTTTTAAACATGTTATAAAATTTGAAAATGGTGACACCATTATAACATCTGCAGAGTTATGAAACTTTAATCTTTAATGAAATTATATTCGGTATGGATGGGCCTTGGGTGACCGGGTTCAAATTTGTTCAAATAGGGTCATTTTTAGCTCAACTTACTTTGTAAGTTTGAGCTATTGCCATGAGTTGGCATCCGTCGTCTGTGTGTCTGTCAACAATTTCCTTTGGCGCGGGCTACAGGTCGTACCTTTGGTCTGATCTTTATGAAATTTGTCATGAATGTTGACATTGACATGTAGATGGGAACGAGTCATTTTGGGTTCATTCGGCCAAAAAACATGGCCGCTGGTGGCCATCTTGAATTTCAAAATTAAATCCATTGGCGCGGTCTACATGTAGTCCTGTTCGTCTGATCATCATGAAATTTGTCATGGATGTTAATATTGACATGTAGATGGGAACGAGTCATTTTGGGGTCGTTCTGTCAAACAACATGGCCGCCAGCAGCCATTTTGGATTTTACTCTTCGCATGACTGAATCCTTGGGCGTGGGCTGCAGATCGTAGCTTTAGTCGGATCTTCATGAAATTTGTCATAGATGTCAACAATGACATGTAGACGGGAACGAGTTATTTTGGGGCCATTTGGCCAAAAACATGGCCGCTGGTGGCCATCTTGGATTTTACTCTTTGCATGACTAAATCCTTGGGCACAGCTAGGTTAGACATTTCAATTAGCACCTTTCCTATTCCTCCATTTACTGTCAACCATTAAAATATTCCCCTACCTAAGTTGAGCTACAGTGTCACTGACACTTATATTATGTTTACCCATACCATAGTATGGTAAACATAGTGTCATTGTCCGGATTGACCACTCGTCGTTAGTCCGTCGTCTGTTTGTAGACACTTTACGCATGGTGCGATAACTGAAATATTTTCTATCTGATCAGAACCAAATTTTGTATATGAATTTCTCAGCACCAAATACAGATCAAGTTCGAATATGGGTTTGATCCGATTTTTTTAATGGAATTTTAGCCCTTTTTCGACTTAGAATTCATGCATGCTGCCACAACTCAAACAAAATTTATCTGACCATCACCAAATCTGGAATGCGAGTTTCTTAGCCCAAAATACATATCAAGTTTGAATATGGGTTTGATCCGATATTTTTTAATGGAGTTATGGCCCTTTGACATAGAATTCATGCATGCTTCGATAAATCAACCATTTTTCAAACTGATAGAAACCAAATTTTGTATGTGAGTTTCTCAACTCAAAATACAGATCAAGTTCGAATATGGGTTTGATCCGATATTATTTAATGGCGGGCATTATGACCCTTTGATTATTTTATTCATCTCTAAAATATATCAAAGATACACAGTTTGCACTGTCCAAGTAGAATCTAATAAATCAGGTTTACAATGCCATGAAGTTGTCTTCTCACGATGAGAAACAGAGATAGTATCAAGTGACAATGACTCTCTCTTGCATTGAGTTAATGGACCTATCCGTAGGTACTGCCCCAATTTCAATTATAGCCAATGAGCCGATAGCTTAAACCCGGAAGCGACATAGGACTGCCTAGTGATATGAATTGCACCACAAGCCAGTCCCTAACTACAGTTGTAAGCTATAGGGAATTTACGAACACGGGAGCAAAATATGTCTTAAAAAGCTACAATGGTGTTGATATGTGCATGTGGAACATGTCCGATTGACGAACGATATTTATACATGTTTTAGTTCGGTTTCCTATATAAAAAAAAGTAACTATGACATCTCTTTAGGCTGGATTAAACAATGCCACCGACCACACTCGGATCCTAGTGTTATTTAAATTTCAATATTTATATATAACAGATTTCAGACTAAAACGTGGAAATAGTAGTCCCGATCGGTGATGCGTTATGAATATTAATTGTGCCGCGAGTATGTGTTTTATGTGAAGTGTTTTTCATTATAAATGTATACATTTGTTGCTGTTATAACATCGTGGTAATATTGAGTTCGACTGTCTGCTATTCGCACTAACCTGTAGGAGCTCGTGCGAACGTCGATCTTACTGAATCCGTTTGAGAATCTAAAGCTTCCTCCGACAATGTACGTGTAAATGAGAATCAACAGATGTTTTCCAAGAGAATTACACGAAATTTCACACATTGCACGTGCTTCACAGTGTATACACGCAACCTTCACCGAACAAGTTCACTTTGTGCCATTTGTTGCCTCGACATGGCAACATGCAACAGACTCCATGATAGTCGGCATTTTCTTTAATGTACATTATTTACGGGAAAATAGGATGTGCAATTTTAAAAGGCCATTATTTGATAATCCTTTGCATCCGGCCTGATGGCACCAGTTTTCATTCAGGACGCTCGTGTATGGTAATCTGATATCGTTATATTTATTTCGACAAAAGAGGGATTATAGATTAATTACCACATGTACACCTACGTTTGGTTTATTGCATCAAGGTGTGAACCATTACCATAGCTTCGATAGTAAATTTGCTATTTGATATTGAAGTTTCATAATGGCTTCATTTACACCGTTTGATTCAACGTATGCCTAAACATCTATGTTGTTTATCGGAAGTGACCTGACAATCACACCTGTTTTTTTTTTTTTAAACTGGTTCTATTTTTGTTTATATCTAATGACAGTCACTTTTTCATGTTGCATATATACACACAAAGGTATCTTGAAAATCGTGATATTCAGAAGGGACCTATATTATCGTGTTACTTGGCGTTTAACAACACAGTCCTTTCTCATCGGAAGCTATTTTAGCACTGAAGAGATAGCGGAATTGAGATGGCTTGTGGTGCGTAGTAACAGTCTACAGGTGGGCGGGACGTACGGATAGGTCCATTAACTGCTAGCAGATGTGTTGGCCATATATGATGAGATATCATAGATGGAATGTTTATGCTTTTATATTTTATATGCATGGTTATTTAAATTTCATCTTAACCCTTTACCCAGCAGAACGGCCCTGTGCCAATGCATTCTCTTATATATGCGAATCGACAGAATGCATTGGCTTAACACATATTAAAAATGATAAAATTGTCAAAGAATGTAGAAAAATATTATAAAAAATGTTACAAAATGTAAGAAAAAATTAAAAAATTGTTAAAGAATGTAAGAAAAAATGGTAAAAAAGTTTTTTTTTAGGCCAATGCATTCTCTTATATATATGCGAGGCGACCTATGGTCAACTCGCATATATAAGAGAATGCATTGGCACAGGGCATAACTGTAACCATCACAATGTGGTCAATGAACCGGTTCCAATGATATCCATATTTGTATGGTTTTATTGAGACGGACCGAAGATATTTTAGGATGTTGAAGCTTTATTTGGGCGTTTTTGGCCGGTTTGTTGGTTAAAGGGTTAAAGGCATAATCTGGTTTTATGGTTTAATAGCATTACTATTGGAGGTTAATAATGTGATTGTGTTTAGTAGATTTGTTGGTTGCATGGGAAGACAACTTGAGAGCTCTGTATCAGTCTATGAGAACAAAATAATTATTCAAAACACTTTTAGAACTGTAGGTCTAGTTTGTTTTATTTATATATTAATGGAAAGCTTTTTCGACATTGATTTCAATTGATTACAAATGTGAATAGAAATATTAAAGAGGCACAACAGGTTTGAACTTTGATACATTTTTCTTGTACTCTGCATGAGATAAAACTTTTTATGTGTACCTATACCATAGTATGGTACACATAGTGTCAATGTCCGGATTGACAACTCGTCGTTCATCCATCCATCTGTACATCCATCTGTCTGTCCGTCCGTAGACACTTTAGGCATAATGCGATAACTCTAACATTTTCTATTTGATCGGAACCAAATTTTGTATACAGGTTTCTCAGCCCAAAATACAGTTCTAGTTCGAATATGGGTTTGAATCGAGTTTTTTTTTTTTACAGTTTTGGCTGGTTATGGCCCTATTTTACTTATAATTTACACATGCTGCCATAACTCAAAAACAATTTCATCTGATTGACACCAAATTTGGTATGTGAGATTATCAAGTTCGAATTTGGGTTTGATCCGATTTATTTTAAAGGAGTTATGACCCCTTTTTTTTGTTAAAAATTTTAATTTAAATTTTTTTTTTAGATTGAATTTCCTTGCTCAATTTAACACGCAAAAAATATTAAAAAACTTTTATATTAAATAATAAAAAAAAAAATTCATTGACACTAATTTGTTTTAGTTGTATACCATTAATTAGGTGTGATGTCCTTTTTTGAAGATATGAAGATTTTATTGCAATAGTTGCATGTAATATAATGATAGCAATAAATTGCCATGTGAACATCCAATATCCAGAGTATATGAGAGTACCTTTAATAGATGTCATTCCAAGCGAAATCTGTTATTAATTGAGTGGTGACATATGTTACAAAGCTCTAGGGGGTGGTTGTATGCAGGTAAAGACAAACAACCTGCTGGCTGGATAATTGTTTATCCTATCTGTCAAATTTATTAATGGCTAAACCATTGGATCTCACAGTGATAGGTCATTGTGTGAATAGGGACAGAGTTATGAGATTTAAATCAACTCCTCCCCCACCCCAAATACTTTAACCCCTTCTTAAGACAAATTATTTGAGCTTTTGTTTTTAAGTTTAAGTACTGATATATGTATTACTGTGATCATATCTTAGACCAATTATCAGTTATAGCTAATCGCTATCGCTAAGGTATGGGTTAAACATATGTCGATCGTGATTGGCCTCTCGTTAGGAAATGAGGTCCCCAGAGAGTGAATACGTTGTGCTATTCCACCTTGGGGAATAGTGTCATTAAATTCACCTTTTGTGGACCTCATTCTGCAGAGGTCAGACACTCTAAATACAGACTTGGCTGTCCCAATATTATTTTGTTAACCACCACTCATCCAGGTGAAATCATACCCTATTGGATAGTGGGGGTATATTTATATTACTAGATGAAGGAATCTCATAGATGGGGATTCACATTTGTTCTAATAGGGGCAGAGATAAGAGATTTAACTCTCCTCTATCCTGTTTGGTACTGGTATAATAATATTGATTTCTAGGAAGCCTGGGTGGGGCCAATGTTGGAGGCAACGGGGAAGGAGTGTAGAGCGGTAGAGTTTTGACCCCCTATTTGATCAAAATTTAAACAGTTGAAAATTTCATGCCTGGTATAACATTAGTTGTAGATTAGATGTTCACATAAAAAATAGGTTAGAATTGTTCTCATAGTTTGGTTTGTTTTTCCCTCATGTATGTTTTTAAACCAACAGTCCATATGTTCCTACTTCAGGTTAAACTGTTGGACCAAATTGGCCACAAATTTTAACTTTATTTGGTTTGTAATTTTCAAACGTTTGAGAGCTTGAAGTACTGGTACCAGTTGTAAAATTCAATCTAAGAGGGATGTGCAAAAGGATTTTTGTGAACTTAGTACTGTGGTATGGTTGTTTTCTTTAAAAGGTAAGAGATTGGAGATTTGTCAGTGGTGTGCAATTAGAAATTTCATTTGACGAGCCTTGCTCATCTGAGAATCTCCAGCTATGTCCCTGTTTAGAACTACTTGTCTTAAGTGATATTGTCACGTGCTGACCCTTGTAGTCTTCAGAGTCTCAGTCTTCTCAGTCTTTAAAGTCTGGTGAGCGACCCACAGTCATTGACTGTCTTGTTTATGGGAATAAACAATAAAAAAGCTATATAAATAAAGAAATGAATGCAGTGGGTTTATGCGTGTGTGTTATTGAGAGATACTGCACATAGGTTGTTGTGACACATTTAGTGTCAACCGCTTTACACAATGTCCCCAAACGACCACAGCGCCGTGTCCCCCAATAACACACGCACACCCACTACATTCATTTCTTAAATACAATATTTTGTGCAACTCTCATTTTATCTTTGAAGCTCCATACTTTAATATATACATGTATGTACTACTATAGAGCACATATTAGATATTGTTGTTATGGACTTTTCCCGAAATTGAATAAATAGTTTGACAGTATTTCTCTTTCTCTCTCTCTCCATTGTCCTGGATATATGGCCTCTGAAAACAAGTTGGGGAGAAGACCTTCCAACATTTCATGGATGCATGAGATGAAAATAATATTGCCTCTATCGATGAGATGAAACGACATTTTTATATCTTATCCTTTTAAGATATACCAACATGTATAACCAGTGTTATAAATGAAATAACCATTGCAAGATGTTTATCAATTACAGATACAGTGCATGCGGTTCTGCATTACATTCAGTCAATAATGAATATATTTACAGGCATGTGGGCAATTGCATCTTTCAATAAGTCATTTCTAAAGTGTTTCCATTTGTATTATCCCCCAGCTGTGTCACTAAATTACCCGCTTTTATAGAGCCTATAGACAAGAATTCTACTGTCAATATTTGGAGATATTTCATCCCAATATCTATAAATTCAAATCAATGTTAGTCAGCAATCTTGAAGCAGTGAAGAAACCACACCTGATGTTACCCACAGATTACAATATTTTAGTCGCGCACTTCCATTTCAAATCAAAGTGGTTTGTTCAAAAAGATTCCCTACAGTATCTCCTCTGATGGGCCAACAGAAGCTTGAAGTTTGCAAAGAATCTTTCCATTTTTTAAACAGTTTAGTTTAAATATTCATCTGATGCCCTGTAGTACTTGTGGAGTTTCAATGTATTGAAGGAACAATAATTTAGATATGTGCCTTGAATGGCAAGCGTTTGTATCAATTGTGTGTTGAAAGACAAGCCTGTGTTAGGATCTCCAATAATTGGATAGATGTCTGCATACAGTAATATATTTGAAGCTTTGAAGTACATTTATGACAAATTTGTGGGATACCTTTACTAAATGGTAGATCAATGATGCACTTCCCAATAAGGTGATATGGAGGTGATTTTAAAATATGAAAATGGAGCCATCAGACAGTGATCAAGTACCTGCTTGGTGAGGAAACTTGCACTAGAGGAGGGGTGCTGTCAGCGCGGGACCTAATCATTCCACCATACAAAAAATAAGTCCATCATATCTCTATCAATTACTAGATAGGGTACCTGGCATTGCTCAGGTAAAGAATGAACACATTATTAGTGCCCCCTCCAGTCATTTAAACTATTTATTAGTCACCTGAGATAAGCATCACATATATATTGCATGAAACTCTGGATAAAGTTACCTCTACTTTTAAGTTGATAATAAACACTCTTTATTGCTAATTACTAGTACTTCTTTAAGTCATCTGATGTCAACGGCACCTATCCCATGACACGCCCAATTTCATATTATCTCTGTGTACCAATTTTCCATATATCTTCTGAGATGATAAATGCTTTTAATTGATAAGCTATGTTAACATATTTTACAAAACCCCCCTTTATGTCATCTGATGTCCATGGGATCCCATGTGTACCAATTTTACTACATATCGTTTAAAGGTACTCAATCCGTAAAGAGGGTCCCCATCTCAACAGATTCCAACAACAACAATCCGATCAGAGGGACCTATATTACTATTTCTTTGGCTTTGTGGGTAAAAAATATTTGATTCGAGTCGAGGAGCCCATCAAACAAAGCTCAGAGTTATTAGATATTGATTTTTGAAATACGTTATGTTCTCGAGATGAGTACTAATAACTGCCGTAATCTGCTCTGGATGTGTACTCCAAATCTATTCAAACAGACAAGGATGGATAACTCTAAAATCAAGTGGTAATTTTATCGCAATTTTGACTGAATTCTGGGCCAGATAGTATTCCCGATAATGAAAAATAATAGATTTCTAAAATCGATATCTAACAAATCTGAGCTTTGATGGGTGACTTCCTCGACTCGAATCAAATATTTTTGACCCCGAAGCCATTGAAATAGTAATTGAGAGGAGTTTTATCGGACTGAGTACCTTTAAGCTGATAAGAATTGCTCATCTCAATAATATAATCTATAAGTGCCCCTTTAAGTTTGCACGGGTCAATTTACCCCTGTATACCAATTTCCAGCGACCAGAGTCTAACCATTTTGTGTATAGGATTCATTTTTTAAATTAGAATTGTTTATGCCCCTTTAAGTCGTCTGAATCAGATGTTAACAACACCTATCTCGTGACAATATTCGTGTTAATTGACCCATGCGAAGCAATCTTTATTACAAAATTCCGACCATTTTGGGTGTATAATTAATTATTATTGTCCTTTTAAGACATCTGATGTCAATGGCACCAATCCCATGACACTCCACGGGTCAATTGACCCATGTGTACATTTTTTAGCACCAATGGTCCAGCCAAACAGTTTTTATTAATATATGTCAGAGTTCTAAATTGAGTTAGATAATTTTACTAAAGAAAACTGAAACTTTGTACCCAAAGTAGCAGTCTCCAATTTCAAGGTGCTTATCTCTGACATAGGCCTAAACATGCGCTCAGGTGATAATCTTATATCTATATTTGCGACTGTCTGTCTGTCTGTCTGTCTGTGTTCTATAGAAATTCACAGGGGACCATCTAGATGATGCCAAAGGGGTCTACTAGGAGTAGTTTTTTACGAGAAAGATAATGGTCGTGGTTAGAATTTTCTAAAGTGATGCCGTTGTTGTCAGGGGCAGAAAAGGGGTAGGGGCAGAAGAAATATTTGTCGCCGATTGCCACCAAACTTATATATAATCATCCCCATAATATGAGGAATCTAATGGCGTGGTTCAAATATGGCAAAAGTCGCGCCAGGGGTGCCCGGAAGGGGGGGGGGTAGATTTTGTTTCTGTCGCCGATTGCCACGAAACTTACATATAATCATCCCCATGATATGAAGAATCCAAAGGTGTGGTTTAAATATGTCAAAAGTGGCGTCGTTTGAGTCAGGGATGAACGGAAGGGGAGAGGGGCACCAAAATTGATCAAGCTAATTTTAGCGCCGATTTCCACCAAATTGATATATATTCTTCTTCATGATACAAGGAATCTAATTGTGCGATTTAACAACGCCAAATTGTTGTTTTTGGATGAGAGATTGGGGGGGTGGGAACTAAATTTGATAATAAGTCGCCGATTGCCACCACACTTATACAAAATCATCCCATGGTATGAGGAGTCTAATGGTGTGGCTTTTATCTGTCAAATGTGGCCCCATTCGAGTCAGGGTTGCATTGAAAAAGACAGGGGCACCAAAATCGATGCACAATATTTTTAGCGCCAATTTCCACCAAATTGATACACGTTCTTATCCATGATACGAGGAATCTAATCGTGATCTAAAGAGCCATAGTGGTGCTGTTTGGGTGAGAGATGGAGAGGGGAGGGATTGGCACCAAATTTGATAAAAAAATAGTTTAGTCGCCGATTATCACCAAACTTATAAACAATCATCTCCATGATATCAGGAGTGTAATCGTGTGGTTTAAGGATATCACAAGTGGGGCCATTCGAGTCAGTGGTGTATAGAGATGAGAGGGACACAAAAACTTATATCTATATGTTTAGTGCCGATTTCCACCAGATTGATACATATTCTTCTCCGTGATACGAGGATCTTATCGTGTGGTTTAGATACACCAAATTGGTGCCATATGGGTGAGAGATATGGGGACCTTAAATTTGATACGAATTTGTATACTCGCCAATTTTCACCAATTTCTTATATATGCATATCTAATCTCTAATGAGTCTTAGTGTGTGCAGCTTGAGTCCGAAATAGGAACGGGAGGGTCACCAAAACTGATACAAAATATTTTTAGTACCAATTACCATCAAATTCAGACACGTTCTTCTCAAATTATACAAGAATTAAAATCGTGCTGTCTGTCTGTCTTTTTTGTCTGTCTGTGTGCGTTCTATATATAACTTCACGCGGTACAATCGAGATGGCACCAAGGCGTTCTAAGAGGGGTAACTTTTTACAAGGAAGATAATGGTGCGGGTTAAAATTTTCTAAAATGACGCTGTTGGTGGGAGGGGAAATTAAAAAAATATGGTGAAATAGTTTTGTCGCTGATTTCCACCAAACGAATATATAATCACCTTCGCAATATGGCGTTGTTCGAGTCAGCGTTGCATCAACAATTGATTTAATAAACCAAATTCCACCAAATTCATACACGTTTTTCTCTAATGATATACCATGAATTAAACCACATTTGCTGTCGTTTGCGTCACGGATGGCGAGCGGATATGCACTATCATTGATAAGATTGCTATTCGCCGATATCCACATATAAGTTATATACAGTCACCAGGCCATCTCCATATCATTTTAAGTAGTTGGGCGTTCACATTTAACAATCCCGACATATGGTGACCCACATAAGTCACTTGAACAATTATATCTTCTTAACAGTCATATTTATATGGGAATGGCAATTAAGGCATTCACACAATGAGCTAGCTAGCAAAAAGAGATAACTAGAAGAAGCATTAAAAGTATATTTATCATTCTATTGAAGAGATACATATATTCGTGCAAACTGAGAGACCTCGAACCGTCAGAGGATTGCATATATATAATAACAAAATTTAGTCTGTTCCATTCAATGCAGTTTCCACAAAAAGTTACAATTTGTCAAGAGATATGGAAGGCCTGTTCAAAAATAGTGGTCACAGTGTGCAGTCAAATATAGTTTCTTCTGATATACAAGAAAATGCAGTTAGTAACACAAGACTTTTCAGGATCCTACCAATACTGACATCTGACAAGGGTTTTAGAACAGACTCATCGACTGACATAAACAACTCAAACTCTCGCTCTGTGCCTGGCACATGTAGCTGATATATGTGCGCAGCAACATTTCGTTTAAACTAAGAATATTTAGCCAATATATAGCACTATGAACAGAGGAGCACCTGGAAATTTCTTTGAAACATCTGTATCTTCATGGAGATATGATAGCCAGGACTGGTGTCCTTGAGATCATAGTCCAACTCACTAGATTGATTGATACATCTCAATATGTAAAACCCAATTATCATCTTTTATCGAACTAATGTGTTTATGATGTTCATGTATCATATTATAACGTCTAATGTATACGCAGTTGTAAATAAATAAATACTTCATTATTGGTGGAACGGATTAATCGCGATAAACAGAATGACAATTGACAATGTGAGTGAGCCATGTTTTGTGATGCTATTTGAATATACAATTTATGAGAAAACGTATAACACTTTAAGCAAGAGCATTCTCCATTCCCAACAAATATCCACAGCATACATTAACCCGGGCAACGCCGGGTAACCCTGCTAGTATTTTATATTAGCAAAATTCTTTTGTCTGGGATTTTTTTTATCACGCTACCAGTAATTGCTCACTTATATTAACTTAGTATAGTCAAATGAAATATTTTCCAGTTCATTTCTTTAGGAAGTGACATCTGCAGTAAATAATCTTGTGTCACTAGTTTCCAAGAGGCATGGTACTACCTCCTGCTGTTTAATTTGAGTATATGTTAAGCCATTCGCGCTTGCGTTAGTAATTTATTATCGAGCAATCGATATATATAATTCGACAGTGTGTAAACTCGCACTTAATTCTCTTTTATTGAATACTCGATTGTTGGTTCGTTGAGTTCTTGGTAAAACAACAAGAACATAGAACTGACGAACTTGGGTCGTCCAAACCACTACTCGAAATTGATGCAATGGGCATTCTTCTGTGGAAATGGGGGGGGGGGGGTAGAAATGCATATAGAACTTACTTTCGTAAATGGTATTTCGTTTTCCCACGCATAAATTCATACAATCAATATTTTATTTGCAGAATATTCTGCAATTGAGTTGAACATACAGTAATTAATTTAGCACAGAGCCCCCCTCCCCATGTAACTTGTGCTGCAGGCGGCGGGGGAGAAAATGCAGTAACATTGACGATATCAGTTATGTATATGCACGGACGCGTTGACACGGGACGGGGTCGTGTTGTCTCCCCTTCCCACTTTGGTAAAAACAAAATCAACAGTTTGAACTTTGAAGTCCAATACACTATAGGTTTGTGTGCAGTTAGCGATTATAAATTTCCAATATGTGGCCATATATATAGTATGGTGCAATTATATAGACTTTCTTCAATTTTGAGAATTATTTTGGTTCGATCAAAGGTGGTGCATTTAGAAATTCCAAGTTTTGCACCAAAACGGAAACATTCTAGACACGTTCATGTAGGGCCTAAATATGTTTTAAATATAAGTTTGCTCACCGTATAACCTTTATCGCGATTCTGATATAAATGGTTCATCCCTAGCTCAGACATATACGTATATAGTTTACCCACCCAACGATGTATATACAACTTATCAATTCCTATAATGAGTCCGTGCCACTATTTCTCCGATACAGTATATATATATACAGCCTATAATATAGACTGGGATTTGTGGATGCGAAGGCCTATATACAGGCACGCTTAACCACCTGTCACAGCAGACAGTCACACAAACACGGAGTTAACGAAATGTATAGGGGATATTTTGCATGGGATCCATACATATATAGGTGTAGGCATGCTACCGAACATGGTTTGAGTGACTTTTTTTTCGCACGATGTCGCCTTGGTTGCTCTTTATTGGAGATTCGATCGATGGTTTACACTATAGCTGCCAAGAATGCAAATATAGTACACTATATATTGATATAATGTGTGCTCTCATCTATAACTACGAGCAGCATCAGTATAAAAACCACCAACTAAAAGTTTGTGATTATGTTGTGGTTGATTTAGTTAAATTCGCATGTTTCCGTGGTCTGACCGTGGATTGTAGTATAATATACTACAGAGCGCGCGGTATCAAACCCTGGAGGATCTTTAATTCAAGCGTACTTGGCCAATCCATTGTTAGGAATTTGTTAAATCATTTTAGTAACGTATTCAAAACTTGGTGTGATTCTTCCCGTGTATCAATGCACATTCATTGTTATGCATGTATAGCCACCGAAGGGGTTATCGTGATAATATAGCCTATAGCCTATACGACCAGTCAAAGAAAGTAATATAGCCAAAAATACAGTAGTTATCAACAATGGTGTGTGTGGGGGGTGGGGGCGGGGGTAATAACATTTGTTTTCTCATTCAATGCTAAATTCTCAGAAGCATTTAATTATTTTGCCATAATTAGCAATCGGTGGGCCATATTTATTAATCGACATCATAAGTTAGGGTAGGTCTAGTCATTGCATAAATGTGAATTTATTCTTATCAACAGCGATGCCATATGTATAAACACATTCCCTGTCCCCAATACGAAGACATTTGCCCGGGGAGTTGATTTTAAACCTTTATTCGCGTAAAAACGTTTCAAAAATCAGATCACGGAAGCATTTTTTCGATATCGTGTGCGTAATACGTGATACACTACATATTTATTGACTAGGCAACGCCAAACGACCATGTCGTAATTGCAGCGATATTTCTCCGAGGGCGGGGCTATACATCCACGTTACTATTATTAGAAATATTGACTTATCTGGCAGGACGTACTTATTAAGCAGAACACCGGTATTCTTTGGCATACCAAGCTGTAGTATTAATAGAGATACCCAGCGAGTTATCACTGGGTGATATGATAACACCAGGGTGGTTAGCATAAAGGTTTAAGGTTTCATTTTCAAATGGAGATATATTCTTAAATGTGAGATAATTATCCCCAGGCCACGAGTTGGTAAATCGATCTATCTTGACAATACTGTCTAATGTGTCATTAACAAAAGTTGGTGGTAAACCTGGATGGTTAACATGCGTATACAACAATGTATTGTGTGATTTTAATGGATGAACATTATGTGGAGACATAAGATTAATCGTTTTACGATTACATGTTTCAAGAGCATCATAACACATGGTTTTCAACCCGGTAACTTGTATTTCCGGGGTGATTAACGGAGTAGGAATGAAGTTGGCACCTCGTCCTAACGTAGAAATCAAGTTCTCCGGCAAACGCCAAGGTACAAAGTTAAAGACCTTCTCGCGCGTCGTAATATATTCCTTGTTAAGCATAAACAAATATGAATCTAGTGTCCGCATGTGGGATCGATAGCCGAGATTATGAAATAATAAAGATGGCAATGCATCTGACAATTTAACGATAGAAGACATCTCACTGTACTGTGATTGGCTGAATGTGGAATGATGGGAATATACACTAAGATTACTCCCAATATCATGTAATTCTTTAACTGTATCCATATATAGAGATAAGTTTACATTAAAATCTTTAATATGATTGTTCAATATATCAAATGAGTCATCAAGGGTTGATTGGGTTACATTATTAACATATGTACATTTGATGTCAGAGTATTTTGGAAAAATGCTCTCATAAGTAAGGATAACATCTTGTCTCCTAGAGGAGGAAAGGTCTAACAATGCATAAGTGTAAGGATCATGAATATGTCTCTGTAACAACTTGATGCGTTCTTCGAAATTGCTAACATTTTCTTTAAATGCCGATGCACACATTTCAGGATGGTTAAAAAACCGAAAATATGCCATGCTGGAAAAATGAGTAAGGTAGTGGTTAATATGGTGCTGTGTAATTGTATAGAAACCATAACTATGATTCTATGGAATGCGGGTATTGTGCAGGAGGAAAATATGGACATCAGTGTGATATGAGTGGGTGAAAACCCATATCATGGATCTAATGCCATAATACATGCAAACAAACAGGTGCACGGGCGAAACCTGGCCAATTACGATAGCAGAGAGATCTCATGCGACAATGTCAATGATGTACAATATTGATAACTTAAAATTAATTTGAGGATTAATTAACTCATATGAATGTGGAATAGAATATATTTATAGGTGACGATTGTGTTCTGGACACCTAAAATAAAATGATATGATCACTCGCCAATGAGGAATGCCAAATTATTAGAATATATTTATAGGTGATGGTTGTGTAATAGGGTTAAATCAAGTAATCACTCGTGAATGAGAGAAAACATTTCAACTAAGATATAATTATAGGTGATGATTGCATTAGGGTCTGTTGAGATTAAATAACGCAATCACTCGTCGATGAGAGATGACATGTAATTAGATTATATCTCTAAGTGAAAATGTTTTAGGGTTATTGAAAGTCCCTTAAGTTTAAATGGATATAAGGGATAGAATATGCAAATAATCAGTAACCCTAAAACTTAAATCAAGTGATTACTCGTCAATTACTTCATACGTAAAAGTGACACAAGTTTCATGTAGGCATCTCAGCTACTGCCAGCAAAAACATCGTGTAGATCGTTACATCGGAAAGAATGTAAAAATGGATACATCCCTCTTGAAAGATTCTGTGGAAGGCGTGCGCAAAGCAGGAGGAGAATATGGATATGAGCACCGTGTGCACGGGTGAAGACACACGTCATGGATTTAAAGCCATAATAAAGGGAAAACAGTCAGGTAGATGGGCGTAACCCGTTCAGGTGCGACAGTGAAATTATAACTGGTATACCGTATAACAAAATGAGTTCAATCAGTGAGCATACAATTATCAGGTATTTAAAGTAACATATATTGGATAAAATCAAGTAATCACTGGTCAATGAGAAATACCATAGTGGGGTGTATATGCGGGTAATGACTGTGTTAGAGTTCAATCGAGTGATCACTCGTCAATGAGAAAAGTCATATTACTAAGACTATGTTTATAGGTGATCATTGTAAGGGTTATAGAAATTAAATATTGTAATCACTCGTCAATGAGAAATAAAAATTATTATAATTATCTCAGGTGGTGATTGCATTAGGGAATATCAAGTGCATCATGTTTGAATTACCAACATGGATGGGAATTTTATATATAAACATGAATTATAAGTGGTTTGGATAAAAGTCAATCAAGGGATCAATAGTCAATGAGTTCACAAGATATGGTGCGGCTAAGTTCGACGTGGATTTATGCGTATGCAATTACTCGTAATCGCTTCGCTGCGCTCCGCGATTACTTCGACGCCCCCGAGATTGGCCCGTGATTTAGCGCCCACCCATCAGACCCCCCGCTCCTAAGTACGAATAACCGACAGAACTTGGTGTTTTACTCCAACACAAGGCATAAATTCGAAAAAAGCTCAGTTTCTTATCTTATTCATGAGAAAATCCTATTGAAAAGCGCTAAATACATTACAATACATGGCCGTAGTTAAAATTGAAATGGGTTTTGAAAACGGAGGTACTTTTTTCGCATATTATCCTTGGGACTTTGACAATTTACACTTACCTACAGCTAGAGAACGCATACGGTTATGTCCCTTAAATATCGGCGAGGCCCATATTAAAAGCGAATCGTGTTAAGCGACCATGAGATGATTGGCTTTTGAAACGATGCACGGATTCAACGTGCAGTGTGAGCTCACTGTGAATACAGGTATTCGTGCCCAATGAAACATTGTCTGTATAGTGCGTGGTGTTCTACCCACATTAAAGGTAGCAATACAAACGCGTGGATTGCATAGCAATAAAACCCCCGGCACTGCATAATGCGCTGTAAAAGAATTAAATGAAACGCGTGGACTGTAGAGCAATAATTGGTCATCCAGCACAATGCACCGTCATGGAAATAAACGTAACGCGTAAATAGCAGAGCAAAATTTAGTCAGCACTGCAAAATGCACTTCCACGGAAATTAATGTACCGCGTGGATAGCGGATCAATGGTGAGTTAGCCCTGATATAGTACCGTCACGGAATTAAAAGAAACGCGTGGATAGCAGAGCAATAATAAAAAGTCGGTGCTGCACAATGCACTGTCACGGAATGATATATCGAGAGACAAATATGCAGGAGGAAAATATGGACACGAGTATCAGTATGTATGGGTAACGACCACACATAATGGATTTAAAGTACCAATAAAGGGAAAAACAGTCAGGTGCACGGGCGTAACATGAACAGGCGTGATGGTGGAAAATATCTATGAGAATGGTGCTAGCTAGTTTGGGTGGCTATTCAAATATGTTAAAGTGAACACAATGTATGCAGCAAGATTATAACCGATAGGTCGTGCAACACAATGAGTTAAATCAGTGAACACTCAGTTATCCGGTGTTTAAAGTAACATATAGTTCAAGTAAGATGTATATTATTGGACAAAATAAAGTAATCACTCGCCGATGAGAAATACCTTATTAGGATATATATGCGGGTAATGATTGTGGTGGAGTTAAATCATGTAATCACTCGTCTATGAGAAAAACAATATCACTGAGACTATATTTATAGGTGATGATTGTATAGTGTTATAGAAGTTAAATAATGTAATCACTCGTCAATGAGAAACAAAAATTATAAGAAATATCTTAGGTGGTGATTGTATTAGGTATAATCAAAGTTCCTACTGTTTAAATAACTAACAGGGATGGAACATGTGAATACTATACATAACTAACATTTGATCAAGTAATCAATAGTGAATTACCCGCCGAGGTTTAGTAAAATGTAAGTTGTAGGCATCTCAGCTATTGCGAACAATAACACTGTATTGACAGCCACATTAAGTATGAGGCAAGGGCGTCGGCGAAGGAAGGTACTAGTGTTACATATAGAAATACATGGTAAATATTTTAATCACTCGTCGATGAGAATTCTATGTTATCACATAATATCATAGGTATGTTGAATTAGGGGTTCTTAAAATATATCTTGTTTGCATTACTAACAAGGATAGGAATTGTCAAAAACCAGTGCGAATAATATTCAATCAAGTAATATTTAGTGGCTCAATTATAAGGTTAAGCGATGAGAAGTTAATTGTAGGTACCTCAGCTAACTACGAACATTAACATTGTATCGATAAGTCATATCATATATACAAGTGAGGGTGGTGGTGAATGCGACCATATAAGGGAATCTATGGTAACATGCAAATCAAGTAACCACTCGTCAATGAGAATCGACAGATTATTATGAGGTATGTGGATGTATTAGTTTACTTAGGAAATATGTAGTACATCATGTTTGACTTACTAACATGGAAGGGACTAACACTAATCATTGTAGATACAAGTAAACCAAGGGACCAATATGACCAATGAGTTCATAACGTATAGCATAGCTAAAGCTAGACGTAGGCTTCTGGCCACTCATAAATATCCAAATTTGGTGGCTATTATCTCGGATATGGCATGTGCAGGTGTTAACAAAAACAGGTGCGAAAAGATCTAAATAAGGCGAACGCAGGGGGGTGGAACATACGTTCAGGCTGCTAAATACAACATCGACGCATTGGACATGCATTAATAGGTTACAGCAAATCCTACGGAACAATGAGTGTAGTAAATTGGAACTTACCAAAAGTACGCATATAAAGAGATCCTGGTGCAAGATAGATGCAGACATTATTGCATAAATTCGATATAGAATCAACCATGTAATCAATCAGATATACCTATACCGCTAACAGTATAGTTTAAACAAAAAGGGGGGTGGGTGTACAAGTTTCAATAAGTAAATATAAAAGCACTGTTGTATGTGGTATATGCTATAGACATCCAAGGTTAGTACAGATGTATGGACATCATGTAAGTTATAATTGGGAATAACCAATCTTCAGTATGCCCCTAACAGGCGTATAACATCCTGTAGCACATACCAAGGGTTCTAATCTAGATTATTTTGTATACAAGATAAAAACCAGATAAAATAGGACTAATTTTGTGTTGTATAAATGGTAATCTCAGTACACTGACCGATGTTATTAATAACACTGATAGAGTAGATGGATAACACTGACCGAGGCGATGGATAACACTGACCGAGAGATGTATAACACTGACCGAGAGATTTATAACACTAACCGAGAGATGTATAACACTGACCGAGAGATTTATAACACTGACCGAGAGATGTATAACACTGACCGCGGGGATGGATAACACTGACCGAGAGATTTATAACACTGACCGAGAGATTTATAACACTGACCGAGAGATTTATAAAACTGACCGAGGGGATGGATAACACTGACAGAGAGATGTATAACACTGACCGAGAGATGTATAACACTGACCGAGGCGATGTATAACACTGACCGAGAGATGTATAACACTGACCGAGAGATTTATAACACTGCCCGAGAGATTTATAACACTGAACGAGGTGATGGATAACACTGACCGCGGGGATGGATAACACTGACCGAGAGATATATAACACTGACAGAGAGATGTATAACACTGACCGAGGCGATGGATAACACTGACCGAGGCGATGGATAACACTGACCGAGAGATTTATAACACTGACCGAGAGATGTATAACACTGACCGCGGGGATGGATAACACTGACCGAGAGATTTATAACACTGACCGAGAGATGTATAACACTGACCGAGAGATTTATAACACTGACCGAGAGATGTATAACACTGACCGAGGGGATGGATAACACTGACCGAGAGATGTATAACACTGACCGAGAGATTTATAACACTGACCGAGAGATGTATAACACTGACCGAGAGATGTATAACACTGACCGCGGGGATGGATAACACTGACCGAGAGATGTATAACACTGACCGAGAGATTTATAACACTGACCGAGAGATTTATAACACTGACCGAGAGATGTATAACACTGACCGCGGGGATGGATAACACTGACCGAGAGATGTATAACACTGACCGAGGCGATGGATAACACTGACCGAGAGATTTATAACACTGACCGAGAGATTTATAACACTGACCGAGGCGATGGATAACACTGACCGCGGGGATGGATAACACTGACCGAGAGATATAAAACACTGACAGAGAGATGTATAACACTGACCGAGAGATTTATAACACTGCCCGAGAGATTTATAACACTGACCGAGGCGATGGATAACACTGACCGCGGGGATGGATAACACTGACCGAGAGATGTATAACACTGACCGAGAGATGTATAACACTGACCGAGGCGATGTATAACACTGACCGAGAGATGTATAACACTGACCGAGAGATTTATAACACTGACCGAGAGATTTATAACACTGACCGAGGCGATGGATAACACTGACCGCGGGGATGGATAACACTGACCGAGAGATTTATAACACTGACCGAGAGATGTATAACACTGACCGAGAGATGTATAACACTGACCGCGGGGATGGATAACACTGACCGAGAGATGTATAACACTGACCGAGAGATGTATAACACTGACCGAGGCGATGTATAACACTGACCGAGAGATGTATAACACTGACCGAGAGATTTATAACACTGACCGAGAGATTTATAACACTGACCGAGGCGATGGATAACACTGACCGCGGGGATGGATAACACTGACCGAGAGATATATAACACTGACAGAGAGATGTATAACACTGACCGAGAGATTTATAACACTGCCCGAGAGATTTATAACACTGACCGAGGCGATGGATAACACTGACCGCGGGGATGGATAACACTGACCGAGAGATATATAACACTGACAGAGAGATGTATAACACTGACCGAGGCGATGGATAACACTGACCGAGGCGATGGATAACACTGACCGAGAGATTTATAACACTGACCGAGAGATGTATAACACTGACCGAGGGGATGGATAACACTGACCGAGGCGATGGATAACACTGCCCGAGGCGATGGATAACACTGACCGAGAGATTTATAACACTGACCGAGAGATGTATAACACTGACCGAGAGATGTATAACACTGACCGAGGCGATGGATAACACTGACCGAGAGATGTATAACACTGACCGAGAGGATGTATAACACTGACCGAGAGATGTATAACACTAACCGAGAGATTTATAACACTGACCGAGGGGATGGATAACACTGACCGAGGCGATGGATAACACTGACCGAGGCGATGGATAACACTGACCGCGGGGATGGATAACACTGACCGAGAGATGTATAACACTGACCGAGAGATGTATAACACTGACCGCGGGGATGGATAACACTGACCGAGAGATGTATAACACTGACCGAGAGATGTATAACACTAACCGAGAGATGTATAACACTGACCGATGGGATGGATAACACTGACCGAGGCGATGTATAACACTGACCGAGAGATGTATAACACTGACCGAGAGATGTATAACACTGACCGAGGCGATGTATAACACTGACCGAGAGATGTATAACACTAACCGAGAGATTTATAACACTAACCGAGAGATGTATAACACTAACCGAGAGATGTATAACACTGACCGAGAGATTTATAACACTGACCGAGAGATTTATAACACTGACCGAGGCGATGGATAACACTGACCGCGGGGATGGATAACACTGACCGAGAGATATATAACACTGACAGAGAGATGTATAACACTGACCGAGGCGATGGATAACACTGACCGAGGCGATGGATAACACTGACCGCGGGGATGGATAACACTGACCGAGAGATGTATAACACTGACCGAGAGATGTATAACACTGACCGATAGATTTATAACACTGACCGAGAGATGTATAACACTGACCGAGAGATTTATAACACTGACCGAGAGATGTATAACACTGACCGAGGGGATGGATAACACTGACCGAGAGATTTATAACACTGACCGAGAGATTTATAACACTGACCGAGGGGATGTATAACACTGACCGAGGCCATGTATAACACTGACCGAGGCGATGGATAACACTGACCGAGGCGATGGATAACACTGACCGAGGCGATGTATAACACTGACCGAGGCGATGGATAACACTGACCGAGGCGATGTATAACACTGACCGAGAGATTTATAACACTAACCGAGATATTTATAACACTGACCGAGATATTTATAACACTGACCGAGATATTTATAACACTAACCGAGAGTATTATATACTGACCGAGAGATTTATAACACTAATAGAGTAGATGGATAACACTGACCGAGGCGATGTATAACACTGACCGAGGGGATGGATAACACTGACCGAGGGGATGGACAACACTGACCGAGAGATGTATAACACTGACCGAGGGGATGAATAACACTGACCGAGAGATTTATAACACTGACCGAGAGATTTATAACACTGACCGAGGGATTTATAACACTGACCGAGAGATGTATAACACTGACCGAGAGATTTATAACACTGACCGAGGGATTTATAACACTGACCGAGAGATTTATAACAATGACCGAGAGATTTATAACACTGACCGAGGGATTTATAACACTGACCGAGAGATGTATAACACTGACCGAGAGATTTATAACACTGACCGAGAGATGTATAACACTGACCGAGAGATTTATAACACTGACCGAGAGATGTATAACACTGACCGAGAGATTTATAACACTAACCGAGAGATGTATAACACTGACCGAGAGATTTATAACACTGACCGAGATATTTATAACACTAACCGAGAGTATTATATACTGACCGAGAGATTTATAACACTAATAGAGTAGATGGATAACACTGACCGAGGCGATGTATAACACTGACCGAGGGGATGGATAACACTGACCGAGGGGATGGACAACACTGACCGAGAGATGTATAACACTGACCGAGGGGATGAATAACACTGACCGAGAGATTTATAACACTGACCGAGAGATCTACATGTATAACACTGACCGAGAGATGTATAACACTGACCGAGAGATGTATAACACTGACCGAGGGATTTACAACACTGACCGAGAGATGTATAACACTGACCGAGAGATTTATAACACTGACCGAGAGATTTATAACACTGACCGAGAGATTTATAACACTGACCGAGAGATTTATAACACTGACCGAGGGATTTATAACACTGACCGAGAGATGTATAACACTGACCTAGAGATTTATAACACTGACCGAGGGATGTATAACACTGACCGAGAGATTTATAACACTGACCGAGAGATGTATAACACTGACCGAGAGATTTATAACACTAACCGAGAGATGTATAACACTGACCGAGAGATTTATAACACTGACCGAGATATTTATAACACTGACCGAGAGATGTATAACACTGGCCGAGGGGATGGATAACACTGACCGAGAGATTTATAACACTGACCGAGGCGATGTATAACACTGACCGAGAGATTTATAACACTAACCGAGGCGATGTATAACACTGACCGAGAGATGTATAACACTGACCGCGGGGATGTATAACACTTACCGAGAGATTTATAACACTGACCGAGAGATGTATAACACTGACCGAGAGATTTATAACACTGACCGAGAGATTTATAACACTGACCGATATATTTATAACACTGACCGAGAGATGTATAACACTGGCCGAGGGGATGGATAACACTGACCGAGAGATTTATAACACTGACCGAGGCGATGTATAACACTGACCGAGAGATTTATAACACTAACCGAGGCGATGTATAACACTGACCGAGGGGATGGATAACACTGACCGCGGGGATGGATAACACTGACCGAGGCGATGTATAACACTGACCGAGGCGATGTATAACACTGACCGAGGGGATGGATAACACTGACCGCGGGGATGGATAACACTGACCGAGAGATTTATAACACTGACCGAGAGATTTATAACACTGACCGAGAGATGTATAACACTGACCGCGGGGATGGATAACACTGACCGAGAGATTTATAACACTGACCGAGAGATGTATAACACTGACCGAGGGGATGGATAACACTGACCGAGGCGACGGATAACACTGACCGAGGGGATGGATAACACTGTCCGAGGCGATGGATAACACTGTCCGAGGGGATGGATAACACTGACCGCGGGGATGGATAACACTGACCGAGAGATTTATAACACTGACCGAGAGATGTATAACACTGACCGAGGGGATGAATAACACTGACCGAGGCGATGTATAACACTGTCCGAGGGGATGAATAACACTTTCCGATGGGATGGATAACACTGACGGGCGCGATGGATAACACTGACGGGCGCGATGGATAACACTGACGGGCGCGATGGATAACACTGACGGGCGCGATGGATAACACTGACGGGCGCGATGGATAACACTGACGGGCGCGATGGATAACACTGACCGAGAGATTTATAACACTGCCCGAGGCGATGGATAACACTGACCGAGAGATTTATAACACTAACCGAGGGGGTGGACAACACTGACCGAGGGGATGGATAACACTGACCGCGGGGATGGATAACACTGACCGATATATTTATAACACTGACCGAGAGATTTATAACACTAACCGAGGGGATGGACAACACTGACCGAGGGGATGAATAACACTGCCCGAGGCGACGGATAACGCTGACCGAGGGGATGGATAACACTGACCGAGAGATTTATAAAACTGACCGAGAGATTTATAACACTAACCGAGGGGATGGACAACACTGACCGAGGCGATGTATAACACTGACCGAGGCGATGGATAACACTGACCGAGGCGATGTATAACACTGACCGAGGGGATGTATAACACTGACCGAGAGATGTATAACACTGATAGAGGGGATGTATAACACTGACCGAGAGATTTATAACACTGACCGAGGGGATGGATAACACTGACCGAGAGATTTATAACACTGACCGAGAGATTTATAACACTGACCGAGAGATTTATAAAACTGACCGAGGCGATGGATAACACTGACCGAGAGATTTATAACACTGACCGAGAGATTTATAACACTGACCGAGAGATTTTTAACACTGACCGAGAGATTTATAACACTGACCGAGAGATTTATAACACTGACCGAGAGATTTATAACACTGACCGAGAGATTTATAACACTGACCGAGTGATTTATAACACTGATAGAGGGGATGGATAACACTGACCGAGAGATGTATAACACTGATAGAGGGGATGTATAACACTGACCGAGAGATGTATAACACTGACCGAGAGATTTATAAAACTGACCGAGGGGATGTATAACACTGACCGAGAGATTTATAACACTGACCGAGAGATTTATAACACTGACCGAGAGATTTATAACACTGACCGAGAGATGTATAACACTGACCGAGAGATTTATAACACTGACCGAGAGATGTATAACACTGACCGAGAGATTTATAACACTGACCGAGATATTTATAACACTGATAGAGGGGATGGATAACACTGACCGAGAGATTTATAACACTGACCGAGAGATTTATAACACTGACCGAGAGATTTATAACACTGACCGAGAGATGTATAACACTGACCGAGAGATTTATAACACTGACCGAGGGGATGGATAACACTGACCGAGAGATGTATAACACTGACCGAGAGATTTATAACACTGACCGAGAGATGTATAACACTGACCGAGAGATTTATAACACTGACCGAGATATTTATAACACTGATAGAGGGGATGGATAACACTGACCGAGAGATTTATAACACTGACCGAGAGATTTATAACACTGACCGAGAGATTTATAACACTGACCGAGAGATTTATAACACTGACCGAGAGATGTATAACACTGACCGAGGCGATGGATAACACTAACCGAGATATGTATAACATTGACCGAGATATTTATAACACTGATAGAGGGGATGGATAACACTGACCGAGAGATTTATAACACTGACCGAGAGATTTATAACACTGACCGAGAGATTTATAACACTGACCGAGAGATGTATAACACTGACCGATAGATGTATAACACTGACCGAGGCGATGGATAACACTGACCGAGGCGATGGATAACACTGACCGAGAGATTTATAACACTGACCGAGAGATTTATAACACTGACCGAGAGATTTATAACACTGACCGAGAGATTAATAACACTGACCGAGAGATGTATAACACTGACCGAGAGATGTATAACACTGACCGAGGCGATGGATAACACTGACCGAGGCGATGGATAACACTGACCGAGAGATTTATAACACTGACCGAGAGATTTATAACACTGACCGAGAGATTTATAACACTGACCGAGAGATTTATAACACTGACCGAGAGATGTATAACACTGACCGAGAGATTTATAACACTGACCGAGGCGATGGATAACACTGACCGAGGCGATGGATACCACTGACCGAGAGATTTATAACACTGACCGAGAGATTTATAACACTGACCGAGAGATTTATAACACTGACCGAGAGATTTATAACACTGACCGAGAGATGTATAACACTGACCGAGAGATTTATAACACTGACCGAGAGATGTATAACACTGACCGAGAGATGTATAACACTGACCGAGAGATTTATAACACTGACCGAGAGATTTATAACACTGACCGAGAGATTTATAACACTGACCGAGATATTTATAACACTGACCGAGATATTTATAACACTGATAGAGGGGATGGATAACACTGACCGAGAGATTTATAACACTGACCGAGAGATTTATAACACTGACCGAGATATTTATAACACTGATAGAGGGGATGGATAACACTGACCGAGAGATTTATAACACTGACCGAGAGATTTATAACACTGACCGAGAGATTTATAACACTGACCGAGAGATTTATAACACTGACCGAGAGATGTATAACACTGACCGATAGATGTATAACACTGACCGAGAGATTTATAACACTGACCGAGAGGATGTATAACACTGACCGAGAGATTTATAACACTGACCGAGAGATGTATAACACTGACCGAGAGATTTATAACACTGACCGAGAGATGTATAACACTGACCGAGAGATTTATAACACTGACCGAGAGATTTATAACACTGACCGAGAGATGTATAACACTGACCGAGAGATGTATAACACTGATAGAGGGGATGTATAACACTGACCGAGATATTTATAACACTGATAGAGGGGATGGATAACACTGACCGAGAGATTTATAACACTGACCGAGAGATTTATAACACTGACCGAGAGATTTATAACACTGACCGAGAGATTTATAACACTGACCGAGAGATGTATAACACTGACCGAGAGATGTATAACACTGACCGAGAGATTTATAACACTAACCGAGAGATTTATAACACTGACCTAGAGATTTATAACACTGACCGAGAGATTTATAACACTGACCGAGAGATGTATAACACTGACCGAGAGATTTATAACACTGACCGAGAGATGTATAACACTGACCGAGAGATTTATAACACTGACCGAGATATTTATAACACTGATAGAGGGGATGGATAACACTGACCGAGAGATTTATAACACTGACCGAGAGATTTATAACACTGACCGAGAGATTTATAACACTGACCGAGAGATTTATAACACTGACCGAGAGATGTATAACACTGACCGAGAGATTTATAACACTGACCGAGAGATGTATAACACTGACCGAGAGATTTATAACACTGACCGAGATATTTATAACACTGATAGAGGGGATGGATAACACTGACCGAGAGATTTATAACACTGACCGAGAGATTTATAACACTGACCGAGAGATTTATAACACTGACCGAGAGATTTATAACACTGACCGAGAGATGTATAACACTGACCGAGAGATGTATAACACTGACCGAGAGATTTATAACACGAACCGAGATATGTATAACACTGATAGAGGGGATGGATAACACTGACCGAGAGATTTATAACACTGACCGAGAGATTTATAACACTGACCGAGAGATGTATAACACTGACCGAGAGATTTAAACTCTGACCGAGAGATGTATAACACTGACCGAGAGATTTATAACACTGACCGAGATATTTATAACACTGATAGAGGGGATGGATAACACTGACCGAGAGATTTATAACACTGACCGAGAGATTTATAACACTGACCGAGAGATTTATAACACTGACCGAGAGATGTATAACACTGACCGAGAGATTTATAACACTGACCGAGAGATGTATAACACTGACCGAGGGGATGGATAACACTAACCGAGATATGTATAACACTGACCGAGATATTTATAACACTGATAGAGGGGATGGATAACACTGACCGAGAGATTTATAACACTGACCGAGAGATTTATAACACTGACCGAGAGATTTATAACACTGACCGAGAGATTTATAACACTGACCGAGAGATGTATAACACTGACCGAGAGATGTATAACACTGACCGTGAGATTTATAACACTGACCGAGAGATTTATAACACTGACCGAGAGATTTATAACACTGACCGAGAGATGTATAACACTGACCGAGAGATTTATAACACTGACCGAGAGATGTATAACACTGACCGAGAGATTTATAACACTGACCGAGATATTTATAACACTGATAGAGGGGATGGATAACACTGACCGAGAGATTTATAACACTGACCGAGAGATTTATAACACTGACCGAGAGATTTATAACACTGACCGAGAGATGTATAACACTGACCGAGAGATTTATAACACTGACCGAGAGATGTATAACACTGACCGAGGCGATGGATAACACTAACCGAGATATGTATAACACTGACCGAGATATTTATAACACTGATAGAGGGGATGGATAACACTGACCGAGTGATTTATAACACTGACCGAGAGATTTATAACACTGACCGAGAGATTTATAACACTGACCGAGAGATGTATAACACTGACCGATAGATGTATAACACTGACCGAGGCGATGGATAACACTGACCGAGGCGATGGATAACACTGACCGAGAGATTTATAACACTGACCGAGAGATTTATAACACTGACCGAGAGATTTATAACACTGACCGAGAGATTTATAACACTGACCGAGAGATGTATAACACTGACCGAGAGATTTATAACACTGACCGAGAGATGTATAACACTGACCGAGAGATGTATAACACTGACCGAGAGATGTATAACACTGACCGAGAGATTTATAACACTGACCGAGAGATTTATAACACTGACCGAAAGATTTATAACACTGACCGAGAGATGTATAACACTGACCGAGAGATGTATAACACTGGCCGAGGCGATGGATAACACTGACCGAGAGATTTATAACACTGACCGAGAGATGTATAACACTGATCGAGAGATTTATAACACTAACCGAGAGATTTATAACACTGACCGAGATATTTATAACACTGACCGAGGCGATGGATAACACTGACCGAGAGATTTATAACACTGACCGAGAGATTTATAACACTGACCGAGATATTTATAACACTGACCGAGATATTTATAACACTGACCGAGGCGATGGATAACACTGACCGAGAGATTTATAACACTGACCGAGAGATGTATAACACTGATCGAGAGATTTATAACACTAACCGAGAGATTTATAACACTGACCGAGATATTTATAACACTGACCGAGGCGATGGATAACACTGACCGAGAGATTTATAACACTGACCGAGAGATTTATAACACTGACCGAGATATTTATAACACTGACCGAGAGATGTATAACACTGACCGAGAGATGTATAACACTGGCCGAGGCGATGGATAACACTGACCGAGAGATTTATAACACTGACCGAGAGATGTATAACACTGATCGAGAGATTTATAACACTAACCGAGAGATTTATAACACTGACCGAGATATTTATAACACTGACCGAGGCGATGGATAACACTGACCGAGAGATTTATAACACTGACCGAGAGATTTATAACACTGACCGAGATATTTATAACACTGACCGAGAGATGTATAACACTGACCGAGAGATGTATAACACTGGCCGAGGCGATGGATAACACTGACCGAGAGATTTATAACACTGACCGAGAGATTTATAACACTAACCGAGAGATTTATAACACTGACCGAGTGGATGTATAACATTGACCGAGGGGATGGATAACACTGACCGAGGCCATCAATAACACTGACCGAGATATTTATAACACTGACCGAGAGATTTATAACACTGACCGAGAGATTTATAACACTGACCGATAGGTTTATAACATTGACCGTGAGATTTATAACACTGACCGAGGGGTGGACAAAACTGACCGAGGCGACGGATAACACTGACCGAGGGGATGGATAACACTGACCGAGAGATTTATAACACTGATCGAGGGGGTGGACAAGACTGACCGAGGTGACGGATAACACTGACCGAGGGGGTGGATAACACTGACCGGATGGTTGGATAACACTGACCGGCGCGATGGATAACACTGACCGAGGGAATGAATAACACTGACCGAGGGGATGGACAACACTGACCGAGCGATATATAACACTGACCGAGGGGATGGATAAAACTGACCGATAGGTTTATAACACTGACCGAGAGATGTATAACACTGACCGAGAGATGTATAACACTGACCGAGAGATGTATAAAACTGACCGAGAGATTTATAACACTGACCGAGAGATTTATAACACTGACCGAGAGATGTATAACACTGACCGAGAGATGTATAACACAGACCGAGAGATGTATAACACTGACCGAGGCGATGGATAACACTGACCGAGGCCATCAATAACACTGACCGAGGGGATGTATAACACTGACCGAGGCGATGGATAACACTGACCGAGGCCATCAATAACACTGACCGAGGGGATGGATAACACTGACCGAGGGGATGGATAACACTGACCGATAGGTTTATAACACTGACCGAGAGATTTATAACACTGACCGAGAGATTTATAACACTGACCGAGGCGATGGATAACACTGACCGAGGCCATCAATAACACTGACCGAGGGGATGGATAACACTGACCGAGGGGATGGATAACACTGACCGATAGGTTTATAACACTGACCGAGAGATGTATAACACTGACCGAGAGATTTATAACACTGACCGAGAGATGTATAACACTGACCGAGAGATTTATAACACTGACCGAGATATTTATAACACTGATAGAGGGGATGGATAACACTGACCGAGAGATTTATAACACTGACCGAGAGATTTATAACACTGACCGAGAGATTTATAACACTGACCGAGAGATGTATAACACTGACCGAGAGATTTATAACACTGACCGAGAGATGTATAACACTGACCGAGGCGATGGATAACACTAACCGAGATATGTATAACACTGACCGAGATATTTATAACACTGATAGAGGGGATGGATAACACTGACCGAGTGATTTATAACACTGACCGAGAGATTTATAACACTGACCGAGAGATTTATAACACTGACCGAGAGATGTATAACACTGACCGATAGATGTATAACACTGACCGAGGCGATGGATAACACTGACCGAGGCGATGGATAACACTGACCGAGAGATTTATAACACTGACCGAGAGATTTATAACACTGACCGAGAGATTTATAACACTGACCGAGAGATTTATAACACTGACCGAGAGATGTATAACACTGACCGAGAGATTTATAACACTGACCGAGAGATGTATAACACTGACCGAGAGATGTATAACACTGACCGAGAGATGTATAACACTGACCGAGGGGATGTATAACACTGACCGAGAGATGTATAACACTGACCGAGAGATTTATAACACTGACCGAGAGATTTATAACACTGACCGAAAGATTTATAACACTGACCGAGAGATGTATAACACTGACCGAGAGATTTATAACACTGACCGAGAGATGTATAACACTGACCGAGAGATGTATAACACTGACCGAGAGATGTATAACACTAACCGAGAGATTTATAACACTGACCGAGATATTTATAACACTGACCGAGGCGATGGATAACACTGACCGAGAGATTTATAACACTGACCGAGAGATTTATAACACTGACCGAGATATTTATAACACTGACCGAGATATTTATAACACTGACCGAGGCGATGGATAACACTGACCGAGAGATTTATAACACTGACCGAGAGATGTATAACACTGATCGAGAGATTTATAACACTAACCGAGAGATTTATAACACTGACCGAGATATTTATAACACTGACCGAGGCGATGGATAACACTGACCGAGAGATTTATAACACTGACCGAGAGATTTATAACACTGACCGAGATATTTATAACACTGACCGAGAGATGTATAACACTGACCGAGAGATGTATAACACTGGCCGAGGCGATGGATAACACTGACCGAGAGATTTATAACACTGACCGAGAGATGTATAACACTGATCGAGAGATTTATAACACTAACCGAGAGATTTATAACACTGACCGAGATATTTATAACACTGACCGAGGCGATGGATAACACTGACCGAGAGATTTATAACACTGACCGAGAGATTTATAACACTGACCGAGATATTTATAACACTGACCGAGAGATGTATAACACTGACCGAGAGATGTATAACACTGGCCGAGGCGATGGATAACACTGACCGAGAGATTTATAACACTGACCGAGAGATTTATAACACTAACCGAGAGATTTATAACACTGACCGAGTGGATGTATAACATTGACCGAGGGGATGGATAACACTGACCGAGGCCATCAATAACACTGACCGAGATATTTATAACACTGACCGAGAGATTTATAACACTGACCGAGAGATTTATAACACTGACCGATAGGTTTATAACATTGACCGTGAGATTTATAACACTGACCGAGGGGTGGACAAAACTGACCGAGGCGACGGATAACACTGACCGAGGGGATGGATAACACTGACCGAGAGATTTATAACACTGATCGAGGGGGTGGACAAGACTGACCGAGGTGACGGATAACACTGACCGAGGGGGTGGATAACACTGACCGGATGGTTGGATAACACTGACCGGCGCGATGGATAACACTGACCGAGGGAATGAATAACACTGACCGAGGGGATGGACAACACTGACCGAGCGATATATAACACTGACCGAGGGGATGGATAAAACTGACCGATAGGTTTATAACACTGACCGAGAGATGTATAACACTGACCGAGAGATGTATAACACTGACCGAGAGATGTATAAAACTGACCGAGAGATTTATAACACTGACCGAGAGATTTATAACACTGACCGAGAGATGTATAACACTGACCGAGAGATGTATAACACAGACCGAGAGATGTATAACACTGACCGAGGCGATGGATAACACTGACCGAGGCCATCAATAACACTGACCGAGGGGATGTATAACACTGACCGAGGCGATGGATAACACTGACCGAGGCCATCAATAACACTGACCGAGGGGATGGATAACACTGACCGAGGGGATGGATAACACTGACCGATAGGTTTATAACACTGACCGAGAGATTTATAACACTGACCGAGAGATTTATAACACTGACCGAGGGGATGGATAACACTGACCGATAGGTTTATAACACTGACCGAGGGGATGTATAACACTGACCGAGGGGATGGATAACACTGACCGATAGGTTTATAACATTGACCGAGAGATTTATAACACTAACCGAGAGATTTATAACACTGACCGAGTGGATGTATAACATTGACCGAGGGGATGGATAACACTGACCGAGGCCATCAATAACACTGACCGAGATATTTATAACACTGACCAAGAGATTTATAACACTGACCGAGAGATTTATAACACTGACCGAGGCGATGGATAACACTGACCGAGAGATTTATAACACTGACCGAGAGATTTATAACACTAACCGAGAGATTTATAACACTGACCGAGTGGATGTATAACATTGACCGAGGGGATGGATAACACTGACCGAGGCCATCAATAACACTGACCGAGATATTTATAACACTGACCGAGAGATTTATAACACTGACCGAGAGATTTATAACACTGACCGATAGGTTTATAACATTGACCGAGAGATTTATAACACTGACCGAGGGGTGGACAAAACTGACCGAGGCGACGGATAACACTGACCGAGGGGATGGATAACACTGACCGAGATATTTATAACACTGATAGAGGGGATGGATAACACTGACCGAGAGATTTATAACACTGACCGAGAGATTTATAACACTGACCGAGAGATTTATAACACTGACCGAGAGATGTATAACACTGACCGAGAGATTTATAACACTGACCGAGGGGATGGATAACACTGACCGAGAGATGTATAACACTGACCGAGAGATTTATAACACTGACCGAGAGATGTATAACACTGACCGAGAGATTTATAACACTGACCGAGATATTTATAACACTGATAGAGGGGATGGATAACACTGACCGAGAGATTTATAACACTGACCGAGAGATTTATAACACTGACCGAGAGATTTATAACACTGACCGAGAGATTTATAACACTGACCGAGAGATGTATAACACTGACCGAGGCGATGGATAACACTAACCGAGATATGTATAACATTGACCGAGATATTTATAACACTGATAGAGGGGATGGATAACACTGACCGAGAGATTTATAACACTGACCGAGAGATTTATAACACTGACCGAGAGATTTATAACACTGACCGAGAGATGTATAACACTGACCGATAGATGTATAACACTGACCGAGGCGATGGATAACACTGACCGAGGCGATGGATAACACTGACCGAGAGATTTATAACACTGACCGAGAGATTTATAACACTGACCGAGAGATTTATAACACTGACCGAGAGATTAATAACACTGACCGAGAGATGTATAACACTGACCGAGAGATGTATAACACTGACCGAGGCGATGGATAACACTGACCGAGGCGATGGATAACACTGACCGAGAGATTTATAACACTGACCGAGAGATTTATAACACTGACCGAGAGATTTATAACACTGACCGAGAGATTTATAACACTGACCGAGAGATGTATAACACTGACCGAGAGATTTATAACACTGACCGAGGCGATGGATAACACTGACCGAGGCGATGGATACCACTGACCGAGAGATTTATAACACTGACCGAGAGATTTATAACACTGACCGAGAGATTTATAACACTGACCGAGAGATTTATAACACTGACCGAGAGATGTATAACACTGACCGAGAGATTTATAACACTGACCGAGAGATGTATAACACTGACCGAGAGATGTATAACACTGACCGAGAGATTTATAACACTGACCGAGAGATTTATAACACTGACCGAGAGATTTATAACACTGACCGAGATATTTATAACACTGACCGAGATATTTATAACACTGATAGAGGGGATGGATAACACTGACCGAGAGATTTATAACACTGACCGAGAGATTTATAACACTGACCGAGATATTTATAACACTGATAGAGGGGATGGATAACACTGACCGAGAGATTTATAACACTGACCGAGAGATTTATAACACTGACCGAGAGATTTATAACACTGACCGAGAGATTTATAACACTGACCGAGAGATGTATAACACTGACCGATAGATGTATAACACTGACCGAGAGATTTATAACACTGACCGAGAGGATGTATAACACTGACCGAGAGATTTATAACACTGACCGAGAGATGTATAACACTGACCGAGAGATTTATAACACTGACCGAGAGATGTATAACACTGACCGAGAGATTTATAACACTGACCGAGAGATTTATAACACTGACCGAGAGATGTATAACACTGACCGAGAGATGTATAACACTGATAGAGGGGATGTATAACACTGACCGAGATATTTATAACACTGATAGAGGGGATGGATAACACTGACCGAGAGATTTATAACACTGACCGAGAGATTTATAACACTGACCGAGAGATTTATAACACTGACCGAGAGATTTATAACACTGACCGAGAGATGTATAACACTGACCGAGAGATGTATAACACTGACCGAGAGATTTATAACACTAACCGAGAGATTTATAACACTGACCTAGAGATTTATAACACTGACCGAGAGATTTATAACACTGACCGAGAGATGTATAACACTGACCGAGAGATTTATAACACTGACCGAGAGATGTATAACACTGACCGAGAGATTTATAACACTGACCGAGATATTTATAACACTGATAGAGGGGATGGATAACACTGACCGAGAGATTTATAACACTGACCGAGAGATTTATAACACTGACCGAGAGATTTATAACACTGACCGAGAGATTTATAACACTGACCGAGAGATGTATAACACTGACCGAGAGATTTATAACACTGACCGAGAGATGTATAACACTGACCGAGAGATTTATAACACTGACCGAGATATTTATAACACTGATAGAGGGGATGGATAACACTGACCGAGAGATTTATAACACTGACCGAGAGATTTATAACACTGACCGAGAGATTTATAACACTGACCGAGAGATTTATAACACTGACCGAGAGATGTATAACACTGACCGAGAGATGTATAACACTGACCGAGAGATTTATAACACGAACCGAGATATGTATAACACTGATAGAGGGGATGGATAACACTGACCGAGAGATTTATAACACTGACCGAGAGATTTATAACACTGACCGAGAGATGTATAACACTGACCGAGAGATTTAAACTCTGACCGAGAGATGTATAACACTGACCGAGAGATTTATAACACTGACCGAGATATTTATAACACTGATAGAGGGGATGGATAACACTGACCGAGAGATTTATAACACTGACCGAGAGATTTATAACACTGACCGAGAGATTTATAACACTGACCGAGAGATGTATAACACTGACCGAGAGATTTATAACACTGACCGAGAGATGTATAACACTGACCGAGGGGATGGATAACACTAACCGAGATATGTATAACACTGACCGAGATATTTATAACACTGATAGAGGGGATGGATAACACTGACCGAGAGATTTATAACACTGACCGAGAGATTTATAACACTGACCGAGAGATTTATAACACTGACCGAGAGATTTATAACACTGACCGAGAGATGTATAACACTGACCGAGAGATGTATAACACTGACCGTGAGATTTATAACACTGACCGAGAGATTTATAACACTGACCGAGAGATTTATAACACTGACCGAGAGATGTATAACACTGACCGAGAGATTTATAACACTGACCGAGAGATGTATAACACTGACCGAGAGATTTATAACACTGACCGAGATATTTATAACACTGATAGAGGGGATGGATAACACTGACCGAGAGATTTATAACACTGACCGAGAGATTTATAACACTGACCGAGAGATTTATAACACTGACCGAGAGATGTATAACACTGACCGAGAGATTTATAACACTGACCGAGAGATGTATAACACTGACCGAGGCGATGGATAACACTAACCGAGATATGTATAACACTGACCGAGATATTTATAACACTGATAGAGGGGATGGATAACACTGACCGAGTGATTTATAACACTGACCGAGAGATTTATAACACTGACCGAGAGATTTATAACACTGACCGAGAGATGTATAACACTGACCGATAGATGTATAACACTGACCGAGGCGATGGATAACACTGACCGAGGCGATGGATAACACTGACCGAGAGATTTATAACACTGACCGAGAGATTTATAACACTGACCGAGAGATTTATAACACTGACCGAGAGATTTATAACACTGACCGAGAGATGTATAACACTGACCGAGAGATTTATAACACTGACCGAGAGATGTATAACACTGACCGAGAGATGTATAACACTGACCGAGAGATGTATAACACTGACCGAGAGATTTATAACACTGACCGAGAGATTTATAACACTGACCGAAAGATTTATAACACTGACCGAGAGATGTATAACACTGACCGAGAGATTTATAACACTGACCGAGAGATGTATAACACTGACCGAGAGATGTATAACACTGACCGAGAGATGTATAACACTAACCGAGAGATTTATAACACTGACCGAGATATTTATAACACTGACCGAGGCGATGGATAACACTGACCGAGAGATTTATAACACTGACCGAGAGATTTATAACACTGACCGAGATATTTATAACACTGACCGAGATATTTATAACACTGACCGAGGCGATGGATAACACTGACCGAGAGATTTATAACACTGACCGAGAGATGTATAACACTGATCGAGAGATTTATAACACTAACCGAGAGATTTATAACACTGACCGAGATATTTATAACACTGACCGAGGCGATGGATAACACTGACCGAGAGATTTATAACACTGACCGAGAGATTTATAACACTGACCGAGATATTTATAACACTGACCGAGAGATGTATAACACTGACCGAGAGATGTATAACACTGGCCGAGGCGATGGATAACACTGACCGAGAGATTTATAACACTGACCGAGAGATGTATAACACTGATCGAGAGATTTATAACACTAACCGAGAGATTTATAACACTGACCGAGATATTTATAACACTGACCGAGGCGATGGATAACACTGACCGAGAGATTTATAACACTGACCGAGAGATTTATAACACTGACCGAGATATTTATAACACTGACCGAGAGATGTATAACACTGACCGAGAGATGTATAACACTGGCCGAGGCGATGGATAACACTGACCGAGAGATTTATAACACTGACCGAGAGATTTATAACACTAACCGAGAGATTTATAACACTGACCGAGTGGATGTATAACATTGACCGAGGGGATGGATAACACTGACCGAGGCCATCAATAACACTGACCGAGATATTTATAACACTGACCGAGAGATTTATAACACTGACCGAGAGATTTATAACACTGACCGATAGGTTTATAACATTGACCGTGAGATTTATAACACTGACCGAGGGGTGGACAAAACTGACCGAGGCGACGGATAACACTGACCGAGGGGATGGATAACACTGACCGAGAGATTTATAACACTGATCGAGGGGGTGGACAAGACTGACCGAGGTGACGGATAACACTGACCGAGGGGGTGGATAACACTGACCGGATGGTTGGATAACACTGACCGGCGCGATGGATAACACTGACCGAGGGAATGAATAACACTGACCGAGGGGATGGACAACACTGACCGAGCGATATATAACACTGACCGAGGGGATGGATAAAACTGACCGATAGGTTTATAACACTGACCGAGAGATGTATAACACTGACCGAGAGATGTATAACACTGACCGAGAGATGTATAAAACTGACCGAGAGATTTATAACACTGACCGAGAGATTTATAACACTGACCGAGAGATGTATAACACTGACCGAGAGATGTATAACACAGACCGAGAGATGTATAACACTGACCGAGGCGATGGATAACACTGACCGAGGCCATCAATAACACTGACCGAGGGGATGTATAACACTGACCGAGGCGATGGATAACACTGACCGAGGCCATCAATAACACTGACCGAGGGGATGGATAACACTGACCGAGGGGATGGATAACACTGACCGATAGGTTTATAACACTGACCGAGAGATTTATAACACTGACCGAGAGATTTATAACACTGACCGAGGGGATGGATAACACTGACCGATAGGTTTATAACACTGACCGAGGGGATGTATAACACTGACCGAGGGGATGGATAACACTGACCGATAGGTTTATAACATTGACCGAGAGATTTATAACACTAACCGAGAGATTTATAACACTGACCGAGTGGATGTATAACATTGACCGAGGGGATGGATAACACTGACCGAGGCCATCAATAACACTGACCGAGATATTTATAACACTGACCAAGAGATTTATAACACTGACCGAGAGATTTATAACACTGACCGAGGCGATGGATAACACTGACCGAGAGATTTATAACACTGACCGAGAGATTTATAACACTAACCGAGAGATTTATAACACTGACCGAGTGGATGTATAACATTGACCGAGGGGATGGATAACACTGACCGAGGCCATCAATAACACTGACCGAGATATTTATAACACTGACCGAGAGATTTATAACACTGACCGAGAGATTTATAACACTGACCGATAGGTTTATAACATTGACCGAGAGATTTATAACACTGACCGAGGGGTGGACAAAACTGACCGAGGCGACGGATAACACTGACCGAGGGGATGGATAACACTGACCGAGAGATTTATAACACTGATCGAGGGGGTGGACAAGACTGACCGAGGTGACGGATAACACTGACCGAGGGGGTGGATAACACTGACCGGATGGTTGGATAACACTGACCGGCGCGATGGATAACACTGACCGAGGGAATGAATAACACTGACCGAGGGGATGGACAACACTGACCGAGCGATATATAACACTGACCGATAGGTTTATAACATTGACCGAGAGATTTATAACACTGACCGAGGGGTGGACAAAACTGACCGAGGCGACGGATAACACTGACCGAGGGGATGGATAACACTGACCGAGAGATTTATAACACTGATCGAGGGGGTGGACAAGACTGACCGAGGTGACGGATAACACTGACCGAGGAGGTGGATAACACTGACCGAAATGTTTATAACACTGACCTAGGGGATGTATGACACTGACCGATGGGATGGATAACACTGAACGAGATATTTATAACACTGACCGAGGCGACGGATAACACTGACCGAGGGGATGGACAACACTGACCAAGGCGACGGTAACACTGACCGAGTTGATGGATAACACTGACCGAGGCGATCCATAACGCTGACCGAGGGGATGGATAACACTGGCCGAGATATTTATAACACTGACCGAGATATGTATAACACTGACCGAGAAATCTACATGTATAACACTGACCGAGAGATTTATAACACTGACCGAGAGATTTATAACACTGACCGAGATATTTATACACTAACCGAGTGATTTATAACACTGAACGAGTGTGGGGTGGACAACACTGACCGAGGCGACGGATAACACTGACCGAGTGGATGTATAACATTGACCGAGGGGATGGATAACACTGACCGAGGCCATCAATAACACTGACCGAGATATTTATAACACTGACCGAGAGATTTATAACACTGACCGAGAGATTTATAACACTGACCGATAGGTTTATAACATTGACCGAGAGATTTATAACACTGACCGAGGGGTGGACAAAACTGACCGAGAGATTTATAACACTGAACGAGGCGATCTATAACACTGAACGATGGGATGGATAACACTGACCGATAGATTTATAACACTGATTGAGGCGATCAATAACACTGAACGATAGATTTAGAACACTGATCGAGAGATTTATAATACTGACCGAGATATTTATAACACTGACCGAGATATTTATAACACTGACCGAGAGATTTATAAAACTGACAGAGAGATTTGTAACACTGACCGAGAGATTTATAACACTGACCGAGGGGGTGGATAACACTGACCGGATGGTTGGATAACACTGACCGGCGCGATGGATAACACTGACCGAGGGAATGAATAACACTGACCGAGGGGATGGACAACACTGACCGAGCGATATATAACACTGACCGAGAGATTTATAACACTGACCTAGATATTTATAACACTGACCGAGGGGGTGGACAAAACTGACCGAGGCGATGGATAACACTGACCGAGGCGATGGATAACACTGACCGAGAGATTTATAACACTGACCGATGGGGTGGACCACACTGACGAAGAGTTTTATAACACTGACCTCTTTGAACGATTGGGGTGGACAACACTGACCGAGGCGACGGATAACACTGACCGAGTGGATGTATAACACTGACCGAGGGGATGGATAACACTGACCGAGGTCATCAATAACACTGACCGAGATATTTATAACACTGACCGATAGGTTTATAACACTGACCGAGAGATTTATAACACTGACCGAGGGGTGGACAAAACTGACCGAGGCGACGGATAACACTGACCGAGGGGATGGATAACACTGACCGAGAGATTTATAACACTGACCGATAGGTTTATAACACTGACAGAGAGATTTATAACACTGACCGATGGGGTGGACAAAACTGACCGAGGTGACGGATAACACTGACCGAGGGGGTGGATAACACTGACCGAAATGTTTATAACACTGACCGAGGGGATGTATGACACTGACGATGGGATGGATAACACTGAACGAGATATTTATAACACTGACCGAGGCGACGGATAACACTGACCGAGGGGATGGACAACACTGACCAAGGCGACGGTAACTCTGACCGAGTTGATGGATAACACTGACCGAGGCGATGGATAACACTGACCGAGGCGATCCATAACGCTGACCGAGGGGATGGATAACACTGACCGAGATATGTATAACACTGACCGAGAGATCTACATGTATAACACTGACCCAGAGATTTATAACACTGACCGATAGATTTATAACACTGACCGAGATATTTATACACTAACCGAGTGATTTATAACACTGAACGAGGCGATCTATAACACTGGCCAATTGGATGGATAACACTGACCGATAGATTTATAACACTGATCGAGGCGATCCATAACACTGAACGATAGATTTAGAACACTGACCGAGATATTTATAACACTGACCGAGATATTTATAACACTGACCGAGAGATTTATAACACTAACCGAGAGATGTATAACACTGACCGAGAGATTTATAACACTGACCGATATATTTATAACACTGACCGAGAGATTTATAACACTAACCGATATATTTATAACACTGACCGATATATTTATAACACTGACCGATATATTTATAACACTGACCGAGAGATTTATAACACTGACCGATATATTTATAACACTGACCGATATATTTATAACACTAACCGAGATATTTATAACACTGACCGAGGCGATCAATAACACTGACCGAGAGATTTATAACACTGACCGATATATTTATAACACTGACCGAGAGATTTATAACACTGACCGGGTGGTTGGATAACACTGACCGGCGCGATGGATAACACTGACCGAGGGGATGAATAACACTGACCGAGGGGATGGACAACACTGACCGAGCGATATATAACACTGACCGAGATATTTATAACACTGACCGAGATATTTATAACACTGACCGAGGGGGTGGACAACACTGACCTAGGCGACGGATAACACTGACCGATGGGATGGATAACACTGACCCAGTTGGTGGATAACACTGACCGAGGCGACGGATAACACTGACCGAGGGGACGGATAACAATGACCGAGGCGACGGTAACACTAGCCGAGTTGATGGATAACACTGACATAGGCGATGGATAACACTGACCGAGTGGACGGATAACACTGATCGAGGCGATCAATAACACTGACCGAGAGATTTATAACACTGACCGAGGGGATGGATAACACTGAACGAGGCGATCTATAACACTGACCGAGAGATTTATAACACTGACCGAGAGATTTATAACACTGACCGAGAGATTTATAACACTGACCGAGGCGATGTATAACACTGACCGAGAGATTTATAACTCTGACCGAGAGATTTATAACACTGACCAAGGCGATGGATAAGACTGACCGAGGTGATGGATAACACTGACCGGGGGTGGATAACACTGACCGGGGATGCATGACACTGACCGGGGGTGGATAACACTGACCGGGGATGCATAACACTGGCCGGGGGATGGTTAACACTTATCGAGGCGATGGATAACACTGACCGAGGGATGGATAACACTGACCGGGGCAATGGATAACACTGACCGAGGGGATGCATAACACTGGCCGAGGGGATGGCTGACACTGACCGAGGGGATGGTTAACACTTATCGAGGCGATGGATAGCACTGACAGGATATTGGTCATTGTGTTAAAGTGATGTTAAACACTTTAGTATAGGGTGATCACATATAAATGTAGAATAATCTTGCTCAATGTAGTTATTGTTACGAATATAAATCCAAATTTACAACACACACCGTCATTAGTACATGTATATATCAATTAAATCCAAATTTACAACACACACCGTCATTATTACATGTATATATCAATTAAATCCAAATTTACAACACACACCGTCATTATTACATGTATATATCAATTAAATCCAAATTTACAACACACACCGTCATTATTACATGTATATATCAATTAAATCCAATGAATCTCGATGGCGAAACCAGTTGTGTTGGTTTGTCGCCGTTTGTTGCGAATCGAATCGAGATGTAAATATTTACAATTGCGCGTTAATCTTGCGAAGTTTTCTATGGGGTGGTGTGGCCGATTTCATTGAAAATTTCGGCATTGTTTGTAGACTTCTACATTCCTCCAGTTGACACAGTGCCTCAGTACTAGCTTATAAGTTCCATGCACCCGAACAAGTCCATAGTATGTCTTTAATCGATGGGTTCATATTCCAACTGTCGAAGTTTTCTAATATTTTTCAGTTGAATCAAAACCATGTAGGTATTATCTATATAGTGCACGTATACTGATAAGGTAATGTGCTACCTTTACTTATATCCATGTACCGTATTGTTGATTAATCGCACGCCCTCTGCATTCACACAAATAGCTTCCATAAGAATAAGTACAAATCGCGATACTGTTACACGAACGTATCGACGTTCTTCAGGCAATAACTGAAGTGGCCACGTCCTAAAAAGCGATGTACGCCTAAGTCAATTCAAGACAACCATGTGCACGTGCTCACTACGTGGTGTCCCCTTCACAAAAAGCGATGAACCGCCTACATCATTTCAAGCCGACCATGTCCATGACACGCACTCGCTGCGTGTTGTTATTGGCAAACTGTTGAAATTTGAACAATATTGGTATATGATTATAATAAATGATTTGCAGATTAATTGGGGTCATTGGTTTTGACCGACAGAGTAACTAAACAAAGTTTGTGTGGATCTCGAATGCCCATTTAATTTTCGAGTCACCGATTATTGTTTGTATTGGCTTGATATATAGTTTGAATAACAATCTATGACATGATATATGATTGAAATACTGCAATTCATCACAATTTGCTACGACTGTGTCTCATAACGTGCCCATAGAGTACTAATAAATAGCTGAACTCATAGAAACATTCATCGTCTGGCTTCCAGAATGCAACATAATTCAAACTATACGATATAGATTTATTCCCCTTCCATTGAAAATAATGGACTTTGCAGTACTGGAACTAAATAAGCACAGAAAATGCGCCGGAACCTCAACAAAAACAACATATTCACAGTTAATTAAGCCGGATAACTTGATAATACAATGTTCTTGATGGGTTCGAACATTAAATGGGCCTTTAATTATTCTGCTGGTGACAATCCAATGACATTATCGATCTTAATAATGTACTTCACTGTAGGTGAATATCCCAACTCAAAATTGCATTATTGTCTCTGACTTGTGTCATACGATATCACAATAAACATTGAATTAATTACCCAGAAGAAATTCCATAATTGTAAGCCGCGCAAAGCAAAATCGCTCACAAATTCACTTAAATCGTGCAATTTCGAGTTGGGACCTTCATCTACAGTGAAGTACATTATTAAGGCACACAGATAATAACTAAGAAATATATTCTCCGGGTTAATTTTTCGACGGTATGGGGCTCCCGGTCAAAACTAGAAAAAGTTCTAAAAAAATATTTCTGTTGACCCGCCGCCCTCCCATAAATTAATATTTTGTTTTTAAATAGAATATTTAGGCGTTTCCAGTGACTTTTGTCACTAGATTTAGTATCTTTCATTTCGTGATGGTTGCGGCATTGTTTGGTTATACCCTGGTATGAGTGGATGGTTTAATACTAGAAAAATTATGGAGTATGAGTGGATGGTTTAATAGTATGAATATAATGTACAATTGACTAAGTGTAATGTGAATTTTCTTATTGCATCATGTCGTGTGTTTAGTTCTCTACTTCTCATTTATGTTTTCCTGTCCGCATGATTATATATATTACCAGTTGCATGTAATTATGTTTCGTTGTATGAATGTGTTTGTTATGATACGAGTATGTTTGCCCGAATAAATTATGCAATTATCAAATAGTGTTACTCGTTAACCCTTTACCCAACAGAAGGGCCCTGTGCCAATGCATTCTCTTATATATGCGCCATAGGTCGCCTCGCATTATATAAGAGAATGCATTGGCTTAACACATTAAAAATTATAAAATTGTTAAAGAATGTAAGAAAAAATGGTAAAAAGTGTTAAAAACAGATTTTGTTTAGGCCAATGCATTCTCTTATATATGCGAGGCGACTTATGGTCGACTCGCATATATAAGAGAATGCATTGGCACAGGGCATAACTGTAACTATCACAATGTGGTCAAGGAGCCGGTTCCAATGATATCCATATTTGTATGGTTCTATTGAGACAGACCGAAGATATTTTAGGCTGTTGAAGCTTTATTTGGCCGTTTTGTTGGGTAAAGGGTTAAAAGTTGAGAGTGTACACTTGTGGGTGTAGGTGCGTGTGACATGGCGTCTCGTAAGTTTGCCTACACAGAGTTGATTCTAAGTTTGAATCAATAATTGAATTTGCCCTTCTCTATGTGGGGGTGCTTGCGTGACTGTAGTGTTGCCCGCATATATATTATTTTGGTGTACTCTTTTTGACTAATGCATTATGTGCAGAAGAATATACCCATACCTGGCATGCGAGCACCTATAAGACATTTATAGTCCTGCCATATAGAAAATAAAGGAAGCGGGATATATATAGGGGTGTAATTGTACTGGTTTAATATTATCTCTACTTGCGTTAGACAGAGTAGAGATTCATGACACTATCTAATGCTTTAAACAATATTCAATCCATCGGATCACTAGATCAATGGCTATGTAGTATGTAATGAATAGCCGCGGGCCATTTGGTGCGTCGTATTCAACATCGGACGCGAAGTATGCCCACCTACTTATAAATGAGTGATAGCCTCTGTGTGCATGGCAGTGGGGGTCACAGTGGGGGCATACCGGTATAATAGAATACACGCTGCCTACAAATCGATTGACCGAAACACATTATTCACCACAATATGAATTGTCATACAGTGGGTAAAAATAGGCTGTTTCAAATGCGCAGTTCGTCTGCTTCTGGTGACGTCACTACGATGAAACATTGCGCTGACACAGAATTCTGAGACAAGATAATCATCGGTGATGCCGAATGAAGCAGACGGTTGATCAACTTCCGGTGAATGTGTCCAGTAGTGCGCGCCGGAAGCGTTTATTCTGCGGTGACAGGGGAATGACGAGGTATTGCTGATTCTGAAACGATCTGACACATTACCCATTCTACGCTCGCCTGGCCATGGATGTTTATCATGTTATAAATTCGTTCTGTATAATACTTTAACTCGGATATCTCGCCCCCAATCTTTGCAGCAGAGTGACGATTCGATTGGTCCACATCGATCGGCGTCGTCCAATCGACAGCGTTCTCAACCGAATCTGTTTGTGACAGTTATATAGCAATGACCAAGCAACAATATATAGATTATTCATCATACTACATGGATTCGTGTTATTTTCAATTGACTTAACCCTTTACCCAACAAACCGGCCAAAACCGGCCAAATAAAGCTTCAACAGCCTAAAATATCTTCGGTCTGTCTCAATAGAACCATACAAATATGGATATCATTGGAACCGGCTCCTTGACCACATTGTGATAGTTACAGTTATACCCTGTGCCAATGCATTCTCTTATATATGCGAGTCGACCATAGGTCGCCTCGCATATATAAGAGAATGCATTGGCCTAAAAAAAATCTTTTTTTAACACTTTTTACCATTTTTTCTTACATTCTTTAACAATTTTATAATTTTTAATGTGTTAAGCCAATGCATTCTCTTATATATGCGAGGCGACCTATGGTCGACTCGCATATATAAGAGAATGCATTGGCACAGGGCCCTTCTGTTGGGTAAAGGGTTAAAGTGATATGAAACACTCCGGTAGGGTGATCAAATAGACACTGAGAATAATCTTACGCAAAGTAGATATTTTTACAAATATTATATCCAATTTGACAACACATTGAATTGGATGCAATTACTCTCGATGCCGAACTCGTTTTCGTTAGTTTATCGCCGAGAGTTGCATCTCGAACCGTGTGCCAATACGGGTACATATAACTCTTAAGGCTATCAGAACGGTTTGATTATTTATTTACAACAAAGTCAATAATGTTCAATCATCGGCATCTGGGTTTCTCTTCCTGTCGTCTGCTTGGGTTAGGGTCTTCTTCCGTCTTCATAGGTTGGGTGTGTCTGCTCGTCTTCTACTCGGTTGAGTTCCGGTTGAGTTTGTCTTCCTGTCGTCTGCTCTTCTTCTTCCGTCGGCGCATCAGTGGGACGTTGTTAGAACCACAAGAGTCATAATGTTACCTTGTGTTTACGTCCATTGCTCCACCCTGCTCTTATACGCGTCCGAGGCTTATTGGTACTCGCTGTGTGGTCAGATAGAACTGGTTATCGGTGTCGGCTTTCTTCTTACTAAATACACAGAGGGCATTAATGACAGCCCGGCGCATCTTCACGGCGAATCGGTTCCAGGCGTACCTAGGGTAATCGGGCGATCGTCATCTTCCCATGCGTCCTATAGACTCTTCTTCTTATCCATCACGCTGCGTTAGGTTTCGGTAGCTTTTCTAGGCGAGACATCTGGTCTCGCTAATCCTCAAGATCGTTCTGTTTACTCCCTATGTATGTGTCGGGGATGGTTATTGCGTGGACGTCCGCTAATTCGTTTTGGTGCCCAGTACTTTGCGATCTAGATGTGGTCAACAGCGGCGCTGATATGTGTGGTAATCGAGCGCCCCTCTGACTTAGAGATTGCCTGTCTTCTTCCCGGGTTGAAAGTTATGTCCCTGGGGTTGTCTTGGCACATTACTCCTCACTTTTTCGATTTAAAGTTGATCTTGAAATCGCAAGTCCAATTCGTCGCTGCGCAGCAGGTCGATGATTCGTCGAAGTGTTTCGCAACAGCGGCATCGGCGATGGATAGCTGGTTCGATGTCGATGAGTGCATCTTCAGTTTCTCTGGGCGGGCTGTAAGGCGGGGGAGGTGACTGCATTGCGTAATATCGTTTATGCTCGGTGTAAGGCTGTACCCATGGCTGGTTGTAGGATGTGGGTGACTGCATGCGCGGCATCATGTCGAGGTAGCTTTCATGCGGCCGCCTGCTGGTGGATGGTCGTGCATCTGAATTGGGTGTCATATCGTCATCATCGGATGTCGAGGTATTTTCGTCCTCAATGTCCGAGTATGGGGGTAGGTTCTGACAACTGGTCGACCCTTGTTCCACCGCCATGGTCAGCCTGTAATACTCAAACGGATATTTGTGTGAGGTTTGAGAACAAATGACACAGTCAGTATACACAATGGTTACTTTTCCAATTTATCGGTATCGCTTGAGGGTCGTCAGATCGGCCCAATACGAAAATGGAATTTACAACTAATTATATAGATGGATTGGTTGACGAACAGTTAAACACAAGATAAGTCGGGGTGATTGATTTCAATCATCAAAACGTATGACTGAATGTCGGGATTTATAGTCCATATTCAACGCTTGCTATAATCATTCTGATGATTATACAACTATAATACCCTGGAAATCGTTATGCAACAATTAATATTTGAAATATATGAAATGCATAAATGTCTATATACATGCAAATGATTCTGATATCCGCGCAACAATAATTACGGAGGAAATTCGGAATACATTAATATACGATACATAATTAATACTAATCCAAATCCGCCACAGATGTGGTCAGCCTCTGACGGCTATAATTGGATATACATGTAGGCGTTCTTGAGTGTTGTCCCGAAATGGCGCAGACGGTTTTGATGCATCCGTTTCCATTGCTTTGTCGATGGGTCCTTTGAACACGGCCATCGGGATATCCTCAGGTCGCTGGTCTAACTGCTTATTATACATAATGGCTAACCTTGGTAAATGTCGTTTAACAAATCTCCACCAGAATCGGTGGGTCAAGATAATGAAAATTACTACTGTAACTACGTCACTAGGGCAAAATACCACCCTGGCCATTTCTACCATTCATTGGGGTAATACTTTTTCGTTCACTAAGTCAGTCGTGAGCATATTTTCGATCGTGTTTATTTGAGCGGGGTGCGCTTAAACGCAGTAACCCTAAGGGTGGCGGCGTGCACGTCGGTGCGGTGCTCGTTATCTCTCGGCGCGTGATTGTAAAGTTCAAAGCTTTATTTATTAAATCGCCATGCGCACGTGCCGGGTTTCATGGGGCGCGCGACCTGTCATTGATCCGAACATGACTATTTATTCGTGATTCGGTCTGGGGCGTCGGGCTAACTATTTTCAACATTTACGAAGCCAGGTTAGACTCATCAGTCATCAATAAGACAGTTAAAAGTGGGGTCTCATTCATTCCGAAATGAAATCCAGGTAAATAGTTCGGGCGTTTCATTATTATTTACATCACTGCTGCCATTGAGTACAACAGGTTTTTAAATGATTGGTTGGTTCTTATGTCACTAAGCGCTCCATTCATGAGCTGCTTACACTTGCGTGGGGCCGGTACGGGCTTACATTCACGATGGGTTTGTTCAATGGCGGCCACTTCCATTAACTCATCCTCTGAGCTGTCATCACTCGTAAACATCTTTGTTACTTTGCGCCCGTGTCGACGAGGCGCTGGAGCGCGTCGTGCCTTGGCACTCGGCTCTGGTCTCTCGTCCATGGACGAGTCAGGGTTTTGTAGCGGCTCTGAGCGTGCGAGTCGCGTTTCCCTACGCTGTAAGCGCATCTTAAGCTCGCCTAAAGGGACATCTTCGTCATCGGAGTCCGAACATTGTCTCCGATATCGAGCGATTACATCATCTGGTAATGGTTCTGTTTCATCGCCAGAAGACCCACCCACAGGGTTAGGGGCAGGAACGTCGCTATCTTCGTCTTCGGGGGGAACAACATACGCTTGAGCACGCTTGTTGTTGTCAGTTTTGAGGATTTCCCATTCAAGGTTGGCCTTGCGCATATGTTCAGCGTGGGATTGTGTGACTTTCCCAGTTAATTGATTCCTTAACTCGAAAGTAACGGGCGTTATTTGCTTGGTTATGCGGAAGTAGGGTTTCCATTTGCTTTCAAGTTTGCTTTTTCGTAAATGATTCTTCACATAGACGGCCTCGCCAATCTCGAATTTGGTGTCTGTGGCCTTTTTGTTAAATTTCGCTGCTTGTTGGCGTTTCGCCTGTTTCACGTGTTTGTGTACCATCATAAAGGATTTAGGCTGTTGCTGTAATGTTATTTGACAATAACCTTTCCCAGCACGATCGCGTCTTCGCCCATACGTGACTGATTTTCCAACTACACTGCCGCGCCGTAGATAAACGGTTTTATTAGTGTTGTTCACAAGTAGCAATGGGACTTGATGTCTTTTACCTAGTTCCGAAATCGACTTCCTTACCTCCAAACCGGGTTTTGATGCTAGGTAACCTTTCTCGATTTGGGCCACCTCTACTAATGTCGACTTGTGAAGAGAAGCTAAGTTTTTTGCTTTTCCCATACATAAAGTCGATGTTCGGGGCTTTAAGCTAACCTTGCTGGTCAATCTCAGCAGGGAAGCTATGTGCGCGTCCGATTCCAATGGGACGTACACGTCACTGACCTTGAGGCATCCCCGGTCATAATATAGTCTGACCCCCCGAGAGGTCAACCAGTCCCTCCCTAAGATCATATTCCGGGTCATCTCATTCACCACATAAAATTTGTGGGTTAATTTTAGTTTCGCCATTCTGAAGGTTAGTTCCACGCTACCAAGTACGCCCAGTGACTTCCCATTCACGGAGCTAAGGTTGATGTGTTCCCTAGTTAGTTTTGGTCGGAACTGTAATGCGTCATAGACGCGTTTGTGAATCAATGATACTTCCGCTCCACTATCCACTAATGAGCGATATTTATTTTTACCTATTCTAACTAAACACGAGCTGGGGTTCCCCACAATGTTGATACTAAATTTCCTCTCACATGTGGCCTCAATGAGAGGATTCCTTAGTTTTTTGCGTATGTGGGCCATTAGTCGTGGTGGTTCGTTTAATGTCGGATATCTCCGGCTGTGACGCGGTGTATCATGGGATAGGTCACGTGATCGGTTCGGCTGATCTCGGCGGATTCCCCTAGGTGGCGTTACTGGCGCGTTCCATTGCTTTTGCTTCGAATCTCCGGATTTAGAGGGGCAATTTCTAGCCAAGTGATTACCTTCGCAAACCCAGCAAGATACGTGGCTTCGGTTTTCGGTCTTAAAGGGGCAGTCGCGAGCGAAATGGTCACCTTGACACGTCCAACATTCGACTGTTCGTGGTTTAACCACCGCTTCGACATGCACCTGTCTCGGGCGTGATCGGTGTTCTCGGGTCGTGTGGTTATCGCGTGCGCCTATATCGCAGGTTGCTCTCGCGTTTTTGTTTCTGAAACTATCGATTTCCATTGCTTCCGGTTCGTTTTCGTTGTAATTTTCGCGGCCCGTTCGTAGGTTGAATACCCGTCGGATCCCCATTTCCCGCATGGCGATTTCGGCTGCCAATTTTAGTGTCTTCGGCGCATCTCTGATCAACTTCATTTTCAATCTGTCGCTTCTTAAAGCGTCAATATAAAACCCTACGAGTTGGCCTTCAACCGCGTTGATCCCACCGGTTTGATCTCGGTATGCCACCGTCGCGATCTCCAAAATTCGGTCGGCAGCACATGTAAATTTTCGTTTTGTTTTTGCTTGATTTTTCTTAGCATCGAAAAGGCGAATTGATTGTCATTTATCTCGGCAAATCGACTAGATAATTCGGTTTTTGTGTCTTGCCACGTGGCGTTGGGATTCGTGGCCAAATATCTTTGTAAAAAATCTGAAACGGGGCCCGTGGCGCTCTGAAATGCCATATAGGGCTTCTTTGCTTCGTTAGCGCCGGTTAGGATCGCGCATTTTTCTATCGACTTGACCCACCCGTGGTATTTCGTGGGGTCCCCGTAAAATGACGTCACTACCTGTGTCACCGTAGTCATGGCCATTGCAGCAATTTGAGAATTGATAGACTCTGTTAATGGGGCGAGAACACCAATTGATTGTTGGGTAGCCATTATGATAATAAACAATTAGACTCACGTTTTGCGAATTTTCCCACACTGTTTCTGTTCACACTGTTCCTCTTCTGGCTTCACGTTGTGTCTGCGATTAGCGTTCAGATCATGGCTCGAAGGCACCAGTTAAGAGATATGTGCCAATACGGGTACATATAACTCTTAAGGCTATCAGAACGGTTTGATTATTTATTTACAACAAAAGCAATAATGTTCAATCATCGGCATTTGGGTTTCTCTTCCTGTCGTCTGCTTGGTTTAGGGTTTTCTTCCGTCTTCATAGGTTGGGTGTGTCTGCTCGTCTTCTACTCGGTTGAGTTCCGGTTGAGTTTGTCTTCCTGTCGTCTGCTCTTCTTCTTCCGTCGGCGCATCAGTGGGACGTTGTTAGAACCACAAGAGTCATAATGTTACCTTGTGTTTACGTCCATTGCTCCACCCTGCTCTTCTACGCGTCCGAGGCTTCTTGGTACTCGCTGTGTGGTCAGATAGAACTGGTTATCGGTGTCGGCTTTCTTCTTACTAAATACACAGAGGGCATTAATGACAGCCCGGCGCATCTTCACGGCGAATCGGTTCCAGGCGTACCTAGGGTAATCGGGCGATCGTCATCTTCCCATGCGTCCTATAGACTCTTCTCCTTATCCATCACGCTGCGTTAGGTTTCGGTAGCTTTTCTAGGCGAGACATCTGGTCTCGCTAATCCTCAAGATCGTTCTGTTTACTCCCCAAATCATTTCCCTATGTATGTGTCGGGGATGGTTATTGCGTGGACGTCCGCTAATTCGTTTTGGTGCCCAGTACTTTGCGATCTAGATGTGGTCAACGGCGGCGCTGATATGTGTGGTAATCGAGCGCCCCTCTGACTTAGAGATTGCCTGTCTTCTTCCCGGGTTGAAAGTTATGTCCCTGGGGTTGTCTTGGCACAACCGAGAAGTAAATATTTACAATTTAGACGATGTTTTCTGTGGAGTTGTACGATCGATTTGCTTGAGATTTTCGGCAATTTTATCAGAACGTTACATTACACCAGTTGGCATAGCGCCTGAATACTATCTTATCAGATTCACACACCCGAACACGTCCATAATATGCCATTAATTATATTGCCTTCAAATGATTTAATTATTGCCGGCCGAAATTACACAGTTATCGCATGCTACTACTCCGATATGCAACGGTAAGTGTTTATTTAATTACGTTAATCGTTATTTAATGTCTGTAAACACGCGTGGATGCTGTGTCAGTATGTATGTCAGTTAACTGTTATCCGGGATATTATTCATATAATTGGGCCTAATGACTATTCACTCAGTGAGTGTCGCTGGGATTATATCAATGAATATGGTGTATCTCGTATCGCTGTCCACACTTCGCGGTCAAAGTGCTGCGATCACCCGGCGCTTGCATTTTGCTGAAAAATTATCAAAGCTATAAGCTAAACGCATTAAGATATACAAGAACCGATTGGTGACGCCGTTGACACTGGCTAGGACGGGAGAGGGTCCCCATGGTCGGCCACAGGCGCCAGAGCGCCGCGCTTGTTTTGTTCATGCACAAAACAAGCGCAGAGGTTCGGCGTTATGACCAGGGCGCAGTATTTTACCAGAATAGCATAGATGGTATATCATGGTTTACAGTGCTTGAGCGAAAAGCCAGCGACGCGAGAGTCCCGTTGACGTAGCAAGGATTCATACAAGCTACTCGTGGTCGCAGCAGAGTATAATATGTTACACCATGCATGCCTCCATCGATGATTTACTAAAGTATGTTCTGATTTACATGGGTTTTACCCATGTTTGTCCTGTTTTACGACAGTAAAGCAGGATACACCATGCCTTTACTATAAATTTACAAGGGTATATCCATTTTACTGAAACTGTACATGTATTCTACCAGAATATATAATAGTTTATCAGTGTTTTACCGGAGTATAATCTGACCAGTTCACCATGACGCCATCAAGAATTTACTAGAACATGTTCTGATTTACGTGGGTTTTACCCGTGTACATGTATGTCTTGCTTCACCGGCATTATTTTTTTTAAAGAAAGTAGATAAGGGTACACCATGCCTTTACTTGTAATTTACAAGGGTGTGTCCGTTTTACATGGGCTTTTATCATAGTATATCATTGTGTTCCATGGCTTTACGAGTATATATAGTCTGTAACACCATGGATCCATCAATACTTTACTAGAGTGTGTTCTAATTTGCATGGGTTTACATGGGTTTTTCCCATGTATATCCTATTTCAACAGCATTTTACGAGAGTAAAGTGGGGTACACCATAACTGTACTTGTAATTTACAAGGATTTTACAAGAGTATATCATTGTTTGCCGGACTTTACCATATTTTACCAGAATAGCATAGATGGTATATCATGGTTTACAGTGCTTTTACCAGAGTGCTTTTGTAAGGGGTATACCATGTCATTCGTGAATATATTCTTGATTCAAAAAATGGCGTTAGCTTGGCTATTGGAAAGGTTGAGTACCAGTTGCAAAATGACAATTTTAACGGTTAAAAAGAAATTTTGCAAAGTTGGACGCAGACGGTAATTCTTGCCGTGCCTTAGGTAGTGGTAGTAGTCCAACATGACTCAGGTCGATTCAGACAAAAAAACCTGATTAGTGTAAGATATCCCCATTGCACCGGAGACATGTATATAATATGAGTACATATCTGCATATCCCTTACACAGGTCCTCTGGTGTGACAACACTAGCATGAGTATATACCTTAATACACAAGTCACCTGGTGCGACAACACTACCATGAGTAGATACCTTAAAATACAGGTCCTCTGGTGCGACAACACTACCATGAGTATATACCTTAATACACAAGTCCCCTGGTGCGACAACACTAGCATGAGTATATACCTTAATACACAAGTCCCCTGGTGCGACAACACTACCATGAGTAGATACCTTAAAATACAGGTCCTCTGGTGCGACAACACTAGCATGAGTATATACCTGAATACACAGGTCCCCTGGTGCGATAACCCTACCATGGATATATATATATATACCTTAATACACAGGTCCTCTAGTGCGACAACACTAGCATGAGTATATACCTTAATACACAAGTCCCCTGGTGCGACAACACTAGCATGAGTATATACATTAATACACAAGTCCCCTGGTGCGACAACACTACCATGAGTAGATACCTTAAAATACAGGTCCTCTGGTGCGACAACACTAGCATGAGTATATACCTTAATACACAAGTCACCTGGTGCGACAACACTACCATGAGTAGATACCTTAAAATACAGGTCCACTGGTGCGACAACACTAGCATGAGTATATACCTTAATACACAGGTCCTCTGGTGCGACAACACTAGCATGGGTATATACCTTAATACACAAGTCACCTGGTGCGACAACACTACCATGAGTAGATACCTTAAAATACAGGTCCTCTGGTGCGACAACACTACCATGAGTAGATACCTTAATACACAGGTCCTCTGGTGCGACAACACTAGCATGAGTATATACCTTAATACACAGGTCCTCTGGTGCGACAACACTAGCATGAGTATATACCTTAATACACAGGTCCACTGGTGCGACAACACTACCATGAGTAGATACCTTAAAACACAGGTCACCTGGTGCGACAACACTACCATGAGTATATACCTTAATACACAAGTCACCTGGTGCGACAACACTACCATGAGTATATCCCTTAATACACAAGTCACCTGGTGCGACAACACTAGCATGAGTATATACCTTAATACACAAGTCACCTGGTGCGACAACACTACCATGAGTATATACCTTAATACACAAGTCACCTGGTGCGACAACACTACCATGAGTAGATACCTTAATACACAGGTCCTCTGGTGCGACAACACTAGCATGAGTATATACCTGAATACACAGGTCCCCTGGTGCGACAACACTAGCATGAGTATATACCTTAATACACAAGTCACCTGGTGCGACAACACTACCATGAGTAGATACCTTAATACACAGGTCCTCTGGTGCGACAACACTAGCATGAGTATATACCTGAATACACAGGTCCCCTGGTGCGACAACACTACCATGGATATATATATATACCTTAATACACAGGTCCTCTAGTGCGACAACACTAGCATGAGTATATACCTTAATACACAAGTCCCCTGGTGCGACAACACTACCATGAGTAGATACCTTAAAATACAGGTCCCCTGGTGCGACAACACTAGCATGAGTAGATACCTTAATACACAGGTCCCCTGGTGCGACAACACTACCATGAGTAGATACCTTAAAACACAGGTCCTCTGGTGCGACAACACTAGCATGAGTATATCCCTTAATACACAGGTCCCCTGGTGCGGCAACACTACCATGAGTAGATACCTTAAAACACAGGTCCTCTGGTGCGACAACACTAGCATGGGTATATACCTTAATACACAGGTCCTCTGGTGCGACAACACTAGCATGAGTATATACCTTAATACACAAGTCACCTGGTGCGACAACACTACCATGAGTAGATACCTTAATATACAGGTCCTCTGGTGCGACAACACTAGCATGAGTATATCCCTTAATACACAGGTCCCCTGGTGCGACAACACTACCATGAGTAGATACCTTAAAACACAGGTCCTCTGGTGCGACAACACTAGCATGAGTATATCCCTTAATACACAGGTCCCCTGGTGCGACAACACTACCATTAGTAGATACCTTAAAACACAGGTCCTCTGGTGCGACAACACTAGCATGAGTATATCCCTTAATACACAGGTCCCCTGGTGCGACAACACTACCATGAGTAGATACCTTAAAACACAGGTCCTCTGGTGCGACAACACTAGCATGAGTATATCCCTTAATACACAGGTCCCCTGGGGCGACAACACTACCATGAGTAGATACCTTAAAACACAGGTCCTCTGGTGCGACAACACTACCATGAGTATATACCTTAATACACAAGTCACCTGGTGCGACAACACTACCATGAGTAGATACCTTAATACACAGGTCCCCTGATGCGACAACACTACCATGAGTATATACCTTAATACACAAGTCCCCTGGTGCGACAACACTACCATGAGTAGATACCTTAAAACACAGGTCCCCTGGTGCGACAACACTACCATGAGTAGATACCTTAATACACAAGTCCCCTGGTGCGACAACACTACCATGAGTAGATACCTTAAAACACAGGTCCCCTGGTGCGATAACACTACCATGGATAGATACCTTAATACACAGGTCCTCTGGTGCGACAACACTAGCATGAGTATATACATTAATACACAGGTCCTCTGGTGCGACAACACTAGCATGAGTAGATACCTTAATACACAAGTCACCTGGTGCGACAACACTAGCATGAGTAGATACCTTAATACACAAGTCACCTGGTGCGACAACACTACCATGAGTAGATACCTTAATACACAGGTCCTCTGGTGCGACAACACTACCATGAGTAGATACCTTAATACACAAGTCACCTGGTGCGACAACACTAGCATGAGTAGATACCTTAATACACAAGTCACCTGGTGCGACAACACTACCATGAGTAGATACCTTAATACACAAGTCACCTGGTGCGACAACACTAGCATGAGTAGATACCTTAATACACAAGTCACCTGGTGCGACAACACTACCATGAGTAGATACCTTAATACACAAGTCACCTGGTGCGACAACACTACCATGAGTAGATACCTTAATACACAGGTCCCCTGGTGCGACAACACTAGCATGAGTAGATACCTTAATACACAAGTCACCTGGTGCGACAACACTAGCATGAGTAGATACCTTAATACACAGGTCCTCTGGTGCGACAACACTACCATGAGTAGATACCTTAATACACAAGTCACCTGGTGCGACAACACTAGCATGAGTAGATACCTTAATACACAAGTCACCTGGTGCGACAACACTACCATGAGTAGATACCTTAATACACAAGTCCTCTGGTGCGACAACACTAGCATGAGTAGATACCTTAATACACAAGTCACCTGGTGCGACAACACTAGCATGAGTATATACCTTAAAACACAGGTCCCCTGGTGCGACAACACTACCATGAATAGATACCTTAATACACAGGTCCTCTGGTGCGACAACACTAGCATGAGTAGATACCTTAATACACAAGTCACCTGGTGCGACAACACTACCATGAGTATATACCTTAATACACAAGTCACCTGGTGCGACAACACTACCATGAGTATATACCTTAATACACAAGTCACCTGGTGCGACAACACTACCATGAGTAGATACCTTAATACACAAGTCACCTGGTGCGACAACACTACCATGAGTATATACCTTAATACACAAGTCACCTGGTGCGACAACACTACCATGAGTAGATACCTTAATACACAAGTCACCTGGTGCGACAACACTAGCATGAGTATATACCTTAATACACAAGTCACCTGGTGCGACAACACTACCATGAGTAGATACCTTAATACACAAGTCACCTGGTGCGACAACACTAGCATGAGTATATACCTTAATACACAAGTCCCCTGGTGCGACAACACTAGCATGAGTATATACCTTAATACACAAGTCCCCTGGTGCGACAACACTACCATGAGTAGATACCTTAATACACAAGTCCCCTGGTGCGACAACACTACCATGAATAGATACCTTAATACACAGGTCCCCTGGTGCGACAACACTACCATGAGTATATACCTTAATACACAAGTCACCTGGTGCGACAACACTACCATGAGTAGATACCTTAATACACAAGTCCCCTGGTGCGACAACACTACCATGAGTAGATACCTTAATACACAGGTCCCCTGGTGCGACAACACTACCATGGATATATATATATACCTTAATACACAGGTCCTCTGGTGCGACAACACTACCATGAGTAGATACCTTAATACACAGGTCCTCTGGTGCGACAACACTAGCATGAGTAGATACCTTAATACACAGGTCCTCTGGTGCGACAACACTAGCATGAGTAGATACCTTAATACACAGGTCCCCTGGTGCGACAACACTACCATGAGTAGATACCTTAATACACAGGTCCCCTGGTGCGACAACACTACCATGAGTAGATACCTTAATACACAGGTCCTCTGGTGCGACAACACTAGCATGAGTAGATACCTTAATACACAGGTCCCCTGGTGCGACAACACTAGCATGAGTAGATACCTTAATACACAAGTCACCTGGTGCGACAACACTAGCATGAGTATATACCTGAATACACAGGTCCTCTGGTGCGACAACACTAGCATGAGTATATACCTGAATACACAAGTCACCTGGTGCGACAACACTACCATGAGTATATACCTTAATACACAAGTCACCTGGTGCGACAACACTACCATGAGTAGATACCTTAAAACACAGGTCCTCTGGTGCGACAACACTAGCATGAGTATATACCTGAATACACAGGTCCCCTGGTGCGACAACACTACCATGAGTATATACCTTAATACACAAGTCACCTGGTGCGACAACACTACCATGAGTAGATACCTTAAAACACAGGTCCTCTGGTGCGACAACACTAGCATGAGTATATACCTGAATACACAGGTCCCCTGGTGCGACAACACTACCATGAGTATATACCTTAATACACAAGTCACCTGGTGCGACAACACTACCATGAGTAGATACCTTAAAACACAGGTCCTCTGGTGCGACAACACTAGCATGAGTATATACCTTAATACACAAGTCCCCTGGTGCGACAACACTACCATGAGTATATACCTTAATACACAAGTCCCCTGGTGCGACAACACTACCATGAGTAGATACCTTAAAATACAGGTCCTCTGGTGCGACAACACTAGCATGAGTATATACCTTAATACACAAGTCCCCTGGTGCGACAACACTACCATGAGTATATACCTTAATACACAAGTCCCCTGGTGCGACAACACTAGCATGAGTTTATACCTTAATACACAAGTCACCTGGTGCGACAACACTACCATGAGTATATACCTTAAAACACAGGTCCTCTGGTGCGACAACACTACCATGAGTAGATACCTTAAAACACAGGTCCTCTGGTGCGACAACACTAGCATGAGAATATACCTGAATACACAGGTCCCCTGGTGCGATAACCCTACCATGGATATATATATATATACCTTAATACACAAGTCCCCTGGTGCGACAACACTACCATGAGTAGATACCTTAAAATACAGGTCCTCTGGTGCGACAACACTAGCATGAGTATATACCTGAATACACAGGTCCCCTGGTGCGATAACCCTACCATGGATATATATATATATACCTTAATACACAAGTCCCCTGGTGCGACAACACTACCATGAGTAGATACCTTAAAATACAGGTCCTCTGGTGCGACAACACTAGCATGAGTATATACCTGAATACACAGGTCCCCTGGTGCGATAACCCTACCATGGATATATATATATATACCTTAATACACAAGTCCCCTGGTGCGACAACACTACCATGAGTATATACCTTAATACACAAGTCCCCTGGTGCGACAACACTAGCATGAGTATATACCTTAATACACAAGTCACCTGGTGCGACAACACTACCATGAGTAGATACCTTAAAATACAGGTCCTCTGGTGCGACAACACTAGCATGAGTATATACCTTAATACACAAGTCCCCTGGTGCGACAACACTACCATGAGTATATACCTTAATACACAGGTCCCCTGGTGCGATAACCCTACCATGGATATATATATATACCTTAATACATAGGTCCTCTAGTGCGACAACACTACCATGAGTATATCCCTTAATACACAGGTCCTCTGGTGTGACAACACTACCATGAGTATATACCTTAATACACAGGTCACCTGGTGCGACAACACTACCATGAGTAGATACCTTAATACACAGGTCCTCTGGTGCGACAACACTAGCATGGGTATATACCTTAATACACAAGTCACCTGGTGCGACAACACTACCATGAGTAGATACCTTAATACACAAGTCACATGGTGCGACAACACTAGCATGAGTATATCCCTTAATACACAAGTCACCTGGTGCGACAACACTACCATGAGTAGATACCTTAATACACAGGTCCTCTGGTGCGACAACACTACCATGAGTATATACCTTAATACACAAGTCACCTGGTGCGACAACACTACCATGAGTATATCCCTTAATACATAAGTCACATGGTGCGACAACACTACCATGAGTATATCCCTTAATACACAAGTCACCTGGTGCGACAACACTACCATGAGTATATACCTTAATACACAAGTCACATGGTGCGACAACACTACCATGAGTATATACCTTAATACACAAGTCACATGGTGCGACAACACTACCATGAGTATATACCTTAATACACAAGTCACATGGTGCGACAACACTACCATGAGTATATCCCTTAATACACAAGTCACCTGGTGCGACAACACTACCATGAGTATATACCTTAATACACAAGTCACATGGTGCGACAACACTACCATGAGTATATCCCTTAATACACAAGTCACCTGGTGCGACAACACTACCATGAGTATATACCTTAATACACAAGTCACATGGTGCGACAACACTACCATGAGTATATCCCTTAATACACAAGTCACCTGGTGCGACAACACTACCATGAGTAGATACCTTAATACACAGGTCCTCTGGTGCGACAACACTACCATGAGTATATACCTTAATACACAAGTCACCTGGTGCGACAACACTACCATGAGTATATACCTTAATACACAAGTCACATGGTGCGACAACACTACCATGAGTATATCCCTTAATACACAGGTCCTCTGGTGTGACAACACTAGCATGAGTATATACCTTAATACACAAGTCACCTGGTGCGACAACACTACCATGAGTAGATACCTTAATACACAAGTCACATGGTGCGACAACACTACCATGAGTATATACCTTAATACACAAGTCCCCTGGTGCGACAACACTACCATGAGTAGATACCTTAATACACAGGTCCTCTGGTGCGACAACACTACCATGAGTATATACCTTAATACACAAGTCACCTGGTGCGACAACACTACCATGAGTATATACCTTAATATACAGGTCCTCTGGTGCGACAACACTAGCATGAGTATATACCTTAATACACAAGTCACCTGGTGCGACAACACTACCATGAGTAGATACCTTAATACACAAGTCACATGGTGCGACAACACTACCATGAGTATATACCTTAATATACAGGTCCTCTGGTGCGACAACACTACCATGAGTAGATACCTTAATACACAGGTCCTCTGGTGCGACAACACTACCATGAGTATATACCTTAATACACAAGTCACCTGGTGCGACAACACTACCATGAGTATATACCTTAATACACAAGTCACCTGGTGCGACAACACTACCATGAGTATATACCTTAATACACAAGTCACCTGGTGCGACAACACTACCATGAGTATATACCTTAATACACAAGTCACATGGTGCGACAACACTACCATGAGTATATCCCTTAATACACAGGTCCTCTGGTGTGACAACACTAGCATGAGTATATACCTTAATACACAAGTCACCTGGTGCGACAACACTACCATGAGTATATACCTTAATACACAAGTCACCTGGTGCGACAACACTACCATGAGTATATACCTTAATACACAAGTCACATGGTGCGACAACACTACCATGAGTATATACCTTAATACACAAGTCACCTGGTGCGACAACACTACCATGAGTATATACCTTAATACACAAGTCACATGGTGCGACAACACTACCATGAGTATATCCCTTAATACACAGGTCCTCTGGTGTGACAACACTAGCATGAGTATATACCTTAATACACAGGTCCTCTGGTGCGACAACACTACCATGAGTAGATACCTTAATACACAAGTCCCCTGGTGCGACAACACTAGCATGAGTATATACCTTAATACACAAGTCCCCTGGTGCGACAACACTAACATGAGTATATACCTTAATACACAAGTCCCCTGGTGCGACAACACTACCATGAGTAGATACCTTAAAACACAGGTCCTCTGGTGCGACAACACTAGCATGAGTATATACCTGAATACACAGGTCACCTGGTGCGATAACCCTACCATGGATATATATATATACCTTAATACACAGGTCCCCTGGTGCGACAACACTAACATGAGTATATACCTTAATACACAAGTCCCCTGGTGCGACAACACTACCATGAGTAGATACCTTAAAACACAGGTCCTCTGGTGCGACAACACTAGCATGAGTATATACCTTAATACGGTATATAGGCATGGTATAGTGTTGTCGCACCAGGGGACCTGTGATTTGTACCACATGCAATAACGAGAAGTTATAGATAATGGAGCCTACATCTCTTTGACAATATATAATTTACCCGGGCCGACTTCTCTTGGGGCCGATTGTTGTGTTGTTTTTTTTGGCCGACTTCTCAAGATACTGTGCAAATGGAGTTGGGAAATTTAGGGCACAGAGAACATACAGTTGGAAATTGTACATTTAACAAAGGAGCTACCTTAACCAACTCCCTGATAACAACAGGGTGCAAAAAGGTTGGAAATTGTACATTTAACAATGGAGCTACTCCATCCAACTCCCTGATAACAATAGGGTGCAAAAAGGTTTCTATATACAACCAGTTCCAGTTCGAGTATGCCATCGAACGTGCATTATATTACAACCACTGATTCGTTATATATTGGCCGTGATGAATTGATGACTTACAGCGCTCGGTCTCTATGTGAATGAAGGGCGGATATGAACTCTTTAAATGGAATTAGGGTCGATATGTCATTTTCATACCCGTTATACAATGCACATCGTGGCATATTTGCCCATACCCGGTATATATATGGATCACAGTGGCATAAGTTCTATATTGGCAGATATGCCCGCCAAAACTCAGTACTAACATATCGGCGGTTCCCGTGCAACAGAATCGCACATCGATCGCAGTGCTTCCGTATACAGAAATTCTCTAAATAATTGACCCCTTAACCACAGCAGAATTATGGGTAACTTTTCAGGATTTAGTCGGAAATATGGCTTGTTGCCATTCATCGGAAAGCTCCCGGCGAGAGCTTTCCGATGAATGGCAACAAGCCATATTTCCGACTAAATCCTGAAAAGTTACCCATAATTCTGCTGTGGTTAAGTGGTCGATTATTTAGAGCATCAGTATATTTGTTGTGCTATTATTGAACGCCGAAGAAACGAGCGGGAGCCCTGAACCACTGGTGCGTACACAAGCTATGTCTTTTCTTTGGCACACATTGTGGAGTAAGTCACAGCGATACCAGCTAAATGAAAAGAAGTATAAGTGTATTTGAACACGCAGGCTGTAGCCAGCTGTAGCCGGCTGTAGCTTATAAGACATGCGCAGTGGAAAGCTACGACGGGCAGGGAAATAAATGGCGACTATCACTAAACATTGTGCTCCGACTCTGATAGGGGAACTAAACCACATTGCCCATATTGGTAAATATATTCGCAAGGACTCGGCATGATTGTTATATTATCAGAAAACCCGGGCCTCTCAATGTGGAATAGACTGTTCCAATGAATGCTTTTATATAACTGAATGGGAGAATCCGTTCAGTATTGAAAGAGTTAATGTATAAATAGTTTATTTCGACGCGACTCAGTCTCAGATATAGCTGGAATTTGTTAATATAACCTGTAGAAGAGATAGAAAATAGTTTGAAATATTATATCATTAGGGCCTCCTATCGGATTCATCATTCAATGATGCATGCATAAATATCGCCAGATGTCAGATGGTGATATAGCAGTCTGAAGTCGACAAAACTGCCAATGTAACTTATATCCGATTACATGGGAAACTATATAGTACAGCCATGCCAGTCCTTCGTGTATTTTTGCCATATTGGAAAAGCCCAACCAAAAAAGAGCACATGTGCTGTGGGATTCTATGGGTTCACCATAAACGCTAAAACAAACGGGGTCTATAACCGGGGATTAGAAAAAAATTCGTAAACGAAAATACGCTGAGCCGCCATATTTCGTCAGCCACGAACGTCGCGACTGAGCCGGCTTAGTTAGCTAACCAGCCACGGAATTGGTTGAGCCAGCCGCGAAAACTATTTGTCGTGGCTTCGGGTTCTACCTCCTAGCACCAACACGAATTGAGTCATGACAGATGGTATGAGTTCGTGTTTACAATCTTTAAATGAAGAGCTCAGTGCGAAACAGATGTATGCCATGTAGCTTAAGAGTTTTGTTTGCGCTAAAAAGTGGATCAGTATGAGAATGATATTTGACCCCTTCAATAATTTAATCGGTATCTTTTGTATTTTAAAGAGTTTACTGACCTGTATACTTCTATACCATAAGTTAAGTGACTTCAACATATATATATTTCTTAGAGCAGGAAAATGTTTAACTTTAGTTATTGGAATTTGAGTCATGAAATTTCCAACTATTGAAAATTATGGTCCTAATTGGGTGAGACACCCCACACCTCCTGTCGGTACGTGCCTGTTCAGTTGTTGTCTGATGAATGTCGGAAACTTGCGTGTAACCGTATCGCGACTTTAACTGATGCTTAATGAAGCTAATTGTGTTAATTCAGATGGTGCGTGCTTATAGTAGTATGTGCTATTAACACCGCGAAAATAACGACTCTAGGAAAAAATCAGGGCACTATTCGTTTTCTTAACATCAGTTTGTCACCACAACATCATAGCACGTTAGCAGGACCAATTGACCAGGTGTGTTAATGTTTGCAATAAAACATGATTACATTCAGAAACCATGCTTCACACGAGCAGGCCATGCCATTGAAAACAAACTAAAGTTTAAACTCACTTGATGTTTTGACCATAAAGCGTAGCAAGGGGGAAAACTCTATGTTGTAAAGTCATCAATGTCACAAATGCCAAGGTCGTTGGCACATCAGTGTAGCAGTATTATATTTACTGCTAACAAAACTACACGTAGATTCATCGCCATATTTGATAACTCGGCAAATCAAGTGCCAATGGTAACCTTAAGTTTAGATCATCACATTTTTAGATACCTCTTTTTATGGTATGTTTGAAATTACGACCCGTACAATATGCTGAAGATAAATCAAGAGAATTTAAATTTTACCCTCACAAATAAACATTAAATATAGTCATACAAAGTAAATATAGAGCGATTGCGTGGGTTAATATTAGTATTAGAGTTTTCGTGTTGAGTTGGTAATTTTAATACATAACATGTATCGTGTTGCCATGGCAACTGGTAGCGAAAATATCGCAAAATTACCACTTTCGAATTAAAATGATAAGGCTTGCGAATAATTTCTCAGAATTAATTCCACCAACAGGTCCTATATCAGAAATCCATTCACTTCGGAGAAAACATATTGACTTATATGAACATAATTATGGTTTCCATGCAGTGTTTTCGCTGGCGGTAGGAAAATATATTGTAAATGGCGAAAGAAATAGACGAAATGGCGAAAATTGCCCCCCAAATATGTTCAGACATGGTGGCGATTATAAACACACCAGCTTAATCCTCGGTGTAAGTATTGGATAGATCATCTCAACGAGTGTCTTCATAATTAAGACGGCCGGCGTGCGACTTGTTTTGGGATTGATAAACTCTACTCACGATCGCGGAGCGCGAGTGAGTAGGCTTTATCACTCCCGAACAAGACGCGCACCGGTCATCTTAATTATGAAGACTCGAGTGAGATGATCTATCCAATTTAGACGATGTATTCATAAACCCAGTGATAACGGGACGATTAATTAAATTTGTTGCACGGGATTAATATGAACTCGCCAGTTTACAAGTCGTTCTGTCGAAAGTAACCTCATGGACGGTCAACGGTGAAACGCCCAATTGAACAAAACAATAATTCTTATATCCATCGATCATGAGTGCAGGTGAATTGTCCCTTCGAAAATCATGGGACATGAATTGGAGATATTCTCACTTCTTTCGACCTTCTCTTTCTTCTTCTTTTCGTCTAACAACCATAAAACACCCAATTATTCCTCCGTTCACCAGTTTTTGTCAACCATCACAAGTCCGATTCATTGCTGCCAATCTCCGAGCAACTTGTACATTTTGAAATTTACTGAATGGGATAATGGATGGTATCAAAATGGAATATCTACTGACAAAATCTTGCATATAGTTATGATGATATTGTATCTTTTTCCACATCTAATGAGCTTATTTCTGAAGAATATCACTGATCTTGTCTACCTAGACACAGATCATATAAATAACAATGAGTATATATACCAACATACAGGTTATCCACTTTTACTTAAGGGCAAAATTGTAACATTCGTATTCGGCCTATCTGTTATACTGTTGCTGCTCCTGTTGTTATTATGTGGTGACATCGAACAAAACCCAGGCCCTGTTCATAACGTCCCGGCCCAAAAATGCTGCTCAATATTACAATTAAACACACAGAGTATTAGGAATAAAATGACCACACTCAAAGCTGAATCAATAAATTTCGACATTTGTATGTTTACTGAAACATGGCTGGGTGACTCAATTGGAAATGATAAGATCCTCCTCCAAGGTTTTCATGAACCATTCAGAAACGATAGAATCAGTGATACAACAGGTGGTGGTGTTAGTATTTATATACGTGACTGTATTCCCTATAAAACTCGCCCTGATCTAATCGTACCTGGTCTTGAATCACTATGGGTTGAAATAAAGGTTCAAAACAGGAATTTGATACTTGGATGTTTCTATAGGCCCCCAAATGCATCAGTTTCTTTATGTGACTGCATTGAGTTGAACATTAAAAAAGCGAGTAATGACTTAAGCGATACTATAATAGGAGGCGACTTTAACGAACACTATAAAGATGGAAGCAATGGTAAAATTAATGGTATTTGTTCACGATGTGGTCTCTCCCAGCTAGTGACCTCTCCAACTGACTTCACCGAAACGTCATCATCTATCATTGATCTTTTCCTAACAAATGTTAACGAGTATGTAGGTAAAACTGAAGTTATTGGCTCATTTTTTGATGACCGAATCCGATACCATTCCCCAATTACTCTTGACATCGATATCCCAATAACAAACCAATCAATGATCAAAAGACAAGTCTGGTACTACGATCGAGCTGACTATGCAGCCATGAACAAAATTTTCTTAAATTGGGACTTTAGAAAAATCTGTTCGGATCGACACGTATCTACGATTGCTAACATATTGACACAATTAATAACAGATGCCTGCATCAGATATATCCCAACAAAAACTGTGTGTATACGGAAGAACGCCCCACCTTGGCTCTCATGTGGCATAAAGAAATTAATGCGAAAACGCAACAGGCTACATAATAAAGCGAAACATACTAATTCGTCGACTGCTTGGTCGAACTTTCGTATAATTCGTAACCAATGTGTTCACGCAGTGCGGAAAGCAAAGAGTGATTACGACAAGAAAATCGACAACACTTTAAATGACATACACACCGACACCTCGACCTGGTGGAAAAATTTACAAAAAATAATTTTCCAAAATAGTAAGAAACCCATACCCCCACGCTCACATGACAACTGTTATCTAGTATCCCCCTACGACAAAGCTAATGCACTGAACGATTATTTTTGCGAAATATCGCAAATTGATGACAATTTTCATAATATTGACATGACACCTACTCCTAGAAACTCCGATACTGATCCCGAATTAAATGACTTGGATATTACATCGGTAGATGTTTTTAACGTCCTAAGAGCCCTAAAAGTATCTAAATCATGTGGACCCGACACGATTAGTCCCCGTATACTGAAAAACTGTGCTTCATCTCTTAGTAAACCCCTTGCGCACGTCTTTAATATATTCACCAAAAAGATGTATTACCCATGCGAATGGAAAAAAGCAAACATTACTCCCGTTTTTACAACCGGTGATCTAGCATCATATCGAACTAGTTTAGTTTAAACATATTTATTTGTCTAATTTATGTAACATATTATATATGACACAAACATTGTATATACAGACAATGGGATTGGGGGACAAGTGCTGACTCACTTATGGGTACCCCCTCTCCCATATGTTATTACACTGAAAAATAAAATAATTAGTAATGGCAAAGCAACATGACTAGCAAAAACAAGTTGAACATATATACATATCATATCGAACTATCGTCCTATCTCACTATTAAGTTGTTTATCCAAAACGTACGAAAAATGTATTTATAAATATATGTCCGCATACATTAATGAACATAACCTCATCTCTGTCAATCAGTCTGGCTTTACAACAGGTGATTCCGCAGTGTACCAAAGTACTGCTGTGTATGATTATATTATTAGATCCCTAGATGATGGTAAGGAGGTGCGCTGTATATTTTGTGACATTAGTAAAGCCTTTGATAGGGTCTGGCATAAGGGTCTCCTATTTAAAATTAGGCAAATGGGATTCGGAGGTAACTTACTTAAACTTTTAGAATCATACTTAGAATGTCGACAACAGAGAGTATTTATAGATAATGTTAGTTCAGATTGGAAATGCATATCCGAGGGCGTGCCCCAGGGGTCTATCATCGGGCCGCTATTATTTCTTATTTACATAAATGACATAACTGACAAAATAGTGTGTAACATCCTTCTTTTTGCAGATGACACATCGATATACTTATGTGTTGAAAACCCAACTCTCGCTGCTGAAATAATCAACAAAGATATTAGTACTATTTTTGAATGGTCACAAAAGTGGTTAGTAAAGTTTAACCCCATAAAGACCGAAGCCATAGTAGTATCAAGGAAAGCAACAAACATAGACCATCCGCCCCTCTTCATGTATGGATCTGAAATAACTGAAGTAAGTAGTCACAAACATCTTGGTGTCACATTCGATAGTTCTGGGTCATGGGAAAGTCACGTCTGTAGCATAATCGATAAGGTATGGAAGAGAGTTAACCTTGTAAAAAGACATAAATTTAGATTAAGCAGAAAGTCTCTTGAAACAATATATTTTTCATTTATTCGCCCTATCCTAGAGTATGCATCACCTGTATGGGATAATATCCCCAAGTATACGAGTGATAGAATTGATGATATCCAGTTTGAAATGGCAAGAATAGTCACTGGGGCAACCAGAAGTACTAGCGATAGGAAATTATTACTTGAAACAGGTTGGGAACCGCTTGCACAACGCAGGCATAAGCATAAATTAGTTCAGTTTTACAATATGACAAAACACAGAGCTCCATCCTACTTATCTAATATGATTCCACCTGATTCTTCCTCAACTGGTTACAACTTTAGACACCCTAGCATCCACCCACCTGATAGTAATAATAATTACTATATGTATACATTTCTACCATCTGCCACACGTGCTTGGAACAGCTTATCGGACTCAGTAAGGTCTTCAGAAACGTTAGCAGAATTTAAACGAAACATTAACAATGGTCGTTCAAAGATTGCTAAATTTTATTACCATAGTTATTCTCGTAAAGCTCAAGTTTATCATACTAGAATCAGATTGGGATGCAGTAACCTGAACAAAGACCTTGTCACAAATCACCTCAAAGAGTCCCCGATGTGTCCTTGTGGTGGCTTTGAAATTGAATCTGCATGTCATTTTCTCTTGAAATGTCCATTATATACTCAAGCAAGAACTGAAATGTTTGCTGATCTGCCACCGATTAGAATATCACCTGATGTACTTATGTATGGGTCGCTTGAACTCGCTGATGATTTGAACATTAACATTTTCGATGTTGTACAGAAGTTCATTATATGTACTGGGCGTTTCTGACTAACGGGTAAGATGGTTAAAGCCGAATCACGCGTGTTACTAATAAACTATATGTAAAAAGTCTTAAATTATAGTCACTGCGCGTGTTTTAGCCCTACCACCTCGCCCTCAATAATTGAATAATTAGTTATGTTACATACACACTTCGTCACTTATTAAATACTTATTAAATACTTACTAAATACAGTAACTAAACAGCTCATTAATGGAAAGGAAATAATTCTGATAACCCGCTGTTTTCAAATTCTCTCCAATTGGGTCGTAGCGTGATCAAATTTGTTTTGAATTTAGATTCTTCTTTGGCTTGTGACAATAAATGGTGATCAATTGAACATGATAAAATTCTCTCTTATTTCTCCGTGACATATCTTATCCTGGTGTTAATGGTAAGTTTATCTACCCCATTTTCAACTACTACCTGCACTCCTTTTCCCTTTCTCTATCCTATCCCTTCATCTATAAACTTTATTATTCGGACCATACAGAACCATACCCGTCTGCTATACCCCAATGGTATCTATTAGGGTAACATTTATTTACTGAGGATAAGACTTAACAAAAGCCCCCAAGCTTGTTGCCCAATCCTCGTTTGAACACTTTAAGATTATATGTTATGTATTTATTGTTTGTAATTATGTTCTGTTTAGTTCAAATAAAATATTGTTTAAACCAAGCAAGAACTGAAATGTTAGCTGATTTGCCACCAATTAGAATATCACCTGATGTACTTCTGTATGGGTCGCCTGAACTCGCTGATGAATTGAACATTAACATTTTCGATGTTGTACAGAAGTTCATTATCTGTACTGGGCGTTTTCTGACTAACGGGTAAGGTGGTTTAAGCCCAAACACGCGCGTTACTAATACACTATATGTAAATGTCTTAAATTATAGCCACTGTGCGTGTTTTAGCCCTACCACCTCGCCCTCTATAATTGAATAATTAGTTACGGTACATACACCCTTCGTCACTTATTAAATACTTATTAAATACATTAACTAAACAGCTCATTAATGGAATGGAAATAATTCTGATAACCCGCTATTTTTCGAATTCTCTCCAATTGGGTCGTAGCGTGATCAAATTTGTTTTGAATTTAGATTCTTCATTGGCTTGTGACAATAAATGGTGATCAATTTAACATGATACAATACTCTCCGTGACATATATTATCCTGATGTTAATGGTAAGTTTATCTACCCCTCTTCAACTACTACATGTACCTGCACTCCCTTTCTCTTTCTCTTTCCTATCCCTTCATCTATAAACTTTATTATTCGGACCATACAGAACAAAACCCGTCTGCTATACCCCAATGGTATCAATTGGGGTCTATACCCCAATGGTATCAATTGGGGTAACATTTATTTTCTGAGGATAGGACTTAACAAAAGCCCCCAAGCTTGTTGCTCAATCCTCTTTTGAACAATTTGAGATTATATGTTATGTATTTTTTGTTTGTATTTCTGTTCTGTTTAGTGTTCAAATAAAATATTGTTTAAACCAAACGCCCAATTCTGCGATAGTAGCTGGAACAAATATTTGAAGATAAGAGAGCTGACCCATCTATATCAGACTTGCGGTGAGCAAAGTTATATTTAAAACGTATTTATAGGGATGTGTCTAGAATGTCTCCGTTGAGGTGAAATTGGAATTTATAACTGCACCTCCTTTGAACAATGTCCTTAACTTGGGAAATTATATCCACCTGTTGGAAATTTCTAATAGCTAACCGGGCACAACTCTAAGGTTATGAATTTCCAACTGATGCCAATTTAGTCACGACCAATTTCACACCAATATAAATAGTGGTCGAAATATTAAAATATAAAATCATTTGCAACCTGTGTTCGATGAAAAATCTCCAACTGCATGATGGTGTGTTAGGGTTGAAACTTGCAACCAGTTGTTGAATATTTTTACCAATCTTTGTGGGGGGGTGTCACCGCATCCGTGCGTATATAGAACTCATTTCGTCAATGTGTTATAATGTTTCTCCAGCCGCAACATACATGTAAGTTGCATGGATGCGTGTGACCACTTACTATATTGTTTAGCCCAATAGCAGGACTTTCTGCAAACATATAATTTGTATTAATTTATGCGTGAGAAAACGAAGTGACATTGGCGAAATTAGTTCAATATACAGCTTTTTCATCGAAATTAGTTTTATTTTGTTCGACCCCTCCCCCCCCATTTCCCCATACCGAAGAAGGTCAATTGCAACAATTTCGTGATGTGGCTAAGACATTCGCGCTTGTGTTATGGAATTAAGCAATCAACAGACAATCTGATAATTCGAGCGTGGGTACAAGTGCACCTACTATGTAATTGTCTGTTGTTCAATGCTCGAATGTTGCTTCGTTGATTTCTTGGTAAGACAACCCAAGCGCAGTATCTTAGCCATTAAGAGCCATCAAAAGAACAAAATAAAGTAAGGTCTGTATCGTCTAAATACATCACGTGCAGCTAACGTCCGTACAACAAAAGCGTCATCACCTGGTGTTTGTTACACGACTCCATGTGCTTGGAGCGATTAGTAATAGGTGTACATTGGTGTTGATTTCGTGTAGTGTCAATAGCAGACGCTGTGTGTTGTAATCAAAACAACTTGTGAGTAGAGATCAGGGAAACACTTTAAGTGACTGAGGTTTATATTGCGAGTCAAATTTCCAAATGAACTACTTTTATTAATTCCAACATTTTACAAAACCAATCGATCTTTCCAACAAGCCGCAATTAAAAAAATTATAATTGCATAGTCACCAGGATATACTTATTGTCTTCCTGCGAATTGAACATATATGCACCAGATACCAATAGGTAAATATCAGTCAAATGACAGAAAAACTAAGGTGGAAACTCGTCAACAACAACATGGGACTCATAGAGTCATACCAGTCGAAACTGGCAGCTTACCTGCCCAAGCTTCTCATTACAAATCATCCACTTTGGATAATTTCTATGACGACATCGTTAACGCTCTCACTCGTGCATCGCGTGAAGTCATCCCCAAATCGAAATTTCAAAAGCACCTAAAGCCCTTTTGGGACGACGAACTTCGGACTCTGCATAAAGATATGGAAAAGTTAAGGTCTATTTGGATCCAAGAGGGTCAACCTAGAGGAGATTCATTCTCCTCATTTGCAAACTACAAGCATGCTAAACGAGACTTCCGGTCTTTAGACCGTCGAAAAGCCAGTAAATTTGTACGCGACAAACACTCTGAGCTGGACAATTTGGCCGAGCTCGACCAAGCAACTTTCTACCGCTTACTGAAAAACGACCGTAAAAGTCGTAACACAAGTCTCCCTCTATTCAGACAAAACAATACCATTCTCAGAGGTAAAACTGAGATAGTCAATGCTTGGGCGGAGTACTATAAATCAATATTCAGCGAGGCAACTGATCCACTCTTCGATGTAGATAATTATAAATGTAACTCTATCTCTCTCTTTCTCTCTCTTAAGTTTAAAATAAACACTCTTTACTGAACGCCCCTTACTGCGAATTAGTAGTGCCCATATATTGTCTGAGCTGATAATAAACGCTCTTTACTTCTAATCAGTAGTGACCACATATTGTCTGAGCTGATACTGAACACTCTTTACTGCTAATTAGTAGTGCCCATACATTGTCCGAGTTGTTAATAAACGCTCTTTACTGCTAATTAGTAGTGCCCACACATTGTCTGTGCTGATAATAAACGCTCTTTACTGCTAATTAGTAGTGCCCACATATTGTCTGTGCTGATAATAAACGCTCTTTACTTCTAATCAGTAGTGACCACATATTGTCTGAGCTGATACTGAACACTCTTTACTGCTAATTAGTAGTGCCCATACATTGTCCGAGCTGATAATAAACGCTCTTTACTGCTAATTAGTAGTGCCCATATATTGTCTGAGCTGATAATAAACGCTCTTTACTTCTAATCAGTAGTGACCACATATTGTCTGAGCTGATACTGAACACTCTTTACTGCTAATTAGTAGTGCCCATACATTGTCCGAGCTGATAATAAACGCTCTTTCCTGCTAATTAGTAGTGCCCACATATTGTCTGTGCTGATAATAAACGCTCTTTACCGATAAATAGTAGCGCCCACATATTGTCTGAGCTGATAATAAACGCTCTTTACTGCTAATTAGTAGTGCCCACATATTTTCTGTGCTGATAATAAACGCTCTTTACTGCTAATTAGTAGTGCCCACATATTTTCTGTGCTGATAATAAACGCTCTTTACCGATAAATAGTAGCGCCCACATATTGTCTGAGCTGATAATAAACGCTCTTTACTGCTAATTAGTAGTGCCCACATATTTTCTGTGCTGATAATAAACGCTCTTTACCGATAAATAGTAGCGCCCACATATTGTCTGAGCTGAAAATAAACGCTGTGTACTGCTAATTAGTAGCGCCCATATATTGTCCGAGCTGATAATAAACGCTCTTTATTGCTAATTAGTAGTGCCCACATATTGTCTGTGCTGATAATAAACGCTCTTTACCGCTAATCAGTAGTGCCCACATATTTTCTGAGCTGATACTGAACACTCTTTACTGCTAATTAGTAGTGCCCATATATTGTCCGAGCTGATAATAAACGCTCTTTGTCGCTAATTAGTAGTGCCCACATATTGTCTGAGCTGATAATAAACGCTCTTTACTGCTAATTAGTAGTGCCCATATATTGTCCGAGCTGATAACAAACGCTCTTTACTGCTAATTAGTAGTGCCCACATATTGTCTGTGCTGATAATAAATGCTCTTTATCGCTAATTAGTAGTGCCCACATATTGTCTGTGCTGATAATAAACGTTATTTACCGCTAATCAGTAGTGCCCACATATTGTCTGTGCTGATAATAAACGTTATTTACCGCTAATCAGTAGTGCCCACATATTGTCTGAGCTGATACTGAACACTATTTACCGATAAATAGTAGCGCCCACATATTGTCTGAGCTGAAAATAAACGCTGTGTACTGCTAATTAGTAGCGCCCATATATTGTCCGAGCTGATAATAAACGCTCTTTACTGCTAATTAGTAGTGCCCACATATTGTCTGTGCTGATAATAAACGCTCTTTACCGATAAATAGGAGCGCCCACATATTGTCTGAGCTGAAAATAAACTCTGTGCACTGCTAATTAGTAGCGCCCATATATTGTCCGAGCTGATAATAAACGCTCTTTATTGCTAATTAGTAGTGCCCACCTATTGTCTGAGCTGATACTGAACACTCTTTACTGCTAATTAGTAGTGCCCACATATTGTCTGTGCTGATAATAAACGCTCTTTACCGATAAATAGTAGCGCCCACATATTGTCTGAGCTGAAAATAAACGCTGTGTACTGCTAATTAGTAGCGCCCATATATTGTCCGAGCTGATAATAAACGCTCTTTACTGCTAATTAGTAGTGCCCACATATTGTCTGTGCTGATAATAAACGCTCTTTACCGATAAATAGGAGCGCCCACATATTGTCTGAGCTGAAAATAAACGCTGTGCACTGCTAATTAGTAGCGCCCATATATTGTCCGAGCTGATAATAAACGCTCTTTATAGCTAATTAGTAGTGCCCACATATTGTCTGAGCTGATAATAAACGCTCTTTACTGCTAATTAGTAGTGCCAAATATATTGTCTGAGCTGATAATAAGCGCTCTTTATCGCTAATTAGTAGTGCCCACATATTGTCTGAGCTGATAATAAACACTCTTTACTGCTAATTAGTAGTGCCCACATATTGTCTGTGCTGATAATAAACGCTCTTTACCGCTAAACAGTAGTGCCCACATATTGTCTGAGCTGATACTGAACACTCTTTACTGCTAATTAGTAGTGCCCATATATTATCCGAGCTGATAATAAACGCTCTTTATCGCTAATTAGTAGTGCCCACATATTGTCTGAGCTGATAATAAACGCTCTTTACTGCTAATTAGTAGTGCCAAATATATTGTCTGAGCTGATAATAAGCGCTCTTTACCGCTAAACAGTAGTGCCCACATATTGTCTGAGCTGATAATAAACGCTCTTTACTGCTAATTAGTAGTGCCAAATATATTGTCTGAGCTGATAATAAGCGCTCTTTATCGCTAATTAGTAGTGCCCACATATTGTCTGAGCTGATAATAAACGCTCTTTACCGCTAATTAGTAGTGCCAAATATTGTCTGTGCTGATAATAAACGCTCTTTACCGCTAAACAGTAGTGCCCACATATTGTCTGTGCTGATAATAAACGCTCTTTACCGCTAAACAGTAGTGCCCACATATTGTCTGAGCTGATACTGAACACTCTTTACTGCTAATTAGTAGTGCCCATATATTGTCCGAGCTGATAATAAACGCTCTTTATCGCTAATTAGTAGTGCCCACATATTGTCTGAGCTGATAATAAACGCTCTTTACTGCTTATTAGTAGTGCCAAATATATTGTCTGAGCTGATAATAAGCGCTCTTTATCGCTAATTAGTAGTGCCCACATATTGTCTGAGCTGATAATAAACGCTCTTTACTGCTAATTAGTAGTGCCCACATATTTTCTGAGCTGTTAATAAACGCTCTGTACTGCTAATTAGTAGTGCCCATATATTGTCCGAGCTGATAATAAACGCTCTTTGTCGCTAATTAGTAGTGCCCATATATTGTCTGAGCTGATAATAAACGCTCTTTACTGCTAATTAGTAGTGCCAAATATATTGTCTGAGCTGATAATAAGCGCTCTTTATCGCTAATTAGTAGTGCCCATATATTGTCCGAGCTGATAATAAACGCTCTTTACTGCTAATTAGTAGTGCCAAATATATTGTGTGAGCTGATAATAAACGCTCTTTATCGCTAATTAGTAGTGCCTACATACTGTCTGAGCTGATAATAAACGTTATTTACCGCTAATCAGTAGTGCCCACATATTGTCTGAGCTGATAATAAACGTTATTTACCGCTAATCAGTAGTGCCCACATATTGTCTGAGCTGTTAATAAACGCTCTTTATTGCTAATTGGTAGCGCCCACATATTGTCTGAGCTGTTAATAAACGCTCTTTATTGCTAATTGGTAGCGCCCACATATTGTCTGAGCTGTTAATAAACGCTCTGTACTGCTAATTAGTAGTGCCCACATATTGTCTGAGCTGTTAATAAACGCTCTTTATTGCTAATTGGTAGCGCCCACATATTCTCTGAGCTGATAATAAACGCTCTTTATTGCTAATTGGTAGCGCCCACATATTGTCTGAGCTGATAATAAACGCTCTGTACTGCTAATTAGTAGTGCCCACATATTTTCTGAGCTGTTAATAAACGCTCTTTACTGCTAATTAGTAGTGCCCACATATTGTCTGAGCTGATAATAAACGTTATTTACCGCTAATCAGTAGTGCCCACATATTGTCTGAGCTGATACTGAACACTCTTTACTGCTAATTAGTAGTGCCCACATATTGTCTGAGCTGTTAATAAACGCTCTTTACTGCTAATTAGTAGCGCCCACATATTATCTGAGCTGATACTGAACACTCTTTACTGCTAATTGGTAGCGCCCACATATTGTCTGAGCTGTTAATAAACGCTCTTTACTGCTAATTAGTAGCGCCCACATATTGTCTGAGCTGATACTGAACACTCTTTACTGCTAATTAGTAGTGCCCACATATTGTCTGAGCTGTTAATAAACGCTCTTTACTGCTAATTAGTAGTGCCCACATATTGTCTGAGCTGATAATAAACGTTATTTACCGCTAATCAGTAGTGCCCACATATTGTCTGAGCTGATACTGAACACTCTTTACTGCTAATTAGTAGTGCCCACATATTGTCTGAGCTGTTAATAAACGCTCTTTATTGCTAATTGGTAGCGCCCACATATTGTCTGAGCTGATAATAAACGCTCTTTATTGCTAATTGGTAGCGCCCACATATTGTCTGAGCTGATAATAAACGCTCTGTACTGCTAATTAGTAGTGCCCACATACTCTCTGAGCTGATAATAAACGCTCTTTACTGCTAATTAGTAGTGCCCACATACTCTCTGAGCTGATAATAAACGCTCTTTACTGCTAATTAGTAGTGCCCACATATTGTCTGAGCAGATAATAAACGCTCTTTATTGCTAATTGGTAGCGCCCACATATTGTCCGAGCTGATAATAAACGCTCTGTACTGCTAATTAGTAGTGCCCACATACTCTCTGAGCTGATAATAAACGCTCTGTACTGCTAATTAGTAGTGCCAAATATATTGTCTGTGCTGATAATAAACGCTCTTTGTCGCTAATTAGTAGTGCCCACATATTGTCTGAGCTGATAATAAACGCTCTGTACTGCTAATTAGTAGTGCCAAATATATTGTCTGTGCTGATAATAAACGCTCTTTGTCGCTAATTAGTAGTGCCCACATATTGTCTGAGCTGATAATAAACGCTCTTTACTGCTAATTAGTAGTGCCCACATGTTTTCTGAGCTGATAATAAACGCTCTTTACTGCTAATTAGTAGTGCCCACATATTGTCTGTGCTGATAATAAACGCTCTGTACTGCTAATTAGTAGTGCCCACATATTGTCTGAGCTGATAATAAACGCTCTTTACTGCTAATTAGTAGTGCCCACATATTGTCTGTGCTGATAATAAACGCTCTTTACTGCTAATTAGTAGTCCCCACATATTGTCTGAGCTGATAATAAACGCTCTTTACTGCTAATTAGTAGTGCCCACATATTGTCTGAGCTGATAATAAACTCTCTGTACTGCTAATTAGTAGTGCCCTCATATTCTCTGAGCTGATAATAAACGCTCTGTACTGCTAATTAGTAGTGCCCACATATTGTCTGAGCTGATAATAAACGCTCTTTATTGCTAATTGGTAGCGCCCACATATTGTCCGAGCTGATAATAAACTCTCTTTACTGCTAATTAGTATTGCCCACATATTGTCTGAGCTGATAATAAACGCTCTGTACTGCTAATTAGTAGTGCCCTCATATTCTCTGAGCTGATAATAAACGCTCTGTACTGCTAATTAGTAGTGCCCACGTACTCTCTGAGCTGATAATAAACGCTCTTTACTGCTAATTAGTAGTGCCAAATATATTGTCTGTGCTGATAATAAACGCTCTTTGTCGCTAATTAGTAGTGCCCACATATTGTCTGAGCTGATAATAAACGCTCTGTACTGCTAATTAGTAGTGCCAAATATATTGTCTGTGCTGATAATAAACGCTCTTTGTCGCTAATTAGTAGTGCCCACATATTGTCTGAGCTGATAATAAACGCTCTTTACTGCTAATTAGTAGTGCCCACATATTGTCTGAGCTGATAATAAACGCTCTTTATTGCTAATTGGTAGCGCCCACATATTGTCCGAGCTGATAATAAACGCTCTGTACTGCTAATTAGTAGTGCCCACATACTCTCTGAGCTGATAATAAACGCTCTTTACTGCTAATTAGTAGTGCCAAATATATTGTCTGTGCTGATAATAAACGCTCTTTGTCGCTAATTAGTAGTGCCCACATATTGTCTGAGCTGATAATAAACGCTCTGTACTGCTAATTAGTAGTGCCAAATATATTGTCTGTGCTGATAATAAACGCTCTTTGTCGCTAATTAGTAGTGCCCACATATTGTCTGAGCTGATAATAAACGCTCTTTACTGCTAATTAGTAGTGCCCACATATTGTCTGTGCTGATAATAAACGCTCTGTACTGCTAATTAGTAGTGCCCACATATTGTCTGAGCTGATAATAAACGCTCTTTACTGCTAATTAGTAGTGCCCACATATTGTCTGTGCTGATAATAAACGCTCTGTACTGCTAATTAGTAGTGCCCACATATTGTCTGAGCTGATAATAAACGCTCTTTACTGCTAATTAGTAGTGCCCACATATTGTCTGAGCTGATAATAAACGCTCTGTACTGCTAATTAGTAGTGCCCATATATTGTCTGAGCTGATAATAAACGCTCTTTACTGCTAATTAGTAGTGCCCACATATTGTCTGTGCTGATAATAAACGCTATGTACTGCTAATTAGTAGTGCCCACATATTGTCTGAGCTGATAATAAACGCTCTTTACTGCTAATTAGTAGTGCCCACATATTGTCTGTGCTGATAATAAACGCTCTTTACCGCTAAACAGTAGTGCCCACATATTGTCTGAGCTGATACTGAACATATATTGCGAGTCAAATTTCCAAATGAACTACTTTTATTAATTCCAACATTTTACAAAACCAATCGATCTTTCCAACAAGCCGCAATTAAAAAAATTATAATTGCATAGTCACCAGGATATACTTATTGTCTTCCTGCGAATTTAACATATATGCACCAGATACCAATAGGTGCCAAATATTGTCTGTGCTGATAATAAACGCTCTTTACCGCTAAACAGTAGTGCCCACATATTGTCTGTGCTGATAATAAACGCTCTTTACCGCTAAACAGTAGTGCCCACATATTGTCTGAGCTGATACTGAACACTCTTTACTGCTAATTAGTAGTGCCCATATATTGTCCGAGCTGATAATAAACGCTCTTTATCGCTAATTAGTAGTGCCCACATATTGTCTGAGCTGATAATAAACGCTCTTTACTGCTTATTAGTAGTGCCAAATATATTGTCTGAGCTGATAATAAGCGCTCATTATCGCTAATTAGTAGTGCCCACATATTGTCTGAGCTGATAATAAACGCTCTTTACTGCTAATTAGTAGTGCCCACATATTTTCTGAGCTGTTAATAAACGCTCTGTACTGCTAATTAGTAGTTCCCATATATTGTCCGAGCTGATAATAAACGCTCTTTGTCGCTAATTAGTAGTGCCCATATATTGTCTGAGCTGATAATAAACGCTCTTTACTGCTAATTAGTAGTGCCAAATATATTGTCTGAGCTGATAATAAGCGCTCTTTATCGCTAATTAGTAGTGCCCATATATTGTCCGAGCTGATAATAAACGCTCTTTACTGCTAATTAGTAGTGCCAAATATATTGTCTGAGCTGATAATAAACGCTCTTTATCGCTAATTAGTAGTGCCTACATACTGTCTGAGCTGATAATAAACGTTATTTACCGCTAATCAGTACTGCCCACATATTGTCTGAGCTGATAATAAACGTTATTTACCGCTAATCAGTAGTGCCCACATATTGTCTGAGCTGTTAATAAACGCTCTTTATTGCTAATTGGTAGCGCCCACATATTGTCTGAGCTGTTAATAAACGCTCTTTATTGCTAATTGGTAGCGCCCACATATTGTCTGAGCTGTTAATAAACGCTCTGTACTGCTAATTAGTAGTGCACACATATTGTCTGAGCTGTTAATAAACGCTCTTTATTGCTAATTGGTAGCGCCCACATATTGTCTGAGCTGATAATAAACGCTCTTTATTGCTAATTGGTAGCGCCCACATATTGTCTGAGCTGATAATAAACGCTCTGTACTGCTAATTAGTAGTACCCACATATTTTCTGAGCTGTTAATAAACGCTCTTTACTGCTAATTTGTAGTGCCCACATATTGTCTGAGCTGATAATAAACGTTATTTACCGCTAATCAGTAGTGCCCACATATTGTCTGAGCTGATACTGAACACTCTTTACTGCTAATTAGTAGTGCCCACATATTGTCTGAGCTGTTAATAAACGCTCTTTACTGCTAATTAGTAGCGCCCACATATTGTCTGAGCTGATACTGAACACTCTTTACTGCTAATTGGTAGCGCCCACATATTGTCTGAGCTGTTAATAAACGCTCTTTACTGCTAATTAGTAGTGCCCACATATTGTCTGAGCTGATAATAAACGTTATTTACCGCTACTCAGTAGTGCCCACATATTGTCTGAGCTGATACTGAACACTCTTTACTGCTAATTAGTAGTGCCCACATATTGTCTGAGCTGTTAATAAACGCTCTTTACTGCTAATTAGTAGCGCCCACATATTGTCTGAGCTGATACTGAACACTCTTTACTGCTAATTGGTAGCGCCCACATATTGTCTGAGCTGTTAATAAACGCTCTTTACTGCTAATTAGTAGCGCCCACATATTGTCTGAGCTGATACTGAACACTCTTTACTGCTAATTAGTAGTGCCCACATATTGTCTGAGCTGTTAATAAACGCTCTTTACTGCTAATTAGTAGTGCCCACATATTGTCTGAGCTGATAATAAACGTTATTTACCGCTAATCAGTAGTGCCCACATATTGTCTGAGCTGATACTGAACACTCTTTACTGCTAATTAGTAGTGCCCACATATTGTCTGAGCTGTTAATAAACGCTCTTTACTGCTAATTAGTAGCGCCCACATATTATCTGAGCTGATACTGAACACTCTTTACTGCTAATTGGTAGCGCCCACATATTGTCTGAGCTGTTAATAAACGCTCTTTACTGCTAATTAGTAGCGCCCACATATTGTCTGAGCTGATACTGAACACTCTTTACTGCTAATTAGTAGTGCCCACATATTGTCTGAGCTGTTAATAAACGCTCTTTACTGCTAATTAGTAGTGCCCACATATTGTCTGAGCTGATAATAAACGTTATTTACCGCTAATCAGTAGTGCCCACATATTGTCTGAGCTGATACTGAACACTCTTTACTGCTAATTAGTAGTGCCCACATATTGTCTGAGCTGTTAATAAACGCTCTTTATTGCTAATTGGTAGCGCCCACATATTGTCTGAGCTGATAATAAACGCTCTTTATTGCTAATTGGTAGCGCCCACATATTGTCTGAGCTGATAATAAACGCTCTGTACTGCTAATTAGTAGTGCCCACATATTGTCTGAGCTGATACTGAACACTCTTTACTGCTAATTAGTAGTGCCCACATATTGTCTGAGCTGTTAATAAACGCTCTTTATTGCTAATTGGTAGCGCCCACATATTGTCTGAGCTGATAATAAACGCTCTTTATTGCTAATTGGTAGCGCCCACATATTGTCTGAGCTGATAATAAACGCTCTGTACTGCTAATTAGTAGTGCCCACATACTCTCTGAGCTGATAATAAACGCTCTTTACTGCTAATTAGTAGTGCCCACATACTCACTGAGCTGATAATAAACGCTCTTTACTGCTAATTAGTAGTGCCCACATATTGTCTGAGCTGATAATAAACGCTCTTTATTGCTAATTGGTAGCGCCCACATATTGTCCGAGCTGATAATAAACGCTCTGTACTGCTAATTAGTAGTGCCCACATACTCTCTGAGCTGATAATAAACGCTCTTTACTGCTAATTAGTAGTGCCAAATATATTGTCTGTGCTGATAATAAACGCTCTTTTTCGCTAATTAGTAGTGCCCACATATTGTCTGAGCTGATAATAAACGCTCTGTACTGCTAATTAGTAGTGCCAAATATATTGTCTGTGCTGATAATAAACGCTCTTTGTCGCTAATTAGTAGTGCCCACATATTGTCTGAGCTGATAATAAACGCTCTTTACTGCTAATTAGTAGTGCCCACATATTGTCTGTGCTGATAATAAACGCTCTGTACTGCTAATTAGTAGTGCCCACATATTGTCTGAGCTGATAATAAACGCTCTTTACTGCTAATTAGTAGTGCCCACATATTGTCTGTGCTGATAATAAACGCTCTGTACTGCTAATTAGTAGTGCCCACATATTGTCTGAGCTGATAATAAACGCTCTTTACTGCTAATTAGTAGTGCCCACATATTGTCTGAGCTGATAATAAACGCTCTGTACTGCTAATTAGTAGTGCCCATATATTGTCTGAGCTGATAATAAACGCTCTTTACTGCTAATTAGTAGTGCCCACATATTGTCTGTGCTGATAATAAACGCTCTGTACTGCTAATTAGTAGTGCCCACATATTGTCTGAGCTGATAATAAACGCTCTTTACTGTTAATTAGTAGTGCCCACATATTGTCTGTGCTGATAATAAACGCTCTTTACCGCTAAACAGTAGTGCCCACATATTGTCTGAGCTGATACTGAACATATATTGCGAGTCAAATTTCCAAATGAACTACTTTTATTAATTCCAACATTTTACAAAACCAATCGATCTTTCCAACAAGCCGCAATTAAAAAAATTATAATTGCATAGTCACCAGGATATACTTATTGTCTTCCTGCGAATTTAACATATATGCACCAGATACCAATAGGTGCCAAATATTGTCTGTGCTGATAATAAACGCTCTTTTTATCGCTAAACAGTAGTGCCCACATATTGTCTGTGCTGATAATAAACGCTCTTTACCGCTAAACAGTAGTGCCCACATATTGTCTGAGCTGATACTGAACACTCTTTACTGCTAATTAGTAGTGCCCATATATTGTCTGAGCTGATAATAAACGTTATTTACCGCTAATCAGTAGTGCCCACATATTGTCTGAGCTGATACTGAACACTCTTTACTGCTAATTAGTAGTGCCCACATATTATCTGAGCTGTTAATAAACGCTCTTTACTGCTAATTAGTAGCGCCCACATATTGTCTGAGCTGATACTGAACACTCTTTACTGCTAATTGGTAGCGCCCACATATTGTCTGAGCTGTTAATAAACGCTCTTTACTGCTAATTAGTAGTGCCCACATATTGTCCGAGCTGATAATAAACGCTCTTTATCGCTAATTAGTAGTGCCCACATATTGTCTGAGCTGATAATAAACGCTCTTTACTGCTTATTAGTAGTGCCAAATATATTGTCTGAGCTGATAATAAGCGCTCATTATCGCTAATTAGTAGTGCCCACATATTGTCTGAGCTGATAATAAACGCTCTTTACTGCTAATTAGTAGTGCCCACATATTTTCTGAGCTGTTAATAAACGCTCTGTACTGCTAATTAGTAGTTCCCATATATTGTCCGAGCTGATAATAAACGCTCTTTGTCGCTAATTAGTAGTGCCCATATATTGTCTGAGCTGATAATAAACGCTCTTTACTGCTAATTAGTAGTGCCAAATATATTGTCTGAGCTGATAATAAGCGCTCTTTATCGCTAATTAGTAGTGCCCATATATTGTCCGAGCTGATAATAAACGCTCTTTACTGCTAATTAGTAGTGCCAAATATATTGTCTGAGCTGATAATAAACGCTCTTTATCGCTAATTAGTAGTGCCTACATACTGTCTGAGCTGATAATAAACGTTATTTACCGCTAATCAGTACTGCCCACATATTGTCTGAGCTGATAATAAACGTTATTTACCGCTAATCAGTAGTGCCCACATATTGTCTGAGCTGTTAATAAACGCTCTTTATTGCTAATTGGTAGCGCCCACATATTGTCTGAGCTGTTAATAAACGCTCTTTATTGCTAATTGGTAGCGCCCACATATTGTCTGAGCTGTTAATAAACGCTATGTACTGCTAATTAGTAGTGCACACATATTGTCTGAGCTGTTAATAAACGCTCTTTATTGCTAATTGGTAGCGCCCACATATTGTCTGAGCTGATAATAAACGCTCTTTATTGCTAATTGGTAGCGCCCACATATTGTCTGAGCTGATAATAAACGCTCTGTACTGCTAATTAGTAGTGCCCACATATTTTCTGAGCTGTTAATAAACGCTCTTTACTGCTAATTTGTAGTGCCCACATATTGTCTGAGCTGATAATAAACGTTATTTACCGCTAATCAGTAGTGCCCACATATTGTCTGAGCTGATACTGAACACTCTTTACTGCTAATTAGTAGTGCCCACATATTATCTGAGCTGTTAATAAACGCTCTTTACTGCTAATTAGTAGCGCCCACATATTGTCTGAGCTGATACTGAACACTCTTTACTGCTAATTGGTAGCGCCCACATATTGTCTGAGCTGTTAATAAACGCTCTTTACTGCTAATTAGTAGTGCCCATATATTGTCCGAGCTGATAATAAACGCTCTTTATCGCTAATTAGTAGTGCCCACATATTGTCTGAGCTGATAATAAACGCTCTTTACTGCTTATTAGTAGTGCCAAATATATTGTCTGAGCTGATAATAAGCGCTCATTATCGCTAATTAGTAGTGCCCACATATTGTCTGAGCTGATAATAAACGCTCTTTACTGCTAATTAGTAGTGCCCACATATTTTCTGAGCTGTTAATAAACGCTCTGTACTGCTAATTAGTAGTTCCCATATATTGTCCGAGCTGATAATAAACGCTCTTTGTCGCTAATTAGTAGTGCCCATATATTGTCTGAGCTGATAATAAACGCTCTTTACTGCTAATTAGTAGTGCCAAATATATTGTCTGAGCTGATAATAAGCGCTCTTTATCGCTAATTAGTAGTGCCCATATATTGTCCGAGCTGATAATAAACGCTCTTTACTGCTAATTAGTAGTGCCAAATATATTGTCTGAGCTGATAATAAACGCTCTTTATCGCTAATTAGTAGTGCCTACATACTGTCTGAGCTGATAATAAACGTTATTTACCGCTAATCAGTACTGCCCACATATTGTCTGAGCTGATAATAAACGTTATTTACCGCTAATCAGTAGTGCCCACATATTGTCTGAGCTGTTAATAAACGCTCTTTATTGCTAATTGGTAGCGCCCACATATTGTCTGAGCTGTTAATAAACGCTCTTTATTGCTAATTGGTAGCGCCCACATATTGTCTGAGCTGTTAATAAACGCTCTGTACTGCTAATTAGTAGTGCACACATATTGTCTGAGCTGTTAATAAACGCTCTTTATTGCTAATTGGTAGCGCCCACATATTGTCTGAGCTGATAATAAACGCTCTTTATTGCTAATTGGTAGCGCCCACATATTGTCTGAGCTGATAATAAACGCTCTGTACTGCTAATTAGTAGTGCCCACATATTTTCTGAGCTGTTAATAAACGCTCTTTACTGCTAATTTGTAGTGCCCACATATTGTCTGAGCTGATAATAAACGTTATTTACCGCTAATCAGTAGTGCCCACATATTGTCTGAGCTGATACTGAACACTCTTTACTGCTAATTAGTAGTGCCCACATATTATCTGAGCTGTTAATAAACGCTCTTTACTGCTAATTAGTAGCGCCCACATATTGTCTGAGCTGATACTGAACACTCTTTACTGCTAATTGGTAGCGCCCACATATTGTCTGAGCTGTTAATAAACGCTCTTTACTGCTAATTAGTAGTGCCCACATATTGTCTGAGCTGATAATAAACGTTATTTACCGCTAATCAGTAGTGCCCACATATTGTCTGAGCTGATACTGAACACTCTTTACTGCTAATTAGTAGTGCCCACATATTGTCTGAGCTGTTAATAAACGCTCTTTACTGCTAATTAGTAGCGCCCACATATTGTCTGAGCTGATACTGAACACTCTTTACTGCTAATTGGTAGCGCCCACATATTGTCTGAGCTGTTAATAAACGCTCTTTACTGCTAATTAGTAGCGCCCACATATTGTCTGAGCTGATACTGAACACTCTTTACTGCTAATTAGTAGTGCCCACATATTGTCTGAGCTGTTAATAAACGCTCTTTACTGCTAATTAGTAGTGCCCACATATTGTCTGAGCTGATAATAAACGTTATTTACCGCTAATCAGTAGTGCCCACATATTGTCTGAGCTGATACTGAACACTCTTTACTGCTAATTAGTAGTGCCCACATATTGTCTGAGCTGTTAATAAACGCTCTTTATTGCTAATTGGTAGCGCCCACATATTGTCTGAGCTGATAATAAACGCTCTTTATTGCTAATTGGTAGCGCCCACATATTGTCTGAGCTGATAATAAACGCTCTGTACTGCTAATTAGTAGTGCCCACATACTCTCTGAGCTGATAATAAACGCTCTTTACTGCTAATTAGTAGTGCCCACATACTCTCTGAGCTGATAATAAACGCTCTTTACTGCTAATTAGTAGTGCCCACATATTGTCTGAGCTGATAATAAACGCTCTTTATTGCTAATTGGTAGCGCCCACATATTGTCCGAGCTGATAATAAACGCTCTGTACTGCTAATTAGTAGTGCCCACATACTCTCTGAGCTGATAATAAACGCTCTTTACTGCTAATTAGTAGTGCCAAATATATTGTCTGTGCTGATAATAAACGCTCTTTGTCGCTAATTAGTAGTGCCCACATATTGTCTGAGCTGATAATAAACGCTCTGTACTGCTAATTAGTAGTGCCAAATATATTGTCTGTGCTGATAATAAACGCTCTTTGTCGCTAATTAGTAGTGCCCACATATTGTCTGAGCTGATAATAAACGCTCTTTACTGCTAATTAGTAGTGCCCACATGTTTTCTGAGCTGATAATAAACGCTCTTTACTGCTAATTAGTAGTGCCCACATATTGTCTGTGCTGATAATAAACGCTCTGTACTGCTAATTAGTAGTGCCCACATATTGTCTGAGCTGATAATAAACGCTCTTTACTGCTAATTAGTAGTGCCCACATATTGTCTGTGCTGATAATAAACGCTCTTTACTGCTAATTAGTAGTCCCCACATATTGTCTGAGCTGATAATAAACGCTCTTTACTGCTAATTAGTAGTGCCAAATATATTGTCTGTGCTGATAATAAACGCTCTTTGTCGCTAATTAGTAGTGCCCACATATTGTCTGAGCTGATAATAAACGCTCTGTACTGCTAATTAGTAGTGCCAAATATATTGTCTGTGCTGATAATAAACGCTCTTTGTCGCTAATTAGTAGTGCCCACATATTGTCTGAGCTGATAATAAACGCTCTTTACTGCTAATTAGTAGTGCCCACATATTGTCTGAGCTGATAATAAACGCTCTTTATTGCTAATTGGTAGCGCCCACATATTGTCCGAGCTGATAATAAACGCTCTGTACTGCTAATTAGTAGTGCCCACATACTCTCTGAGCTGATAATAAACGCTCTTTACTGCTAATTAGTAGTGCCAAATATATTGTCTGTGCTGATAATAAACGCTCTTTGTCGCTAATTAGTAGTGCCCACATATTGTCTGAGCTGATAATAAACGCTCTGTACTGCTAATTAGTAGTGCCAAATATATTGTCTGTGCTGATAATAAACGCTCTTTGTCGCTAATTAGTAGTGCCCACATATTGTCTGAGCTGATAATAAACGCTCTTTACTGCTAATTAGTAGTGCCCACATATTGTCTGTGCTGATAATAAACGCTCTGTACTGCTAATTAGTAGTGCCCACATATTGTCTGAGCTGATAATAAACGCTCTTTACTGCTAATTAGTAGTGCCCACATATTGTCTGTGCTGATAATAAACGCTCTGTACTGCTAATTAGTAGTGCCCACATATTGTCTGAGCTGATAATAAACGCTCTTTACTGCTAATTAGTAGTGCCCACATATTGTCTGAGCTGATAATAAACGCTCTGTACTGCTAATTAGTAGTGCCCATATATTGTCTGAGCTGATAATAAACGCTCTTTACTGCTAATTAGTAGTGCCCACATATTGTCTGTGCTGATAATAAACGCTCTGTACTGCTAATTAGTAGTGCCCACATATTGTCTGAGCTGATAATAAACGCTCTTTACTGCTAATTAGTAGTGCCCACATATTGTCTGTGCTGATAATAAACGCTCTTTACCGCTAAACAGTAGTGCCCACATATTGTCTGAGCTGATACTGAACATATATTGCGAGTCAAATTTCCAAATGAACTACTTTTATTAATTCCAACATTTTACAAAACCAATCGATCTTTCCAACAAGCCGCAATTAAAAAAATTATAATTGCATAGTCACCAGGATATACTTATTGTCTTCCTGCGAATTTAACATATATGCACCAGATACCAATAGGTGCCAAATATTGTCTGTGCTGATAATAAACGCTCTTTACCGCTAAACAGTAGTGCCCACATATTGTCTGTGCTGATAATAAACGCTCTTTACCGCTAAGCAGTAGTGCCCACATATTGTCTGAGCTGATACTGAACACTCTTTACTGCTAATTAGTAGTGCCCATATATTGTCCGAGCTGATAATAAACGCTCTTTATCGCTAATTAGTAGTGCCCACATATTGTCTGAGCTGATAATAAACGCTCTTTACTGCTTATTAGTAGTGCCAAATATATTGTCTGAGCTGATAATAAGCGCTCTTTATCGCTAATTAGTAGTGCCCACATATTGTCTGAGCTGATAATAAACGCTCTTTACTGCTAATTAGTAGTGCCCACATATTTTCTGAGCTGTTAATAAACGCTCTGTACTGCTAATTAGTAGTGCCCATATATTGTCCGAGCTGATAATAAACGCTCTTTGTCGCTAATTAGTAGTGCCCATATATTGTCTGAGCTGATAATAAACGCTCTTTACTGCTAATTAGTAGTGCCAAATATATTGTCTGAGCTGATAATAAACGCTCTTTATCGCTAATTAGTAGTGCCCATATATTGTCCGAGCTGATAATAAACGCTCTTTACTGCTAATTAGTAGTGCCAAATATATTGTCTGAGCTGATAATAAACGCTCTTTATCGCTAATTAGTAGTGCCTACATACTGTCTGAGCTGATAATAAACGTTATTTACCGCTAATCAGTAGTGCCCACATATTGTCTGAGCTGATAATAAACGTTATTTACCGCTAATCAGTAGTGCCCACATATTGTCTGAGCTGTTAATAAACGCTCTTTATTGCTAATTGGTAGCGCCCACATATTGTCTGAGCTGTTAATAAACGCTCTTTATTGCTAATTGGTAGCGCCCACATATTGTCTGAGCTGTTAATAAACGCTCTGTACTGCTAATTAGTAGTGCCCACATATTGTCTGAGCTGTTAATAAACGCTCTTTATTGCTAATTGGTAGCGCCCACATATTGTCTGAGCTGATAATAAACGCTCTTTATTGCTAATTGGTAGCGCCCACATATTGTCTGAGCTGATAATAAACGCTCTGTACTGCTAATTAGTAATGCCCACATATTTTCTGAGCTGTTAATAAACGCTCTTTACTGCTAATTAGTAGTGCCCACATATTGTCTGAGCTGATAATAAACGTTATTTACCGCTAATCAGTAGTGCCCACATATTGTCTGAGCTGTTAATAAACGCTCTTTACTGCTAATTAGTAGCGCCCACATATTGTCTGAGCTGATACTGAACACTCTTTACTGCTAATTGGTAGCGCCCACATATTGTCTGAGCTGTTAATAAACGCTCTTTACTGCTAATTAGTAGTGCCCACATATTGTCTGAGCTGTTAATAAACGCTCTTTACTGCTAATTAGTAGCGCCCACATATTGTCTGAGCTGATACTGAACACTCTTTGCTGCTAATTAGTAGTGCCCACATATTGTCTGAGCTGTTAATAAACGCTCTTTACTGCTAATTAGTAGTGCCCACATATTGTCTGAGCTGATAATAAACGTTATTTACCGCTAATCAGTAGTGCCCACATATTGTCTGAGCTGATACTGAACACTCTTTACTGCTAATTAGTAGTGCCCACATATTGTCTGAGCTGTTAATAAACGCTCTTTACTGCTAATTAGTAGCGCCCACATATTATCCGAGCTGATACTGAACACTCTTTACTGCTAATTGGTAGCGCCCACATATTGTCTGAGCTGTTAATAAACGCTCTGTACTGCTAATTAGTAGCGCCCACATATTGTCTGAGCTGATACTGAACACTCTTTACTGCTAATTAGTAGTGCCCACATATTGTCTGAGCTGTTAATAAACGCTCTTTACTGCTAATTAGTAGTGCCCACATATTGTCTGAGCTGATAATAAACGTTATTTACCGCTAATCAGTAGTGCCCACATATTGTCTGAGCTGATACTGAACACTCTTTACTGCTAATTAGTAGTGCCCACATATTGTCTGAGCTGTTAATAAACGCTCTTTATTGCTAATTGGTAGCGCCCACATATTGTCTGAGCTGATAATAAACGCTCTTTATTGCTAATTGGTAGCGCCCACATATTGTCTGAGCTGATAATAAACGCTCTGTACTGCTAATTAGTAGTGCCCACATACTCTCTGAGCTGATAATAATCGCTCTTTACTGCTAATTAGTAGTGCCCACATACTCTCTGAGCTGATAATAAACGCTCTTTACTGCTAATTAGTAGTGCCCACATATTGTCTGAGCTGATAATAAACGCTCTTTATTGCTAATTGGTAGCGCCCACATATTGTCCGAGCTGATAATAAACGCTCTGTACTGCTAATTAGTAGTGCCCACATACTCTCTGAGCTGATAATAAACGCTCTTTACTGCTAATTAGTAGTGCCAAATATATTGTCTGTGCTGATAGTAAACGCTCTTAGTCGCTAATTAGTAGTGCCCACATATTGTCTGAGCTGATAATAAACGCTCTGTACTGCTAATTAGTAGTGCCAAATATATTGTCTGTGCTGATAATAAACGCTCTTTGTCGCTAATTAGTAGTGCCCACATATTGTCTGACCTGATAATAAACGCTCTTTACTGCTAATTAGTAGTGCCCACATGTTTTCTGAGCTGATAATAAACGCTCTTTACTGCTAATTAGTAGTGCCCACATATTGTCTGTGCTGATAATAAACGATCTGTACTGCTAATTAGTAGTGCCCACATATTGTCTGAGATGATAATAAACGCTCTTTACTGCTAATTAGTAGTGCCCACATATTGTCTGTGCTGATAATAAACGCTCTTTACTGCTAATTAGTAGTCCCCACATATTGTCTGAGCTGATAATAAACGCTCTTTACTGCTAATTAGTAGTGCCCACATATTGTCTGTGCTGATAATAAACGCTCTTTACTGCTAATTAGTAGTCCCCACATATTGTCTGAGCTGATAATAAACGCTCTTTACTGCTAATTAGTAGTGCCCACATATTGTCTGAGCTGATAATAAACGATCTGTACTGCTAATTAGTAGTGCCCTCATATTCTCTGAGCTGATAATAAACGCTCTGTACTGCTAATTAGTAGTGCCCACATATTGTCTGAGCTGATAATAAACGCCTTTTATTGCTAATTGGTAGCGCCCACATATTGTCCGAGCTGATAATAAACTCTCTTTACTGCTAATTAGTATTGCCCACATATTGTCTGAGCTGATAATAAACGCTCTGTACTGCTAATTAGTAGTGCCCTCATATTCTCTGAGGTGATAATAAACGCTCTGTACTTCTAATTAGTAGTGCCCACATACTCTCTGAGCTGATAATAAACGCTCTTTACTGCTAATTAGTAGTGCCAAATATATTGTCTGTGCTGATAATAAACGCTCTTTGTCGCTAATTAGTAGTGCCCACATATTGTCTGAGCTGATAATAAACGCTCTGTACTGCTAATTAGTAGTGCCAAATATATTGTCTGTGCTGATAATAAACGCTCTTTGTCGCTAATTAGTAGTGCCCACATATTGTCTGAGCTGATAATAAACGCTCTTTACTGCTAATTAGTAGTGCCCACATATTGTCCGAGCTGATAATAAACGCTCTGTACTGCTAATTAGTAGTGCCCACATACTCTCTGAGCTGATAATAAACGCTCTTTACTGCTAATTAGTAGTGCCAAATATATTGTCTGTGCTGATAATAAACGCTCTTTGTCGCTAATCAGTAGTGCCCACATATTGTCTGAGCTGATACTGAACACTCTTTACTGCTAATTAGTAGTGCCCACATATTGTCTGAGCTGTTAATAAACGCTCTTTACTGCTAATTAGTAGCGCCCACATATTATCCGAGCTGATACTGAACACTCTTTACTGCTAATTGGTAGCGCCCACATATTGTCTGAGCTGTTAATAAACACTCTGTACTGCTAATTAGTAGCGCCCACATATTGTCTGAGCTGATACTGAACACTCTTTACTGCTAATTAGTAGTGCCCACATATTGTCTGAGCTGTTAATAAACGCTCTTTACTGCTAATTAGTAGTGCCCACATATTGTCTGAGCTGATAATAAACGTTATTTACCGCTAATCAGTAGTGCCCACATATTGTCTGAGCTGATACTGAACACTCTTTACTGCTAATTAGTAGTGCCCACATATTGTCTGAGCTGTTAATAAACGCTCTTTATTGCTAATTGGTAGCGCCCACATATTGTCTGAGCTGATAATAAACGCTCTTTATTGCTAATTGGTAGCGCCCACATATTGTCTGAGCTGATAATAAACGCTCTGTACTGCTAATTAGTAGTGCCCACATACTCTCTGAGCTGATAATAATCGCTCTTTACTGCTAATTTGTAGTGCCCACATACTCTCTGAGCTGATAATAAACGCTCTTTACTGCTAATTAGTAGTGCCCACATATTGTCTGAGCTGATAATAAACGCTCTTTATTGCTAATTGGTAGCGCCCACATATTGTCCGAGCTGATAATAAACGCTCTGTACTGCTAATTAGTAGTGCCCACATACTCTCTGAGCTGATAATAAACGCTCTTTACTGCTAATTAGTAGTGCCAAATATATTGTCTGTGCTGATAGTAAACGCTCTTAGTCGCTAATTAGTAGTGCCCACATATTGTCTGAGCTGATAATAAACGCTCTGTACTGCTAATTAGTAGTGCCAAATATATTGTCTGTGCTGATAATAAACGCTCTTTGTCGCTAATTAGTAGTGCCCACATATTGTCTGAGCTGATAATAAACGCTCTTTACTGCTAATTAGTAGTGCCCACATGTTTTCTGAGCTGATAATAAACGCTCTTTACTGCTAATTAGTAGTGCCCACATATTGTCTGTGCTGATAATAAACGATCTGTACTGCTAATTAGTAGTGCCCACATATTGTCTGAGCTGATAATAAACGCTCTTTACTGCTAATTAGTAGTGCCCACATATTGTCTGTGCTGATAATAAACGCTCTTTACTGCTAATTAGTAGTCCCCACATATTGTCTGAGCTGATAATAAACGCTCTTTACTGCTAATTAGTAGTGCCCACATATTGTCTGTGCTGATAATAAACGCTCTTTACTGCTAATTAGTAGTCCCCACATATTGTCTAAGCTGATAATAAACGCTCTTTACTGCTAATTAGTAGTGCCCACATATTGTCTGAGCTGATAATAAACGATCTGTACTGCTAATTAGTAGTGCCCTCATATTCTCTGAGCTGATAATAAACGCTCTGTACTGCTAATTAGTAGTGCCCACATATTGTCTGAGCTGATAATAAACGCCTTTTATTGCTAATTGGTAGCGCCCACATATTGTCCGAGCTGATAATAAACTCTCTTTACTGCTAATTAGTATTGCCCACATATTGTCTGAGCTGATAATAAACGCTCTGTACTGCTAATTAGTAGTGCCCTCATATTCTCTGAGCTGATAATAAACGCTCTGTACTTCTAATTAGTAGTGCCCACATACTCTCTGAGCTGATAATAAACGCTCTTTACTGCTAATTAGTAGTGCCAAATATATTGTCTGTGCTGATAATAAACGCTCTTTGTCGCTAATTAGTAGTGCCCACATATTGTCTGAGCTGATAATAAACGCTCTGTACTGCTAATTAGTAGTGCCAAATATATTGTCTGTGCTGATAATAAACGCTCTTTGTCGCTAATTAGTAGTGCCCACATATTGTCTGAGCTGATAATAAACGCTCTTTACTGCTAATTAGTAGTGCCCACATATTGTCCGAGCTGATAATAAACGCTCTGTACTGCTAATTAGTAGTGCCCACATACTCTCTGAGCTGATAATAAACGCTCTTTACTGCTAATTAGTAGTGCCAAATATATTGTCTGTGCTGATAATAAACGCTCTTTGTCGCTAATTAGTAGTGCCCACATATTGTCTGAGCTGATAATAAACGCTCTGTACTGCTAATTAGTAGTGCCAAATATATTGTCTGTGCTGATAATAAACGCTCTTTGTCGCTAATTAGTAGTGCCCACATATTGTTTGAGCTGATAATAAACGCTCTTTACTGCTAATTAGTAGTGCCCACATATTGTCTGTGCTGATAATAAACGCTCTGTACTGCTAATTAGTAGTGCCCACATATTGTCTGATCTGATAATAAACGCTCTTTACTGCTAATTAGTAGTGCCCACATATTGTCTGTGCTGATAATAAACGCTCTGTACTGCTAATTAGTAGTGCCCACATATTGTCTGAGCTGATAATAAACGCTCTTTACTGCTAATTAGTAGTGCCCACATATTGTCTGAGCTGATAATAAACGCTCTGTACTGCTAATTAGTAGTGCCCATATATTGTCTGAGCTGATAATAAACGCTCTTTACTGCTAATTAGTAGTGCCCACATATTGTCTGTGCTGATAATAAACGCTCTGTACTGCTAATTAGTAGTGCCCACATATTGTCTGAGCTGATAATAAACGCTCTTTACTGCTAATTAGTAGTGCCCACATATTGTCTGTGCTGATAATAAACGCTCTTTACCGCTAAACAGTAGTGCCCACATATTGTCTGAGCTGATACTGAACATATATTGCGAGTCAAATTTCCAAATGAACTACTTTTATTAATTCCAACATTTTACAAAACCAATCGATCTTTCCAACAAGCCGCAATTAAAAAAATTATAATTGCATAGTCACCAGGATATACTTATTGTCTTCCTGCGAATTTAACATATATGCACCAGATACCAATAGGTGCCAAATATTGTCTGTGCTGATAATAAACGCTCTTTACCGCTAAACAGTAGTGCCCACATATTGTCTGTGCTGATAATAAACGCTCTTTACCGCTAAACAGTAGTGCACACATATTGTCTGAGCTGATACTGAACACTCTTTACTGCTAATTAGTAGTGCCCATATATTGTCCGAGCTGATAATAAACGCTCTTTATCGCTAATTAGTAGTGCCCACATATTGTCTGAGCTGACAATAAACGCTCTTTACTGCTTATTAGTAGTGCCAAATATATTGTCTGAGCTGATAATAAGCGCTCTTTATCGCTAATTAGTAGTGCCCACATATTGTCTGAGCTGATAATAAACGCTCTTTACTGCTAATTAGTAGTGCCCACATATTTTCTGAGCTGTTAATAAACGCTCTGTACTGCTAATTAGTAGTGCCCATATATTGTCCGAGCTGATAATAAACGCTCTCTGTCGCTAATTAGTAGTGCCCATATATTGTCTGAGCTGATAATAAACGCTCTTTACTGCTAATTAGTAGTGCCAAATATATTGTCTGAGCTGATAATAAGCGCTCTTTATCGCTAATTAGTAGTGCCCATATATTGTCCGAGCTGATAATAAACGCTCTTTACTGCTAATTAGTAGTGTCAAATATATTGTCTGAGCTGATAATAAACGCTCTTTATCGCTAATTAGTAGTGCCTACATACTGTCTGAGCTGATAATAAACGTTATTTACCGCTAATCAGTAGTGCCCACATATTGTCTGAGCTGATAATAAACGTTATTTACCGCTAATCAGTAGTGCCCACATATTGTCTGAGCTGTTAATAAACGCTCTTTATTGCTAATTCGTAGCGCCCACATATTGTCTGAGCTGTTAATAAACGCTCTTTATTGCTAATTGGTAGCGCCCACATATTGTCTGAGCTGTTAATAAACGCTCTGTACTGCTAATTAGTAGTGCCCACATGTTGTCTGAGCTGTTAATAAACGCTCTTTATTGCTAATTGGTAGCGCCCACATATTGTCTGAGCTGATAATAAACGCTCTTTATTGCTAATTGGTAGCGCCCACATATTGTCTGAGCTGATAATAAACGCTCTGTACTGCTAATTAGTAGTGCCCACATATGTTCTGAGCTGTTAATAAACGCTCTTTACTGCTAATTAGTAGTGCCCACATATTGTCTGAGCTGATAATAAACGTTATTTACCGCTAATCAGTAGTGCCCACATATTGTCTGAGCTGATACTGAACACTCTTTACTGCTAATTAGTAGTGCCCACATATTGTCTGAGCTGTTAATAAACGCTCTTTACTGCTAATTAGTAGCGCCCACATATTGTCTGAGCTGATACTGAACACTCTTTACTGCTAATTGGTAGCGCCCACATATTGTCTGAGCTGTTAATAAACGCTCTTTACTGCTAATTAGTAGTGCCCACATATTGTCTGAGCTGATAATAAACGTTATTTACCGCTAATCAGTAGTGCCCACATATTGTCTGAGCTGATACTGAACACTCTTTACTGCTAAGTAGTAGTGCCCACATATTGTCTGAGCTGTTAATAAACGCTCTTTACTGCTAATTAGTAGCGCCCACATATTGTCTGAGCTGATACTGAACACTCTTTACTGTTAATTGGTAGCGCCCACATATTGTCTGAGCTGTTAATAAACGCTCTTTACTGCTAATTAGTAGCGCCCACATATTGTCTGAGCTGATACTGAACACTCTTTACTGCTAATTAGTAGTGCCCACATATTGTCTGAGCTGTTAATAAACGCTCTTTACTGCTAATTAGTAGTGCCCACATATTGTCTGAGCTGATAATAAACGTTATTTACTGCTAATCAGTAGTGCCCACATATTGTCTGAGCTGATACTGAACACTCTTTACTGCTAATTAGTAGTGCCCATATATTGTCTGAGCTGTTAATAAACGCTCTTTATTGCTAATTGGTAGCGCCCACATATTGTCTGAGCTGATAATAAACGCTCTTTATTGCTAATTGGTAGCGCCCACATATTGTCTGAGCTGATAATAAACGCTCTGTACTGCTAATTAGTAGTGCCCACATACTCTCTGAGCTGATAATAAACGCTCTTTACTGCTAATTAGTAGTGCCCACATACTCTCTGAGCTGATAATAAACGCTCTTTACTGCTAATTAGTAGTGCCAACATATTGTCTGAGCTGATAATAAACGCTCTTTATTGCTAATTGGTAGCGCCCACATATTGTCCGAGCTGATAATAAACGCTCTGTACTGCTAATTAGTAGTGCCCACATACTCTCTGAGCTGATAATAAACGCTCTTTACTGCTAATTAGTAGTGCCAAATATATTGTCTGTGCTGATAATAAACGCTCTTTGTCGCTAATTAGTAGTGCCCACATGTTGTCAGAGCTGATAATAAACGCTCTGTACTGCTAATTAGTAGTGCCAAATATATTGTCTGTGCTGATAATAAACGCTCTTTGTCGCTAATTAGTAGTGCCCACATATTGTCTGAGCTGATAATAAACGCTCTTTACTGCTAATTAGTAGTGCCCACATGTTTTCTGAGCTGATAATAAACGCTCTTTACTGCTAATTAGTAGTGCCCACATATTGTCTGTGCTGATAATAAACGCTCTGTACTGCTAATTAGTAGTGCCCACATATTGTCTGAGCTGATAATAAACGCTCTTTACTGCTAATTAGTAGTGCCCACATATTGTCTGTGCTGATAATAAACGCTCTTTACTGCTAATTAGTAGTCCCCACATATTGTCTGAGCTGATAATAAACGCTCTTTACTGCTAATTAGTAGTGCCCACATATTGTCTGAGCTGATAATAAACGCTCTGTACTGCTAATTAGTAGTGCCCTCATATTCTCTGAGCTGATAATAAACGCTCTGTACTGCTAATTAGTAGTGCCCACATATTGTCTGAGCTGATAATAAACGCTCTTTATTGCTAATTGGTAGCGCCCACATATTGTCCGAGCTGATAATAAACTCTCTTTACTGCTAATTAGTATTGCCCACATATTGTCTGAGCTGATAATAAACGCTCTGTACTGATAATTAGTAGTGCCCTCATATTCTCTGAGCTGATAATAAACGCTCTGTACTGCTAATTAGTAGTGCCCACATACTCTCTGAGCTGATAATGAACGCTCTTTACTGCTAATTAGTAGTGCCAAATATATTGTCTGTGCTGATAATAAACGCTCTTTGTCGCTAATTAGTAGTGCCCACATATTGTCTGAGCTGATAATAAACGCTCTGTACTGCTAATTAGTAGTGCCAAATATATTGTCTGTGCTGATAATAAACGCTCTTTGTCGCTAATTAGTAGTGCCCACATATTGTCTGTGCTGATAATAAACGCTCTTTACTGCTAATTAGTAGTGCCCACATATTGTCTGAGCTGATAATAAACGCTCTTTATTGCTAATTGGTAGCGCCCACATATTGTCTGAGCTGATACTGAACACTCTTTACTGCTAATTGGTAGCGCCCACATATTGTCTGAGCTGTTAATAAACGCTCTTTACTGCTAATTAGTAGCGCCCACATATTGTCTGAGCTGATACTGAACACTCTTTACTGCTAATTGGTAGCGCCCACATATTGTCTGAGCTGTTAATAAACGCTCTTTACTGCTAATTAGTAGTGCCCACATATTGTCTGAGCTGTTAATAAACGCTCTTTACTGCTAATTAGTAGCGCCCACATATTGTCTGAGCTGATACTGAACACTCTTTACTGCTAATTGGTAGCGCCCACATATTGTCTGAGCTGTTAATAAACGCTCTTTACTGCTAATTAGTAGCGCCCACATATTGTCTGAGCTGATACTGAACACTCTTTACTGCTAATTAGTAGTGCCCACATATTGTCTGAGCTGTTAATAAACGCTCTTTACTGCTAATTAGTAGTGCCCACATATTGTCTGAGCTGATAATAAACGTTATTTACCGCTAATCAGTAGTGCCCACATATTGTCTGAGCTGATACTGAACACTCTTTACTGCTAATTAGTAGTGCCCACATATTGTCTGAGCTGTTAATAAACGCTCTTTATTGCTAATTGGTAGCGCCCACATATTGTCTGAGCTGATAATAAACGCTCTTTATTGCTAATTGGTAGCGCCCACATATTGTCTGAGCTGATAATAAACGCTCTGTACTGCTAATTAGTAGTGCCCACATACTCTCTGAGCTGATAATAAACGCTCTTTACTGCTAATTAGTAGTGCCCACATACTCTCTGAGCTGATAATAAACGCTCTTTACTGCTAATTAGTAGTGCCCACATATTGTCTGAGCTGATAATAAACGCTCTTTATTGCTAATTGGTAGCGCCCACATATTGTCCGAGCTGATAATAAACGCTCTGTACTGCTAATTAGTAGTGCCCACATACTCTCTGAGCTGATAATAAACGCTCTTTACTGCTAATTAGTAGTGCCAAATATATTGTCTGTGCTGATAATAAACGCTCTTTGTCGCTAATTAGTAGTGCCCACATATTGTCTGAGCTGATAATAAACGCTCTGTACTGCTAATTAGTAGTGCCAAATATATTGTCTGTGCTGATAATAAACGCTCTTTGTCGCTAATTAGTAGTGCCCACATATTGTCTGAGCTGATAATAAACGCTCTTTACTGCTAATTAGTAGTGCCCACATGTTTTCTGAGCTGATAATAAACGCTCTTTACTGCTAATTAGTAGTGCCCACATATTGTCTGTGCTGATAATAAACGCTCTGTACTGCTAATTAGTAGTGCCCACATATTGTCTGAGCTGATAATAAACGCTCTTTACTGCTAATTAGTAGTGCCAAATATATTGTCTGTGCTGATAGTAAACGCTCTTATTCGCTAATTAGTAGTGCCCACATATTGTCTGAGCTGATAATAAACGCTCTGTACTGCTAATTAGTAGTGCCAAATATATTGTCTGTGCTGATAATAAACGCTCTTTGTCGCTAATTAGTAGTGCCCACATATTGTCTGAGCTGATAATAAACGCTCTTTACTGCTAATTAGTAGTGCCCACATGTTTTCTGAGCTGATAATAAACGCTCTTTACTGCTAATTAGTAGTGCCCACATATTGTCTGTGCTGATAATAAACGATCTGTACTGCTAATTAGTAGTGCCCACATATTGTCTGAGCTGATAATAAACGCTCTTTACTGCTAATTAGTAGTGCCCACATATTGTCTGTGCTGATAATAAACGCTCTTTACTGCTAATTAGTAGTCCCCACATATTGTCTGAGCTGATAATAAACGCTCTTTACTGCTAATTAGTAGTGCCCACATATTGTCTGTGCTGATAATAAACGCTCTTTACTGCTAATTAGTAGTCCCCACATATTGTCTGAGCTGATAATAAACGCTCTTTACTGCTAATTAGTAGTGCCCACATATTGTCTGAGCTGATAATAAACGATCTGTACTGCTAATTAGTAGTGCCCTCATATTCTCTGAGCTGATAATAAACGCTCTGTACTGCTAATTAGTAGTGCCCACATATTGTCTGAGCTGATAATAAACGCCTTTTATTGCTAATTGGTAGCGCCCACATATTGTCCGAGCTGATAATAAACTCTCTTTACTGCTAATTAGTATTGCCCACATATTGTCTGAGCTGATAATAAACGCTCTGTACTGCTAATTAGTAGTGCCCTCATATTCTCTGAGCTGATAATAAACGCTCTGTACTTCTAATTAGTAGTGCCCACATACTCTCTGAGCTGATAATAAACGCTCTTTACTGCTAATTAGTAGTGCCAAATATATTGTCTGTGCTGATAATAAACGCTCTTTGTCGCTAATTAGTAGTGCCCACATATTGTCTGAGCTGATAATAAACGCTCTGTACTGCTAATTAGTAGTGCCAAATATATTGTCTGTGCTGATAATAAACGCTCTTTGTCGCTAATTAGTAGTGCCCACATATTGTCTGAGCTGATAATAAACGCTCTTTACTGCTAATTAGTAGTGCCCACATATTGTCCGAGCTGATAATAAACGCTCTGTACTGCTAATTAGTAGTGCCCACATACTCTCTGAGCTGATAATAAACGCTCTTTACTGCTAATTAGTAGTGCCAAATATATTGTCTGTGCTGATAATAAACGCTCTTTGTCGCTAATCAGTAGTGCCCACATATTGTCTGAGCTGATACTGAACACTCTTTACTGCTAATTAGTAGTGCCCACATATTGTCTGAGCTGTTAATAAACGCTCTTTACTGCTAATTAGTAGCGCCCACATATTATCCGAGCTGATACTGAACACTCTTTACTGCTAATTGGTAGCGCCCACATATTGTCTGAGCTGTTAATAAACGCTCTGTACTGCTAATTAGTAGCGCCCACATATTGTCTGAGCTGATACTGAACACTCTTTACTGCTAATTAGTAGTGCCCACATATTGTCTGAGCTGTTAATAAACGCTCTTTACTGCTAATTAGTAGTGCCCACATATTGTCTGAGCTGATAATAAACGTTATTTACCGCTAATCAGTAGTGCCCACATATTGTCTGAGCTGATACTGAACACTCTTTACTGCTAATTAGTAGTGCCCACATATTGTCTGAGCTGTTAATAAACGCTCTTTATTGCTAATTGGTAGCGCCCACATATTGTCTGAGCTGATAATAAACGCTCTTTATTGCTAATTGGTAGCGCCCACATATTGTCTGAGCTGATAATAAACGCTCTGTACTGCTAATTAGTAGTGCCCACATACTCTCTGAGCTGATAATAATCGCTCTTTACTGCTAATTAGTAGTGCCCACATACTCTCTGAGCTGATAATAAACGCTCTTTACTGCTAATTAGTAGTGCCCACATATTGTCTGAGCTGATAATAAACGCTCTTTATTGCTAATTGGTAGCGCCCACATATTGTCCGAGCTGATAATAAACGCTCTGTACTGCTAATTAGTAGTGCCCACATACTCTCTGAGCTGATAATAAACGCTCTTTACTGATAATTAGTAGTGCCAAATATATTGTCTGTGCTGATAGTAAACGCTCTTAGTCGCTAATTAGTAGTGCCCACATATTGTCTGAGCTGATAATAAACGCTCTGTACTGCTAATTAGTAGTGCCAAATATATTGTCTGTGCTGATAATAAACGCTCTTTGTCGCTAATTAGTAGTGCCCACATATTGTCTGAGCTGATAATAAACGCTCTTTACTGCTAATTAGTAGTGCCCACATGTTTTCTGAGCTGATAATAAACGCTCTTTACTGCTAATTAGTAGTGCCCACATATTGTCTGTGCTGATAATAAACGATTTGTACTGCTAATTAGTAGTGCCCACATATTGTCTGAGCTGATAATAAACGCTCTTTACTGCTAATTAGTAGTGCCCACATATTGTCTGTGCTGATAATAAACGCTCTTTACTGCTAATTAGTAGTCCCCACATATTGTCTGAGCTGATAATAAACGCTCTTTACTGCTAATTAGTAGTGCCCACATATTGTCTGTGCTGATAATAAACGCTCTTTACTGCTAATTAGTAGTCCCCACATATTGTCTGAGCTGATAATAAACGCTCTTTACTGCTAATTAGTAGTGCCCACATATTGTCTGAGCTGATAATAAACGATCTGTACTGCTAATTAGTAGTGCCCTCATATTCTCTGAGCTGATAATAAACGCTCTGTACTGCTAATTAGTAGTGCCCACATATTGTCTGAGCTGATAATAAACGCCTTTTATTGCTAATTGGTAGCGCCCACATATTGTCCGAGCTGATAATAAACTCTCTTTACTGCTAATTAGTATTGCCCACATATTGTCTGAGCTGATAATAAACGCTCTGTACTGCTAATTAGTAGTGCCCTCATATTCTCTGAGCTGATAATAAACGCTCTGTACTTCTAATTAGTAGTGCCCACATACTCTCTGAGCTGATAATAAACGCTCTTTACTGCTAATTAGTAGTGCCAAATATATTGTCTGTGCTGATAATAAACGCTCTTTGTCGCTAATTAGTAGTGCCCACATATTGTCTGAGCTGATAATAAACGCTCTGTACTGCTAATTAGTAGTGCCAAATATATTGTCTGTGCTGATAATAAACGCTCTTTGTCGCTAATTAGTAGTGCCCACATATTGTCTGAGCTGATAATAAACGCTCTTTACTGCTAATTAGTAGTGCCCACATATTGTCCGAGCTGATAATAAACGCTCTGTACTGCTAATTAGTAGTGCCCACATACTCTCTGAGCTGATAATAAACGCTCTTTACTGCTAATTAGTAGTGCCAAATATATTGTCTGTGCTGATAATAAACGCTCTTTGTCGCTAATTAGTAGTGCCCACATATTGTCTGAGCTGATAATAAACGCTCTGTACTGCTAATTAGTAGTGCCAAATATATTGTCTGTGCTGATAATAAACGCTCTTTGTCGCTAATTAGTAGTGCCCACATATTGTTTGAGCTGATAATAAACGCTCTTTACTGCTAATTAGTAGTGCCCACATATTGTCTGTGCTGATAATAAACGCTCTGTACTGCTAATTAGTAGTGCCCACATATTGTCTGATCTGATAATAAACGCTCTTTACTGCTAATTAGTAGTGCCCACATATTGTCTGTGCTGATAATAAACGCTCTGTACTGCTAATTAGTAGTGCCCACATATTGTCTGAGCTGATAATAAACGCTCTTTACTGCTAATTAGTAGTGCCCACATATTGTCTGAGCTGATAATAAACGCTCTGTACTGCTAATTAGTAGTGCCCATATATTGTCTGAGCTGATAATAAACGCTCTTTACTGCTAATTAGTAGTGCCCACATATTGTCTGTGCTGATAATAAACGCTCTGTACTGCTAATTAGTAGTGCCCACATATTGTCTGAGCTGATAATAAACGCTCTTTACTGCTAATTAGTAGTGCCCACATATTGTCTGTGCTGATAATAAACGCTCTTTACCGCTAAACAGTAGTGCCCACATATTGTCTGAGCTGATACTGAACATATATTGCGAGTCAAATTTCCAAATGAACTACTTTTATTAATTCCAACATTTTACAAAACCAATCGATCTTTCCAACAAGCCGCAATTAAAAAAATTATAATTGCATAGTCACCAGGATATACTTATTGTCTTCCTGCGAATTTAACATATATGCACCAGATACCAATAGGTGCCAAATATTGTCTGTGCTGATAATAAACGCTCTTTACCGCTAAACAGTAGTGCCCACATATTGTCTGTGCTGATAATAAACGCTCTTTACCGCTAAACAGTAGTGCCCACATATTGTCTGAGCTGATACTGAACACTCTTTACTGCTAATTAGTAGTGCCCATATATTGTCCGAGCTGATAATAAATGCTCTTTATCGCTAATTAGTAGTGCCCACATATTGTCTGAGCTGACAATAAACGCTCTTTACTGCTTATTAGTAGTGCCAAATATATTGTCTGAGCTGATAATAAGCGCTCTTTATCGCTAATTAGTAGTGCCCACATATTGTCTGAGCTGATAATAAACGCTCTTTACTGCTAATTAGTAGTGCCCACATATTTTCTGAGCTGTTAATAAACGCTCTGTACTGCTAATTAGTAGTGCCCATATATTGTCCGAGCTGATAATAAACGCTCTTTGTCGCTAATTAGTAGTGCCCATATATTGTCTGAGCTGATAATAAACGCTCTTTACTGCTAATTAGTAGTGCCAAATATATTGTCTGAGCTGATAATAAGCGCTCTTTATCGCTAATTAGTAGTGCCCATATATTGTCCGAGCTGATAATAAACGCTCTTTACTGCTAATTAGTAGTGTCAAATATATTGTCTGAGCTGATAATAAACGCTCTTTATCGCTAATTAGTAGTGCCTACATACTGTCTGAGCTGATAATAAACGTTATTTACCGCTAATCAGTAGTGCCCACATATTGTCTGAGCTGATAATAAACGTTATTTACCGCTAATCAGTAGTGCCCACATATTGTCTGAGCTGTTAATAAACGCTCTTTATTGCTAATTCGTAGCGCCCACATATTGTCTGAGCTGTTAATAAACGCTCTTTATTGCTAATTGGTAGCGCCCACATATTGTCTGAGCTGTTAATAAACGCTCTGTACTGCTAATTAGTAGTGCCCACATATTGTCTGAGCTGTTAATAAACGCTCTTTATTGCTAATTGGTAGCGCCCACATATTGTCTGAGCTGATAATAAACGCTCTTTATTGCTAATTGGTAGCGCCCACATATTGTCTGAGCTGATAATAAACGCTCTGTACTGCTAATTAGTAGTGCCCACATATTTTCTGAGCTGTTAATAAACGCTCTTTACTGCTAATTAGTAGTGCCCACATATTGTCTGAGCTGATAATAAACGTTATTTACCGCTAATCAGTAGTGCCCACATATTGTCTGAGCTGATACTGAACACTCTTTACTGCTAATTAGTAGTGCCCACATATTGTCTGAGCTGTTAATAAACGCTCTTTACTGCTAATTAGTAGCGCCCACATATTGTCTGAGCTGATACTGAACACTCTTTACTGCTAATTGGTAGCGCCCACATATTGTCTGAGCTGTTAATAAACGCTCTTTACTGCTAATTAGTAGTGCCCACATATTGTCTGAGCTGATAATAAACGTTATTTACCGCTAATCAGTAGTGCCCACATATTGTCTGAGCTGATACTGAACACTCTTTACTGCTAAGTAGTAGTGCCCACATATTGTCTGAGCTGTTAATAAACGCTCTTTACTGCTAATTAGTAGCGCCCACATATTGTCTGAGCTGATACTGAACACTCTTTACTGCTAATTGGTAGCGCCCACATATTGTCTGAGCTGTTAATAAACGCTCTTTACTGCTAATTAGTAGCGCCCACATATTGTCTGAGCTGATACTGAACACTCTTTACTGCTAATTAGTAGTGCCCACATATTGTCTGAGCTGTTAATAAACGCTCTTTACTGCTAATTAGTAGTGCCCACATATTGTCTGAGCTGATAATAAACGTTATTTACTGCTAATCAGTAGTGCCCACATATTGTCTGAGCTGATACTGAACACTCTTTACTGCTAATTAGTAGTGCCCATATATTGTCTGAGCTGTTAATAAACGCTCTTTATTGCTAATTGGTAGCGCCCACATATTGTCTGAGCTGATAATAAACGCTCTTTATTGCTAATTGGTAGCGCCCACATATTGTCTGAGCTGATAATAAACGCTCTGTACTGCTAATTAGTAGTGCCCACATACTCTCTGAGCTGATAATAAACGCTCTTTACTGCTAATTAGTAGTGCCCACATACTCTCTGAGCTGATAATAAACGCTCTTTACTGCTAATTAGTAGTGCCCACATATTGTCTGAGCTGATAATAAACGCTCTTTATTGCTAATTGGTAGCGCCCACATATTGTCCGAGCTGATAATAAACGCTCTGTACTGCTAATTAGTAGTGCCCACATACTCTCTGAGCTGATAATAAACGCTCTTTACTGCTAATTAGTAGTGCCAAATATATTGTCTGTGCTGATAATAAACGCTCTTTGTCGCTAATTAGTAGTGCCCACATGTTGTCAGAGCTGATAATAAACGCTCTGTACTGCTAATTAGTAGTGCCAAATATATTGTCTGTGCTGATAATAAACGCTCTTTGTCGCTAATTAGTAGTGCCCACATATTGTCTGAGCTGATAATAAACGCTCTTTACTGCTAATTAGTAGTGCCCACATGTTTTCTGAGCTGATAATAAACGCTCTTTACTGCTAATTAGTAGTGCCCACATATTGTCTGTGCTGATAATAAACGCTCTGTACTGCTAATTAGTAGTGCCCACATATTGTCTGAGCTGATAATAAACGCTCTTTACTGCTAATTAGTAGTGCCCACATATTGTCTGTGCTGATAATAAACGCTCTTTACTGCTAATTAGTAGTCCCCACATATTGTCTGAGCTGATAATAAACGCTCTTTACTGCTAATTAGTAGTGCCCACATATTGTCTGAGCTGATAATAAACGCTCTGTACTGCTAATTAGTAGTGCCCTCATATTCTCTGAGCTGATAATAAACGCTCTGTACTGCTAATTAGTAGTGCCCACATATTGTCTGAGCTGATAATAAACGCTCTTTATTGCTATTTGGTAGCGCCCACATATTGTCCGAGCTGATAATAAACTCTCTTTACTGCTAATTAGTATTGCCCACATATTGTCTGAGCTGATAATAAACGCTCTGTACTGCTAATTAGTAGTGCCCTCATATTCTCTGAGCTGATAATAAACGCTCTGTACTGCTAATTAGTAGTGCCCACATACTCTCTGAGCTGATAATGAACGCTCTTTACTGCTAATTAGTAGTGCCAAATATATTGTCTGTGCTGATAATAAACGCTCTTTGTCGCTAATTAGTAGTGCCCACATATTGTCTGAGCTGATAATAAACGCTCTGTACTGCTAATTAGTAGTGCAAAATATATTGTCTGTGCTGATAATAAACGCTCTTTGTCGCTAATTAGTAGTGCCCACATATTGTCTGTGCTGATAATAAACGCTCTTTACTGCTAATTAGTAGTGCCCACATATTGTCTGAGCTGATAATAAACGCTCTTTATTGCTAATTGGTAGCGCCCACATATTGTCTGAGCTGATACTGAACACTCTTTACTGCTAATTGGTAGCGCCCACATATTGTCTGAGCTGTTAATAAACGCTCTTTACTGCTAATTAGTAGCGCCCACATATTGTCTGAGCTGATACTGAACACTCTTTACTGCTAATTGGTAGCGCCCACATATTGTCTGAGCTGTTAATAAACGCTCTTTACTGCTAATTAGTAGTGCCCACATATTGTCTGAGCTGTTAATAAACGCTCTTTACTGCTAATTAGTAGCGCCCACATATTGTCTGAGCTGATACTGAACACTCTTTACTGCTAATTGGTAGCGCCCACATATTGTCTGAGCTGTTAATAAACGCTCTTTACTGCTAATTAGTAGCGCCCACATATTGTCTGAGCTGATACTGAACACTCTTTACTGCTAATTAGTAGTGCCCACATATTGTCTGAGCTGTTAATAAACGCTCTTTACTGCTAATTAGTAGTGCCCACATATTGTCTGAGCTGATAATAAACGTTATTTACCGCTAATCAGTAGTGCCCACATATTGTCTGAGCTGATACTGAACACTCTTTACTGCTAATTAGTAGTGCCCACATATTGTCTGAGCTGTTAATAAACGCTCTTTATTGCTAATTGGTAGCGCCCACATATTGTCTGAGCTGATAATAAACGCTCTTTATTGCTAATTGGTAGCGCCCACATATTGTCTGAGCTGATAATAAACGCTCTGTACTGCTAATTAGTAGTGCCCACATACTCTCTGAGCTGATAATAAACGCTCTTTACTGCTAATTAGTAGTGCCCACATACTATCTGAGCTGATAATAAACGCTCTTTACTGCTAATTAGTAGTGCCCACATATTGTCTGAGCTGATAATAAACGCTCTTTATTGCTAATTGGTAGCGCCCACATATTGTCCGAGCTGATAATAAACGCTCTGTACTGCTAATTAGTAGTGCCCACATACTCTCTGAGCTGATAATAAACGCTCTTTACTGCTAATTAGTAGTGCCAAATATATTGTCTGTGCTGATAATAAACGCTCTTTGTCGCTAATTAGTAGTGCCCACATATTGTCTGAGCTGATAATAAACGCTCTGTACTGCTAATTAGTAGTGCCAAATATATTGTCTGTGCTGATAATAAACGCTCTTTGTCGCTAATTAGTAGTGCCCACATATTGTCTGAGCTGATAATAAACGCTCTTTACTGCTAATTAGTAGTGCCCACATGTTTTCTGAGCTGATAATAAACGCTCTTTACTGCTAATTAGTAGTGCCCACATATTGTCTGTGCTGATAATAAACGCTCTGTACTGCTAATTAGTAGTGCCCACATATTGTCTGAGCTGATAATAAACGCTCTTTACTGCTAATTAGTAGTGCCCACATATTGTCTGTGCTGATAATAAACGCTCTTTACTGCTAATTAGTAGTCCCCACATATTGTCTGAGCTGATAATAAACGCTCTTTACTGCTAATTAGTAGTGCCAAATATATTGTCTGTGCTGATAATAAACGCTCTTTGTCGCTAATTAGTAGTGCCCACATATTGTCTGAGCTGATAATAAACGCTCTGTACTGCTAATTAGTAGTGCCAAATATATTGTCTGTGCTGATAATAAACGCTCTTTGTCGCTAATTAGTAGTGCCCACATATTGTCTGAGCTGATAATAAACGCTCTTTACTGCTAATTAGTAGTGCCCACATATTGTCTGAGCTGATAATAAACGCTCTTTATTGCTAATTGGTAGCGCCCACATATTGTCCGAGCTGATAATAAACGCTCTGTACTGCTAATTAGTAGTGCCCACATACTCTCTGAGCTGATAATAAACGCTCTTTACTGCTAATTAGTAGTGCCAAATATATTGTCTGTGCTGATAATAAACGCTCTTTGTCGCTAATTAGTAGTGCCCACATATTGTCTGAGCTGATAATAAACGCTCTGTACTGCTAATTAGTAGTGCCAAATATATTGTCTGTGCTGATAATAAACGCTCTTTGTCGCTAATTAGTAGTGCCCACATATTGTCTGAGCTGATAATAAACGCTCTTTACTGCTAATTAGTAGTGCCCACATATTGTCTGTGCTGATAATAAACGCTCTGTACTGCTAATTAGTAGTGCCCACATATTGTCTGAGCTGATAATAAACGCTCTTTACTGCTAATTAGTAGTGCCCACATATTGTCTGTGCTGATAATAAACGCTCTGTACTGCTAATTAGTAGTGCCCACATATTGTCTGAGCTGATAATAAACGCTCTTTACTGCTAATTAGTAGTGCCCACATATTGTCTGAGCTGATAATAAACGCTCTGTACTGCTAATTAGTAGTGCCCATATATTGTCTGAGCTGATAATAAACGCTCTTTACTGCTAACTAGTAGTGCCCACATATTGTCTGTGCTGATAATAAACGCTCTGTACTGCTAATTAGTAGTGCCCACATATTGTCTGAGCTGATAATAAACGCTCTTTACTGCTAATTAGTAGTGCCCACATATTGTCTGTGCTGATAATAAACGCTCTTTACCGCTAAACAGTAGTGCCCACATATTGTCTGAGCTGATACTGAACATATATTGCGAGTCAAATTTCCAAATGAACTACTTTTATGAATTCCAACATTTTACAAAACCAATCGATCTTTCCAACAAGCCGCAATTAAAAAAATTATAATTGCATAGTCACCAGGATATACTTATTGTCTTCCTGCGAATTTAACATATATGCACCAGATACCAATAGGTGCCAAATATTGTCTGAGCTGATACTGAACACTCTTTACTGCTAATTAGTAGTGCCCATATATTGTCCGAGCTGATAATAAACGCTCTTTATCGCTAATTAGTAGTGCCCACATATTGTCTGAGCTGATCATAAACGCTCTTTACTGCTTATTAGTAGTGCCAAATATATTGTCTGAGCTGATAATAAGCGCTCTTTATCGCTAATTAGTAGTGCCCACATATTGTCTGAGCTGATAATAAACGCTCTTTACTGCTAATTAGTAGTGCCCACATATTTTCTGAGCTGTTAATAAACGCTCTGTACTGCTAATTAGTAGTGCCCATATATTGTCCGAGCTGATAATAAACGCTCTTTGTCGCTAATTAGTAGTGCCCATATATTGTCTGAGCTGATAATAAACGCTCTTTACTGCTAATTAGTAGTGCCAAATATATTGTCTGAGCTGATAATAAACGCTCTTTATCGCTAATTAGTAGTGCCCATATATTGTCCGAGCTGATAATAAACGCTCTTTACTGCTAATTAGTAGTGCCAAATATATTGTCTGAGCTGATAATAAACGCTCTTTATCGCTAATTAGTAGTGCCTACATACTGTCTGAGCTGATAATAAACGTTATTTACCGCTAATCAGTAGTGCCCACATATTGTCTGAGCTGATAATAAACGTTATTTACCGCTAATCAGTAGTGCCCACATATTGTCTGAGCTGTTAATAAACGCTCTTTATTGCTAATTGGTAGCGCCCACATATTGTCTGAGCTGTTAATAAACGCTCTTTATTGCTAATTGGTAGCGCCCACATATTGTCTGAGCTGTTAATAAACGCTCTGTACTGCTAATTAGTAGTGCCCACATATTGTCTGAGCTGTTAATAAACGCTCTTTATTGCTAATTGGTAGCGCCCACATATTGTCTGAGCTGATAATAAACGCTCTTTATTGCTAATTGGTAGCGCCCACATATTGTCTGAGCTGATAATAAACGCTCTGTACTGCTAATTAGTAATGCCCACATACTTTCTGAGCTGTTAATAAACGCTCTTTACTGCTAATTAGTAGTGCCCACATATTGTCTGAGCTGATAATAAACGTTATTTACCGCTAATCAGTAGTGCCCACATATTGTCTGAGCTGTTAATAAACGCTCTTTACTGCTAATTAGTAGCGCCCACATATTGTCTGAGCTGATACTGAACACTCTTTACTGCTAATTGGTAGCGCCCACATATTGTCTGAGCTGTTAATAAACGCTCTTTACTGCTAATTAGTAGTGCCCACATATTGTCTGAGCTGTTAATAAACGCTCTTTACTGCTAATTAGTAGCGCCCACATATTGTCTGAGCTGATACTGAACACTCTTTGCTGCTAATTAGTAGTGCCCACATATTGTCTGAGCTGTTAATAAACGCTCTTTACTGCTAATTAGTAGTGCCCACATATTGTCTGAGCTGATAATAAACGTTATTTACCGCTAATCAGTAGTGCCCACATATTGTCTGAGCTGATACTGAACACTCTTTACTGCTAATTAGTAGTGCCCACATATTGTCTGAGCTGTTAATAAACGCTCTTTACTGCTAATTAGTAGCGCCCACATATTATCCGAGCTGATACTGAACACTCTTTACTGCTAATTGGTAGCGCCCACATATTGTCTGAGCTGTTAATAAACGCTCTGTACTGCTAATTAGTAGCGCCCACATATTGTCTGAGCTGATACTGAACACTCTTTACTGCTAATTAGTAGTGCCCACATATTGTCTGAGCTGTTAATAAACGCTCTTTACTGCTAATTAGTAGTGCCCACATATTGTCTGAGCTGATAATAAACGTTATTTACCGCTAATCAGTAGTGCCCACATATTGTCTGAGCTGATACTGAACACTCTTTACTGCTAATTAGTAGTGCCCACATATTGTCTGAGCTGTTAATAAACGCTCTTTATTGCTAATTGGTAGCGCCCACATATTGTCTGAGCTGATAATAAACGCTCTTTATTGCTAATTGGTAGCGCCCACATATTGTCTGAGCTGATAATAAACGCTCTGTACTGCTAATTAGTAGTGCCCACATACTCTCTGAGCTGATAATAATCGCTCTTTACTGCTAATTAGTAGTGCCCACATACTCTCTGAGCTGATAATAAACGCTCTTTACTGCTAATTAGTAGTGCCCACATATTGTCTGAGCTGATAATAAACGCTCTTTATTGCTAATTGGTAGCGCCCACATATTGTCCGAGCTGATAATAAACGCTCTGTACTGCTAATTAGTAGTGCCCACATACTCTCTGAGCTGATAATAAACGCTCTTTACTGCTAATTAGTAGTGCCAAATATATTGTCTGTGCTGATAGTAAACGCTCTTAGTCGCTAATTAGTAGTGCCCACATATTGTCTGAGCTGATAATAAACGCTCTGTACTGCTAATTAGTAGTGCCAAATATATTGTCTGTGCTGATAATAAACGCTCTTTGTCGCTAATTAGTAGTGCCCACATATTGTCTGAGCTGATAATAAACGCTCTTTACTGCTAATTAGTAGTGCCCACATGTTTTCTGAGCTGATAATAAACGCTCTTTACTGCTAATTAGTAGTGCCCACATATTGTCTGTGCTGATAATAAACGATCTGTACTGCTAATTAGTAGTGCCCACATATTGTCTGAGCTGATAATAAACGCTCTTTACTGCTAATTAGTAGTGCCCACTTATTGTCTGTGCTGATAATAAACGCTCTTTACTGCTAATTAGTAGTCCCCACATATTGTCTGAGCTGATAATAAACGCTCTTTACTGCTAATTAGTAGTGCCCACATATTGTCTGTGCTGATAATAAACGCTCTTTACTGCTAATTAGTAGTCCCCACATATTGTCTGAGCTGATAATAAACGCTCTTTACTGCTAATTAGTAGTGCCCACATATTGTCTGAGCTGATAATAAACGATCTGTACTGCTAATTAGTAGTGCCCTCATATTCTCTGAGCTGATAATAAACGCTCTGTACTGCTAATTAGTAGTGCCCACATATTGTCTGAGCTGATAATAAACGCCTTTTATTGCTAATTGGTAGCGCCCACATATTGTCCGAGCTGATAATAAACTCTCTTTACTGCTAATTAGTATTGCCCACATATTGTCTGAGCTGATAATAAACGCTCTGTACTGCTAATTAGTAGTGCCCTCATATTCTCTGAGCTGATAATAAACGCTCTGTACTTCTAATTAGTAGTGCCCACATACTCTCTGAGCTGATAATAAACGCTCTTTACTGCTAATTAGTAGTGCCAAATATATTGTCTGTGCTGATAATAAACGCTCTTTGTCGCTAATTAGTAGTGCCCACATATTGTCTGAGCTGATAATAAACGCTCTGTACTGCTAATTAGTAGTGCCAAATATATTGTCTGTGCTGATAATAAACGCTCTTTGTCGCTAATTAGTAGTGCCCACATATTGTCTGAGCTGATAATAAACGCTCTTTACTGCTAATTAGTAGTGCCCACATATTGTCCGAGCTGATAATAAACGCTCTGTACTGCTAATTAGTAGTGCCCACATACTCTCTGAGCTGATAATAAACGCTCTTTACTGCTAATTAGTAGTGCCAAATATATTGTCTGTGCTGATAATAAACGCTCTTTGTCGCTAATTAGTAGTGCCCACATATTGTCTGAGCTGATAATAAACGCTCTGTACTGCTAATTAGTAGTGCCAAATATATTGTCTGTGCTGATAATAAACGCTCTTTGTCGCTAATTAGTAGTGCCCACATATTGTTTGAGCTGATAATAAACGCTCTTTACTGCTAATTAGTAGTGCCCACATATTGTCTGTGCTGATAATAAACGCTCTGTACTGCTAATTAGTAGTGCCCACATATTGTCTGATCTGATAATAAACGCTCTTTACTGCTAATTAGTAGTGCCCACATATTGTCTGTGCTGATAATAAACGCTCTGTACTGCTAATTAGTAGTGCCCACATATTGTCTGAGCTGATAATAAACGCTCTTTACTGCTAATTAGTAGTGCCCACATATTGTCTGAGCTGATAATAAACGCTCTGTACTGCTAATTAGTAGTGCCCATATATTGTCTGAGCTGATAATAAACGCTCTTTACTGCTAATTAGTAGTGCCCACATATTGTCTGTGCTGATAATAAACGCTCTGTACTGCTAATTAGTAGTGCCCACATATTGTCTGAGCTGATAATAAACGCTCTTTACTGCTAATTAGTAGTGCCCACATATTGTCTGTGCTGATAATAAACGCTCTTTACCGCTAAACAGTAGTGCCCACATATTGTCTGAGCTGATACTGAACATATATTGCGAGTCAAATTTCCAAATGAACTACTTTTATTAATTCCAACATTTTACAAAACCAATCGATCTTTCCAACAAGCCGCAATTAAAAAAATTATAATTGCATAGTCACCAGGATATACTTATTGTCTTCCTGCGAATTTAACATATATGCACCAGATACCAATAGGTGCCAAATATTGTCTGTGCTGATAATAAACGCTCTTTACCGCTAAACAGTAGTGCCCACATATTGTCTGTGCTGATAATAAACGCTCTTTACCGCTAAACAGTAGTGCCCACATATTGTCTGAGCTGATACTGAACACTCTTTACTGCTAATTAGTAGTGCCCATATATTGTCCGAGCTGATAATAAACGCTCTTTATCGCTAATTAGTAGTGCCCACATATTGTCTGAGCTGACAATAAACGCTCTTTACTGCTTATTAGTAGTGCCAAATATATTGTCTGAGCTGATAATAAGCGCTCTTTATCGCTAATTAGTAGTGCCCACATATTGTCTGAGCTGATAATAAACGCTCTTTACTGCTAATTAGTAGTGCCCACATATTTTCTGAGCTGTTAATAAACGCTCTGTACTGCTAATTAGTAGTGCCCATATATTGTCCGAGCTGATAATAAACGCTCTTTGTCGCTAATTAGTAGTGCCCATATATTGTCTGAGCTGATAATAAACGCTCTTTACTGCTAATTAGTAGTGCCAAATATATTGTCTGAGCTGATAATAAGCGCTCTTTATCGCTAATTAGTAGTGCCCATATATTGTCCGAGCTGATAATAAACGCTCTTTACTGCTAATTAGTAGTGTCAAATATATTGTCTGAGCTGATAATAAACGCTCTTTATCGCTAATTAGTAGTGCCTACATACTGTCTGAGCTGATAATAAACGTTATTTACCGCTAATCAGTAGTGCCCACATATTGTCTGAGCTGATAATAAACGTTATTTACCGCTAATCAGTAGTGCCCACATATTGTCTGAGCTGTTAATAAACGCTCTTTATTGCTAATTCGTAGCGCCCACATATTGTCTGAGCTGTTAATAAACGCTCTTTATTGCTAATTGGTAGCGCCCACATATTGTCTGAGCTGTTAATAAACGCTCTGTACTGCTAATTAGTAGTGCCCACATATTGTCTGAGCTGTTAATAAACGCTCTTTATTGCTAATTGGTAGCGCCCACATATTGTCTGAGCTGATAATAAACGCTCTTTATTGCTAATTGGTAGCGCCCACATATTGTCTGAGCTGATAATAAACGCTCTGTACTGCTAATTAGTAGTGCCCACATATTTTATGAGCTGTTAATAAACGCTCTTTACTGCTAATTAGTAGTGCCCACATATTGTCTGAGCTGATAATAAACGTTATTTACCGCTAATCAGTAGTGCCCACATATTGTCAGAGCTGATAATAAACGCTCTGTACTGCTAATTAGTAGTGCCAAATATATTGTCTGTGCTGATAATAAACGCTCTTTGTCGCTAATTAGTAGTGCCCACATATTGTCTGAGCTGATAATAAACGCTCTTTACTGCTAATTAGTAGTGCCCACATGTTTTCTGAGCTGATAATAAACGCTCTTTACTGCTAATTAGTAGTGCCCACATATTGTCTGTGCTGATAATAAACGCTCTGTACTGCTAATTAGTAGTGCCCACATATTGTCTGAGCTGATAATAAACGCTCTTTACTGCTAATTAGTAGTGCCCACATATTGTCTGTGCTGATAATAAACGCTCTTTACTGCTAATTAGTAGTCCCCACATATTGTCTGAGCTGATAATAAACGCTCTTTACTGCTAATTAGTAGTGCCCACATATTGTCTGAGCTGATAATAAACGCTCTGTACTGCTAATTAGTAGTGCCCTCATATTCTCTGAGCTGATAATAAACGCTCTGTACTGCTAATTAGTAGTGCCCACATATTGTCTGAGCTGATAATAAACGCTCTTTATTGCTAATTGGTAGCGCCCACATATTGTCCGAGCTGATAATAAACTCTCTTTACTGCTAATTAGTATTGCCCACATATTGTCTGAGCTGATAATAAACGCTCTGTACTGCTAATTAGTAGTGCCCTCATATTCTCTGAGCTGATAATAAACGCTCTGTACTGCTAATTAGTAGTGCCCACATACTCTCTGAGCTGATAATGAACGCTCTTTACTGCTAATTAGTAGTGCCAAATATATTGTCTGTGCTGATAATAAACGCTCTTTGTCGCTAATTAGTAGTGCCCACATATTGTCTGAGCTGATAATAAACGCTCTGTACTGCTAATTAGTAGTGCCAAATATATTGTCTGTGCTGATAATAAACGCTCTTTGTCGCTAATTAGTAGTGCCCACATATTGTCTGTGCTGATAATAAACGCTCTTTACTGCTAATTAGTAGTGCCCACATATTGTCTGAGCTGATAATAAACGCTCTTTATTGCTAATTGGTAGCGCCCACATATTGTCCGAGCTGATAATAAACGCTCTGTACTGCTAATTAGTAGCGCCCACATACTCTCTGAGCTGATAATAAACGCTCTTTACTGCTAATTAGTAGTGCCAAATATATTGTCTGTGCTGATAATAAACGCTCTTTGTCGCTAATTAGTAGTGCCCACATATTGTCTGAGCTGATAATAAACGCTCTGTACTGCTAATTAGTAGTGCCAAATATATTGTCTGTGCTGATAATAAACGCTCTTTGTCGCTAATTAGTAGTGCCCACATATTGTCTGAGCTGATAATAAACGCTCTTTACTGCTAATTAGTAGTGCCCACATATTGTCTGTGCTGATAATAAACGCTCTGTACTGCTAATTAGTAGTGCCCACGTATTGTCTGAGCTGATAATAAACGCTCTTTACTGCTAATTAGTAGTGCCCACATATTGTCTGTGCTGATAATAAACGCTCTGTACTGCTAATTAGTAGTGCCCACATATTGTCTGAGCTGATAATAAACGCTCTTTACTGCTAATTAGTAGTGCCCACATATTGTCTGAGCTGATAATAAACGCTCTGTACTGCTAATTAGTAGTGCCCTCATATTCTCTGAGCTGATAATAAACGCTCTTTACTGCTAATTAGTAGTGCCCACATATTGTCTGAGCTGATAATAAACGCTCTGTACTGCTAATTAGTAGTGCCCACATACTCTCTGAGCTGATAATAAACGCTCTTTACCGATAATCAGTAGTGCCCACATATTGTCTGTGCTGATAATAAACGCTCTTTACCGATAATCAGTAGTGCCCACATATTGTCTGAGCTGATAATAAACGCTCTTTACTGCTAATTAGTAGTGCCCACATATTGTCTGAGCTGTTAATAAACGCTCTGTACTGCTAATTAGTAGTGCCCTCATATTCTCTGAGCTGATAATAAACGCTCTGTACTGCTAATTAGTAGTGCCCACATACTCTCTGAGCTGATAATAAACGCTCTTTACCGATAATCAGTAGTGCCCACATATTGTCTGTGCTGATAATAAACGCTCTTTACCGATAATCAGTAGTGCCCACATATTGTCTGAGCTGATAATAAACGCTCTTTACTGCTAATTAGTAGTGCCCACATATTGTCTGAGCTGTTAATAAACGCTCTGTACTGCTAATTAGTAGTGCCCACATACTCTCTGAGCTGATAATAAACGCTCTGTACTGCTAATTAGTAGTGCCAAATATATTGTCTGTGCTGATAATAAACGCTCTTTGTCGCTAATTAGTAGTGCCCACATATTGTCTGAGCTGATAATAAACGCTCTGTACTGCTAATTAGTAGTGCCAAATATATTGTCTGTGCTGATAATAAACGCTCTTTGTCGCTAATTAGTAGTGCCCACATATTGTCTGTGCTGATAATAAACGCTCTTTACTGCTAATTAGTAGTGCCCACATATTTTCTGAGCTGTTAATAAACGCTCTTTACTGCTAATTAGTAGTGCCCGCATGTTTTCTGAGCTCTTCGTTGATCATCTATGCTAAGTGAAACACCCGATAGGATGATCAAATAGAAATAGAGAATAATCGTCTCAAAGTAGTTATTTTTGCAAATACTAAATCCAAATACTAAATCCAAATACTAAATCCAAATACTAAATCCAAATACTATATACAAATACTATATCCAAATTGACAACATACGCCGTCATTATTGTATATTCATTACCTGCAGTGCTTCTCGATGTCGAAATAATTTTTCGTTAACTTATCGCCGATATTTGCGTCCCGATTCGTGAAGTAAATATTTACAATTGATGGTAGTTCGGACGAGTTTTGTTATATGGAGTGGTACGGTCGATTTTCGGCGATGTCAATATAATGCTGCATTCCTCCAGTTGACCTAGCGCCCGAATACTAACTTCTCAGTTTCACGCACCCGAACAAGTCCATAAAAGGTATTCAATGTCAACGGCACACATTTAATGGTACTCCCGGGTCAATCCGCAGTTGTTGGAATTTGTGTGAATAAGGGATGTTACATGTACTTATCAAATAATAACGAACCAAAGCCGGACGCTTTGGGTCGTATATAGAATACTAGTAGGGTTACCCGGCGTTGCCCAGGTTAATGCGATGTGAAATCGTCTGTATACTGTGGATATTTGTTGGGAATAGAGAACACTCTTGTTCAATGTGTTATACGTTTTCTCATAAATTGTATATTCAAATAGCATCACAAAACATGATTATTACAGTCATGGAATATAAGTAGTGGCACAGCTTGTCAATTGTCATTCTGTTTATCGCGATTAATCCGTTCCACCAATAATGAAGTATTTATTTATTTACAAATGCGTAATCGTCAGACGTTATAATATGATACATGGACATCACAAAGACATTAGTTCGCACAAATAAAAGATGACAATTGGGTTTTACATATTGAGATGTATCAATCAATCTAGTGGGTTGGACTAAGATCTCGAGGATATCTCCATGTAGATACAGATGTTTTAAAGAAATGTCCAGGTGCTCCTCTGTTCATGGTGCTATATATTGGCTAAATATTCTGTTTCAACGAAATGTTGCTGCGCGGGCATATCAGCTACATTTGCCAAACACAGAGCGATATTTTGAGTTGTTTATGTCAGTCGACGATTCTGTTCTAAACCCCTTGTCAGATGTCAGTATTGGGAGGATCCTGAACAGTCATGTGCTATGTACTAACTGCATTTTATTGTATATCAGAAGAAACTATATATGACTTCACACTGTGAGCAGTGGCCACTATTTTTTAACAGGCCTTCCATATATCCTGACAAATTGTAACTTTTTTTGTGGAAACTGTATTGAATGGAACAGAGTCAATTTTGTTATAATATATATGCAATCCTCTGACGGTTCGAGGTCTCTCAGTTTGCACGAATATATGTATCGCTTCAATAGAATGATAAGTATACGTTTACTTACTGCTTCTTCTATGTATCTCTTTTTCCTAGCTCATTGTGTGAATGTCCTGATTGCCATCCCCATATCAATATGACAATTAAGAAGATATAATTGTTCAAGTGACTTATAAGTGGATTACCATTTGTCGGGATCGTGAACTGTGAACGCCCAAATCTCCTTAAAATGATATGGAGATGCCAGGCGACTATATATAACTTATATGTGGATATCGTCGAATAGCAATCTTATCTATGATAGTGCATATCCGCTCGCCATCCGTGACGCAAACGACACCAAATGTGACTTAATTCATGGTATATCATTAGATAAAAACATGTATGAATTTGTTGGAAATTGGTGCCAAGTATATTTGTATCAGCTTTTGCCTCTTCGATTGTACCGCGTGAAGTTATATATAGAACACACAGACATACAGAAAGACAGACAGACAGCACAATTTGATTTCTTGTATCATTTGAGAAGAACGTGTTTGAATTTGATGGTAATTGGTACTAAAAATAGTTTGTATCAGTTTTTGGTGACCATCCCTTCCCTATTTCGGACTCAAGCTGCACACACTAAGACTCATTAGAGATTAGAGATGCATATATATGAAATTGGTGAAAATTGGCGAGTATACAAATTCGTATCATATTGAAGGTCTCCATATCTCTCACCCATAGGGCACCAATTTGTTGTGTCTAAACCACACGATAAGATTCCTCGTATCACGGAGAAGAATATGTATCAATCTGGTGGAAATTGGCACTAAACATATAGATATAATGTCCTTCTCATCTATATACACCACTGACTAGAATGGCCCCACTTGTGACATCCTTAAACCACACAATTACACTCCTGATATCATGGAGATGATTGTTTATAAGTTTGGTGATAATCGGCGACTAAACAATTATTTTTTTTTAATAAAATTTGGTGCCAATCCCTCCCTCCCCATCTCTCACCTAAACAGCACCACTATGGCGTCTTTAAATCACACGATCAGATTCCTCGTATCATGGATAAGAACGTGTATCAATTTGGTGGAACAATGCGCCAAAAAAATAGTGCATCAATTTTGGTGCCCCTGTCCCGTTCAACACACCCCTGACTCGAATGAGGCCACACTTGACAGATATAAGCCACACTATTAGACTCATCATACCATGGGGATGCGTTTGTCTAAGTGTGGTGGCAATCGGCGACTAAACCAATTATTATCAAATTTAGTGCCCACCCCCTCCCAATCTCTTATCCAAACGACAACAATTTGGCGTTGTTAAATCGCACAATTAGATTCCTTGTATCATGAAGAAGAATATATATCAATTTGGTGGAAATCTGCGCTAAAATTAGTTTTATCAATTTTGGTGCCCCTCTCCCCTTTCGTGCAAATCTGACTCGAACGACGCCACTTTTGACATATTTAAACCACACCGTTGGATTCTTCATATTATGGGGATGATTATATGTAAGTTTCGTGGCAATCGGCGACAGAAAACAATTCTGCCCCTCCCCCTTCCGGGCACCCCTGACGCGAACGGCGCGACTTTTGCCATATTTAAAACACACCATTAGATTCCTCATATTATGGGGATGATTATATATAAGTTTCGTGGCAATCGGCGACAAAAAAAATTTCTGCCCCTCCCCCTTTTCTGCCCCTGACATCAACGGCGTCACTTTAGAAAATTTTAACCCCGACCATTATCTTTCTCGTAAAAAGTTACTCCAATTAGACCGACCCCTTTGGCATCATCTAGATGGTCCCCTGTGAATTTCTATAGAACACAGACAGACAGACAGACAGACAGACAGATAGATAGATATAGATAGAAGAAGATACTCTGATTTTGTGGCGTCAGCAATTATTATCTAATACGACGCTGTTGTTTTGAATTTCGGGATCGCGATTGTCCACATCAGATCGGTGGGCTTAAAGCATTAATGTCGTAATCGGCTGCCGAGAGGCCAACCCAAATAAGTCGACGTGCAACATTCTCCTAATTATATAAACGTCATAACATCATTTATTTGTTTTTATTTATAAGGGAAAGTAGGTCCATACTGAATTTTTAACGGGTCTACTCCGGCACTTTACTGGATCAAATCATCGGACCCTATGAAATTTTAATATATTTTTAAATAAACTAAAATCACCACAACTCAACACGATCTACGTGTATCTCAAATCTTTATTTTCCAACTGATTCATAGCGGTTGATCAATACTAAATGGTTATGTAGACTATACCATGCGAAAGGAAATAAGATAATATTTAATATGGATTTGATTGTTTTCATAAGTCTGCATACTTACATGCATCTGCTAATCCTTATATATCCTATGTTATTGAATAGAATGAAAACACATACTTATGAACAGATGCATTCAGTTCCACGCGAATTCGGTCAATGATGAAAGTTACACGATGATGTTGTTTAATTTGTCGACTATCGTTGAAATCGACATGATGACATGTTATGAGTGAAATGAACATCCTGAGTATCTGAAGTGGAGAGCTCCCCAATACGCCAAGTAATATAATGGCTAGTTTCAGTTCCATGCACATATATAACTATTTATAATTACCCAACCAAATATAAGCCTTATGCATGTGGATCTTATTCGGTGGGAATCTATAAAGTGATTTTGACAATAATTGTTCTAAACGCTACATGCAGAAACCCATATGTGATTGTTTTAACGTTGGTTCGTTTATTACGCTTGCGTATGATCATATTAGACAATTGATGTTGTTTGTCATTGATACAAATCTACGATTCTCGACCGATCGGGACGAAACTTGGTACGTGTGTGTAGTTTGACAAGGCGGTCGACGTTGTCGTATCGGTGAGCTCGTGCGGCACCCGGTCGCGCATGCGCATACGAGATCTCGGAAACGGGTGGAGCTATCGACTTGAAATTTGGTATGTGAATGTATCTTGCCCCGGATACGAATTTTATCGGATCGCCGAGCCCGTGCGACGCCAGCTTCGCGCATGCGCAGATAGCCCGGACAACGTCGGGCTCATCGGCTAGTGTATATATATATATATATATATATGTATATATATATATATATCTCATATATATATAATGCACACGACTACGGACAAGAGACCAGGACACACCGGGCTGACCATGGTTGTTCGGCTCGGTGTGCAAACATTTTGAAAAATATACAAGAAAACCGCAAATCCTAGCGTCTGGACTGATCTCAACTGAAGATTTCTTATAGTGTTGATTGTATCAAACCTCATACCCCCTCATGTTGGGAAATTCTCCAACTGTTGGTCATTTTAGTCCACAAGTATGACCAAATGTAATAAAATATTATTTTGTTAAACTAATTAGCAGTTTTGTATTTTTGCCATGGGGGAGGAACAAAGACACACCGGGCCGACCAAAATTTTGAAATCTTAACAAGAAAATCGCAAAATCCTAGCGTCTAGACTAGCTAGAGTTGGAAATTTCAAACCTGACACCCACACTTAGGTTGGAAAATTTCCAACTGATGACAATTCCAATGACATTGTTGACCAAATGTATGACAATATTGTTTTCTTAAATTAACCAGCAGTTTTTGACTGGCCACGGGGAAGTGACCAGGACACAAGCTTACCAATTGTTGAAAAATTCCAACCTGTTACCCCCTAAGGTTGGAACATTTCCAACTGATGATCTTTTCTGTCCAACATTTTGACCAAAAATAGGAAAATATTAATTCCCCACAATAAATTGTTTGAAAATCAAACTACAAGAACATTTTCAACCTATTGTTGATGTGAAATTTCCAACTAATGTTTTGGCAGGTATGAAATTTCCAACTGTTGAAACTTTTGATCAAAGTTGGGGGTGAGACACCCCACCCCCTGTCGCCACGTATCTGCTAAGTTGATAGTTCTGTTTGCGCTGAACAGTGGATCAGTATGAGAATTGTATTTTTGGCCCCTTCGTGTCCTTTAAAGTGTATTCTTGTGTATTACATATGTACATACTTCAATACCATAAGCTAAGTGACTTCAGCAGATATATTTTTCTTAGAGCAGATCGGGGCGGAAAATTATTCACTTTAGTTTTTGGAATTTGAGTCATGAAATTTCCAACTGTTGAAACTCATGGTCCTAATTGGGGGTGGGGTTGAGACACCACACCCAAGTCGGTACGTTACTGTTCAGTTGTTGTCTGATGAATGTCGGAAACTTGCGTGTAACCGTATCGCGATTTGAACTGATTCTTAATGAAGCTAAGTGTGTGAATTTAGAGGGTGAACGTGTATTATATTATATGTACTATATTATTATGTGCTATTAACACCCCTCGAAAATGACAACTCTACAAACAAAAGTATTCGTGTTCTTAACATCACCAGTTTGCATTAACAACATCACAGCACGTTCGCAGGACCAATTGATCAGGTGTGTTAATGTTTGCAATCAAACATGATTCCATTCAGAAACCATGCTTCAAACGCGCAGGCCATGACATTGAAAACAAACTAACGTTTAAACAAACTTGATGTTTTGCCCATAATAGCGTAGCAAGGGGGAAAACTCTATGTTGTAGAGTCATCAATGTCACCAATGCCAAGTTCGTTGACACAGCAGTGTGGCGGTAGTTTATTTACTGCTAACAAAACTACACGTTGATTCATCGCCATATTTGATAACTCGACAAATCAACTTCACTGTCAAACGAAACGTGAGTACATGTATCCGGCACTTTCCAACCTTATAGAGGACAATTTAACAGCCTTCGTGTATCTACCAGTGGTTGTCACAATCATTTCCATTGTATAATTTGTTTAATATTGTTCTATTATCACACCGACCGGTATTGTATGCATGAGTTCGCGATAGTTTGCCCTTTGCTTGCTGTGTGAAAAATAATTGATGTTCAAGTAGGTGTATCCCTGCGACATGTGTCCATCCACCAATGTATCACAGGTCCCCATAAATCCTATGATAAGTACTATTGGGGTGGGGTAAAAAAAAAATTATGGGGACCTGTGTTATGTATGTTGTCTTACAGCCGCACTATATTAACTCATCGATAATACATGTACGCAAATGAACCTTTATATGGACAAAGGAAGTTATATTTTGAGGACATAGTGTTACGGAAATTCATCGGGATATTGAAGGGAATACCTCGACTTGCTGGAATTAATAGCTTCTGTTTCGTTTCATTTTGTTAAGCTATATTTAGGAATGACGAAGCTATATTTAGGAATGACGAAGCTATATATAGGAATGACTTAGAAGTTTGGAGTGTGGTTTCTTGTTCGTCTATCTACGGTAATTATACTGGTTTACTCCTTATTATCTCCCCTGAACATGTTATGATTGTGGTTGCCGATTCGTGTAGTTGGTAGGTAAAGCTCGAGTTTTTTTGTAATTTGGCAAAACTGAAGTTGGTAGCAGTGCATCATGCTGAGATTTACTGATGTCGTTTGAACATGTAGAGTTATCCATCTTAGCACTGCTACTTGACATAAAGTATCAAACACGATATATTTCCGATCTTGCCATCGGTATACTACAGACGATACTAGCTTAATTGAGATGTTGTTTCGTTTGTTATTTATTTTCTTCTTCTCTTTATATGTCAACTAACTTATCTCAGAAGTTTGGATTGTCCCATGAAATACTTCTCCGGACCACACCCATAGGGACAATACTCCTGATTCATATGCATATTCCCGGCACTGGAAACTGTACATATACATATGCAGATATTCATATTATTAATTCAAACTTCAAAGATTCATATTTGTTATATTCTGTCCTGTTCTGGCGGGAACTTGATACCATTTCAGGAAACATTTTTCATTGTTACGTGGTAATACTTGTTTCTGAATAATCCTATTTCACAGCATGTGGAGGTCCCAGTTCGAGGTTGCATGATGTATTGTGACTATTGTGAGCCAATATAGCAGTAAACATTGAATTTGATTACCCGGAAGAAAATCCACGATTGCAAGCGACACAAAGCAAAATATGCTCTCCAAAATAAAGTCGGTTCACCCCAATTGCCTGTTCATTAATTGTGTTTGTATTGGTGCCATTAGAGTCAGGGGCGGGAGTGAGAGGGAACCAAATTCGATACAAAATATGCTCTCCAAAAATAAAGTCGGATCACCACAATTACCTGTTCAGTTCATTAATTGTGTTTGTATTGGTGTCATTAGAGTCATGGGCGGGAGGGAGAGGGAACCGAATTCGATACAAAATATGAAAAACTGTCCGTCCGTCGTCTAGCCGTCCGTCCGTGTACACAAATTTGTTCGGAGTTTTTCTCATTCGTTTTATGAAAATTTTCCGTGAAACTTGGCACATACATCAACCACCACGGGAGCCTGTGCATCTGCGATTATGACGTCCGTCGGACTTTTCGCAACCTGTATAATTTTGGCCGTGCTTTTATTCCTACATTTTTAGTTCAATTTTTTAAAACTTGGCATAGTTATTAAGTACCATGGGAACCTGTGCACGTGCGATTATGACGTCTGTCCGACATTTGTTTTGAAGAGTTATCCCCCTTTTTCGACTTAGAATTTTTTTTGCAACATGCATAATTTTGTCCGAGCTTTTATTCCTACATTTTTAGGTCAATGTTTTTTTAATAAATGTTTTAAATACATTTAAATACATTTTTAAAATACATTTTTAGGTCAATGTTTTTTAAATAAATTCCTACATTTTTAGGTCAATGTTTTTTAAATAATTTTTTTGGCACTGATATTTAGTACCATGGGAACATTTGCACCTGCGAGTATGACGTCTGTCTGACATTTTTTGTGTGGAGTTAGTCCCCTTTTTCGACATTTTCGCAACATGCATAATATTGTCCGAGCTTTTATTCCTACATTTTTCGGTCAATAGGTTTAACACGTTGAGTGCCGGAAATTAATTAGTAATCTCGCCAGTTTGCCAAATCGTGGCAAGATAGATACCTCTAGTAGACCATAATTTGGCTTCAATGAAGCAAGAATTGGATGACGTCGCGACTTTAGATGACAGAAACGACGATTGATAGTACTACGAGATAACTCGTAGCCGGCAATGGTGGAAGGAATTTGGGTATTCCCACCACCAGTGCCAACTACGAGTTATCTCGTAGACAACAATTGGACACGTTTGAGCAACAAATATGAAGTAGAATGTAACCCAAACAAGTTATTTTGGTGGTAATCATATTTATTGAGGTGTGTGTGTCCTTGTGGTGGTTATAGCTCGTTATATAGTTATATTATGGCTGATGCACGCTGGAGCAAATTATACTTATATGAGCATGCATGGCTACAGACGTTGAATCCGACGTGGAATCGGGTGAACTTGTTTCCTGTGAGGATGAGTTTATTTCGTCCATGCATTAATGACTACGAGCATGCATCTTTACGAGCACGCATCTTCTGTTATTTTGGGCATTGTAAGTTATCTCCCATTTACCCTGATTTAGGCCTATGCTAGGGTTCCAAAGTAAAGCCCAAAATAATAGTGTAGGAAGAATTGTCAGCACAAAATTAAAGTAACCATGCAACAGTAGCCAAATAGATCCCTGTACATTCAGGAGTGTGCTACATGTAACGATTCCATATAATCTATCCGTCTGGGAATAGGTTTTACCCTAATTAACCTCTATGCTACACAAAACCATTTACATATACATGTATGTGGAACAGTTCGATGGACTGCATGATGTCTAAAGTGCGGTAATTGTTACGCTTTCCATTGTCCAACACGTTCGGAAGAGGGTACTGTATACAATGTAGCTTTGGGAATAATTGTTACGCTTTACTTGAATTATAATTTATAAATAATAAAATACCTAGACCCAAATGGAGCTGCGTAGTGTATTCCAAAAAACAACTGCTGTGTTCCCTAATAATGATATAATGGTAGCATCAACGAGCGTAACGTCGTGGATTATCGGCTTATCTTGTATTGGATGCGTCCATTCGTACATGATTGAGAGGGAACATATTTGGCAGTCATGTGTGACGTGTGTGGGTGGTTGTGCGAAGTGTCAATGTGTTGAAACACAACGATGTAACCATTCCTCGAAACTGCCTTCTCATGTTTGCACATTGTGAATATCCACGTGCACATTATCAGTCTATCGAATACCAAACACCCAGTCCAATTGCCCTCACACGACTGCCTCTGGTGGTCACTAAGTGAGACAGTGTCAGCTGTATTCACTCACAACTGGATCATTTTGAGTAGAATATATGTGCTGATGGTGGTCACTTCTGTTGAACAATGCAAGGAGAGCCACACTATTTATTTTATAAAATCACTGTTCTGATGTCCCGAGGCGGGTTTTCGTATCGACCTATTCCACTGCTTCCGTTTGTCAGTTACACGACATGGAAACCACCACGAGATAACACGTAGTGGCAACCTGCGAAGGTTGCGTACTACGAGGTAACTCGTAGTGGCACTCAACGTGTTAAGATTAAGGTTAGGATTGTGCACCTGCAATGGGAACTGTTATTTCATTATTTTAAATAAATGTTTATTGACATGTGAAACAACTTAGTATTTTTAAAACACGGGGGTATCCTTAGTCCCATTGGGACAGTCACACCTCTAGTTTCTCCCATTTTAAAATTGGTTCCTTCGATGACGCCTTACATTTAGTACGTATGTGAAGCAAACTAATTAGCATGCATAACATGGGAAACCTGAGTGCAGCTTAAAGCGAAATAGTTAGTTGGCTTTAGAGTTGTGATACGCCGACCTTGTTCTTATGGTATGTATATACAGGTTTTAGAGCTAAAACGCATATCATTAACAGTTAATTATACACGATAAAAACCTTCTGAAATCACAATGACGTCATTAAGGCATGTTCTTGTCCCTAGTTACCTGCGCAATTTGCATATCAAATTGCATCATACAATTAGCTATAACCTAATACAGTTGCGTTGACCTAATAAAGCTACTTTGACATAATAAACGGGGGACATGTATCTATTCCGAAGGGTCACTATTCCGAATGTTCACTATTCCGAAGGCTCGCTATTCCGAAGGTTCTCTATTCCGAAGGTTCTCTATATTCCGAACGTTTTTGTTATTTTAAAGGTTAATTCTGTATTATAAAGTATTCAGAGAGTTCATTATCACGAAGACTCTTTTCATGAAGGAAATAACTGAAAACATTGAAACAATAAATGTGATTTTTTTTGTTGGTTTTTACGGGTTTCCTTGAGATTTAAGGTCATTACGTATGACGTTATTTCCCCAATAAATATTCACGTCACGCCGCCCATACAATTGCTATGTCTCCTTACGATTGTATGTCATTACGTATGACATTATATCTCAATAATATTAGAGGCAAGAATATGCCAGCTAAAAGCGGATTATAACAGTGGGGCTATAATGCTTAATGAATACTGCGTTGCAGAATAGCGCCGAATAGACGGGTATGAGGTGAACCTAACTGCAATTGTGACTTTGTATTGACTTTAAAGGCCCACTTAATTTTCGAGTCACCGATTATTTTTTATAGTGCCTTGATATACGGTTTTAATAACAATATATGCCATTAAATATGATTAAAATACCATAATTCATCACCATTTGAAACGTCTGTCTCAGAAGATACCCATAGAGAAATAGAAAACAGCTGGAATAATAAATAGATCCCCCCGTTATGGCCCCCAGAATGCAACATAATTCAAACTAAAAATGTAGTTTCAATGGAAGGGGAACAACTTTCTCTTTAATGTTGATATTTCTTTCAAATACAGATTGTCAGTTCGGACAGACTGTATCTCTTACATGTAGTTTATTTCACTCATGCAGTCATCGTGTTTTCAACTTTCCATAATAAACGATAAACTGATACTGTCTTCTTGCTATTAATAACCAACATATGGGACAGTTAGGGAATTAGAATGGGGTGTATAAATATACCGTATGTGAATACTAGCGTAATAGTATTTTTCATTCGTCGTGTGGTTTTTGTCGGGAGGTGCAAATTTTGATTAATTTCTCGTTAAATACGCCAAGAATAGAAAACCTTCGGAATAGAGAACCTTCGGAATAGCGAACCTTCGGATCAGCGAACCTTCGGAATAATGAACCTTCGGAATAGGAAACCTTCGGAATAATGAAACTTCGGAATAGCGAACCTTCGGAATAATGAACCTTCGGAATAGAGAACCCTACCAATAAACGTATCGTTTATTAAGCAGTTTTGATGTAGTCATTAGAGTAGTGAGCGGGGCATAATAACTGTTACTGACTGACTGCTCTGTATTCTGGTACAAGGACTATAATGGTGTGTAATAAAGAATGTTACTGACTGAGTTGCACTCTGATATGAGGAATATAATGATGTGTAATACAGATGTTACTGACTGACTGACTTGTACTCTGATATGAGGAATATAATGGTGTGTAATAAAGAATGTTACTGAATGAGTTGTAATTTGATATGGGGAATATAATGATGTGTAATGCAGATGTTACTGAGTGACTGACTTGTGCTCTGATATAAGGTATATAATGGTGTGTAATAAAGACAGTTAGTGCCTTCTATTCTGATTGCTGAGTGTGATTGTTGCGTTGACATTTTATTTGAGGTTGACACAATGTTGATTGTCATAACGATGCCCATCATGTGACCGGCTTGATTTTCTGCTTAATGATCTTTCGCTTGTCACACCACTGCCTTGTTCGACAATTACCTGTTGTTTCTGATCGGAGTTTTCTCAGCGACTTTTCGGCGTGCCCTGTTAAAGTTTGCTTTCTCTGTTCGAGCGACACACCGATACCCATGCCGAGCCAAGACTAATTTTGACATAAAATAGATCATATTAGCCTAGATGGCTCAATACATCCATCTATATACTTTTCCGGCCATGTGGCAGACATGTGACAGACTAGTTCGCATACAAGTTCATTAATAAGGGTTTTACTCCAGTTGCTGGTACTGGGGATTTATACCATTGTATGGCGGTACGCGGGAATCACACCCCTCTGTTAACTAGTTCTCAGTAAACATATACACACTTTAACCGGTATTTGGGATTAATATGCCCAGTTAACCCGGTATTTGAGATTCATACCCGTCTGTTAACTGATTCTCGGTGTACATATTCCAAGTGTAACCAGTTTTTGAGATTCATATTCCATGTTTAACCGGTATGTAGGATTCATATTCCCGGTTTAACCGGTATTTGGGATTCATATTCCCAGTTTACACGGTATTTGGGATTGATATTCCCAATTTAACCGGTATTAGAGATCCGTACCCCCATAATTGGTTCTCGGTATAAATATTCCCAGTTTATTAACTGGTATTTGGGATTCATTTCCAAGTTTAACCTGTATGTAGGATTCATATTTCCAGTTTAACCGGTATTTGGGATTCATTTCCCAGTTGAACTTGTATGTAGGATTCATATTTCCTGTTTAACCGGTATTTGGGATTCATATTCCCAGTTTAAATGGTATTTGAAATTCATATTCCCAGTTTAGCCACTATTTGGAATTTATATTCCCAGTTTAACCGGTAAGTAGGATTCATAATCCCAGTTTAACCGGTATTTGGGATTCATATTCCCAGTTTAAATGGTATTTGGAATTCATATTCCCAGTTTAACCGGTATGTAGGATTCATATTCCCAGTTTAACCTATATTTGGGATTCATAGTCCCAGTTTAACTGATATGTATTCTCAGTTTTCATATTATCAGTTAACCTATATTTGGGATTCATAGTCCCAGTTTAACTGATATGTATTCTCAGTTTTCATATTATCAGTTTAAGCGGTATTTGGGATTCATATGCCCAGTTTACCCGGTATTTGGGATTCATACCCATCTGTTAACTGATTCTCTGTATACATATGGCCAGTTTAAGCGGTATTTGGGATTCATATTCCCAGTTTAAACGGTATTTGGGATTCCTGTTCTCAGTTTAACAGGTATTTGGGATTCATATTCCCAGTTTAACCGGTATGTATGATTCATATTCCCAGTTTAACTGGTGTATTTGGGATTCATATTCCCAGTTTAATCGGTAATTGGGATTAATGTTCCCAGGTTAATCGGTATTTGGGTTTCATATTCCCAGTTTAAACGGTTTCATGGATTCATATTCCTAGTTTAACTGGTAACTGGGATTCATATTCCCAGTTTAACCGGTATTTGGGATTATTATTCCCAGTTTAACCGGTATTTGGGATTCCTATTCCCAGTTTAACCGGTATTTGGGATTCATATTCCCAGTTTAACCGGTATGTATGATTCGTAGTCCCTGTTTAACCGGTACTTGGGATTCATGTTCCCAGTTTAACCGGTATTTGGGATACATATTCCCAGTTTAACCGGTATTTGGGATTCCTATTCCCAGTTTAACCGGTATTTGGGATTCATATTCCCTGTTTAACCGGTATTTGGGATTCATATTCCCAGTTTAACTTGTATTTGGGATTCATATTCCCAGTTTAACCGGTATTTGGGATTCATATCCCCAGTTTAACTGATATTTGGGATTCATATTCCCAGTTTAACCGGTATTTGGGATTCATATTCCCAGTTTAACTTGTATTTGGGATTCATATTCCCAGTTTAACCGGTATTTGGGATTATTATTCCCAGTTTAACCGATATTTGGGATTCATATTCCCAGTTTAACCGGTATTTTGGATTCATATTCCTTGTTTAACCTGTATTTGGGATTCATATTCCCAGTTTAACTGGTATTTGGGATTAATATGGCCTGTTTAAACGGTATTTGGGCTTCATACCCCTATGTTAACTGGTTCCCAATATACATATTCCCACTTTAACCGGTATTTGGGATTCATACTCCCAGTTTAAACGGTATTTGGGATTCATACTCCCTGTTTAACCGGTAATTGGGATTCATATTCCTAGTTTAACTGATATTTGGGATTCATATTCGTAGTTTAACCTGTATTTGGGATACATATTTCCTGTTTAACCGGTATTTTGGATTCATGTTCCCAGTTTAACCGGTATTTGGGATTCATGTTTCCAGTTTAACAGGTATTTGGGATTCATATTCCCAGTTTAACCGGTATTTGGGATTCATATTCCCAGTTTAACCAGTTTTTGGGATTCACTTTCCCTATTTAACCTATTCATATTTCCAGTTTATAGCGGTATGTGGGATTCATACCCTCTGTTAACTGGTTCTCAGTATCCATATTCCCAGTTTAACCAGTATTTATTCTCGGTTTACATATTCTCAGCTTAAGCGGTATTTGGAATTCATATGCCCAGTTTACCCGGTATTTGGGTATTCATACCCATCTGCTAACTGATTATCTGTATACATATGGCCAGTTTAAGCGGTATTTGGGATTCATATTCCCAGTTTAACCGGTATTTGGGATTCCAGTTCTCAGTTTAACTGGTATTGGGGATTCATATTCCCAGTTTAACCGGTATTTGGGATTCATGTTCCTAGTTTAACCTGTATTGGAATTGGAAATTCATATTCCTAGTTTAACTGGTATTTGGGATTCATATTTCCAGTTTAACCGATATTTGGGATTTATATTCCTAGTTTAACTGATATTTGGGATTCATATTCCTAGTTTAACCTGTATTTGGGATTCATATTCCTAGTTTAACCTGTATTTGGGATTCATATTCCCAGTTTAACTGGTATTTGGGATTCATATTCCCAGTTTAACCGGTATTTGGGAATCATATTCTCAGTTTAACCGGTATGTATGATTCATATTCCCAGTTTAATCGGTATTTGGGATTCATGTTCCCAGTTTAACTGGTATTTGGGATTCATATTCCCAGTTTAACCTGTATTTGGGATTCATATTCCCAGTTTAACCGGTATGTATGATTCATGTTCCCAGTTTAACCTGTATTTGGGATTCATATTCCTAGTTTAACCTGTATTTGGGATTCATATTCCCAGTTTAACTTGTATTTGGGATTCATGTTCCCAGTTTAACTGGTATTTGGGATTCATATTCCCAGTTTAACCGGTATTTGGGAATCATATTCCCAGTTTAACCTGTATTTGGGATTCATGTTCCCAGTTTAACCGGTATGTATGATTCATATTCCCAGTTTAACCGGTATGTATGATTCATATTCTCAGTTTAACCGGTATGTATGATTCATATTCCCAGTTTAATCGGTATTTGGGATTCATATTCCTAGTTTAACTGGTATTTGGGATTCATATTCCCAGTTTAACCGGTATTTGGGATTCATATGCCCAGTGTAACGGTATTTGGGATTCATATGCCCAGTTTAACCGGTAATTGGGAATAATGTTCCCTGCTTAATCGGTATTTGGGTTTCATATTCCCAGTTTAAACGGTTTCTTGGATTCATATTCCCAGTTTAACTGGTATTTGGGATTCATATTCCTAGTTTAACCCTTTTCCCAACAGCACATGTAGTTAAACCACGTCATATAGCCAACGTCAACAGGTATGAAGGTAATTACGTTAGCCAACAGGAATTTGACGTTATAATATCATTGGGTGTTTCCCCACACTGGCCACAGGTAAATGTGCCATGTGTATCATCCGATATGCAACAACAAGCATGCTTTCACTTAAGACTTAAGTTAAGTGTCATCTGTGAATACGATAATGGAAACATAAACCAATAGACGAACTAAATATGTGCATATAAACAACCGTTTATCTTCATTTTATCACAAATGCGAGTCAAAAATGACATTTTACTGCATTTTATGCAAATTTACGGTATGCCTATTCGAGTGTGTCCTTTAAGTTTGTTTACCCACGGATTCGTGTCCTGATTGAAAAAAAAATAATTCATGATTTTTGAAAACAAAAAAGCGTATTATAAATAAAATAATTCAACCAAATGTCTTTATATTTGATGTGCATTAATCATATAAACCATGATTTGACAAAGTCGTAAAAAGACTTCCGATAAAAGCGCAAATTATTTGCAATTACGTCACGTTGCTTTGTGAAAGTTTGTAAATTTTCGTGCAAAAACCACATGTTCAAAGGTCACTTTTTGTTGATTCTAAGAATGTTTTCATTGACAACCAATGACATCAATGATTATAAGTTTGAACTGATTTCATTGGCTCAAGTTTAGGGGTGGAGTTTCCCCATTGATGCTAATTAGATGACAGAAAACGAGAGCGAATTGTTCGAAATGGCAGTGGGCTAACTTAGTAAGACGTCGCCAGCAGGTGCTCGAATGTGTCGCTTGGGATATTCTTTGTTTTATCGACATTGCGTTGATATAAGTACATTATTACTTTATAGTCGGTAATTATATATGCATACACGCAAAGAAGCTTCCCAAGATGAATTTGAGATATCTGCATGTCAACTGTAAACTCGCCTTTATTTAGATGCACCCGCATTGGGCTGACTTGATGTCAAACCAGGAGATATTTTTTTTTATTGATTTCTTTCTCGATCGATCAGGGTCCATGGTCTTTTGCGCGGTATATTTGAAATCTTGAACAGATGGATATATAAAAGTAATATTTCATCAATTTATTATACTAAATTTGTAGATAATATCTATAAAAAAGTTTTAATTATGTGTTTAGAATCCCGCCGATAGCACAACAACGGCCGCGTCCGTAGTTACATTACAACCGGAAATAATATTCCGATGCTCCGACATTAACATGATTTCGCAGAGTAAATTTGTGCAATAAATGGTGAAATATCCACTTTGAGTCATCAATTTGGAATTGCAATGTTCGAGTTCTCAAATTAAACAACAATTGTGACACTTAATGAATATGTTTCACAACATTTGGTTTGTGGAGAAGTTCACCTACATTAAATATTGATCAAATTTCGTCTTCGTCGAAAATTCGCTACCAGTGAACCACGTGTTTCTGTTTCGTTTGTTTTCATTTTGTCAGCTAATACGAGACTGAGAACATACTCTATGTCAACATTTTTTAATATTTAGGAAGGCAAGGTGGAAATACGTGCCTTCATTATGATGTTAGTCCATTAAAAAAAATATATTATTATAAAAATCTTTTTTCACGTTCACGGATGAAGTGACAATCATAATGGAACTCGATAGGAAAAACATCCCAATGGCCAGTTCCGCAACTGTCACGCTGAGATTTTGCTTAGCTGTGGCCGATTTAATTACGGCTGGGAAAAATGTTCATATTGCACTATTTGGAAATATAAAATCACCACTTAAGAAATAATACATAATCCAGTATAAATATCAAGTTCAAGTTGTCATATTTCACATAGATTACCCTCGCGGCCACGCATAACGCAATCAACAAGGAAGCGTCTCTGACAACAACTTTCGTTTTCGTCGAAACCACGTGTTTCTATTTCGTTTGTTTTCATTTTGTCGGCCAAAAAAGCATTCTAAGTAAACATTTTGCAAATCTAAAGCCTAGCAAAGGAAGAAAGGATTTAATATGTGTCCTTCATGATCTTAACCATCAGCAGAACAAAACACAATCAATGTAAATCGTCATTATTACTCTTTATTCGAGTCTCAAATCCGAGTGTTGAAAATGCAAAAATTAAGGACGTCAAAAGACGATACGGACGCTACAACAAAAGACGTCAAAAGACGATACGTTGGAATAAGGGTTAACTGGTATTTGGGAATCATATTCCCAGTTTAACCGGTATTTTGGGATTATTATTCCCAGTTTAACCGGTATTTGGGATTCATATTCCCAGTTTAACCGGTATATAGGATTCATATTCCCAGATTAACCGGTATTTGGGATTATTATTCCCAGTTTAACCGGTATTTGGGATTCATATTCCAAGTTTAACTGGTATTTGGGATTCATATTCCCAGTTTAACTGGTATTTGGGATTATTATTCCCAGTTTAACCTGTATTTGGGATTCATATCCCCAGTTTAACCGGTATTTGGGATTCATATTCCCAGTTTAACCTGTATTTGGGATTCATATTCCCAGTTTAACCGGTATGTATGTATGATTCATAGTCCCTGTTTAACCGGTACTTGGGATTCATGTTCCCAGTTTAACCGGTATTTGGGATACATATTCCCAGTTTAACCTGTATTTGGGATTCATATTCCAAGTTTAACCTGTATTTGGGATTCATATTCCCAGTTTAACCGGTATTTGGGATTCATATTCCCAGTTTAACCGGTATTTGGGATTATTATTCCCAGTTTAACCTGTATTTGGGATTCATATCCCCAGTTTAACCGGTATTTGGGATTCATATTCCCAGTTTAACCGGTATTTGGGATTCATATTCCCAGTTTAACCGACATATATGTATGATTCATAGTCCCTGTTTAACCGGTACTTGGGATTCATGTTCCCAGTTTAACCGGTATTTGGGATACATATTCCCAGTTTAACCTGTATTTGGGATTCCTATTCCCAGTTTAACCGGTACTTGGGATTCATGTTCCAAGTCTAACCGGTATTTGGGATACATATTCCCAGTTTAAGCTGTATTTGGGATTCATATTCTCAGTTTAACCGGAATTTGTGATTCATATCCCCAGTTAAGCGGTATTTGGGATTCATATGCCCAGTTTAACGGGTATTTGGGATTCATTTTCCCAGTTTAATCGGTATTTGTGATTCATATTCCCAGTTTAAACGGTTTTTGGGATTCATATTCCCAGTTTAACCGGTATTTAGGATTCATATTCCCAGTTTAACCGATATTTGGGATTCCTGTTCTCAGTTTAACTGGTATTTGGGATTCATATTCCTAGTTTAACCTGTATTTGGGATTCATATTCCTAGTTTAACCTGTATTTGAAATTCATATTCCCAGTTTAACTGGTATTTGGGATTCATATTCATAGTTTAACTGATATTTGGGATTCATATTCCTAGTTTAACCTGTATTTGGGATTCATATTCCCAGTTTAACTGGTATTTGGTATTTATATGGCCAGTTTAACCGGTATTTGGGCTTCATACCCCTATGTTAACTGGTTCTCAATATACATATTCCCACTTTAACCGGTATATGGGATTCATATCCCCAGTTTAAACCGTACTTGGGATTGATACTCCCAGTTTAACCGGTAATTGCGATTGATATTCCTAGTTTAACTATTTATTGGGATTCATATTCCCAGTTTAACCGGTATTTGGGATTCATATTTCCAGTTTAACCGGTATTTGGGATTCATATTCCCAATTTAAGCAGTATTTGGGATTCATATTCCCTTTATAACCGGTAATTATGAATCATATTCCCAGTTTAACCGGTAATTATGAATCATATTCCCAGTTTAACCGGTATTTGGGAATCATATTCCCAGTTTAACCGGTATTTGGGTTCATATTCCTAGTTTAACCGGTATTTGGGATTCATATTCCCAGTTTATCTGGTATAATCTCATGTTAACGGGTATTCGGGATTCATATTCCCTTTATAACCGGTATTTGGGATCATATTCCCCCGCATAACCGGTAATTGGGATTCATAACCCTCCGTTAACTGGTTCTCGGTATCTATATTCCCAATTTGAACCAGCTTAATCTGCATTTTGGATTGAACCAGTTTAACCGATATGTATGATTGGACCAGTTTAACCGGCATTTGGGATCGAACCAGTTTAACCATTATTTGGGATTACACCAGTTTAACCATTATTTGGGATTACACCAGTTTAACCGGTATTTGGGATTGAACCAGTGATATTTCAATGAAGAGTATTCCTGGCGCAATAATGAGCGACAATATTAAACGAACACGCCACATTGCTCGTTCCCACCACAATCTTATGTATATACTTAAGGAATAATCTAGGTTTCCCAATGTAATTGCACAGTCTAAAGGCATATGCCGAATCACAAACCTATAAATCGCGAAGCGATTTATTTGAGTTTGTGATTCGGCATATTGCTTTTAGACTATGTAATTATATTTGGTAACCGGGATTATTCCTTATAATTATACCATTAATTGTTAATGTTGATTTTAAAAACATTTTCGCGCTTCAAAGACGGGTGAAGCAAGGAACTATATGCTCTCAAATAAAGGGCCGAAACAGACTCACTGTCCGGTTAGGAACTTTGACGACTCGGGCCGAAGCCAACTCTCCCCATTTCCGTCCGTATAATATCGATTAATCGATCGTGTTGGTTTTTCCCCGAAGCGTATGTCAAGGACGGAGCACAAACATGGCCCATAATGATTCTTAAAATTAATAAACTTTCGACGAAATAATAACATCGGCAGAATATTGGAAGAGGAACACACATTTTAATGTCCATGTTTACTGGGACTCATTAACGTGCGATAATCAGTAAGTTTAGTGAACATTTTCTTACAGGAATTATTCGATATCTGTCGGCATTCAGTCAATTTTGTTTCCAGATTGAGATATTTTCACTCACGAAAATCACTTGAGTTTTTACCGAGAAAAATAAGTTTTCAGAAGAATAAACCATCATGGTATTTATGGAATATTAGTAAGAATATTTATTTTTCCAAAACTTATTCTTTATCATTTGTCAAATTTCAAGTGATTGTTCAAAAACTAGTTTACATTCATCTTAGGATATTTTGTAAATGTACCGATTGTAGATTTGTGCTGAGTCATTAAAGCTCAAGTTTTTTTGGTGGTAATTGTTTAATTACATTGAAATATTATTAACTAATCAAGATCAAATCTATAATTTTAAAGTTCATTCTCATCACCGTGGTTGATCATCGTCATGTCTGTCACTTTGTGTTTTCTATGAAATATAGAAATTACACTTTACAGTTATTAAAAACAGGATTTGGTAACATTTCCACAGATGCCTTGCTGAATGGATATGACAAATAACGTCGCAAAATTCTGCTGTATTCTCGTGGGGACTTGGGAGCTTCGCATTGAACAATAATTTGAACACCCGTCTACGAGCGGTACATCGATATGTGGAATCTCATAAATCACATGAACCTTCGTAACTACACTGAGACGAGTTGAAGAAATATTCATAAGTTTTCTCATAGGTACTTTACATCATTTGCATACACCCATCAACGAGCGGTCTCTGTGGATCTCAGAAATCACACAACGTAATGCTTCGTAAAACTGTGTAACATAACTTATCACTACACTCAGATGATATGAACAAATATACTGCGGTTTTCTCACAGGGACTTTATATCAGTTGTAACAACTGTCTACGAGCGGTCTCTGTGGATCTCAGAAATCATTTACGTAACACTTTGTAACACTTTGTAACATGTCATATCTCTGCATTGAGATGAGTTTAAAAAATATGCTGCGGTTTTCTTATGAGGTCTTTATATTATTTGTAACACGTACCGGTTACAACTTACACTTCGTTACACTTTGCAACATATCATTACACTGAAACGCGGCGAAGAAACATGCTGCATGGGACGAATGGGAAAAAATCTGCTGCGGTTTTCTCACGGGGACTGGTAGATCATGCCATGAATCTCTACTCTGGCTGACGTCGTAGACACGGGCCTCAGCCGGAGTAGAGATTCATGGCATGATCTAGGGGACTGGGTCCAATGTTTGGCAATATTAGTAAACAATAATTAAAAATGTCATCACAGTATATATATAATTTATAAATTGTTGACAAAACAGAAAATTATAATGTACGGTACCATTCATTGCATGGACTTGTTACGGTCTTGCCAATACCATTGGAGTTTGGAACTTGATCAATAATTTCCTTAATTAAATTAGCAACTTTTGGCCCAGCATTATGACCAAACATTGCTAATTAGCCCCATTGAGGCAGTTGTGGATTAATTTGATCAAGTTCCAAGCTCCAGTGACCTTTCAACAATCATAATGCATATGGTCGACCCGGCCCAATGCGGTGTGAACTTGTAAATAAATGAAACGAAAACAAAAAAGTTGTGTAAGTTTAGCCATACATTTCGAAACGAAACGTCGAAAATACGACCAAATTTATACTATGCAAACAGCTTGGGAATGTTTATTTAATTGGGGCATTGTCTTTATTTGGATATTTATTTATTACTCCTTTATTGGCTTTCACACCATTCGTGGAAAAAATGTGTACTGCGAAGCGAGTGCGAAGAAAGCGGCGTCCTTAGTTACTATGCAACGGACTACAAATATTATTGCGCGCAAGTACTGTTGGGTCGTTGTTGTTGCACTGATAAAATCTCGACCTAATGTAATTATCCGATATAATTACATTAGCTTTGATAAACTCAGCGGCAATTTACTATAGATAATGAAGTGGGTGTAATTATATGAACTATAATCCTTATATTTTTTCGATAAATTTGATATCGTTTGGTTTGTGGCGGTTAAATATGTGTTCATGTAGTGTATGGAGTTTATTAATAGTTTCATGTTAAAATGGATTGTCTCTTCCAACAACGAATTTTAATTAGTTTCCTGGGTATATAATGATTGTTAAAAACCGACGAACCATGACCGGATATGTTTCTATCGATTTATACCCAGGAAACTATTTAAAATTATACTTTGTTGCATGTTTTTGTTTTTGTGACATTAATGCGTCTTTCTGGGCATATACATATATAGTAATGCTTATCGGAAAGGTAATTCAAGTATTTATTGACTTATTTCAATAACGAGAAATATTCAAAAACGAATAGTTTATATATGTGATATGGAACAGTAGCATGTTATATAAACGTCCCCGAAAATGCCGAGGGTTGCTATTTGAACATGTCTTGGAATATACAACACAAAAGGCGCCTATTTTTAGAAGCAAATGTAAGTTTCGAGACAGTGCAAATGTTTTTGGGATTGGGGCCGACTTCCATACCACACGGCGCGCTCGCCGCCATGGGCCGGGGTTCGAATTCCACCCAATCCCTTAACAAATTTGCACTGTCTCAAAACTTACATTTGCATCTAATAAGAGTATTATGTTTAGCTGAAGCAAAAACCGTCATGAGCATGCATGGCTTGAATGATTTTTATTTTATTTTTCAGAAAAGTTATGTCGGCCGCTGCATTCTGTGAATTCGACTCCCGTCCATTCGATTCCTTCTGTGGCACACACTGCACCACATGCTGTGCCTCGTGTCATTCTGCTGCGTATCCAGAATGTAAACTCGAAGAACTGTCTAAAGCGACAGCAAAATTGGAAGCCGATGTCCGAGAATACGAATCAGGTCTTGATAACTTAATCTCAGAAGCAAAAGATAAACAGGAATCTGTTCCCGGTTGGCTAATCAAACAGGACGAAAGAGACAAGGATATGACAACAGAACTTCATAATTTCTATTCCAAGGTTCGCCGGATCGTCAATGATTGCGAACAGAATGATCTCGGTCTTGCGAGAGAGAAGATGTCAAACCACACATGTTCAGCAAAGAGCATTGATAAGATAGTAACCATTTGGTCAGAACTGAAGCAAGAACAAGAAGTATTGACAGCAGGGACGCAGCAGGGTGATAAGTTATGCCCAAATGGAGGAGCGGGAGTAATAATTGATGACGTCGAGTCTTTTGAATTATCGCCTGTACAGAGAGCTGATGTCCTTCATAGGCGCTCAACCAAGCTCCGTCAAGCTGTATCAAAGTCAAGAAAAGTTATCAGTGATTTTGAAGAAGTATCGTCGATAAATTACGAGGCTGTGATCAATAAAAGTGTGTTGGAATATATAGAGAATGCATTGAAGAATTCTTGTACTATCGATATGTGTCAGAAGCCGTTTAGGTTTATCATCCAATTTCTAAAGAAATTTGACTTCACTTGTAGTGGGACTCAATCGGTCATGGCATTCCTCGACAAGAGACCGACCTCGGCTATGATTGTTGCAACCTGCCGACCGTACACGCTCAATGTAGTAACACAAAATTGTAAAACCATCAAGTCTGTCGCTCTCACGATCGATGCCCCACCGGCTGGTATTTGTCGTCTGGACGATCGAATCTACCTAACACAGTGGCGTCAAGATAACATATCAGTGTATAAAACCTCAGATCTTAGTCATCTGACATCGTTATTGGTATCCGGAGGATGTTTCGGTATCGGGACTGTTGGTGACAGATTAGTTGTTGCATTTTCCGGAGATTGTTGTGTACGTATGCTAACAACGAGTGGTGACGTCATTGCTCAGTCGCCACACGTCTTCAAGCAACCGCGGGGTCTGGCTGTATCACCGGAGGCTGACGCCGTGTTTGTTACGGATTTTGGAGCACATCAGGTGGTAGCGTTGTCCCCGGATCTCGCGACACATCTCAGAACGATACCGTGCGGCGGGTCTAATCCGATCGGTGTGTGCGTGTTTGGAGACAACATTTACGCATGTAACCTCAACAGTAATCAAGTGATGGAACTGAGCCGTGACGGACAACGTAGTCGCTCTGTAATATCAGAACCCAGACCCTGTGGAATATGCGTCAATCCTGCCAAAATGTGCTTCATGGTTTCAAATGCGGATAGTGACTCTATTGCATCATACAAGGGTCGGCCACAGAATACGTAGATAACTTTAACAGGTGACAACCGGAGAGATCCAAATGAGTCATTGTTCACACGGGAGATAATGGTCAAGGTTGAACATTTCTAAAGTCACCATGTCGTAGTCAGGTGCCAACAAAATGAATGATTTTTTTGTGGCTGATTTCCACCAAATGTAGACTCATGTTTACTCATAGCCAGGGCGGGGATGGAGAGGGTACCAGAAGTGTTAAAACATCCGTTATCGCCAATTTTCATAACATCTATATATATTCACTCATAAGGCGATTAATCTAATATTATCGTTTAAAGCCGCCAAATTGTTGCCGTTCCAGTCAGAAATAGGATAGGGGCATCAAATACATGTATATAATAATAGTCACCCTGTTCCAACAATCTTATAATATAGTCATCTCCATGACACGAGGAATTTATTATGAGGATAAAGACGACCAAGCGACACCGTGGGATTGGGGTGGTGAGGGCACGTCAACACCATTAACACACAACATTAATATGTGACATCACCGTAGGGCAGGGGCGGGGAGGGGAAGGCCACACCATTATTACACAACATTAATATGCTGCAGCACCGTGACGTAGGGATGGGGAGGGGAAGGCCACATCATTAATCAACAACATTAATATTCGGCGGCACCGTGGGGTAGGGATGAGGAGGAGAACACCATTAATACACAACATTAATATGCTGCAGCACCGTAGGGATGGCGAGGGGAAGGCAACATCATTAACCAACAACATTATTATGCTGCAGCACCGTGAGGTAGGGATGGGGAGGGGAAGGCCTCACAATTAATAAACAACATTGATGCGCGGCAGCACCTTGGGGCAAGGATGTGGAGGGGAAAGCAACACCATTAATAAACAACATTAATATGCGCCGATAACTTCCAAATATATCCATATTAAAATATCCAGTAAAAGAGGAATTAATGGTATTGTGCAAAGTTTCAAGAATCGCTCCATCAGATTCAGAGATTGGCAGAGGCACCATAATTGGAGCGCATTTCAGCAATTTCATTTAAGGGTCAGGCGCACGTTTTGTCAAACTTTATAAATGCATTTTCTCAAAACAGCAATCTTTTTGCGAAATTTGGTACGAGCGATTCTTGTGACACAACATTTAAGAACCATCGGCACATTGGATATTATAACCTCATTTACTTCATCGACCCATTGGATATTATAACCTCATTTACTTCATCGACCCATTGTATATTATAACTTCATTTACTTCATCGAACCATTGGATATTATAACCTCATTTACTTCATCGGCCCATTGGATATTATAACCTCATTTACTTGACTTTTATGGCATGAACAAATATTTTAAATGTTCAGGTGGCAAGAACTTCTGTAATATATACTGTTTTCAAAAGTGCAAATGAATGAATATTTTCATTTAGAAAGGCAACTACCCATAAATCGTTTTCTATATTTTCAAATGTTCATGTCATGCCTGTTGGTCGGTAAAAACTTGGCCTGGGATGAACTGTGAGTCATGGTTTCATAACCAAGTTAAAGCTGAACACCATATGTTTTAACTTTGTCGCCTAACTTCAGTTGATTGCTCCCTGCGTGAGTGGACCTCACTATATATCAATATTTGTTTTCATTGGGCTAGAATATTTGTCAATTTGTGACTGCTCTTTTTTCTTCATTGTTGATAATATATGATGCAATTGAAAATGAAACTCAACGTTATGATACAAATGACGCCTCCTCTCGTAGAGCCAAATCAATGAGCTATTTGGTGATTGGAGTTTTGTGTGAAATTATTAATATTTGTATCTGTTCTTGGTACCGAAAGGGACAACAAATAAAGTAATATTTTCAACCTCTCAAATGTAATAAAATCCATTGTCTTTGTTGTTTCTCAGCAATTGTTCAGATTCTATACACAATGAAGATGATCATATGAGAAACTAAAGATTTATTGCCTGACAGATCCAGAGAAATTCTTTGTTGAATATCTCTATTGCTATTTTGACTGGATTTTTACAAAACTTGCGTCCCCCCATTACATTCATTTTAGGCATCCACAAGTTACGAAGAATCTAAATGTGTGGTTTGAAAATGATAAATGTGGTACGTTCTGAATTCAGGGCTTAAATATGTGGATTTAATTGTTGGTGTGTTTGCTACTTTTAAGAAGAATGAAGTCAGATTCGTGTGAAAATGTTATTCCAACTTGCCGATGGCCAGTGTGTTCTCACATGTGGTTCACACAACAAATATCAAGAGATTATTTTGAAGTTTGATCAAGTTCTCATCCTAAGAAACAGCACTTATGATTTCAGTAATTAAATTGTCACATGCATGTGATATATCGACCCTCGAACCCACCCCATCAGTTTCCAATAATCGAAGTTCAAAGTTCGAATTTAGTTTAAACATATTTTATTTTAACCAATATAATGTACAAAATTCACGGTATGATGATGAGAGATATTGATGGTTATAATGGGATTTGGCAGTAAGCATAATGCTTATCTTAAGCCATCTCCTACACGTATGAAATAATGAATGGTGACCGTTTCATACAGACAAAACTAGAATGTACATTTCGATGTATATGAATGTATACAGCTCAAGAAATTACTTACTGTTATTGTTAATTATAATGTGCCTGATAGCCCCCCCCCACTCAATCGTAGCAGGTTTTGGCAGGGTACTTTTGGGATTGATGTTACAATTAGTTTAATTTTAATTTTAATGCGTTTTTAATTTGTTCCATACGTAGCCTAAGGTCGTATACATCAGGTCTGTGCATAATATGGCTTGAATCTGCCAGTTAGTTCTATATATTTCTGAATGTTAGCGAATATCTCAATGTTTTTGGACAAGGAAAGTGATTTTGAACTTTCTAAGAGTGTTTTTGTTTCCAAATTATTAAGGTTGCTGAGACATATATCTCTCTCGGCTTCAAAGACTGGGCAATAGTGCAAGAAGTGTGATACTGTTTCAATTTCGCCACATATACAATATTGATTGTCTTGCAAATGATTGAGATATAAGTCGTAGTTCAGATTGCTACACCCTAGTCGTAGTCGACAATGAAAAATTTGACTTCGTCTTGTGTAAGCAAATTCCATGTAAAGTTCGAATTTGACATCATAACGCCAAGAGAGGTCGTTATATGCGTATTAGAACCACTTCGACTCCGAAATTGTCAGATTTTCATGCCTGTATAACAATATGTAATGTAATATATAATGTAATATATAATGTAATATAGACTGACATATATCCGCTTGCATTATATATATATACTGAGTATGTAGCCACATCATTGTGCCGTATATTACCATAATGCACTAATATATTAATAAGAGTCATGTATTTATACATATTCATATACCACACAGTTGTGTTATAACCATACATCTTGAATGGAAATACTTGAAGTAATTTACATATGTATTGAGGTAAATAAACAGTTATCTCTTAGATAACACTCTACATTGATGGACACTCGAACAATATCTTTGTTCTCTTCCGCCGACAGTTCATGACTTCCATTTAACACTCTATATGCCATAAGTATTATCCCAGTGGTCTAATAGTTATGTGACATGCGCTTATCATGGCATATAGTCAGCAAACTGCAACTAATGATGATCTTATCAAAAACAGTTTGACATCGTTTTAACTCATTCGGGAGTAATTTCCAAAAATGTCTAAATTCTACTTTTGGCAAAATCTAAAATGTTGTTTGTGTGGGGTACGTTCTAAAACTTGTTTTCAAAATTCCAATACACCGCTCCAGCATTCAGGATCAAGCTTCCACCTCAAAATTCATGTTACGAGGAGCAATTTGCGAGAAATTAGGACCTTGGTCATCATCATGTTTAGAATCGAGTCTTCTTTAACCCCTTTCTTTTGACATCCGTACATTTGTTACCACCTTCATTATGTGGGAAAATTATATGACGGATATGTTGTAAACCATTATTTCTTTCACTATACTTATGTTGACAAACGGAACGGTCGTATGGTCCGTTAGCCAGTGCTCCATTCTGACTTGCTATTCCGGAGGGCTAGGTGTGATTTTTGTTGACCTGTATTGGTTAACATATAAAACTGTGAATGGTACCCAAATATAGAACAGAGGAGAATAACAACACAAGGGAAAAAAGAAACATAATATTTCATTGAAAGCCCTTGTCATTTTGAACATCCATACCAAATTCATTCAAAACCATTGTCATTTTGAACATCCATCATAAATTTCATTGAAAGTCCTTGTCATTGAAAACCTGTGTCATTTTGAACATCTATACCAAATTTCATTGAAAGCCCTCGTCATTTTGAACATCCTTACCAAATTTCATTGAAAGCCCTCGTCATTTTGAACATCCATACCAAATCCATTGAAAGACCATGTCATTTTGAACATCCCATAGCTGCCATATTTTGTTCAGACCTGCATACAGTTCTGTTAGGAACTGAAATACACAAAAAATGGACTACAGTCAGCTAACCTCTGTGTTCTGCTTTTCGTCACTTGAATTTCACAGCAAGCATGATTGATATATCCTGGACAGAAACACTTCCCGGGTCCCATATTGAACCCTGGTATATTACCTTGTAGAGAACATTCCCGTCTTCCATCAGTGTGTTAGCAAAACAGGAGTACATCTGGCTTCGAGTATGCAGCAGACCAAGTAGTTGGACCCGTGATTAGCATTTAACACTCTAATAGTCGGCATGGTGGTTTTGAACAATAATTGTATACTTATAATTTTCGACTTTTCGATGACCGACCAACGAACCGCCAAGCTCGAACTTTAAATCAATTTAAATTTTGCAAAGTTCTCGTTTATGAAACATGCTTCCAGCTAGTTTTCACGTAAAAACGCGTTAAATTATTATTATTTCTCACTCTTACTGTCGAGGTATGCGGTTGGTATATTGCATATTGAGAAGGGCTGACAGAAGTTTATAATAATACTGTACCCACAACCCCTATGCACACAAAGTTTTGGTTAAAATCCTAAACTGTTATTTAATCTTAATATATGAATATTTGCGTCGCAGTAAATTTCTGCAACTTTATTCCAGACAAATCTGATATGAAGTTCATAGAAAAATGTTCAAATTACATGAGCGAAACTATAAATCGTACATATCAAGTCAGTGTTAGTGAACCATGACGCCATAACGATTGACGACAGTCTCGTGTGCTCCAAACTCCACACAGCGCTCTCTCCGTTATCACTGCGATATATCACCGTTGGAAGGATTGTACTTAGCGGACCGATACATCTATGTTTATGTATTACCGGAACTATTTTTAGTCACCTATCATCTTATTTTGAACAAAATGGTAATTATTTCGGTATTGATAAGAACAATATGAGCTGCGCAAGACATAGACAATTTGTGCCAATATACACCCATGGGCAGAACATTCAACCCATACCACTGCACGAAAAGCGAGATTTATAAAATATAAATGTTGCATAAATTTAGGACCCTGAATGTATGCATGCATTTATGCATACCAAATTCGCATTTATACAAAAATATAAATCTCGCATTTATATTTTTAAATCTCGCATAAATGTTGCATAAATTTAGGACCCTGAATTTATGCATGCATTTATACATATTAAATTCGCCTTTCTTGGAACAGTGCCGGGGTCAGTAGAGCTATTATGTCGCCAGTGAACATTTATAGCAATGTGGTAAACATTTGATGTCATTTTAACACTATTGAGTCAAATGACATTCTGACAACGTTTACTCACAAAAAGCCCATGCTGAAGATATTTTGCATCAGGTATCCGGACAAAACGCCCTAAAGATAATGTGATGTTTGTCGGCACCGCTCTCATAATGCAGGCATTCAGTTATACCAAATCAGGTATCATACTAAATAAATCGAGAATTTCAATGTTGGCCCGGCGATGTACATAATTATACTGAATAACTTATAGATGTCGTGCATTAATTTTGCTTATTTCTGTAACTGGCCGCCGGTTTCATTCTGAGCCCATAATTTAATTATTACCATATGCCGACAGCAAGCATACATATGCGAGAACTGTATCAGATAACAGAAGTCAGCGTCGGAGATAGCTTTCTTTTGCCTCTCAACACTTCTACAGCGCAGACGTGCTCCATGAGAGATGCGAACTATTAACTGCAAGTATTTATATGGATTATGTATATACAAATACGATTGTTTTCACATGTTCTGTCTAAACTTAGGCAATGTCTGCAATGGGGGTATATTTGCTTGGGTTAGAACATGATATCCACATCATTTTAGTTTTTAAATTCCTTTTCTAATTATAAATTTTACCAAGGGTAAGTTAACATATATGTGAATATGAAATAAAGCTGTTTCACAATTTATGTTGCAGATTCATTCTTTCATCAATTCGCATCAGTTTAATCGCATAAAATTGCAATTTTGGTCATGGGAGGGTGATATCATCCTTTGCTAGCATCACACATACATTCATTGTACAATATATCCATGATGTAATCCCGTTTTGAAGTTTTAATCGCGTAAAATAGTGATCTTGAAAGGGTGCTATCACCCTTTGCCAGTTCACAAATAAATTCATTGTACAATATATGCATGATGTAGTCCCGTTTTGAAGTTGGAATCGCGTAAAATAGAGATCACGGAAGGGTGATATCACCCTTTGCCAGTTCACATATAAGTTCATTGTACAATATATCCGTGATGTAATCCTGTTTTGAAGTTAGAATCGCGTAAAGTAGTGACCATGAAAGGGTGATATCACCCTTTGCCATATCACATATAAATCCATTGTACAGTAAGTCCATGATGTAATCCCGTTTTGCAGTTTGAATCGAGTAAAATTGTGGTGATGTAAGGGTGATGTCACGCTTTGCCATTCGCATAAAAATTCAATGTACAAAAAATCCATGATGAATTTTGAATCTCGTAAAATTGTGTTCCTTGAAGGGCGAAATTCTTATTTTAGTTTTAATATTTTATCGTTTATACTTATTTCCCATGCGATCACTTAATTATTTAAGTATATATAATGTGTGTATACATGTGCATAAACTGGAGTTTATAACCAGAATAAATGTAGCTACATACATTTATGCAGCTTTATTCAGTGAATAAATTTGTATGATCCATTTCGGCAGACTTGTCTATGTCATCATTCGACTTTGACAAGAAAGCTTCTGAAATGAATGCATAAAGGTGGGAATAAATGCGAGTTTATCCTGTTGAATAAAGGCGGATTTATTCACTGAATAAATTGAGTATAAATGTCGGCCTGTATTCATTAATAAATTGTGAATAAATGTGCATTAATTTCCGGATTTATGCACCTTTATTCAGTGAATAAATGTCTTATTTATCAAATTTGCACGATATAACACTATAAAATTTTCTAAAGTGACGCCGTTGTTGTCAGGAGCAGAAAAGGGGGAGGGGCAGAAAAAAAATTTGTCGCCGATTGCCACCAAACTTATATATATACATCCCCATAATATGAGGAATCTAATGGCGTGGTTTAAATATGGCAAAAGTCGCGCCGTTCGCGTCAGGGGTGCCCGGAAGGGGGGGGGTATATTTTTGTTCTGTCGCCGATTGCCACGAAACTTACATATAATCATCCCCATGATATGAAGAATCCAACGGTGAGGTTTAAATATGTCAAAAGTGGCGTCTTTTGAGTCAGGGATGAACGGAAAGGGAGAGGGGCACCAAAATTGATAAAACTAATTTTAGCGCCGATTTCCACCAAATTGATATATATTCTTCTTCATGATACAAGGAATCTAATTGTGCGATTTAACAACGCCAAATTGTTGTTTTTGGATGAGAGATTGGGAGGGGGTGGGCCCTAAATTTGATAATAAGTCGACGATTGCCACCACACTTATACAAAATCATACCCATGGTATGAGGAGTCTAATGGTGTGGCTTTTATCTGTCAAATGTGCGCCTCATTCGAGTCAGGGTTGAATTGAAAGGGACAGGGGCACCAAAATTGATGCACAATGTTTTTAGCGCCAATTTCCACCAAATTGATACACGTTCTTATCCACGATACGAGGAATCTAATCGTGATTTAATGACGCCATAGTGGTGCCGTTTGGGTGAGAGATGGAGAGGGGAGGGATTGGTACCAAATTTGATAAAAAAAATTGTTTAGTCGCCGATTATCACCAAACTTATAAACAATCATCTCCATGATATCGGGAGTGTTATCATGTGGTTTAAGGATGTCACAAGTGGGGCCATTCGAGTCAGTGGTGTATAGAGATGAGAGGGACACAAAAACTTATATCTATATGTTTAGTGCCGATTTCCACCAGATTGATACATATTCTTCTCCGTGATACGAGGAATCTTATCGTGTGGTTTAGATAGACCAAATTGGTGCCCTATGGGTATCTTAAATTTGATACGAATTTGTATACTCGCCAATTTTCACCTATTTCATATATATGCATCTCTAATCTCTAATGAGACTTAGTGTGTGCAGCTTGAGTCCGAAATAGGGACGGGAGGGTCACAAAAACTGATACAAAATATTGTTAGTACCAATTACCATCAAATTCAGACACGTTCTTCTCAAATGATACAAGAAATAAAATCGTGCTGTCTGTCTGTCTTTTTGGTTTAATAATATTTATTCCCAATAATAATTTGTTACAATAATAATATATTGGTAATTCATGTTACCATGTTCCTTGTGTATGGGAGTGGATTCGGCTGTTAGCCTATATGGCTTATATATGCCTCTCCACAAGTGACCTTATCATCGGTGGACATAATTTAAATGGTGCGACAAAGCAAGCAATATTATGCTTGCATTACTCGAGTCGCGTCCCGTCGTGGAGTTGTTGGAGACAGGTAATGAGTTGGTCTATTCATGTACTAAATGTTTACACCATGTCTAATATATTATAGTATGGGTTTCATAGAATGGGTTCGTAAGAGCAATACAGACACAATCATATATACAACATTTGTGTGTCACCTGTCGTGTCGGTCATCAGCTATTTCAATAGTTCCATATATTAGATATTTACTTAATGTAATTATTATTGGGTAGTGCCATATAATCTGTATATATGTTAAATCGAAAAGCGTTCTGTCATGATTATGAATTTCTGGACTGTTTTAACTGTAAACATATTTTCGCTCAGACTATTTGAAATCGTGCCGTTCAGTGCGCTCTCAATGGTTGTTCTTTCCAAACTACCAGAAAAACATTCGTTTCTTTGTCTACTGAATACTGGGCAGTGGAATAAGAAATGATTCGCCGTTTCATCACTTCCACACACACAATGAGGACTTGATCTCAGATAATTTTCACACAGGTCTTTATTAAGAAAACTACAACCAAGTCGTAATCTGCAGTGATGTATTTGCGCTGGGCGTGATTAATAGTAATAGTGGTAAATATAAGGATCTCTACGGTTATTACCCGTGCTTCCTATTGCCGACTTAAGTCACACAATGTTTCACACTTCCGCACATTGTCTGGCAGTGTGTTCCACATCTCAACGGCTGAGGGAAGAAAGGACTTTTCGTATGACGCAGTATCACGAGAAGGGTTAGTTAGGTGATGCTTTCTCAGTGGATATCGGTGCATATTCTCTGTTGATCTCGGAACTAAGGTATATAGATATGAGGGTGTCATTTTATAGAACATTTTGTAGAATTGGCATAATTTGGAGATTTTCCGACGTTCTGACAATTTTTCCCATCCAGTTTCCTTTATGAGGTTTTCATTACTGCAGCTTTTTGTTGCTCCAGTTACTATTCTCGCTGCCTCATATTGCACTTTTTCGAGCAAGTCGCTTTCGCCATTAGTACAACTGTCTTTTTGTCTGTCTATGTGCGTTCTATATATAACTTCACGCGGTACAGTTCAGATGGCACCAATGCGTTCTAAGAGGGGTAACTTTTTACAAGGAAGATAATGGTGCGGGTAAAACTTTTCTAAAATGACGCTGTTGGTGGGAGGGGAAATAAAAAAATATGGTGGTCAACAAAACTAATACAAAATATTTTTAGTACCAATTACCATCAAATTCAGACACGTTCTTCTCAAATGATACAAGACATAAAATCGTGCTGTCTGTCTGTCTTTTTGTCTGTCTGTGTGCGTTCTATATATAACTTCACGCGGTACAATCGAGATGGCACCAAGACGTTCTAAGAGGGGTAACTTTTTACAAGGAATATAATGGTGCGGGTTAAAATTTTCTAAAATGACGCTGTTGGTGGGAGTGGAAAATTAAAAATATATGGTGAAATAGTTTTGTCGCTGATTTCCACCAAACGAATACATAATCACCTTCCCAATATGGCGTTGTTCGAGTCAGCGTTGCATCAACAATTGATTTAATAAACCAAATTCCACCAAATTCATACACGTTTTTCTCTAATGATATACCATGAATTAAATCTCATTTGGTTTCGTTTGCGTCACGGGTGGCGAGCGGATATGCACTATCATTGATAATATTGATATTCGCCGATATCCACATATAAGTTATATACAGTCACCAGGCCATCTCCATATCATTTTAAGTAGTTGGGCGTTCACATTTCACAATCCCGACACATGGTGACCCACATAAGTCACTTGAATAATTATATCTTCTTAACAGTCATATTTATATGGGAATGGCAATCAAGGCATTCACACAATGAGCTAGCAAAAAGAGATAACTAGAAGAAGCATTAAACGTATGTTTATCATTCTATTGAAGAGATCAGCTGAAGAGATACATATATTCGTGCAAACTGAGAGACCTCGAACCGTCAGAGGATTGCATATATATAATAAAAAAAATTAATCTGTTCCATTCAATACAGTTTCCACAAAAATTTACAATTTGTCAAGAGATATGGAAGGCCTGTTCAAAAATAGTGGTCACAGTGTGCAGTCAAATATAGTTTCTTCCGATATACAAGAAAATGCAGTTAGTAGCACAAGACTTTTCAGGATCCTACCAATACTGACATCTGACAATGGTTTTAGAACAGACTCATCGACTGACATAAACAACTCAAAATATCGCTCTGTGCCTGGCACATGTAGCTGCTATATGTGCGCAGCAACATTTCGTTTAAACTAAGAATATTTAGCCAACATATAGCACCACGAACAGAGGAGCACCTGGAAATTTCTTTGAAACATCTGTATCTGCATGGAGATATGATAGCCAGGTGTCCTCGAGATCTTAGTCCAACCCACTAGATTGATTGATACATCTCAATAGGTAAAACCCAATTATCATCTTTTATCGAACTAATGTGTATATGATGTTCATGTATCATATTATAACGGCTAATGTATACGCAGTTGTAAATAAATAAATACTTCATTATTGGTGGTACGGATTAATCGCGATAAACAGAATGACAATTGACAAGGTGAGACACTACTTATATTCCATGACTGTAATAATCATTTGTGATGCTATTTGAATATACGATTTATGAGAAAACGTATAACACTTTAAGCAAGAGCATTCTCTATTCCCAACAAATATCCACAGCATACATTAACCTGGGCAACGCCGGGTAACCCTGCTAGTATATATATATATATATAGTCCGGGAGCTAATAGGGGTACCATTGCACCCCCCCCCCCACAGGACTTAACTTCACCCCACTCATTTTGTTTCTTATTATGTCCTTCAACTTGTAAGGAATGTTAACAAGAAAAGAAAGTGGCTTTTTAGACTCCAGACAAGATGGCGTCCATCATGGCCGCCGTTTTTCAGACCAGACCCTAAGTCAGTTTTATGCAAATTATAGCGGGAAAATCTGTAAAATGTATACAAATGTATATATTTTCGTTAAGCTAACACATAACTACACTTTTGTGGGTCAAAATTGAAACTCACCATCCAAGATGGCCGCCAAAATGGCCGCCGGAAGTTGAAAATATGACATTTTTTCACAAATATCTTCTTGATCAATTCATGCTGTTTGGAACTGGTTGACTAATATGACTTTATTTTGTGTTTCGTATATTAACTGATCATTGAAGCAATTAACTGTGGAATTATTTGGGTCATAACTCCTTCCGATCCCTCAAACAATTCAATTTTACTGAATGCGTATAAAATTTCACAAAAAATCACAATTGGGATTCTATTCATATTTCAACAAGAAATGAACAGAACTTTGTAATGTAAGTGAGGCATATCATTGCCTATGAATATTCCAAATCACTGTAACCAAAATTCTTATCTGGCTCAAAATCGCTGCCAAATATGGCCACCAAAATGTGGAAAATGGTATATATTACACCAGCAAGTCCTGCAATCACTTTCAAGTTGAAGTTGATGTATAACATTGGCTATTCTGCATTCTTTACAATGAATACTAACATGTCTGATGCACCATGGTTAACTGTTACTATTCTCATCACTGATATCGTCAAAAATATTGGACTTTTCTCTCAAATACTTGACATTAATATTGGCAAAAATTCACTTTTCAGGTTTGACCATTTTTCCAGGTAAAATATAACTATCTTTGGATTGAAAGGTGTTTATTGTTTTTGGTCTAAGTTATATGTGTCACACTACGGTGTTTATAGACCAAATTGCTCAAGGTGGCTTCCAAAATGGCAACCAAATTTGTAAAATGTAAATTTTGTTAACATATTTCCCGAACATTATCTGCATTATCCAAAAAGGTATCAAATTGTGACTCACTTGTTTATTATACGTGTTAGTTAATTAACTGACAACTACATGTTCTATTCTGGTTGTCCCAGTTCCGTATGGGGCATGACAAATTCATTTTGAAGTATGTAATTGTGTCGAGAACCATTTTTGTGATGTTGGCCATATTTATTGAAAGGAAATGGGCAGAACTTTGAGACAAAACTGAGATGGACCATAATCTTGGCTATTCTGGTCCATTATGGTAAAAAAAAATAGGATACAGTGTGCTTACAGGGAGATACTCTATGACCATATGTGAGGTGAATATATATACAGGCAGTTAGTGTATGTCATGACTTATGTGAGTAGGTATACAATGAGTGACTATATGGTTATGAGTGGGTTGTCCATGGTATGATGCATCTAGGTATACAGGTATGATTGTGTATATCCAGTACGGGTGTATGGATATAGCTACATTGTCATCTATGTTTTGATTATGTATATATGGAGTGACTGCAAGGTCATGGGTGGGATGATCATGTTGTCTGTACGATCATGGATGGGGTGTGTGGATACATAGGGAGTGATTTTATGGTTACGGGTAATGTGTGTAGGTATACATGGAATGAATGTACGGTCATGATTGAATATGAATACCTGGAGTAAGCTGAGTGGACATTATCGAGCGTGTGGGTATATAGGGAGTTGTCCATGTGGTAACGGGTGGGATGTATATTTATATATCTCGTGGATGTATTATCATTGGTGGTTGTATAGGGCTTAGCTGTATTATCATGGATGGCGTGTATGATTATACAGTGAATTGCTGAATGGTCATGTGTGAGGTGTATATGCAAGTATGGATTGTTTGAGCGGTCGTGTGTGCGGGTTTGTTTTTTTTGTATATCTGGAAGGGCCGAATGACCATTAGTGAGGTTTACATGTATACCTGGAGTGAATCTATGGTCGAGGGTGGGCTGCATATGTATATCGAGTAGTTATAAGACTATGTGTGTCGAATATGTATAATTATAGGTAGTGAATGTATGGTTAATGTTGAGATGAGTACATGTAGGTACACAAGTAGTGACTGTATGATCCTAAATGTAATTAACATCTATACAGGGGGTGACTAAATGATTATGTGTCAAGCGTATGAGTATACCTGGTGTTCCTGTTTCGTGACTCGTGGTGTATGGCCATGTGTAGGTTATACCAGTATACACACGTGTTGCTTTATTGTCATGGGCGATGGATATGTGTATATAGCGAGTGTCTATATGTTCATGGATGAGGTGCATATGCATACATGGAGTGACTATACTGACATGGCTGGGGTGTATTAGTATATCATGAGTGCCTAGTCGGCTATGGTGTGACACATATGGATAGAGGGAGTGACATGGCCAATGTTGAGGTGAATATGTATACAAGGATTGGCCATGATCATGTATGAATGTTTTGAAAAGGTACACACGGGGTGACTATATGGTCATTGGCCAAGCGAAGGAGTATACCAGGTGACATGGATGAGGGTATGTGTATGAAGCGAGTGGCTATACGGGCATTGGTGAGGTGCATATGTATACCGGAATGACTTTATGGTCATTGTTGTGGTGTCGATGTATATATTGATTGCCTATTTGACCATGCGTTTGGAGAATATGTATACAGGGGATGACCTTATGACAAATTGTGAGATGAATGGGTACACAAAGAGTGAATATATGGTTATGGGTCATGTTTAGGAGTATACCTGGTGTGCCTGCATTGTGACATGTTGCTGTGTGGTCATGGGTCAGGTGTACATGTATACAGTGGATCACTATATTGTTATGTCTGTGGTGTTAATATATGTATGTAATGACTGTGTGCTAATGGGTGGCTATCGCTTTCCACGCTTAACGCCCCATGAACATAAACACCATCAATATGGAGAACTCTCTGACATGACCTATATATTGATTAACACATCCTTCAGTTATTGTGGAAAGCGATAGCCACCCAAGGTACACATGTACAACCCACCCATTACCCCAGTCACTCCATATGTACATACACACCACACAAATGACAACATAGTCACGCACTTTATACACGTACACCTGGTCATACAGCCATACTGGTTATACCTGTACATTCCACAAATGACGATACAGCCACGAGTGTCACCATGCATGAACACCAGGTATACACCTTCACCCGACACATGACCATATAGTCACTATATTTATACATATTTACTACATTCACGATCATACAGCCACTCTTTGTATACATATTAACCTAACTATGGATCATACAGCCACAACATGTATACCTATTCGTCATACCCATAACCATAGAGTCAATCCAGGTATACATATGCACATCACCAATGGTGAGCCCTTTCAGATATACCAATACCCGAACATACCACCACTCATAAGTTCCATACTTGCCATACTCATACATGCTATCCATGATCATACATCTACTCCCCATATACCACCAATGATAACATATCCACAACATATATAAATATACGTCCCACCGTTACCAACAGGGCACTCCATGTATACCCACACATCCATGACCATACAATAACTCTCTGTACACCTATTATCCTCATCTATGACCATAGCGTAACTCTCTGGCTGCCATCTTGGCTTCCACCCTGTATCCAGTTGATAAACGTTTATCATAATGGGTTAGAATACCCATATTTCATGGTTCATCTCAGTTCCACTCAACGTTCTGCTCATTTCTTTTCAATAATATTGCCAGATCACAAAGGAGGTTCCCCGCAAAATTCCATACTGCAAATTTAAAATGAATTTGTCATGCCCCATACGGAACTGGGACAAACATAATAGAACGTAGTTGTCAATTAATTAACTAACACGTACAATAACCAAGTGAGTCACAATGTGCTACCTTTTGCGGATAACGCAGAGAATAATGTTAACTTTTTCAAATTTGGTTGCCATTTTGGAAGCCATCTTGAGCAATTTAGTCGATAACCACTATAGTGTGGCACAATTAAGATATACCAAAACAATAAACACCATTGATACCAAAGATAGTTGCATTTTACTTGAAGAAATGGTCGAACACTGAAAAGTTAATTTTTGTCGATATCTATGTCAAGTTTGTGAGAGAAAATTTCAATATTTCTGGTGATGTCAGTGGAGACAATAGTAAAAATGATCCATGGTGCATCAGGCATCTTAGGTTGCAATGTATAGAATACAGATTAGCCAATTGTATACATCAACCAGACAACCACAACTTGTAAGCGATTGCATGAAACCATGGGGCAATATTACCATTTTCCATATTTTGGCGGCCATTTTCGCAGCCATTTTGAGCCAAGGTAAGATTTTTGGCTACATAGAGTTGGAATATGTATAGCTAATGATATGCATCACTAACATTACAATGTTCTTTTCATTTCTTGTTGAGAATTCTAATTGTGATTCTTTGTAAAATTTTATACCGCGTTCTGTAAAATCGATTTATTGATGGTTCAGAAGAGGCTAGGACCTCATTAATTGCATATTTAATTGCTCCAATGATCTGTTAATATACAGAACTCAAAATAAAGTCATAGTACTCAACAAGTTCCAAACAGCATGAATTGATCTAGAAGATATTTGTGAAAAAATGTCATATTTTCAACTTTCGGTGACCATTTTGGTGGCCATCTTGGATGGTGAGTTTCAATTTTGGCCCAAAAAAGTGTCATTATGTCTTAGCTTTACGAAAATATATACATTTGTATACATTTTACAAGATTTTCCCGTTATAATTTGCATAAAACTGACTTAGGGTCTGGTCTAAAAACGGCGGTCATGATGGACGCCATCTTGTCTGGAGTCTAAAAGCCCACTTTTTTTCTTCTTAACATTGCTTAAAAGTTGAAGGACATAATAAGGAACATAATGAGTGGGGTGAAGTTAAGTCACAGGGGGTGCAAGGGTACCCCTATTAGCCCCCGGACTATATATTTCGTGTTAATTGTCAACATATTTATACCTTCTTCAAAATTACGTTTACAAACTTTAGAAGCTCGAATGAGACATGTCCGTTTAAATGTTACACTGTTGATAACTTTAGCATTTAATCTGAAAAAAGTTGCACCGTGTCGTCGGTTGCTTCTGGCATCATCGGTCCATTTATGTCAGTAAAGTATAAGGAAGAGACAACTGTAATTTCATATGTTACGAAGTATGTCACTGTAAGAAAAATACAGACGAAACTCGGTCTGCATGGACAGTATAATGCATGGAAAACGTGATCAAAAGTACATTATCAAGTCACTCCTAATGAAACCTAGGGCTTAACATCACATATAAACATCGGATGGAGCTAAACAATGAAACTGCCAAATTTAATAACATCAAGATAACATCAAAATGCGCACATTCGCGTTTGCTCTTTCATGTGAGTTATCTGATGTTATGGCTATGGATCATAATGTGAATAAATATGTAAAATGTATTAGCCGCTAAAAATAATGCATTTAACACACAAGGGCCATTAAGAAGAACAGCAATTATATATGGTATATATGTACTCAATTAAAGGCGGGTTCGGGGATCAAGGTAACTTTTTACGAAAACTATTTAACTTTTTATTTAAAATCTAGCGTATAGAAAATAACATAACTGGAACGATAAACACCAGACACAAGACACCATCTTGTTTTATATTGAATCTTCTGTCGATTTATTTCACACGGTTCTGGTGTCTTAGAGGGATACCCATAAGTGTGTTAACTTTTCAAATCATGAATGTCTGCGAGAAAATAAATAAATCATTTTTCATTGCATATATTAGTTTCTCTGCGACCATTTGCAGAACTATTTTTGCAGGAAAGTCACCTTAAAATAACATGTCTGAAAAGTTGAATCAATAATGAGTGTTCATTTCTGTCAGGTTATCACAAACGTGGTTGAATAATATGTATGTTGTGTTACGTTGTTTTGGTCTGTCACACAACACACGAATAGTTCTGCAAATGGCCACCAAAAAAAACTGAACTATGCAATGAAAAATGTTTTATTAATTTCCACGCTAACATTTATGACTTCAGACATTAAACTGAGAGCATACCCTAACTGGGTTGATAAACTAAATAATGCAGTGCGTTTTGTTGCAAATATGTCCTGTCAAACATTCAAGAGAGGGGATAGTACAACATTTGCAGGAATGTATGCCGGGGTGGTGAGTGATCAAAGAGGCAAAAACAATGCATTTTTACAACCTCATTCACCTTTTATGCCTGTGTTTGACATTTGTAACAGTTTAAAGCATACTATAGTAAACAAACCCACATATTTATGTTACTATGAGCTCATATGGGCCTTAGCGGCTAAGCCATGTTGCAGATGGGACGTTGATGTAAACAAAACTTCCTTCCAGAAGGTGTTTGAACACTTTGACGGTTCAGCAAACCAGAAGGTGCATGCTATACGTACATCCAAGTAAATACATTTATGTCTAAGATTCTGGGGTCCGATTTTTCACCATGTTTTGAAATTGTTGGAATATTTTTTTTTTTATTAAAATTTCGTACATACGAATGCTCGTGTTATACAGCTGTAACAGAGGTTCAACCGTTACCAGGAGCCACACTTCATGGTCCACAATACCGTTACCAGGAGCCACACTTCATGGTCCACAATACCGTTACCAGGAGCCACACTTCATGGTCCACAATACCGTTACCAGGAGCCACACTTCATGGTCAACAATACCGTTACCAGGAGCCACACTTCATGGTCCACAATACCGTTACCAGGAGCCACACTTCATGGTCCACAATATCGTTACCATGAGCCACACTTCATGGTCCACAATACCGTTACCAGGAGCCACACTTCATGGTCAACAATACCGTTACCATGAGCCACACTTCATGGTCCACAATACCGTTACCAGGAGCCACACTTCATGGTCCACAATATCGTTACCAGGAGCCACACTTCATATTCCACAATACCGTTACCAGGAGCCACACTTCATGGTCCACAATACCGTTACCAGGAGCCACACTTCATGGTCCACAATACCGTTACCAGGAGTCACACTTCATGGTCCACAATAACGTTACCAGGAGCAACCCTTCATGGTCCACAATACCGTTACCAGGAGCCACACTTCATGGTCCACAATACCGTTACCAGGAGCCACACTTCATGGTCCACAATACCGTTACCAGGAGCCACACTTCATGGTCCACAATACCGTTACCAGGAGCCACACTTCATGGTCCACAATACCGTTACCAGGAGCCACACTTCATGGTCCACAATACCATTACCAGGAGCCACACTTCATGGTCCACAATACCGTTACCAGGAGCCACACTTCATGGTCCACAATACCGTTACCAGGAACCACACTGCATGGTCCAAAATGAAAATAATGTACTATATATTGCCAAATGCAAATATTGTGTGTCAAATGATAGCTGGTCTTAATTAAGGGGTTTATGGACAGCCTGAGTCTATGATGCGGGGAGTTCGCAGAATGAGGTCAAAAGAAGGTGAATGTAGTGATCTTACAGCGTGATAACATACCATTCTGCGTATGCCCTCTTCTCTGCCAAGTATATTTATTATCAAATCTGTTTTAGTTTATTTTCTCTATACCCTCAAATCGGCATACGATAAGTTGCATAATCCAGGTTCCCAATAGGTGCACATCACAATATTTATCTGGAAACTTAAATCTGAGTCTAGTTCGCCCATAGCAGATGAGGTCACGCAGAATGAGGTTACCAGAGAATGACTTTGGTGACTCCAGCCCGCTGTGTGGGTAGCATTACTAAATCCAGTATACAAATGACCGGCACCATAATCTCAGGCTGTTTTATGGAACATTTAATTTGATAGTTGCCATTGGTTAATTCAAAGATGCATTATCCAACGACAATTAATTAATCCCGATGGGGCCATAATTGGACCTCGATCCGGTGGATTATAATAACACATTAAAACAAATGACCCACCAATATAATGTATACATAAACATGTGAACATCCATTCGGGGTGAAGGAGAAGTTCACTCGATATTTTAGACCATTCCGGGCGCTTCGCGCCCAACTATACTCTATATATGTCGACACCCTGAATGAAAAGGGGTTGCTATGATAACACCACCAGCATCCACATTGAACGGTGTTATATGTACAATTTTATAACTACACCCCTTAAACCTTTCTTTACTAAATACTCATTGACGAGTAGTTCCCTTATGAAATGTTCAGATAATAAGTTCGACGAACTACCAAGAACTTATTGTTATTAATTAATATTATATCTCGCGTGACGTTCTCGCATTCTGATTGGCTGCACACTGCTATACTATTTTACGATAGTACCCCAGTAGGATTCCTACATTACTACTATTGTTTTTCTATTTATAGTAATAAACTCATTTCGCTAAATCGGTTTGCCGCATGAAGATACGGCCAATCTTAAACTATACCGTGTACGATACTTGTTGCAATATAGTCATATCATTAGATTTATTGGTGAGTTGTAATGGTCTTACAAATGTCCGATCATGGCTGGCCAATGTATTTAATAGTTTGTCCGTTTGGTTGGCAAGCGGCCAGTCCTAATTTAGTTATTTATAACTTCCATTTCCGTTTTAATCGATGTTAAGCCAGTTAACTTTTACAATTTTGCAAAAATGTCTTTTCTAACGACGTATATATAGTAATAAATGCATGAGTCATGAAGAGGTACCTCGAGCTTTCCAACAGTTGTGAATTTCCAATTTGACATCAACTATGGTTGAAATCAAACTGATGGCAGTTCCAGCCCAAAAACTTGAACGAAACTATGAAAATATTCGGCTTTTTATCTAAAATAGAAATTATTTCACACGAAATAATGGATGGAAATTCCAGATGATGTTATATCAGGCATGGAATTTCCAATACAGTGTTGAACATTTGGAATAGTTGAGACACCCGACTCCCTGTCGCAAAATCCATTGACATTGTCCCTTGACTGCATGCAAAATGTTATCTAAGATATATCAAGCAAGTATCAGGTGAACCAATATATTAACATATCACAGGAAGTAGCCTGCTAAATCCGTCACCTGTATTTGGTATTATTTGTCATCGGCAAATAAATAGATTGACGGTCGTGTGAGGGGGGGGGGGGTCTGCTACCCAAAACTGAAAGTGGGAGTTTCGGTCGTTCGAGATTAATTATAATCTAATCTAATATCTGAACATTTCCCACTGTTGACTGTGAATAATCCTGCAATTATATTATTTGGGTTTTTTCCTGGCTATCGTCTGCTTTTATAACCTGAACACTGTTCCAATGTGTACTTTATTTCGCCCAAAAGGGTGATATTAATATTCAACCTGTCCGTTTACATTGTGTCAATATATTTTACCCTGGTCTCGCGGTTTACCAACACGAGTGGACGTTCGCCCGGAATTACCATTGGGTTTTTTTGTTATCATATTGAATCGTATGAAACCAGCCCCGAATCGCATATAATACCAGCCCAGATATGTTGACAGGGCGGCAATTACCAGCGTAACTAAAAACCACCGGGACCAGCCCGGAGCAGCTCGGATCCGGATCAGCCCAGACCGGCCCCATGGTGTATATGCGAGATTTTAGAGACCAGCACAGTGCGGGATCTCATGAGAACACACGTGCAGGTTGGGATAGCGGCCATGCAGACGTGCCGATATTAACCCAAAGTTGCCAGAATTTCATTATGCTGTCTACAATGATATGACTTGCAGACGGAACCCAATGTCGCCATCGTACCGCCAAGAACTCCACACATATACGTAGCGGAACTATCGTCGACTACATTCGCAAACAAATAAGTGCGAATCAGCCACCAAAGCCATGACAGGTAATTAACACTCGAAATGCGGATATCACCGATATACGTATGTCGCGAATGAAGCGAACCAGTCCGTCCCGTCCCTGGGGTGTCCGGTATGATCTTAGTGACCAGAACATTTGGGATGGCTTCGCCTGAAAACCCACACACGTACAGATGAGGACCGCGGCCACACACAAGTTGCACTATTAACTCCTAACCTGCCATAAGTTCAGCATTATGCCCTAAATAACATGACTTGCATATAATGATTTGTAATATTTTTCCAAATGTACGTGATTAAATCTTGTAAATTAGTTCGTGGGCGATCTGATGCATGCATCTTCCTTTTCTTGTAGCAGAATAATCGAATCCATCCAGTATATACAGGATTAAACTGACTGAATCTATTTGATGATGCTGATAGTTGACAGTCACGTTCACATTGACGATTTGGTAATGACTGCAAAAAACTCTGTCCATACCTGGTTTGAAATGCACTGGATGTCATGATAAAGCATAACAAATCGTGCCCCCAATAACACTGAGGACTTCACTTGATGAGAAGTCGACCATAACAATTCTGGATTTGCATAATGCACATTTTAAATCTGAAGATTTAAAAGCAAATTACACACAACATCTTCACCTGTGATCTTCCAAGTGAGACATGTTATGTTCGGATGCAGTTAACATACCTCAACACAAGGAACTTGATATGGGAATGAACAATGGCCATGAAATAATTTATACAGCTATAAAAATAAATATGTGAAATTATCTATCAAATCTAGAGCACATTACACGTAAAATGAACTTGATGATGCATGTATTGTAGTAAGAATTATTGGTCGCTTGCCAACGAAGACACCTGCACCAGACGAACAGACCAAGTGACTTATGTAACCCGATTCGTATATATTGGGAAGTTTGTCCATTGCTTGTCGGGGTACCATATGACTGAAACGACGATATACCCAAACAAACCATAATGGGATCCTGCTTACCTGGTATCATATGACTGGACCAACAATATACCCTAAACCATGATGTGATCCTGCTTACCGGGTACCACATGCCTGGGCCAACAATATACCCTAAACCTTAATGTGATCCTGCTTACCGGGTACCATATGTTTGGGCCAACAATATACCCTAAACTATAATGTGATCCTGCTTACCGGTTACCATATATCTGGGCCAACACTATGCCCTAAACCATAATGTGATCCTGCTTACCGATTAGCATACGCCTGGACCAACAATATATCCTAAACATAATGTGATACTGCTTACCAGGTACCGTATTCCTGGACGCACATTATACCCGAAACAATAAGATGTGGTCCTGTTTACCGGGGTACCTGGGTCAACAATATACCCTAAACCATAATGTGATCCTGTTTACCGGTTAGCATATGCCTGGACCAACAATATACCCTAAACCATAATGTGATCCTGTTTACCGAGAACCATATGCCTGGACGCACACTATACCCTAAAACATAATATGTGGTCCTGCTTACCTGGCACCACATGCCTGGAACAACCATATACCCTAAACCATAATGTGATACTGCTTACCGGGTACCATATGCCTGGACGCACAATATACCCTAAACCATAATGTGATCCTGTTTACCGGGTACCATATGACTGGACCAACAATATACCCTAAACCATAATGTGATCCTGCTTACCGGGTACCATATGACTAGACCAACAATATACCCTAAACCATAATATGTGGTTCTGCTTTAATGCTGCGTTGTTGGCGTGTCCCGATTTAGCTATGATGTCGGGGGTCAAGGCTGTCAAGAACTGTAGTTATTATTGTCAAATTCCAGAGAACCCACCAGCACGATACCGTTATATTTGGCAGGATCATTTAATCAAACTTTAAACAAATTACACATCAATTAATTGCGATTATTTATGCAGTTACTTAACCTTGCTTAACCATTGATGGCGTGAGATGCACTGGCGCAGCATTAAATGTTTTGTGCCAGTGCATTATCTTATATTATGCCAGTCTCTCATAGGTTGCTTCGCATATATAAGAGAATGCATTGGCTTGCTTGGTAAAGGTAACATGTGTTATTCCTGTCTGGGAACCTCAACGGAGTGATGCCAATATAAGTTATTTTCATAAATTTCATATCCATGTAGTCACAAAACAGCGTCATTGTAATAAAATAACCACAGACAGTTTATTTTATTGGCGGAATCATTTCCGTAATCGTTATGCCCAATAATTCGTCCCGAATAAAGAATAAATATTTACATCTGTGTGTAGTTTCACCGTTGTTTACGTATAAGGTCCGAACAATATCACTGGTTCTAATAATAAACGCTTGTGTGGTTGCCACAATGTACTATGTTATCACAATAATGGATACATTTATTTATCCATCACCTTTGTCGCCTACTCTATAGAAACAGGCTGCAAAATAAACCACATCTTTATTTTAGCATGTGCTAAAATAGAGCGAAAACGGCTACTTCAACTATCAAAATAAAGGCATGTGCTCGGAACTACAATTACTTGACCCCGCAATAGTTCACAAGGTGCCATCCACTAATACGCTCGCTTCGATTCTATTTTAAGCGACATGACCCATGATCCAACTGTATATAAAACTGGGTTATAAAATATGCAATCTATTTCGAGAACTCCGTATATATGTGTGTATGTGTGCATATATATAATTATGTGAGTACTTCATAGAATCGAAAACGGCTGGTCGGATCGAGCTCAAGTTTCGTATATAAGTGTAAAAACCCACGGGGATCGTCGACGTCGCATTTTGGACAAGCTCTGGGCACTCATTCTCCACTCCCAATCATCAAAATTACCGCAAACGGTACTTCGGGGGTTAAGGCATCAACGATCTTTATATTGACCATATTTTGAGTTTTTAACCGACTAACGCTTTTTATTGCCATCGACGTTGCTAAACGGTTAACCATGCGTACGAAACTACGGACGCAAAACGCGAAATGCATTTATCTCGATTAAAAAGGCAGAATTAACGTGTTGTGTGATTCCTATGTCTGTCGTTCCTAGGAACGGGGGAAATTTTCAATCATACCTCTTTTAGGGACGGGTACTGCGTGTTGTGTGAAAACAAAAAATGCGTGTTGTGTGATTCTTATGTCTGTCGTTCCTAGGCACGGGGAAATTTTCATCAGATCAGTTTTTCCGACGGATGTACCTTAAATCATACCTTTTTTAGGGGCGGGCACTGCGTGTTGTGTGATTCTTATGTCTTCTTCACCTTAGTCCGGTAAAATAAGGTCTAATCGGGTAAAATATTGAAAAACAAAAAATTAAATTTAAAAATTAGTCCAGTAAATTAAAAATGCACATTTAACTCACGTTATAAACAAAAAAATTATATTAACTCATTGAAAAAAAAAATTCAATTCAAAAATTAATTCAAAAATTAATTCAAAAATTAATTCAAAAATTAATTAAAAATTAATTAAAAAAATTAAAAATTGTCATGTTTCTGACGAACGCCGCCAGTGGCGGGCTAACCTGCTAGTAAAATATAAAATATAATCGAACATTTATTTATAAATTATTGGCTATTAAACATACAGAGCTAGTAATTATGTGTGTAAAAACAATGTGTTTGAAGCCAGCCTCGATAACAAAACGTAAACAATTCATGCCGTCTGCCTCGTGGTTGCGAACTGTCAAAATAAAGCGCACGGCGATTTCATAAAGTGTTTACGAATTTGTAAACATGGCGGAATCACGGATGTTCAAAGTCAGACTCATCGATGAAATGTCTGAAGAAGAGTTAGAAAGAATGTTCCTAGCTCCATGTCCTGAGTCTGAGGATGATGGTGATCAGATTGCAGAAAATTCCAACAACAACAATCAAATGTCACACCTGCTGTACTTGAAACTGTTGATCTACCGATAACAAGTATTAGAGCACAATCCTATTGTTGCAATCGTTCCCTGATTTTTGGTAAAGCACACCAATTCCCAAGGCTGGCGAAGGAATAGTTCAGTGATTCTCCCATTGTTGAGCACACGCAACTCGCAACAGACAAATCGCACGTGCGCTTCGAAGTAGCTTCAACTACCAGAGGCCACATGGGCACGACCAGCGCTCCGCTTTCCCCCAAACACACTGTCATTATATATACGCCGTTACTAGTTACGCACCTCTAGTATACCAAGCAGGCACTTATAGGGACAATGTATAAGCGGAGTGCGGGTTGGGCATGTCCTCTGGTATAATAATTGAAGCTACATTGAAACGACCGCGCGATTTGTTTGTTATGCGAATAATGGGATATCACTGATATATTACTTTGCCAGCCTTGGGAATATGTGTGATTTACCAAAAATACAACATATATACATCAACAGGGCGAAAGTAAGGCGGTGGCAATAGTAACACATGCATTGGTTGAATTATTTATTAACTAGTAGAATAATTACATTTATTATAATTATCCACAAAACTAATCCAGTTCCAAAAATATTCACAGGTACTCAGGACCAATAATCCAACGATGAAACTAAACGAATTAACATTAACATATAGAAACACTAAATAGTAATATATATCCAATAATCTAACGATGAAACTAAACGAATTAACATTTACATTTAGAACCACTAAATAGTGATATATATTCAATAATCTAACGATGAAACTAAACGAATTAACATTTACATTTAGAACAACGAAATAGTGATATATATCCAATAATCCAACAATGAAACTAAACGAATTAACATTTACATTTAGAACCACTAAATAGTGATATATATCCAATAACCTAACGTTGAAACTAAACGAATTAACATTTACATTTAGAACCACTAAATAGTGATATATATCCAATAATCTAACGATGAAACTAAACGAATTAACATTTACATTTAGAACCACTAAATAGTGATATATATCCAATAATCTAAAGATGAAAATAAACGAATTAACATTTATATTTAAAACCACTAAATAGTGATATATATCCGATAATCCAACGATGAAATTGAACGAATTAACATTTACATTTAGAACCAATAAATAGTGATATATATCCAATAATCTAACGTTGAAACGAAACAATTAACATTTACATTTAGAACCACTAAATAGTGATATATATCCAATAACATAACGATGAAACTAAACGAATTAACATTTACATTTAGAACCACCAAATAGTGATATATATCCAATAATCCAACGATGAAAGTAAACGAATTAACATTTAAATTTAAAACCACTAAATATTGATATATATCCAATAATCCAACGATGGAACTAAATGAATTAACATTAACATTTAGAACCACTAAATAGTGACATATATCCAATAATCCATCAGAATCACCACTTCCCTATATAGCGCTCCACATATCCGATATAACTAACAACATAACTTGTATCTGGAGAAACTGGAGGAACAATGGACTATTAGTAGTAATTTCGGAACAGTTTTCTTGTAAAGGCGACTCGTTTGTCACATAATAATGATGTGCAGCATTACCTTTGGCAAAAAAAAGTCGGTCGTTGGTTACATGTCCTTATTCCTTATCATCATTTTTCTTCGGAATTCATGATCCACTTATAATATACTAGTAAGACCCAATCATGCGACTGCCATATTTGACTTTCCAAACACATCTGCGAGTGACTTGGTTTGAGAAAACGGGTCACTCGTTAATCACTTGCATGGCATCATGCAATCCGTGTCGTTTCGGACATATATATTCACAGTCAACGGCGATCATTGCATGGTTAATCGGATTGTTAGGCGTGGCTAATGAGCTATTGTGTTGAATCTCGGCCAGCGCACGGATCTCGCGTCGTGGTCAACACACGCTCAACGGCGCATTTCCAGTTAATTGCATTATGTGAGGTCAATTGTGCTCTATGTCGGTCAGAGCACGTGAACAGTTCTTTACCATAATAAATCTCGTCTTCACCTCGATTGATTCTGGTAAAGAACTATTCTTGTGCTCTAACCATTACATAACATTATTGAAATTGAACCAGTCTTGAATGTAACTGAGCCTTTTAAAGAGCCTAGTAGACCCACTATGCCACTGCCAGATATGAACATTTCTGAACAATTTGATATGCCCACACTCCAAAGATTTAGTGATGTCACCGATAACAATCTGAATGACTTCATTGATGAGCAGGAAGACAGAAATACACTAAGAAAAATATAATTTGAACCTCCTTGAACAGTACTTGACAAGAACCGGTGAATTCATAAAACTTCACGAGATCCCATCGTCGGAATTGGATACGGTCCTTGGTATATTCCTCCTGAGTGTTCGCAAGAGAAACGGGGATGAATATGAACCATCGTCTCTTCGCTCTACCATCTCAAGTGTGGATCGGTACCTAAAAAGACACAAATACGGAACAACGATAATGAATGCGAAAAATGACTGCTTTGATATCACTAGACGGGCACTTTTGGCAAAGCTGAAGCAGCTTAATAAATCCGGTCGTGGTAATAAGCCACATAAGGCAAATCGACTGACCGATTCGGAAATAAGTTTATTATTTTAAAGTGAGCAGTTGGGAATATCAAGCCCCGAGGCAGTACTAAACACTCTGTGGTTCAATAACACACTACACGGAGTAGATGTTCGCAATGTAAGAGAGGTGCCCCCAAGAATGTACGCAACAGAAAGTGATGATGGTCATGATCCAGTATACGTGTGCAAATTATTTGCATCGAAGCGTCCATTTGGTTACAACAACATTGGTGATCCATTTCCCTCCCAACCGCGCACATTTGTCACAAATAAACAGTAGTGTCAGCAGCAACACTTTGCAAAATGTTGTTCAGCCAGCGCTCCAAGGTTTGTTTCATAGTAACACTGTCACCATATCCAACATGTATATTTCAACATGTCCAGTTCCAAAATAAATATGACATTACACAAGAACAACAACAATCTCCTCACAAGAATGAATTTGTGATTCGTAAATTTTGTGTAGGACGGAAGTCGTATTTTGAACAGACCGACATGAAGAACGAACTGTTAACTTATAGTAAACTAGAATTCATCATCGATCTATATTTACAATATACGTCGATGAATTCATGATATTTTGAAAAGGATGTTAAAACACACACTTTTATATTTAGTATTGTATACACTAACTGAGGGCATAGTGTGGGTGGTTTCCCGAAAAATTGTTCTCTAGTTGATGTGGGGTAGATTTGACTTACTCTCGGCAGCGTAACGTCGCCCAATGTCGAGTTATGAGATGGGGACCTTATCATTCGCGTAGGGATTGACAGGTCACAGCCTCGTGAATATTAATGAGTTTATTTTAACACTTCGCCAACCGAAAAACTTGTAATTGTTTTTAATATTTTACGACGAAATTCGCCCTTAATTCCATATTTAATTAAATGTAATTGATTATAACGACTTTTAAACAATAGTTGGTGATGGATAAAAAAAATATCCATATAGTTTGACGAGATACACGGATTATTTTCGCTCGTATGATTCAGCAAATAGAGGACCTCGCTAAAACTCGTCCCCAATTTTCTGAATCATACTCGCTAAAATAAACCAAGTATCTCGTCAAACTATACGGATATTCTATATATATGCACATATTCATTCTCAATATCATTTTCGTTCGTCCTTAATCGCAGGCTGAAATCTTAACCGGGTGAATGATCATTTTAGAGCCGCCTTTTTACCTCGAGTTATCTTATGCAGTGCGTTCATTGTGCATTCCCCACATACTTCGCTGATTACTAATGGCTCACGGCACTAACTTGTACAACAAGTTTTCTCATTAGAGTCCGTGGGCTAATTATCAGAAAACCACTAGTTTAGAAGTTGGCTGCATCCCCTCCAACAAAGGTTTTAAGCTATCTATATTAAATCTAATAAACACATCAAAGGTATTAACCTCCGCAATTTTGAATACAAAATCACACAGTGTGCAGACGACACAACTCTCATCTTTGACGGTAGAGAAGAAAGTCTAAGGGAAGTATACAATGTACTAGGGGGCTGCCCGTCACAAAATGACGGGTATATAAATGTTCTTTGTTATTTTCTAGTGTCCGCGTTCATGGACACGTGGAATGGTCATGCTTCTGTTTTTTGTTACTGGATGCGCGTTGGAACACTTTACTTCACTAAAACTGTATTCCTACACACCCAGTCCACATATGCACATGCACATATTGAACGAAACAAAATCAGCATATTATTTAAATATTACTATAAACCAACTGAAACATACTCAATTCAGGAGCCTTTATTCGGGAGCTTGCGGCACATTTTGAACGGACCCCCTTTGGAACCTGTATTCAGCATGCCGCCTAATGATCACACGCCATGCACTGTGCGGCCCATTTGTATGAAAACTTTATTTCAATAAAACTGTATTTTTACCCCCACCCCATCTCCTCAACGCATGTATATGCATGCACGTATGGAAAGCAACAATCAAGATATTTTACTTTATCTATATACTGAAACATGCTAAATTCGGGAGCCTTATTTATCGGGGGAGGGGCCTACAGTCCCTTTCTGCGCTTCGCGCACATTATATGATCCTAAACTGCGTGCGCTTCGCTCACATATAGAGAACTTACAGCACATTTTAAACGGACCCCTTTGGAACCTGTATTCAGCATGCACCCTAATGATCACACGCCCTGCACTGCGCGGCCCATTTGTATGAACACTTTATTTCAATAAAACTGTATTTTTACCCTCACCCCAATCTCCCCAACCCACGTATATTCATGTACATATGGAACGCAACAATCAATATATTTTACTTTATCTATAGGCTACTAACTGAAACAGGCTCAATTCGGAACCTTTATTTAGCGGGGGAGGGGCCTATAGCTTCGCGCACATTATATGATCTTTAACTGCGTGCGCTTCGCGCACATTTTGATCTTTTAAACATTTTTTGTATCAGATTTGCACTGAACCTAAAGATTAAAAGAGCATTAATTAGCGTCGGCAGTAGTGTTTACACTGTATTATTAGTCCCAGTCCGGGAATGTGATTTTTCTAACTGAGTTCCGTCGAAATTACTGAGTTCGCGGTACCCACTGGCGGGAGGCCATACTGTGTCCATTCGCCATCTTCCGCGTATACCGGTACTCCTTCGATTCCACACTCAATGCACAACTTTCGTATCAAAGACAGCATTCTTTACTTATGTTCAGACCCAACTGGCAAATTAAAATACCATATTAGCACCCATTCCCAACGACGAACGTTCGAGTATTGACTCTGCATCCCACTACATGTACATCCACCCATTCCCAACGGCGGTAGAACGTTCGAGTCTTGACTCAACACCCCACTATACATGCACTTCCGTGACAAAATCAACATTCATTACCTAAATTCACACTGAACATGAACTGCCACATTAATTTAGCGCCTATTTCCAACAACGCTTTGGTAGAGCGCATGGAAGTTTCGCCTACAATAGCAAAGCAAGTGTTGGTTTGCGTTCGACGTCAATGACGTCATTTCGACAAACGTCATAAGAAATAGTGTCTACTTGAGTGCAAATGCTGCATTTGGGGACCATGTTATATCTCAGGTTTGTTTTGACCAATCGGCGTGAAATTTAGTGAGTAACCTTTTATGCCACACTATAGGCCGTGGTACAAATTTGGGCCTCATTGGACGCATGGTTGAAAAGTTATAAACGCGCCAAAAGCGTGACCGAGTTATACACACACACACACACAGACGACGGGTTTTATATATATAGACTAGGGGGTTGCCCGTCACAAAATGACGGGTATATAAATGTTCTTTGTCATTTTCTAGTGTCCGCTTTCATGGACACATGGAATGGTCATGCTTCTCTTTTTTTGTTACTGGATGCGCATTGGAACACTTTATTTCACTAAAACTGTATTTCTACATACCCAGTCTACATATGCGCATGCACATATTGAACGAAACAAAATCAGTATATTCTTTAAATACTACTATGCACCAACTGAAACATACTCAATTCAGGAGCCTTCATTTGGGAGCTTGTTGCACATTTTGAACGGACCCACTTTGGAACCTGTATTCCGCATGTCGCCTAATTATCACACGCCTGCACTGTGCGGTCCATTTGTATGAACACTTTTCAATAAAATTGTATTTTTTACCCCCACCCCCAACTCCCAACCCATGAATATGCATGCACATATGGAACGCAACAATCAAAATATTGTACTTTATCTATACTGAAACAGGCTCAATTCGGGAGACTTTATTCAGCGGGAAGGGGTCTACAGCCCCTTTCTGCGCATCACGCACATTATATATGATATTGAACTGCGTGAGCTTCGTGCACATATAGGGATCTTGCAGCACATTTTAAACGGACCCCATTTGGAACCTGTATTCAGCATGCAGCCTAATGATCACACGCCATGCATTGCGCGGCCCATTTATATATATGAAAACTTTATTTCAATAAAACTGTATTTTTGCCCACACCATCATCTCCCCAACCCACGTATATGCATGCACATATGGAACGCAACAATCAAGATATTTTACTTTATCTATAGGGCCTACTAACCGAAACAGGCTCTATTCGGAACCTTTATTTAGCGGGGGAGGGGTCTCCAGCCCCTTAGTGAGCTTCGCGCACATTATATTAATTTAAACTGCGTGCGCTTCGCGCACATTGTGATCTTTTAAACATTTATTCTTTTATCAGATTTGCACTCAACCGAAAGATTAAAAGAACATTAATTAGCGTCGGCAGTATTGTTTACACTGCAGGCCCTATATATTATTAGGGCTGTCCCGTGCATGTGATTTTTCTAACTGATTTTGGCGAGTTCACGGTACCCACTGGCGGGAGGTCAGACTGTCCATTCGCCATCTTCCGTGTATAGGCCTACCGGTACCCCTTCGATACCACACTCAATGCACAACTTTCGTATCAAAGACAGCATTATTTACTTATGTTCAAACCCAACTGGCGAATTAAAATACCATATTAATAGCACACATGCCCAACGACGAACGTTCGAGTCTTGACTCTGCACCCCACTACATCCACCCATTCCCGACGATGGTAGAACGTTCGAGTCTTGACTACACCCCACTATACATGCACTTCCGCGACAAAATCAACATTCGTTATCTAAATTCACAATGAACCTGAACTGACACGTTAATTTAGCGCTTATTTCCAACAACGCTTTGGTTGAGCGCATGGAAGTTTCGCCTACAATAGCAAAGCAAGTGTTGGTTTGCGTTCGACGTCAATGACGTCATTTGGAAAAACGTCATAAGAAATAGTGTCTACTTGAGTGCAGATATTGCATTTGGGGACAATGTTAGATCTCAGGTTTGCTTGGACCAATCGGCGTGAAATTTGTTGAGTCACCTTTTATGCCACACTATAGTCCGTAGTACAAATTTAGGCCACATTGGATTCATGGTTAAAAAGTTATAAACGCGCCAAAAGCGTGACCGAGTTATACACACACACACAGATACACAGATACATACACACACACACAGACGACGGGTTTTATATATATAGACTAGGGGGTTGCCCGTCACAAAATGACGGGTATGTAAATGTTCTTTGTCATTTTCTAGTGTTCATGGACACATGGAATGGTCATGCTTCTCGTTTTTGTTACTTTATGCGCGTTGGAACACTTTATTTCACTAAAACTGTATTTCTACACACCCAGTCTACATATGCGCATTCACATATTGAACGAAACAAAATCAGTATATTATTTAAATACTACTATGCACCAACTGAAACATACTCAATTCAGGAGCCTTCATTCGGGATCTTGTTGCACATTTTGAACGGACCCACTTTGGAACCTGTATTCCGCATGCCGCCTAATTATCATACACCTGCACTGTGCGATCCATTTGTATGAACACTTTTCAATAAAATTGTATTTTTTACCCCCACCCCATCTCTCCAACCCATGTATATGCATGCACATATGGAACGCAACAATCAAAATATTGTACTTGATCTATATACTAAAACAGGCTCAATTCGGGAGACTTTATTTAGCGGGGAGGGGTCTACAGCCCCTTTCTGAGCATCGCGCACATTATATGATCTTAAACTGCGTGAGCTTCGCGCACACATAGGGAGCTTGCAGCACATTTTAAACGGACCCCCTTTGGAACCTGTATTCAGCATGCAGCCTAATGATCACACGCCCTGCACTGTGCGGCCCATTTGTATGAACACTTTTTTTCAATAAAACTGTATTTTTGCCTCCACCATCATCTCCCCAACCCACGTATATGCATGCACATATGGAACGCAACAATCAAGATATTTTACTTTATCTAGGGCCTACTAACTGAAACAGGCTCTATTCGGAACCTTTATTTAGCGGGGGCGGGGTCTGCAGCCCCTTAGTGAGCTTCGCGCATATTATATGAATTTAAACTGCGTGCGATTCGCGCACGTTGTGATCTTTTAAACATTTATTCTTTTATCAGATTTGCACTCAACCGAAAGATTAAAAGAACATTAATTAGCGTCGGCAGTATTGTTTACACTGTAGGCCCTATTATTAGGCCTGTCCCGGGAATGAGATTTTTCTAACTCAGTTTGACGAATTTACTGAGTTCACGGTACCCACTGGCGGGAGGTCAGCCTGTCCACTCGCCATCTTCCGTGTATACCGGTACTCCTTCGATACTACATTCAATGCACAACTTTCGTATCAAAGACAGCATTATTACTTATGTTCAAACCCAACTGGCAAATTAAAATACTATATTAGCACCCATGCCCAACGACGAACGTTCGAGTCTTGACTCTGCACCCCACTACATCCACCCATTCCCAACGACGGTAGAACGTTCGAGTCTTGTCTACACCCCACTATACATGCACTTCCGCGACAAAATCAACATTCGTTATCTAAATTCACAATGAACCTGAACTCACACATTAATTTAGCGCCTATTTCCAACAACGTTTTGGTTGAGCGCATGGAAGTTTCGCCTACAATAGCAAAGCAAGTGTTGTACTGCGTTCGACGTCAATGACGTCATTTGGACAAACGTCATAAGAAATAGTGTCTATACTTGAGTGCAGATACTGCATTTGGGGACCATGTTAGATCTCAGGTTTGCTTGGACCAATCGGCGTGAAATTTGGTGAGTCACCTTTTATGACACAATATAGGCCGTGGTGCAAATTTGGGCCACATTGGATGCATGGTTAAAAAGTTATAAACGCGCCAAAAGCGTGACCGAGTTATACACACACACACAGACAGATACACACACACACAGACAACGGGTTTTATATATATAGACTAGGGGGTTGCCCGTCACAAAATGACGGGTATATAAATGTTCTTTGTCATTTTCTAGTGTCCGCTTTCATGGACGCATGGAATGGTCATGCTTCTCTTTTTTTGTTACTGGATGCGCATTGGAACACTTTATTTCACTAAAACTGTATTTCTACATACCCAGTCTACATATGCGTATGCACATATTGAACGAAACAAAATCAGTATATTATTTAAATACTACTATGCACCAACCGAAACATACTCAATTCAGGAGCCTTCATTTGGGAGCTTGTTGCACATTTTGAACGGACGCACTTTGGAACCTGTATTCCGCATGCCGCCTAATTATCACACGCCTGCACTGTGCGGTCCATTTGTATGAACACTTTTCAATAAAATTGTATTTTTTACCCCCACCCCCAACTCCCCAACCCATGTATATGCATGCACATATGGAACGCAACAATCAAAATATTGTACTTTATCTATACTGAAACAGGCTCAATTCGGGAGACTTTATTCAGCGGGAAGGGGTCTACAGCCCCTTTCTGCGCATCACGCACATTATATATGATCTTGAACTGCGTGAGCTTCGCGCACATATAGGGAGCTTGCAGCACATTTTAAACGGACCCCCTTTGGAACCTGTATTCAGCATGCAGCCTAATGATCACACGCCATGCATTGCGCGGCCCATTTATATATATGAAAACTTTATTTCAATAAAACTGTATTTTTGCCCCCACCATCATCTCCCCAACCCACGTATATGCATGTACATATGGAACGCAACAATCAAGATATTTTACTTTATCTATAGGGCCTACTAACCGAAACAGGCTCTATTCGGAACCTTTATTTAGCGGGGGAGGGGTCTCCAGCCCCTTAGTGAGCTTCGCGCACATTATATGAATTTAAACTGCGTGCGCTTCGCGCACATTGTGATCTTTTAAACATTTATTCTTTTATCAGATTTGCACTCAAACGAAAGATTAAAAGAACATTAATTAGCGTCGGCAGTATTGCTTACACTGTATGCCCTATTATTAGGCCTGTCCCGAGAATGTGATTTTTCTAACTGAGTTTGGCGAATTTACTGAGTTCACGGTACCCACTGGCGGGCGGTCAGACTGTCTATTCGCCATCTTCCGTGTATACTTGTACTCCTTCGATACCACACTCAATGCACAACTTTCGTATCAAAGGCAGCATTATTTACTTATGTTCAAACCCAACTGGCAAATTAAAATAGAATCAAATTACCATATTATAATTAGTACCTATGCCCAACGACGAACGTTCGAGTCTTGACTCTGCACCCCACTACATCCACCTGTTCCCAACGACGGTAGAACGTTCGAGTCTTGACTACACCCCACTATACATGAACTTCCGCGACAAAATCAACATTCGTTATCTAAATTCACAATGTACCTGAACTGACACATTAAGTTAGCGCTTATTTCCAACAACGCTTTGGTTGAACGCATGGAAATTTCGCCTACAATAGCAAAGCAAGTGTTGGTTTGCGTTCGACGTCAATGACGTCATTTGGACAAACGTCGTAAGAAATAGTGTCTACTTGAGTGCAGATACTGCATTTGGGGACAATGTTAGATCTCAGGTTTGCTCAGACCAATCGGCGTGAAATTTGGTGAGTCACCTTTTATGACAGACTATAGGCAGTGGTACAAATTTGGGCCACATTGGACGCATGATTAAAAAGTTATAAACGCGCCAAAAGCGTGACCGAGTTATACACACACACACACACAGACAGATACACACACACACACAGACGACGGGTTTTATATATGTAGATTAACACCATTCGCATATCTTTCAGGCTTGAACATTAACCCTAGCAAGTGTCAGGCAACGTGGATAGGTTCTTATACTTGGCTTAGATATGGTATATGCTCAGATCTTGGTATCAGATTTGATAGCTCATTTGATCTTATAGGGATTCATTTTGATACACATGAAAATCAACTATGACACAAAACTTACTGATGTGAAACGACTGTTTGAGGCATGGAAACACCGATTACTGACACCTATTGGTCGAATAACTGTAATAAAATCACTTATACTTCCAAAATTAACACACCTTTTCGTGTCAATTCCAAATCCCGATAAAACATTTATGAAAATATTGGACACTATGCTCTATAATTTTCTATGGAATCAAAACGTGATCAAGTGAAACGCAAAGTTGTAAGTCAAAATTACAAAAACGGTGGCTTGAAAATGGTTAGGGTCAATAATTTTATGCTGTCAATGAAAATAACTTGGGTGAGACGCCTCATAACAAAGAGCGCCAAATATATGCCTCTCACAAATATTCCATTATGTGAAGATACCACGTTCCTTACATATGAGCATGGCTATTTAGAGAAACAGGCACAGAAATTAACCAATTCATTCTGTCATGACGTTTTGTTATCATTTGTCATTTTTTTACAACAAAATGTGAACAATTGCAATATATCCAGAGTACGGGTCCAAACACAAGAAAGAATAACAAACACACAAGACAAACACACAAACAAAATCACACCAACAAACCAGATGACAGATCTTCTACGTAAAATCTTCGATATATCACTATATTTTTTGTGACCAATTGAACTGTTTTGTTTGGTTCTGCGGTTGTAGGTGTGATTGTGTTTGTGTGTTTGTCTTGTGTGTTTGTTATTCTTTCTTGTGTTTGGACCCATACTCTGAATATTATAAATCTTTTTCCTGATATGGAAAGCACATGTACGCTGTGGAATAATCCAAATATAAAACAATATGGAACGGTAATAAACTTCACTTATTGGCGCGAAAAAGGGATTATGCATATAAACGATATGCTAGATAGTAAAGGTTAATTTCTTTCACAAGAAGCCATACATAGGACATTTAATATACGCACAGACTTCATCACTTTAAACACTATAAAGTAGCAGATAACATTAACTGCAAAAGAGCTTAGCCAACAGATAACTCGAGTTTCTTACCCCATTCTACCCACTGACTTCAGCACTTTGCTTAAAAATTCGCTGGGAAAACAATATTTTTACAAGGCTTTGAACAATACTCAAATTACGACTAAAGCGCGCACAAAATGGCAATCACAGTTTCCTGATATGGAAAGTACATTATTTACATATCATAAAGAACCCTTTCTCACGACGCCTGACACCAAGCTACAATGGCTACAATTCCGAATATATTCTAGAATATTATCAACCAATAACTTTCTACACATATCTAACATAAGACAAGATGGGAAATGTGATAGGTGTAAAAGTGAAAAGGAAGATATCAACAACATTTTTGGGGGATTGTTGTCATGTGTTGTAGAGATATATGTAATTGGGGGGGGGGGGGGGGATAATGACATAAATCTTTATCCAACAAATATGACGATGATACTTGGCACACGACCCATTAGTAAAAAATATACTACAAACTTTCTCAGGCTCCTAATAAAACAATATATATATCGGTCTAAATTTAAACCAATCGATTTGTCTGTTAATGTTTTCCTCATAGAGTTGGCACATATATACAATTGCGAAAAATATACAGCACAATGTCAATCGAAACTTTCAGAATTCTTAAAAAACTGGTTCCTTATAGAAAAAGCTTTAAACAGACAGGCGACTTAATACAAAATCGACAAAGATACCTAATTGTATAGACTGATATCGATTATCACGCAGTGAGTTAAAACAAATATTATCTACCACCATCTCCACAATACCATCTACGTTGAGAGTTGACTTTATCCAATATTCGGTGTAAAGTGTGTTGTTTTTAATAACCAGGGTACAAGAATGTTATACTTGTACTTTTAGTCAGATATAAGACCGAAATTGACCCTTATATTATTTGGGGAATATTTAGTCATATTAATTCAAAATGTGTTGGAATCTTTCAAAATAATCGAAGGGTCGGGGGAAGGGAATATTTATCCCAAGAATTGGAATAATTGTCTTGGTCTAAACCCGGAGGTAGGTAGAAAAGTTAAACTTGTTAGCGATAAAGGGTGTTTAATTGTATTCATTATATGGTGTGAATAAAGAGCGCTTGCTTCACTTCAATGCGAAACAAAGAATAACAGCTGAAAGTCATTGGACGATGGTAAGACTGTGCAGACTATAAGATACGTATAATATAACTTCCGACGTTTGAACGTAGTGAATTAGGCGGAAAATAATTTCTCCACGAAGGTGAGCGAAGATATCAATGGGGCGTGAACAGTAGTTGTGACGTATAGAAGTGGTCAGATGATTGGTATATAAGGTCCGTGATGAGAGACAATCGGGTCTCTTGGGGTGACGACTTGCTGGCTCTAGTCACGCGTTTTCGTCTCGGTGTGTTGTGTTGTTTGCCAATACCGAACTTAACAAAGAAAAAAATACAAATGGTCCGCTGTATTTGATGTTGTACATGCGAACAGTGCCATGTGAACAAAATCGTAAACATTCGATGATGAGATCAGCTTGCATGGCGAGATGACGGCCGATTCATGTGCAGATTCCCAGACTTGAAATAGATTTTCGTATTGGGGCAATGGTACTTGATGCGGATGCGGCGGAAGGGCTGTTGGGTCATTGGATGGTGATCTGCTAGCATATGTCGATATTGCTGAGACGACCAGTTGAACAATTAACAATTATATATCTATATTATAACTATGTCGCAAAATCGTCTATGTAGGCAGGAACATATATGTTCGTTTAGTACAATGCATCTATATGCATATATAACAGATGCAATTTTGAATTTACCAAAAAGGTTGAAAAATAGTGGTATTTCATAATGATGCGCACACGACTAGTTGAAACTTTCGGTACATTTGGATCTGTTATTGATTCGTTTCACCGTGCTGTGGTAATGTGGTATAGTGGTTTTTGGTTTCAACCGTGGTGTATAATAGTTTACTGTAAAGCATCGGGACCGAAACCTAATTTGCATTATAAAATTCATTCTTTTCAAACTATGTTCATTCATGACTGATGAGTAGTTATTACATAGGTTTGTTTTTATAAAATGGTAATTTGTGAGCTAACTGTTAGAGTATTGTTGCTTTAATGAGTATTGCATGTAACTGCTAGAAACAGTAAGAGTTTCAGATTGAAGGAATACTTGCTTTAATTGTGTCAAACAGATCAGACCAAACGGATGTTTGTCTTTTTAACTTTGTATCTGGATCTGTGAATTTTCATTTATACAGGTACACATGTTCAGATAATACAAAGTATTCATGGTCCCATTTAATGATCCCATTTTCGATGATGTTCGTTAATTGCGCATTCGTGCATAGTTGTGAATTTACAATATTAACCAGTGTAGTATATACCATGTAATGATTTATTATTTCCTTTGTTTAAAGGCGAAACAATTGACCTGTTTGTATGAGAAAAGCTTTAGGCTGGACTGAACACTTTTGTGGTTAATAGAAAAATTTATGAACACCAAATTGGTTTAAACATGACAAAGTTGCATTAATAATGGTGATTCAATTTTTAACAAGATATCGAGGTTGAAATACTAAACAAAATATCTAAGCCTGTTCGGTTACACATGTTTCTTCGATGTCAGTCAGCTTGGTCCTTTGTGTCGCTTCACCAGTATCCCGCAATGATTGTGTTGTGTTGTGTTGTACCATGGGTATGGTGGGTATTGATATAGAAGCTTCCGGGGGTTAGTGGAGAATAGGTACTTCGTGTCATTATCGACCTATATTACCACAAATACAATATAAAACAGTCTTGAGGTTCAAATGCGCCTTGTCAGTTCAAATAGTAAATATCTATATAAAACTGAGAAATCAGTCACCACCCACATATACATAGGATAAAATAACTAAACGGTTGTATTCAAAAATGTAACACATTCACATTGTTGTCAAATTGTTAAGCAATTGGAACTTTCACATACCTAACACATCATTTGAAAATTTCACACCAAACAAAAGTTGAAATTATGCTTGCAGTTTGATTTTTAAAAAATATATTAGTGGGGAATTTTTATTGTCTTAGACCAATATTTGCATAGTTTCCTACTTTTGGTAAACAAATTCGGACTGTAATGGCCAACAGTTGGACATTTTCTAACATTAGGTTCTAAATATCTAACAAATGGAAAGCTTGAGGACAGTCTATAGATGCTAGGGTTTATCAATATCCATGTTCAGATTTCATAACATCGAACCATGGTCGACCCGGTGTGTTATGGTCTTAGTAGAGGCTCTTATGTCCAATTTTTGGCTCCCGTGTGCATTTTGTGAAGAAATATAGCCACTATGCTCATGATGTTGCTTGATATATGTGGCACCAGAAAACAAATGTTAGACACCTGGGGGTCGCGACTGGGTGGATTTGTGACGTCATCAAGATGGCCGCCATCCAAAATTTCAGAGTAGGCACTGAATCAGTTTGATTAATAGCTAGTAGTGAATTTATGGTAGGAAATATAATATTTCTCTACTGTTGTGATACTATGATAACAGGCTTCACTTTAACAGAAAAATTGACCACATTTAACCAAGATGGCCGCCAAAATGACGACCGAAACATGTCTCTTAAAACATTCACGGTTGTTTGCAATTGGTGGCTAATAGCAACTTAATTTTAAATACATTTGAATACCTAACCATTTGAACATGATAATATGTCATACTTTGGGTCTTATTCCTACAAAATGTCGTCAAAATATGAATTCATAAATATGCTATGAAAATTTACCAAATATCGATTTTGTAATTCGAGCCAAGTGTTAGCAAGAAAATAGCTGAATTTGATGACAAACATTTGCAACAGGTTTAAACATATAGATTGCCATATAATTACAACCAAAAAATGCATCTGTATTCAAGATGGCAACAACAATGGTTGCCAAAATTGATAAATCACTAACATTTGTCAAATTGTCTTTGATATCACTCCTAATGTGCGATTTAGTGAATATAGGTGAATATATTTGCTCCGTGTTGGCGTAATAACATGGAGATATGAAACAATATGAATAGTTTGTGAACGATGGCTGTTTATACTCAAGAATTCGAGAGAATGAAACGACGAAAATGAGATGAAATCATCAAAATGGCAACCATGAACAATTTAAGAGTTGGCATTGAGTCTGGGAGTAAACTTTAGAAAGTGAAATGATTATGTTTCGCGACCAATAATACCATTGGATCACACTTCCTCTTGGCGGTGCAATTTGGACCTCAAAATCCAAGATGGCTCCCAAAACGGCAACCGAAATTCTAATAATTGATGATTTTTCTCACTCGCCTCTTAAATTATTCACATCGGTTTGAAATCGGTGGCTACTAGCAACCTTATTTTGAATAAATTATACTATCTAATCATTCGACAACCATGATATGTTAGATTAACATATTATTATCCATATGAATCTAAATTCAGGGTGGTGACTCAGATGGTTACCAAAATGGAGAAATCATCCAAATTTGCTAGTTTCCATTGATAACGCTCCTAAGGTGGGTTTCAGTGACTACTGGTAAACACATTTGTTCCCCTGTTGACAAAAGTGCTGATACAATCTGATACAATATGAATATTTTTGCGAACAGTAGCTCCGAGATTTCATGAGAATGGAAACAGAAACCATGAAAAGTAGATAAATTCATCTGATGTTGACCTATTTAAAAATATCCAAATCTGAATATATGCTGATTACATCCATCATTACATGTACATCGGAAATGTCCTGATTGTGTGACTCGACTGGAGAAAAATCCCTACCTCAACAATAAGGCTGTCGGTTTGAGCAATACTTTAATTACTTCCCCTTGATATCGCTCCCCCCCCCCCCCTTATGGGATTTGGATAACAATTTTTTCACTTGACTCCTGTATTGCTCATGTAATGCCATCACACTAAATCAATTCTACCGAAATTCAGCTTCGGTTTGTTTGTGATTAAACAATAATTGATCTGGTCACCGCGATTACATCTCTCAGCTCATCGCCTCATGTGAACGGTAGTGCGCTTTTATTTTTCAGCGTTTACAAATTTCATCGCGCGCAAGCAAACAGCACAATATTGGCCAATGAACATAGGGTCTGTATCATCTGAACAAGAAGAGCATGACCGTGTATTCTCGAAAACTACATTAAGTGCCCAACAATGACACATGTATACCGCGCGAACACAGTAAACTAGTCATTGGTAGTCGCACGCTCGTAGATGATTATGTTAATTGAAGGTTGTATGAAAGCTGGATAAACATTGTGAAAGGGGCATAATCGTGTGTCTGATCCATATTCTCTTATTTGGTGAGTACTACGTTGTTAACCCACATGTGAGGGTGTCATACCCCCATACATGTATATTTGGTAGGGGGATTCAGACTAATGTCACGCGGTGCGCGGGATTCATCTGATGGGTATTCAGGATTCATACCAGACAGCCAGATATGATTGTATTCGGGATTCAAATAAAAGGCGTTACGCTCTCAATACATATAGATGGGCGATTTTGAAAACAATAGTATAAAAGCCCTGTTTTAGAATAGAAACTCCAAATTAAAAGATACTGATTGACTAATAGTTTGTGGCATCTAAAACATAAATTTATTTGCGATTATCACGAAAACTTGCCTTTTGGATAACTTTCTGAAAAAATATTGCAGACCGAAGTAAATTTTCGCTAATGTTCACTAAGTTTTGGTTATTTTCTAAGTATATACATAAATACCAGGGTGTTTACTTTTTTTAACACAACTAGTTGCATTTTATAATATACATGTACATGCTAAAGGGTTTTTCGAAGTATATCATATAAAACAAGTTTTTAAACGATATCCTTCGAATAACGTGGAATCGCTCAACTGGAAGAGTGGCTAAAATCCAAGCTTGAGGACTTTGTAGGGAGGTTACAGTAAGGAGAGTTTCAAGTTTGGGCGATTTTTGAGAGAGATAACTAAAAGACAACCTTGGCGGTTTGAATTAAAAACAAATCTTTTAAACGCTATTTCGCGTGAATCTTCTTGGAATAACACCAGCCAAATATTTCGTACATTAATCGCCAATAGTGTTAGTTATGTCCCCGATTGGCTGGTTGATAGGAGTGTTCGCCGAATAAAACCCTCACTTTTTACGAAGATTTCTTGTCAATTTTTTGCCGATTTCTCGTTTTAAACACCAGTTGTACCTAGATTTTGTGTTCGAAACATGTTAAATGATTACCATGTATCAGTCTGTTTAACTAGCTGGAACATGTTTTAGAAACAAGAAATCGGCGGAAATTCAGCATCATATTTTGATTTAAAATTCGAGTTTGGCGGTTGTGAAATCGGTCATATAAAAGTCGACAGTATACAATCTTCAAAACCGCCTCTCGACTATGAGACTGATAAATGATCATGTAACATGTTCCGAATAAAAAAAAACTAGTTGCAACCTGTGTTTAAAATGAGAAATCGGCCAAATATCGACAACAAATCTGCGTATAAAGCGATGGTTTCTTTCGGTGACCACGCCCCTATTAACCAGCCAATCGGGGACATAAAGTAATTGGCTGATGTTATCGATTACACAATTCTCGCGTTTAAAGGCACGTGAGGCCTTAATTGTCGAAAATATTCATATTTGTTCCAAAAACTGTAAACAGAAAAACATTAAAACGCATACAGTTTCGTTCATATATACCATGACCCTCGCGTAAACAGTATGTTATCGTAAAGACCTACAATATTTTACCTAAGCAAGAGCCTGATTGTGTCACAGAAGACCGCACAATGCTACTGGCTAATCACACACAAATGGCATAAACGCTCTTTATTTGTTCCATATCAGGAATTCACCAACAAGGAACGCTCTTTATGTTTACCATCATAATATAAACAAACGCCAGAAAAGTAACTGTTTATGCTTTTGTTTAATTAACGATGGTAAAACATATCACAACAACATACTGTGTATGCGATATTTCTTATTTGTATACGGACAAAGTATATCTACATTTTGATGTTCTTTCTGTTTGTGGCGGTTTTTGACGGGTGGAGATATTTTCACAGGATACCCACCGCCAAGGCCAACCGTACCTTTAAAGGACTATTCAAAATTTCAAACCTCCAATTAATCTTGTATTTTAGTTACCTCCCTCAAAAATCGCCAAGCTTGCTGCTTAGATTTACCTTTGGTAAGCATATAGCATAATCCAAAATCAAAACATTATTCCAATTTTCACGCCTGAACTCCACAATAAACATGTGAGATACGACCAAGTATTGACCTTCAAGTAACGAGGTCAAAAGAAGTCACATGGAAAAGTATCAGACCAATGGCATGTGATTGGTCAACTGTTTGAAGTCCCTGGGAATTCACATGAAGATCCCGCATTTCACAAAACATGTGATGTTATTTCTTGGATTTGTCTGATACACCCTATAACTGTGTGTGGTTCTAGGACACAATGGATGCAAATTTGCATTTGTTTGGATTATACACTGCTTACGAAATGTACATTTATACCAGTCATCGTTATTATACATCCATCAAGTCTTATTTTGTTGATATAGTGTGTTATTTGGCAGTAATTTATGTTCATGTACATGTATATAACAATGGGGCTCATGATGGGCTAATTCTGATGAAATGCAGTCGGAGCCCCGTAGGGTCAAACAAAACGTGGCTTTCAGGAAATTGAGTTGTAAACGTGCTCGACAATAATTTATTAATTAAACTATTTTGTCATTTCGTGACGACGGAGATATATTTGCAACTCCAAATAAAAGAATGGTGAGAGATAACAGAGCCCGAAAGGTGTGCAGACTTAAATATGTGTTGGCAGCATTTTGTTTTTATTTCCAATTTTCATCGAAAATACGGAGAAAATTTACTTGTGCTGAATAACTGTACTTCAGTGCACAGTTTGTCAATTGTGTTGACCAGACACATCAATAAGTAAATGATAGTGTTAAAGACTGAGTTATGTGAAATACTGGAGTGATAAAGACTGAGTTATGTGAATACTGGAGTGATAAAGACTGAGTTATGTGAAATACTGGAGTGATAAAGACTGAGTTATGTGAAATACTGGAGTGATAAAGACTGAGTTATGTGAAATACTGGAGTGATAAAGACTGGGTTTTGTGAACTACTGCAGTCAGATGCTCGTAGCACGTTTATATATAACCATGGGTATATGCGAAAATACACAACGAAAACACACGCCACAGTTTGGATCGATAAGTCTTGCCCTGTGTATTTTGATGTTGAATTTTTTGACAATCGGTCTTCCGTATCATTTCTACAACACAATTATCGTCTTACCTGCAGCACGACTTTATCGTGTGATCGTCACGGAAGCGTTTTATTTCAGAGTATGGTTAATACATTGCCACCGGTGAAGTGTATTATCGGATAAGAAACAAATAAGCCTATGCCGAAGGCAGAAACTAAAGTTGCGAGAGGCACCCCTGGTTGAGTGTGGGATATTTGGCACTCGAGACTTGGTTAGAGGGTTTTCTTTGGGGTGGTCTCCACCTTGGAATTTCCAACTGCACCCCACCTAATTGAACCACACCAAACTCATAAGTTTGCGTAAGTCAATTTACACCCCTCTTGATTTTTCCCAAATGTTCCCTCACAGACTACCAGATGGTAGACTATTCAAAATGAAACAGAGAGTTGTTATACCATGGAACAATTTACCAGAGATGATTGTTTCATCCGTCAACCTGACGCAGTTCAAAGAACTGTTTGACTCATATCTCTATAGCCAGAAATATGAGTACGATGAGTGATTTTAACATATTGTGTTTATGATTACGATGTATATCCATGTTTCAAATCGGAACAAAAAGTCCGATGACTTGTTTCGAAATAAATGATACTGATACTGATACTGTGGCCACTTGTCGTGCGGGGGGGGGTGAAAAAGATGGTTCGGCCCAGTATGAGATTAAAACATCTTAACATCTAGTGGTATAACACCACACAAATTTACACCCCGATCTATTTTTTCTTAAATTAATTAGCGAGTAACTACTGGCAAAGACACAGAACACACGTGTCGACCGATGGTTAGGCCCGATGTGAGAACATTTTTGAAATATGAACATGAACATTTGACAATCCTATAGCATAGACCGGCCTCAAGTTTTCCAATTCTGGGAAATTATTAACCTGACACTCACCCATAGGTTTCAAAATTGCCAACTGATGGCCATTTGAGTCCATAATTTTGCAAATGAAAGGGAAATATGCAAATGTTGGTCTAAAAACAACGAATTCGTCACTAAGAAAGTGTTGGAAAATCAAACTACGAGAACAATTTCAACCTAATTTTGGTGTGAATTTTCCAATTAATTTTGCTCGGGGTATTAGGTATGACTACAATTGGGGGTAAGACCCCTGCATAACCACCCCTGTCGGCAAGTCCCTACTTGACACCCTATTCTAAATAATCGATACTAAGTTATGTTGGGTGGCACGGGGGGGGGGGGTCAGGGGCTACATCCCAGCCCTGTCAGGAGTCATAGTCATCCCCCGTCGGTGAGTTATGTAATTGTCAACCCGCCAGCTAAAGCCCGCCCCCTGCCGGGGTTATCCTGGTGCCACCCCTGTTTGAAATCATATAAAACTTTTATAAGAAGACCACATATTGAACAGAAATCAGGGGGAAATGAGCTATCGTAACCACAAAAGTGCACTAAAGACATCCCAATGAATCCAAATTAGATGCAACCGCATATTGTATATATATGGCATCATTCTGTTTGCCTCTCTATATCCAGGGACATGGCTATATGGTTTCCGTTAGGGGGTGTCCACCATGGGAAATTCCAACTGCACCCCATTGAATCAGAATCATCCCAAACATAAATTCCATTTGAACCACCCCCTTTACATCAGTGCTCACGCCTAATATCCTGTATATATTTAAAAAAAAAACCTATATTCCAGGTTTGAAAATTCAGATAGTTTAACCTGAACAATTGCATAAATCAAACATCTAATGGTCTAACTCCAGACAAATTCCCACGGCTACGGGCAAGAGGCGGGGACACACCGGGTTGACCATGGTTCTTCGGCCCGGTGTGAGAAAATTTTTAAAACTATAAAAAAAAATATTAAATCCTAGCATGCATCTAAACTGACCTCAATTGAACCTTTCCTGGTGTTGGAAATTTCAAACCTCATACTCCCCCCTTAGGTTGAAAAACTCTCCAACTGATGACTATTTCAGTCCACAAGTTTGACCAAATGAAGTAAAATATTGTTTTGCAGTTTTGTATTGGCCACGGGGGAATGGACAATGATAACGATAGTCGGCAATTTTTTTTTAATCTGAACAAGAAAATCTCAAAATCCTAGCATCTAGACTAGCCTCAAACCTTCCTAGAGTTGGACATTTCAAACCTGACACCCCCACTTAGGTTGGAAAATTTCAACTGATGACAATTCCAATGACGATATTTACCAAATGCATGACAATATTGTTTTCTTAAATTAACTAGCATTTTTTTTTACTGGCCACGGGGGAGGGACCAAGACACAAACTGTCCCAAGTGTTGGAAATTTCCAACCTGTCACCCTCCTAAGGTTGGAAATTTCCGACTGATGACCATTTCAGTCCAAAATATTTACCAAAAATAGGAAAATATGCAAATAATTTGTTTGAAAATCAAACTACAAGAACATTTTCAACTTAATGTTGGTGTGAAATTTCCAACTAATGTTTTGGCAAGTATGAAATTTCCAACTGTTGAACATTTTGACCAAAGTTGGGGGAAGTGAGACATCCCAACCCCACCCCTGTCTCTGTCTATATCATATAAATACTTTTCTAAAAACCCTTAAACCAACTCGACGTGCGATTTCCCTGCGCTCCTGTTGCGCATATTCTAGTATAAAAAGTGCGTCTATTTCAGACAAAGTTCAAACAGTAAATGTGACCAGACAAGACATAGAAACCGCTAATCTCATATTACCAATCTGACAACACCAGTCGAACATGATTACATTTCAAAGCAATAACACCGGGCACCATGTTACGGACAACCACAGGCACGCACACCATGGATAAATACACGGTGAAAAGAACGGCGTTTTTTTTTGTACGGTTATATCTGACATATACCCATGGTTATATATTAACGGGCTACGAGCATCTGACTGCTGATGTGTTCCTCTTCACGCGAATGCATATTGGTGTTTTGTGATCCGATGTGGACTTGCATTGACATTTTTATAAATAAGAGATATATTCCAAAGGTTTAAATCATTTGGTTCGACCCACCGTGGATGCTTAATGGCAGTCTATTGCATCATGGTCGTGACCAACTGAGCCACCATTCATCACAGCCAATCAATTCATTTTTATTCGGTAGGGATACATTTTAGAGTTAATTATAACCCCTCCACAGGACGCCCATATCATATTCAACGGTCACGAAATGTGGCGTGTCTGATCATATCGTAATCGACATGTAGATCAAAAGGGTGTAAAGCATATTAATGTACCATAACTCTGTTATTTCGCATTTATTGGATAGTTCTTCCCGTTTCGGATTCAGAATATTTTAGTTTTTATTGGCGGAGGAATGACCGCTTGGTTAAATGATTAATTAGTATTCAATGCGTCATCGCTACACTATAGTAATTAACGTCTTTGTAATAGAGTTAACTGTAATCGAGATATAACTATATCAAAATCGATAATGCTAGCTGAGTGCTTACCCGTCCGCTCTAAAACTAATGTTGCCCTTATGTACTACCAAATACATGCAGTGTTCAAAATATAAAACACATGATTCGCGATTTTCCATTTTTTCCCGTTTACGAGTTTCGGCGGAATTTGCCAAAAGCCTCGACCCTCCCCGGGGCGTACGCCACTTCTCCGTTGGACCGGTTGCTTTTATAGTAGAGCGGACATACCTATAGTATATCGGTGAACATATTCATGCATTTGGCTTGCTCATTGATAAGTCCGTTTGCATTTGCGTCATGAAGAGTGGGTTTGAATTTGAGTAATATATATCACCCGTTAAGAACGTTACATGCTACCAGGGTGAAACCGTCCTCTCTGAAACTTTGAAAAGCGTACTAATCTTGCTTTTAGATACTACTAATCACATCCACTCGTCGAAGAGTGTTCAATGCAATATCTGATTTTCGGAGTTATTTTCCCCATTTGATTTTCGGTGGAATTTGCCAAATCTGAACCCACCCGACACAAACTCTCCGTTGAGCAGGTTGCGTTTATAGTAGAGAGGTCAAATTTTGGAGGCGTCCTTACAGTATACCGGATTGTATCCCCTCTGTAGAATTGTAAGCCTTCTTAGGCACCATTGGTCATCTAGGGCCATACCACGCCGTATCCCGGTGTTCTTGTTCGATATATGTTAACTAAACAGGAAACACTTATTTCGTATTACCCCGCAAAAATTGTCGTCGCTATATAGAGAAGACATATTTTACACGGGTCATAACAATCTCGTATGCCCCGTGTAAAAGTGATATTACCCCGCAAAAATTGTCGTCGCTATACAGAGAAGACAGATTTTACAATGTCATAACAATCTCGTATGCCCCGTGTAAAACTTATATTACCCCGCAAAAATTGTCGTCGCTATATAGATAAGACAGATTTTACAAGGTCATAACAATCTCGTATGCCCCGTGTAAAACTGATATTACCCCGCAAAAATTGTCGTCGCTATATAGAGAAGACAGATTTTACAAGGTCATAACAATCTCGTATGCCCCGTGTAAAACTGATATTACCCCGCAAAAGTTGTCGTCGCTATATAGAGAAGACATATTTTACAAGGTCATAACAATCTCGTATTAACATTTTTATTGACATAATACACCACCGCGGGGCAGTTGTCATAATACAGATAATTTAAACACAAGTCAAGACAATTTCATATAAATATATATAACATGTATTTGTAACTCAACACTATATTCTCAACTATTTGCGGAAAACTGCCGAACCATGTTACAGATCATTGCATATGCTCGGGTGTTCAGCCTTCATGAGGAATATGAACTTTTCTATTTCATCAAAGTTTACGAAAATTGGTTGGTGAACTCCTATTTCAGTGAAAAATCTCTTCCGCAAATGGTTATGTTTTTCACATCTTGTATGCCCCGTGTAAAACTTATATTACCCCGCAAAAATTGTCGTCGCTATATAGAGAAGACAGATTTTACACGGGTCATAACAATCTCGTATGCCCCGTGTAAAACTGATATTACCCCGCAAAAATTGTCGTGTCGCTATATAGAGAAGACAGATTTTACAAGGTCATAACAATCTCGTATGCCCCGTGTAAAATTGATATTACCCCGCAAAAATTATCGTCGCTATATAAAGAAGACATATTTTACAAGGTCATAACAATCTCGCATGCCCCATGTAAAACTGAAATTACCCCGCAAAAATTATCGTCGCTATATAGAGAAGACATATTTTACAAGGTCATGACAATCTCGTATGCCCCGTGTAAAACTTATATTACCCCGCAAAAATTGTCGTCGCTATATAGAGAAGACAGATTTTACACGGGTCATAACAATCTCGTATGCCCCGTGTAAAACTGATATTACCCCGCAAAAATTGTCGTCGCTATATAGAGAAGACAGATTTTACACGGGTCATAACCATCTCGTATGCCCCGTGTAAAACTGATATTACCCCGCAAAAATTGTCGTCGCTATATAGAGAAGACAGATTTTACACGGGTCATAACAATCTCGTGTGCCCCGTGTAAAACTTATATTACCCCGCAAAAATTGTCGTCGCTATATAGAGAAGACATATTTTACAAGGTCATAACAATCTCGTATGCCCCGTGTAAAACTGATATTATTCCGCAAAAATTGTCGTCGCTATATAGAGAAGACAGATTTTACACGGGTCATAACAATCTCGTATGCCCCGTGTAAAAGTGATATTACCCCGCAAAAATTGTCGTCGCTATATAGAGAAGACAGATTTTACACGGGTCATAACAATCTCGTGTGCCCCGTGTAAAACTTATATTACCCCGCAAAAATTGTCGTCGCTATATAGAGAAGACATATTTTACAAGGTCATAACAATCTCGTATGCCCCGTGTAAAACTGATATTATTCCGCAAAAATTGTCGTCGCTATATAGAGAAGACAGATTTTACACGGGTCATAACAATCTCGTATGCCCCGTGTAAAAGTGATATTACCCCGCAAAAATTGTCGTCGCTATATAGAGAAGACAGATTTTACACGGGTCATAACAATCTCGTATGCCCCGTGTAAAACTTATATTACCCCGCAAAAATTGTCGTCGCTATATGGAGAAGACATATTTTACAAGGTCATAACAATCTCGTATGCCCCGTGTAAAACTGATATTATCCCGCAAAAATTGTCGTCGCTATTATAGAGAAGACAGATTTTACACGGGTCATAACAATCTCGTATGCCCCGTGTAAAAGTGATATTACCCCGCAAAAAATTGTCGTCGCCATATAGAGAAGAGAGATTTTACAAGGTCATAACAATCTCGTATGCCCCTAGTATAATTGTTATGACCCGGCAACAGTTTGAAGGTCTAATGTACATCTTTCAAAGCCACGTTGATTCCTGGTGTGATGTTAATTGCTACTCTTGCTTCATTTATTTAGGTTGTCTGACTCATTTACCATTACTATTTTTGAAGTGTATTGCTCTCTTTTATATCGTCTAACATATAGATTCCAAAAGTAAGCGAGGCCAGCAAGTATTTATAGACAAAATGTGGAAACAGCTATATAAATATATTCATCGTATGAGCAGTCTAATCAAATAGAGTTACTGTTCGTGGCTCGTTTCCGCGCTTTATGTCTGTGGGAATATCTTGTTAATTTTGACCGGGGATAAATACATTACACGGCTTGTTGATGGGGGATACGGTGTGTTATGCCCCGGTCGACTCTCGTATCCCCCTCGGCTATCGCCTCGGGGGATACGAGCATCTACCGGGGCATACCACACCGTATACCCCATCAACAAGCCGTGTAACTTATAATATGCCACTGCATTAAACTCGCTCCGTTATTAGCCCGTTTGGATTTGGGGCTAAAAATAGGTTAGTGATAGACTACTTAAGTATACATATTTATGTTATATAGCGTTGTCACGAGTAAACCGTTCCTTCTGAAAATTAGAAAATCGAACTGTAGAATCGCGTGAACACTACCCACAAGATGTATTCGTCACAAAAAATTTATCTCGATGTTTAAATTTCCTCCCCTTTGCAATTTTCGTGGAATTTTCCTAAAGTCAAAACCACCACGACTCGCATTCTCCGTTGGGCAGGTTACTTTTAAAGTATATCCGTCAAACTTTTGGGACTTACATACAGTATGTCAACGTACCTGCTACGACATTATCTTGCTCTTTAATTAGCCGGTTTTGATTTGGCGGGAAAAATAGTTGCATATTTCCGTACCCCGTAACGCGGAAAGTTCTGGGAAAAAACATTTTTAAGCGGTACATTCGGATGCGGATCACTCGTCCAATTCGGAATATGCAATACAAAATTTAGAGCGCTGCACTTATAAAAACAAAACCTTGGTTTATTCATCCTGGTGTATAGTGTGTACCTATGTATGGGCGGTAACTCCTCAGGGAAAACGCGGACACAAGTTTTGATGCATATTCGACAAAGGGCCATAACACCTTCAAAAACCATTGGGCCGAATTCCGGATACCATTATTTTTAGTAAACCTTATATTCGCTAGAGATTTCGCGTTCTTACTGCAATTAGTTTCTGAGTATTTCCAAATAAACGGAAAACGACCCCAATAGAAAAACAATATACTTCCTTGGTTACACCATGGAAGTATAATAATAGGGAAAATCATGATCTGAAAGAATCGCATTTTTGGGACGGAAATACGAAGTATGTTGATTATATGTTGTTCTTAATATGTGTGTGTTTATGTTATGTGTTTGTAAGTGATGCCACCCCTACCTCGAAATTGGGTGACGGGTTTGGGAAATTGTCAACTCCGGCCCAAAATGCGAAGTTTGAGGGCCCGTTACTCAGTTATTTTCCAATGGATTTTCAGTATTGTGATCAGCTCCTCACATAGAGTGTTTGTTATAAATTTTGTCTGATTCGGAGTTGGATAACATTTTGGTTATTGGAAAGAATACGGGTCCAGATTCAAATTTTGAGGGCCCAAATCTCGGCCATTTTTTAACGGATTTACGATCTGTTTTCAGTTTTGTGATCAACGTATATGGTAGATGTTATATTCCAAGTTTCATATAATTTGGAGACGAAATAAATTTTGGTACCCCGGACCGCACCTCCCCTGATCCACAACACTGAACCGACACTGGCAAAATTTGGCACACCCCGTGCTCTCTTCAGACCGCACGCACTGGGATATGACATCCTAAGTTCGACATCTTCGGAGGAGATGTGGTCACAAGCACGTGGGCCCAAATTTGCATATTTTGAAGGACTGCAACTCCGTCACTTTTCAATGGATTTTCGAAATTGTTTCAGTTTCTAGATCGATTGGCGGTGTAGATGTTACACTCCAAGCTTTAACTGATTCGGAGAAGAATACAAAATCGGTACCCCGGACCGCCCCTCGCCTGATCCACAACACTGAACGGACACTGGCAAAATTTGGCACAACGCGTGCTCTCTTCAGCCCGCACGCATTGGCGTATCAGATGACATCCAAATTTCGACATCTTCGGAGGAAATGTGGTCACAAGCACATGGGACCAAATTGCAAACTTTGAGGGCCCGTAACTCTTGCATTTCTTCTCGGATTTCAAAAATCCTTTCCGGTATGGGTTTGTTTTCGTTCAGGGCATCCACATACTTAAATAGATCAATGTCAATCAAAACTTCTTTTTTTTCGAAAATTTTGCCCCTACACCAGCGTCAACATATATGTCCGACCCTGTCCAATTTTCGTTATCAGACTAAGCTGACAACGGTCAACACGACTATGAAATCAAATGCGGTTATCTGGAATGATACGAGAGTACAGCATAGTAAATCAAATAGAGGTTTGCCTATTTATGGGCGGTAACTCCTCAGGGAAAGCGCGGACACAAGTTTTGAAGCCCGTGGGCAGCAGGGCATATCGGGGTGTACATATGGTCCAATTTTCGATGCTCTGCTCCTTATAATTTCCTAGATAATAAAATGACATTTTTTCATATAAAGGGAGATAACTCCGCGGGGAAAACGCGGACAATATTCTTTATGCGACTAAGGCTTAAAACTCTTTGGCCCCAACATACTTACCAAGATTTAGTGTGATAATCCTTGGACTTTTCGAGTAATAGTGATTACAAAAGTGTCCAGTATAATAATGAAAAATATTCGAAAAAGGGCCATAACTCCTTCAAAAACCATTGGGCCGAATTCCGGATACCATTATTATTAGTAAACCTTATATGCCTTCATTCGCTAGAGATTTCGCGTTCTTACTGCAATTAGTTTCTGAGTATTTCCAAATAAATGGAAAACGACCCCAATAGAAAAACAATATACTTCCTTGGTTACACCATGGAAGTATAATAATAAGGAAAATCATGATATGAAAGAATCGCATTTTTGGGACGGAAATACGAAGTATGTTGATTATATGTTGTTCTTAATATGTGTGTGTTTAGGTTATGTGTTTGTAAGTGATGCCACCCCTACCTCGAAATTGGATGACGGGTTTGGGAAATTGTCAAACCCGGCCCAAAATGCGAAGTTTGAGGGCCCGTTACTCAGTTATTTTCCAATGGATTTTAGTTTTTCAGTATTGTGATCAGCTCCTCACATAGAGTGTTTATTATAAATTTTGTCTGATTCGGAGTTGGATAACATTTTGGTTATTGGAAAAAAATACTGGTCCAGATTCAAATTGTGAGGGCCCAAATCTCGGCCATTTTTTAACGGATTTACGATCTGTTTTCAGTTTTGTGATCAACGTATATGGTAGATGTTATATTCCAAGTTTCAAATAATTTGGCACAACGCGTGCTCTCTTCAGCCCGCACGCATTGGCGTATCAGATGACATCCAAATTTCGACATCTTCGGAGGAGATGTGGTCACAAGCACATGGGACCAAATTGCAAACTTTGAGGGCCCGTAACTCTTGCATTTCTTCTCGGATTTCAAAAATCCTTTCCGGTATGGGTTTGTTTTCGTTCAGGGCATCCACATACTTAAATAGATCAATGTCAATCAAAACTTCTTTTTTTTCGAAAATTTTGCCCCTACACCAGCGTCAACATATATGTCCGACCCTGTCCAATTTTCGTTATCAGACTAAGCTGACAACGGTCAACACGACTATGAAATCAAATGCGGTTATCTGGAATGATACGAGAGTACAGCATAGTAAATCAAATAGAGGTTTGCCTATTTATGGGCGGTAACTCCTCAGGGAAAGCGCGGACACAAGTTTTGAAGCCCGTGGGCAGCAGGGCATATCGGGGTGTACATATGGTCCAATTTTCGATGCTCTGCTCCTTATAATTTCCTAGATAATAAAATGACATTTTTTCATATAAAGGGAGATAACTCCGCGGGGAAAACGCGGACAATATTCTTTATGCGACTAAGGCTTAAAACTCTTTGGCCCCAACATACTTACCAAGATTTTGTGTGATAATCCTTGGACTTTTCGAGTAATAGTGATTACAAAAGTGTCCAGTATAATAATGAAAAATATTCGAAAAAGGGCCATAACTCCTTCAAAAACCATTGGGCCGAATTCCGGATACCATTATTATTAGTAAACCTTATATGCCTTCATTCGCTAGAGATTTCGCGTTCTTACTGCAATTAGTTTCTGAGTATTTCCAAATAAATGGAAAACGACCCCAATAGAAAAACAATATACTTCCTTGGTTACACCATGGAAGTATAATAATAAGGAAAATCATGATATGAAAGAATCGCATTTTTGGGACGGAAATACGAAGTATGTTGATTATATGTTGTTCTTAATATGTGTGTGTTTAGGTTATGTGTTTGTAAGTGATGCCACCCCTACCTCGAAATTGGATGACGGGTTTGGGAAATTGTCAAACCCGGCCCAAAATGCGAAGTTTGAGGGCCCGTTACTCAGTTATTTTCCAATGGATTTTAGTTTTTCAGTATTGTGATCAGCTCCTCACATAGAGTGTTTATTATAAATTTTGTCTGATTCGGAGTTGGATAACATTTTGGTTATTGGAAAAAAATACTGGTCCAGATTCAAATTGTGAGGGCCCAAATCTCGGCCATTTTTTAACGGATTTACGATCTGTTTTCAGTTTTGTGATCAACGTATATGGTAGATGTTATATTCCAAGTTTCAAATAATTTGGCACAACGCGTGCTCTCTTCAGCCCGCACGCATTGGCGTATCAGATGACATCCAAATTTCGACATCTTCGGAGGAGATGTGGTCACAAGCACATGGGACCAAATTGCAAACTTTGAGGGCCCGTAACTCTTGCATTTCTTCTCGGATTTCAAAAATCCTTTCCGGTATGGGTTTGTTTTCGTTCAGGGCATCCACATACTTAAATAGATCAATGTCAATCAAAACTTCTTTTTTTTCGAAAATTTTGCCCCTACACCAGCGTCAACATATATGTCCGACCCTGTCCAATTTTCGTTATCAGACTAAGCTGACAACGGTCAACACGACTATGAAATCAAATGCGGTTATCTGGAATGATACGAGAGTACAGCATAGTAAATCAAATAGAGGTTTGCCTATTTATGGGCGGTAACTCCTCAGGGAAAGCGCGGACACAAGTTTTGAAGCCCGTGGGCAGCAGGGCATATCGGGGTGTACATATGGTCCAATTTTCGATGCTCTGCTCCTTATAATTTCCTAGATAATAAAATGACATTTTTTCATATAAAGGGAGATAACTCCGCGGGGAAAACGCGGACAATATTCTTTATGCGACTAAGGCTTAAAACTCTTTGGCCCCAACATACTTACCAAGATTTTGTGTGATAATCCTTGGACTTTTCGAGTAATAGTGATTACAAAAGTGTCCAGTATAATAATGAAAAATATTCGAAAAAGGGCCATAACTCCTTCAAAAACCATTGGGCCGAATTCCGGATACCATTATTATTAGTAAACCTTATATGCCTTCATTCGCTAGAGATTTCGCGTTCTTACTGCAATTAGTTTCTGAGTATTTCCAAATAAATGGAAAACGACCCCAATAGAAAAACAATATACTTCCTTGGTTACACCATGGAAGTATAATAATAAGGAAAATCATGATATGAAAGAATCGCATTTTTGGGACGGAAATACGAAGTATGTTGATTATATGTTGTTCTTAATATGTGTGTGTTTAGGTTATGTGTTTGTAAGTGATGCCACCCCTACCTCGAAATTGGATGACGGGTTTGGGAAATTGTCAAACCCGGCCCAAAATGCGAAGTTTGAGGGCCCGTTACTCAGTTATTTTCCAATGGATTTTAGTTTTTCAGTATTGTGATCAGCTCCTCACATAGAGTGTTTATTATAAATTTTGTCTGATTCGGAGTTGGATAACATTTTGGTTATTGGAAAAAAATACTGGTCCAGATTCAAATTGTGAGGGCCCAAATCTCGGCCATTTTTTAACGGATTTACGATCTGTTTTCAGTTTTGTGATCAACGTATATGGTAGATGTTATATTCCAAGTTTCAAATAATTTGGAGACGAAATAAATTTTGGTACCCCGAACCGCCCTTCCCTTGATCCACAACACTGAACCGACACTGGCAAAATTTGGAACACCCCGTGCTCTCTTCAGACCGCACGCACTGGGATATCAGATGACATCCTAAGTTCGACATCTTCGGAGGAGATGTGGTCACGAGCACGTGGGCCCAAATTTGCATAGTTTGAAGGACCGCAACTCCGTCACTTTTCAATGGATTTTCGAAATTGTATCAGTTTCTAGATCGGTTGACGGTGTAGATGTTACACTCCAAGCTTCATCTGATTCGGAGAAGAATAAAAAATTGGTACCCCGGACCGCCCCTACCCTGATCCACAACACTGAACGGACACTGGCAAAATTTGGCACACCGCGTGCTCTCTTCAGCCCCTCACGCATTGGCGTATCAGATGACATCCAAATTTCGACATCTTCGGAGGAGATGTGGTCACAAGCACATGGGACCAAATTGCAAACTTTGAGGGCCCGTAACTCTTGCATTTCTTCTCGGATTTCAAAAATCCTTTCCGGTATGGGTTTGTTTTCGTTCAGGGAATCCACATACTTAAATAGATCAATGTCAATCAAAACTTCTTATTTTCGAAAATTTTGCCCCCACACCAGCGTCAACAAATATGGCCGACCCTGTCCAATTTTCGTTCTCAGACTAAACTGACAACGGTCAACACGACTATGAAATCCAAATACAGTTGTCTGGAATGATACGAGAGTACAGCATAGTAAATCAAATAGAGGTTTGCCTATTTATGGGCGGTAACTCCTCAGGGAAAGCGCGGACACAAGTTTTGAAGCCCGTGGGCAGTAGGGCATATCGGGGTGTGCATATGGTTCAATTTTCGATGCTCTGCTCCTTATAATTTCCTAGATAATAAAATGACATTTTTTCATATAAAGGGAGATAACTCCGCGGGGAAAACGCGGACAATATTCTTTATGCGACTATGGCTTCCCAACATACGTACCAAGTTTTAGTGTGCTACTCCTTGTACTTTTTGAATAATAGTGATTACAAAAGTGTCCAGTATAATAATGAAAAATATTCGAAAAAGGGCCATAACTCCTTCAAAAACCATTGGGCCGAATTCCGGATACCATTATTTTTAGTAAACCTTATATATGCCTACATTTGTTTCTGAGTATTTCCAAATAAACGGAAAACGACCCCAATAGAAAAACAATATACTTCCTTGGTTACACCATGGAAGTTTTATAATAGGGAAAATCATGATCTGATAGAATCGCATTTTTGGGACGGAAATACGAAGTATGTGGATTATATGTTGTTCTTAATATGTGTGTGTTTATGTTATGTGTTTGTAAGTGATGCCACCCCTACCTCGAAATTGGGTGACGGGTTTGGGAATTGTCAAACCCGGCCCAAAATGCGATGTTTGAGGGCCCGTTACTCAGTTATTTTCCAATGGATTTTAAAATTGTTTTCAGTATTGTGATCAGCTCCTCACATAGAGTGTTTGTTATAAATTTTGTCTGATTCGGAGTGGGATAACATTTTGGTTATTGGAAAGAATACGGGTCCAGATTCAAATTTTGAGGGCCCAAATCTCGGCCATTTTTTAACGGAGGGAGAGGGAACCAAATTCGATACAAAATATGAAAAACTGTCCGTCCGTCGTCTAGCCGTCCGTCCGTCGTCCGCCCGTGGACACAAATATGTCCGGAGTTTTTCTCATTCGTTTTATGAACATTTTTCGTGAAACTTGGCACATACATCAACCACCATGGAAATCTTTGCACCTGCGATTATGACGTCTGTCGGACTTTTTTTCGACTTAGAAAATTTTCGCAACATGTATAATTTTGTCCGAGCTTTTATTCGTACATTATTAGTTAAATTGTTTTAAAACTTGGCATTGTTATTAAGTACCATCGGAACCTGTGCACCTGCGATTATGTATGACGTGGGAAAACCTGAGTGCCGCTTAGAGCGAAATAGTTCGTTGGCTTTTTACAGTTATGATACGCCGACCTTGTTCTGATGATGTGTACATGTATATACATGTTTTAGAGCTAAAACGCACATCTTTGTACGAATTTTGTATCATTAACAGTTAATTATACACGATAAAAATCTTCTGAAATCACAATTACGTCATTAAGGCAGGTTCGTGTCCCTAGTCACCTGCGCAATTTGCATATCAAATTACATCATAAAATTAGCTATAACCTAATACAGTTGCGTTGACCTAATAAAGCTACTTTGACACAAAAAACGTATCGTTTATTTAGGCAGTTGTTATGTAGTCATTAGAGTAGTGAGCGGTGCATAACAACTGTTACTGACTGACTGATCTGTACTCTGACACAGGGACTATACTGGTGTGTAATAAAGAATGTTACTGACTGACGACTTGCACTCTGATATGATGAATATAATGATTTGTAATAAAGAATGTTACTGACTGACTTGCACTCTGCTATGAGGAATATAATGATGTGTAATAAAGATGTTACTGACTGACTTGTACTCTGATATAAGGTATATACTGGTGTGTAATAAAGACAGTTACTGCCTTCTACTCTGATTGCTGAGTGTGATTGCTGCGTTCTCATTTTATTTGAGGTTGATACAGTGATTGTTGATTGACATAACGATCCCCGTCATGCGACCGGCTTGATTTTCTGCTTGTCACACCGCTGCATTGTTCGACAATTATTACCTGTCGTTTCTGATCGGAATTTTCTCGGCGTGCCCTGTTAAAGTTTGCTTTCTGTGTTCGAGCGACACGCCTATACTCATGCCGTGCCAAGACTAATATTGGCATACAATAGATCATATTAGCCTAGATGGCTCAACACATCTACATATATACTTTTCCGGCCACGTGACAGACACGTGACAGACTAGTTCGCGTATATGTTCATTAATAAGGGTTTCACCCCCCCCCCGTTTTTGGTACAGGGATTTATACCATTGTATGGCGGTACGCGGGTATCATACCCCGCTGTTAACTGGTTTCCAGTATACATATACCCACTTTAACCTGTATTTTGGATGCATATTCCCAGTTTAACAGGTATTTGGGATTCATATTCCCAGTTGAACCGGTATTTTGGGATTAATATTCCCAGTTCAACCGGTATCTTGGAAGCTTACCCCTGTGTTAACCGGTATTCGGGATTCATATTACCATTATAACCGGTATTTGTGATTCATATTCCCCGTAAAACCGGTATCTGGGATTCATACCGTCTGTTAACTGGTTTTCGGTATCTATATTCCCAGTTTGAACCAGTTTGACCTGTATTTTTAGGAAGTGTCTATTCGCCATCGGATGGCAAATAGCGATTCTACCGATATGCGCTATTTGCCATCCGATGGTATTTTAAAGAAAACAAAACATATTATATCATCACAATAAGCTATTATAATGATGAATCCTACCGCCTTCGTGATAATTAGGCCCAGTTGACCGTCGGTTGAACACCTACAGATATCCTGGGGGGATGGCAAATAAGAAACCGACCTATTTTCAACGAAATTTCGTATAGTTTGAACATTTAGTGGCACAAGCTGTCGCTATATGGCCACATAATCACCATTTCTACCCGCCTTACCGAAAAACCGGACCAGTTGACCGTCGGTTGACCACCTACATATATCCTGGGCGATGGCAAATAAGAAATCGACCAATGTTGAAGGAAATTTCGTATAGTTTGAACATTTAGTGGCACAAGCTGTCGCTATATGGCCATATAATCACCATTTCTACCCGCCTTACCGAAAACCCGGACCAGTTGACCGTCGGTTGACCACCCACAGATATCCTTGGGGGATGGCAAATAAGAAATCGACAAATTTTGAAGGAAATTTCGTATAGTTTGAACATTTAGTGGCACAAGTTGTCGCTATATGGCCACATAATCACCATTTCTACCCGCCTTACCGAAAACCCGGACCAGTTGACAGTCGGTTGACCACCTACAGATATCCTGGGGGGATGGTAAATAAGAAATCGACCAATTTTGAAGGAAATTTCGTATAGTTTAAACATTTAGTGGCACAAGCTGTCGCTATATGGCCACATAATCACCATTTCTACCCGCCTTACCGAAAACCCGGACCAGTTGACCGTCGGTTTACCATCTACATATATCCTGGGGGATGGCAAATAAGAAATCGACCAATTTTGAAGGAAATTCCGTATAGTTTGAACATTTAGTGGCACAAGCTGTCGCTATATGGCCACATAAGCACCATTTCTACCCGCCTTACCGAAAACCCGGACCAGTTGACCGTCGGTTGACCACCTACAGATATCCTGGGGGGATGGCAAATAAGAAATCGACCAATTTTGAAGGAAATTTCGTATAGTTTGAACATTTAGTCGCACAAGCTGTCGCTATATGGCCACATAATCACCATTTCTATCCGACTTACCGAAAACCCGGACCAGTTGACCGTCGGTTGACCACCCACAGATATCCTGGGGGATGGCAAATAAGAACTCGACCAATTTTGAAGGAAATTTTGTATAGTTTGATCATTTGGTGGCACAAGCTGTCGCTATATGGCCACATAATCACCATTTCTACCCGCCTTACCGAAAACCCGGGCCAGTTGACCGTCGGTTGACCACCTACAGACAACCTGGGGGGATGGCAAATAAGAAATCGACCAATTTTGAAGGAATTTCGTATAGTTTGAACATTAGTCGCACAAGCTGTCGCTATATGGCCACATAATCACCATTTCTACCCGACTTACCGAAAACCCGGACCAGTTGACCGTCGGTTGACCACCTACAGATATCCTGGGGGGATGGCAAATAAGAACTCGACCAATTTTGAAGGAAATTTCGTATAGTTTGATCATTTGGTGGCACAAGCTGTCGCTATATGGCCACATAATCACCATTTCTACCCGACTTACCGAAAACCCGGACCAGTTGACCGTCGGTTGACCACCTACAGATATCCTGGGGGGATGGCAAATAAGAACTCGACCAATTTTGAAGGAAATTTCGTATAGTTTGATCATTTGGTGGCACAAGCTGTCGCTATATGGCCACATAATCACCATTTATACCCGACTTACCGAAAACCCGGACCAGTTGACCGTCGGTTGACCACCCACAGATATCCTGGGGGATGGCAAATAAGAACTCGACCAATTTTGAAGGAAATTTCGTATAGTTTGATCATTTGGTGGCACAAGCTGTCGCTATATGGCCACATAATCACCATTTCTACCCGCCTTACCGAAAACCCGGACCAGTTGACCGTCGGTTGACCACCTACAGATATCCTGGGGGGATGGCAAATAAGAAATCGACCAATTTTGAAGGAAATTTCGTATAGTTTGAACATTTAGTCGCACAAGTTGTCGCTATATGCCCACATAATCAACATTCCTACCCGCCTTACCGAAAACAACGACCCCCACCATCACCCCCGGGGTGAAAATGGAGCAATTTGGAGAACGGTAAGGATTTCGATTTGACGACATGGGTGGGTGATCGGCGCCAAATAAATTGTTTCGGTACTTTTGAACAATCGTTCTGTTTGCGGGGCGATTTCCGTTTTGTTTGGTATAGCAACGGCGTCATTGACACATTTTGGGCTATCGAATGTACTTTCCCGAATGTGAATCGCACCTCAATTCGAGTCAATTGGCTATGTATGATTTCACACCAAAAGGGCCTTCATTTGCATAGATCTACCAAAATCAGGAATTTTGCAACAGTTTAGAGTCGGTTTTTATTCCAACCAGACTACACTTACGCCCAATTTGTAGCCGGTTATAATGGGTTACTCCGGTACCTTTTTTACAGCGATTTGCCCATGCAGTGGCAAAAGACGAATTCACACAAATACGCTATACTTACGCCCAACTTGTGGCCGGGCATAATAAGCTAGCGAGGACATTTTTGATAGTGATTTGCCCCTAGGGTTACCATAGACGAATTCTCATCAAAAGGGGCTACCTATAACATAGGTCTTCCACAATAAGGAATATATAGCAACATTTTACGGTCTGTTTTGACGCCATACTCTACTTACGCCCAATTTATGGCCGGGTATAATGGGTATATTGTCCATGTACGAATTCACTCCAATATGGGCCATCAATAGGATTGAAACAACCCCCCCCCAGGCTATGACGATTTCATTCCAAGAGTGGCCACCGATGGCATAGATCTCTCACAGTCGGCAATTTAACAATTTCGGGGTTAGTTAGGGTTAGTTTTGATCTACTTGCGCCCAATTTGTGGCCTGGCATAATGAGATACTTGCTGCCGATCCTGGCCAATCCGGCAAATATTTCGAATCGGTGGCTGAAGAAATACTAGCTACCAATTTGGTGTGAGGGTCTGGCGTGATTTTTTGCGTATAAGGAATCAGGAATAAAATGGCTCAAACACGAGGTATCCTCCGGGGTGAGGGGTGATGTGTTTCTAGTGAGTATTTTGGGCGAGCCATCCACACATGCCGTTAAATTGGCCCAAATCCCTACCGTTCTCGAAAATGCTCCATACCCTATTTTTACCCCCTCGGTGGCACCCCCCCACCCGGGGGTGATGGGTTAGGGGTCGGGGTGTCTCAATGGGGTATTTCGGGCCGGCCACCCACCCATGCCGTCAAATCGGCCGAAATCCGTTCTCGAAAATGCTCCATACCCTATTTTCACCCCCTCGGGTGGTACCCCACGGGGGTGATGGGTTGAGGTCGGTGTGTTTCTAAGGGGAATTTGGGGCCGGCAACTCACCCATGCCGTCAAATCGGCCGAAATCCTTACCGTTCTCGAAATTGCTCCATACCCCATGTTCACCCCTCGGGGTGGTACTCCCGGGGGTGGTGGTGGGGGGGGGGGGGTCGATGTGTTTATTTGGGGTATTTGTGGCCGGCCACCCACACATGCCGTAAAATCGGCCGAAATCCTTACCGTTCTCGAAATTGCACCATACTCCATTTTCACCCCCTCGGGAGGTACCCCCCGGTCGTGATGGGTGGGGGTGGGGGTGTTTCTAGGGGGTATATGGGGGCGACCAACTGAGGGTCAATTGGTCCGGGTTTCCGGTAAGGCGGTAGGAATGGGGATTATGTGGGCATATAGCGACAACTTGTGCCACTAAATACTCAAACTATACGAAATTTCCTTCAAAATTAGTCGATTTCTTATTTGCTATCCCCCAGGATATCTGTAGGTGGTCAACCGAGGGTCAACTGGTCCGGGTTTTCGGTAAGGCGGGTAGGAATGGTGATAATGTGGGCATATAGCGACAACTTGTGCCACTAAATGTTCAAACTATACGAAATTTCCTTCAAAATTGATCGATTTCTTATTTGCCATCCGCCAGGATATCTGTAGGTGGTCAACCGACGGTCAACTGGTCCGGGTTTTCGGTAAGGCGGGTAGAAATTGTGATTATGTGGCCATATAGCGACAGCTTGTGCCACTAAATGTTCAAACTATACGAAATTTCCGTCAAAATTGGTCGATTTATTATTTGCCATCCCCCAGGATATCTGTATGTGGTCAACCGAGGGTCAACTGATCCGGGTTTTCGGTAAGGCGGGTAGAAATGATGATTATGTGGCCATATAGCGACAGCTTGTGCCACTAAATGTTCAAACTATACGATCTTTCCTTCAAAATTGGTCGATTTCTTATTTGCCATCCCCCAGGATATCTGTAGGTGGTCGACCGACGGTCAACTGGTCCGGGTTTTCGGTAAGGCGGGTAGAAATGGTGATTATGTGGCCATATAGCGACAGCTTGTGCCACTAAATGTTCAAACTATACGAAATTTCCTTCAAAATTGGTCGATTTCTTAATTGCCATCCCCCCAGGATATATGTAGGTGGTCAACCGACGGTCAACTGGTCCGGGTTTCGGTAAGGCGGGTAGAAATTGTGATTATGTGGCCATATAGCGACAGCTTGTGCCACTAAATGTTCAAACTATACGAAATTTCCTTCAAAATTGGCCGAATTCTTATCTGCCATCCCCCCAGGATATCTGTAGGTGGTCAACCGACGGTCAACTGGTCCGGGTTTTCGGTAAGGAGGGTAGAAATGGTGATTATGTGGCCATATAGCGACAGCTTGTGCCACTAAATGTTTAAACTATAAGAAATTTCCTTCAAAATTGGTCGATTTCTTATTTGCCATCCCCCAGGATATCTGTAGGTGGTCAACCGACCGTCAACTGGTCCGGATTTTCGGTAAGGCGGGTAGAAATGGTGATTATGTGACCATATAGCGACAGCTTGTGCCACTAAATGTTCAAACTATACGAAATTTCCTTCAAAATTTGACGATTTCTTATTTGCCATCCCCCCAGGATATATGTAACTGGTCAACCGACGTCAACTGGTCCGGGTTTTCGGTAAGGCGGGTAGAAGTGGTGATTATGTGGCCATATAGCGACAGCTTGTGCCACTAAATGTTCAAACTATACGAAATTTCCTTCAAAATTGGTCGATTTCTTATTTGCCATCCCCCCAGGATATCTGTAGGTGGTCAACCGACTGTCAACTGGTCCGGGTTTTCGGTAAGGCGGGTAGAAATGGTGATTATGTGGCCATATAGCGACAGCTTGTGCCACTAAATGTTCAAACTATACGAAATTTCCTTCCAAATTTGACGATTTCTTATTTGCCATCCCCCCAGGATATATGTAATTGGTCAACCGACGGTCAACTGGTTCGGGTTTTCGGTAAGGCGGGTAGAAGTGGTGATTAAGTGGCCATATAGCGACATATTGTGTCACTAAATGTTCAAACCATACGAAATTTCCTTCAAAATTGGTCGATTTCTTATTTGCCATTCCCCCAGGATATATGTAGATGGTAAACCGACGGCCAACTGGTCCGGGTTTTCGGTAAGGCGGGTAGAAGTGGTGATTATGTGGCCATAAAGCGACAGTTTGTGCCACTAAATGTTCAAACTAAACGAAATTTCCTTCAAAATTGGTCGATTTCTTAACTGCCACCCCCCCCCCCCCCAGGATATCTGTAGGTGGTCAACCCACGGTCAACTGGTCCGGGTTTTCGGTAAGGCGGGTAGAAGTGGTGATTATGTGGCCATATAGCGACAGCTTGTGCCACTAAATGTTCAAACTATACGAAATTTCCTTCAAAATTGGTCGATTTCTTATTTGCAATCCCCCAGGATATCTGTAGGTGGTCAACCGACTGTCAACTGGTCCGGGTTTTCGGTAAGGCGGGTAGAAATGGTGATTAAGTGGCCATATAGCGACAGCTTGTGCCACTAAATGTTCAAATTATACAAAATTTCCTTCAAAATTTGTTCGATTTCTTATTTGCCATCCCCCCAGGATATCTGTAGGTGGTCAACGACTTTCAACTGGTCCGGGTTTACGGTAACGCGGGTAGAAATGGTGATGATGTGGCCATATAGCGACAGCTTGTGCCACTAAATGTTCAAACTATACGAAATTTCCTTCAAAATTTGACGATTTCTTATTTGCCATCCCTCCAGGATATATGTAAGTGGTCAACCGACGGTCAACTGGTCCGGGTTTTCGGTAAGGCGGGTAGAAGTGGTGATTATGTGGCCATATAGCGACAGCTTGTGCCACTAAATGTTCAAACTATACGAAATTTCCTTCAAAATTGGTCGATTTCTTATTTGCCATCCCCCCAGGATATATGTAATTGGTCAACCGACGGTCAACTGGTCCGGGTTTTCGGTAAGGCGGGTAGAAGTGGTGATTATGTGGCCATATAGCGACAGCTTGTGCCACTAAATGTTCAAACTATACGAAATTTCCTTCAAAATTGGTCGATTTCTTATTTGCCATTCCCCCAGGATATCTGTAGATGGTAAACTGACGGCCAACTGGTCCGGGTTTTCGGTAAGGCGGGTAGAAGTGGTGATTATGTGGCCATATAGCGACAGCTTGTGCCACTAAATGTTCAAACTATACGAAATTTCCTTCAAAATTGGTCGATTTCTTATTTGCCATCCCCCAGGATATCTGTAGGTGGTAAACCGACGGTCAACTGGTCCGGGTTTTCAGTAAGGCTGGTAGAGATGGTGATTATGTGGCCATATAGCGACAGCTTGTGCCACTAAATGTTCAAACTATACGAAATTTCCTTCAAAATTGGTCGATTTCTTATTTGCCATCCCGCCCAGGATATCTGTAGGTGGTCAACCGACGGTCAACTGTCCGGGTTTTCGGTAAGGCGGGTAGAAATGGTGATTATGTGGCCATATAGCGACAGCTTGTGCCACTAAATGTTCAAACTATACGTAATATCCTTCAAAATTGGTCGATTTCTTACTTGCCATCCCCCCAGGATATATGTAGATGGTAAACCACGGTCAACTGGTCAGGGTGTTCGGTAAGGCGGGTAGAAGTGGTGATTATGTGGCCATATAGCGACAGCTTGTGCCACTAAATGTTCAAACTATACGAAATTTCCTTCAAAATTGGTCGATTTCTTATTTGCCATCCCCCAGGATATCTGTAGGTGGTCAACCGACTGTCAACTGGTCCGGATTTTCGGTAAGGCGGGTAGAAATGGTGATTAATTGGCCATATAGCGATAGATTGTGCCACTAAATGTTCAAATTATACGAAATTTCCTTCAAAATTGGTCGATTTCTTATTTGCCATCCCCCCAGGATATCTGTAGGTGGTCAACCGACGGTCAATTGGTCCGGGTTTTCGGTAAGGCGGGTATAAATGGTGCTTATGTGGCCATATAGCGACAGCTTGTGCCACTAAATGTTCAAACTATACGAAATTTCCTACAAAATTTGACGATTTCTTATTTGCCATCCCCCCCGGATATATGTAAGTGGTCAACCGACGGTCAACTGGTCCGGATTTTCGGTATGGCGGGTAGAAGTGGTGATTATGTGGCCATATAGCGACAGCTTGTGCTACTAAATGTTCAAACTATACAAAATTTCCTTCAAAATTGGTCGATTTCTTATTTGCCATCCCCCCAGGATATATGTAATTGGTCAACCGACGGTCAACTGGTCCGGGTTTTCGGTAAGGCGTCTAGAAGTGGTGATTATGTGGCCATATAGCGACAGCTTGTGCCACTAAATGTTCAAACTATACGAAATTTCCTTCAAAATTGGTCGATTTCTTATTTGCCATTCCCCCAGGATATCTGTAGATGGTAAACCGACGGCCAACTGGTCCGGATTTTCGGTAAGGCGGGTAGAAGTGGTGATTATGTGGCCATAAAGCGACAGATTGTGCCACTAAATGTTCAAACTAAACGAAATTTCCTTCAAAATTGGTCGATTTCTTATTTGCCACCCCCCCCCCCCCCAGGATATCTGTAGGTGGTCAACCCACTGTCAACTGGTCCGGGTTTTCGGTAAGGCGGGTAGAAGTGGTGATTATGTGGCCATAAAGCGACAGCTTGTGCCACTAAATGTTCTAACTATACGAAATTTCCTTCAAAATTGGTCGATTTCTTATTTGCCATCCCCCCAGGATATCTGTGGGTGGTCAACCCACTGTCAACTGGTCCGGTTTTTCGGTAAGGCGGGTAGAAATTGTGATTATGTGGCCATATAGCGACAGCTTGTGCCACTAAATGTTCAAACTATACGAAATTTCCTTCAAAATTGGCCGAATTCTTGTCTGCCATCCCCCCAGGATATCTGTAGGTGGTCAACCGACGGTCAACTGGTCCGGGTTTCCGGTAAGGAGGGTAGAAATGGTGATTATGTGGCCATATAGCGACAGCTTGTGCCACTAAATGTTCAAATTATACGAAATTTCCTTCAAAATTGGTCGATTTCTTATTTGCCTTCCCACCAGGATATCTGTAGATGATCAACCGACGGTCAACTGGTCCGGGTTTTCGGTAACGCGGGTAGAAATGGTGATTATGTGGCCATATAGCGACAGCTTGTGCCACTAAATGTTCAAACTATACGAAATTTCCTTCAAAATTTGTCGATTACTTATTTGCCACCCCCCCCCCCCCCAGGATATATGTAGATGGTAAACCGACGGTCAACTGATCCTGGTGTTCGGTAAGGCGGGTAGAAGTGGTGATTATATGGCCATATAGCGACAGCTTGTGCCACTAAATGTTCAAACTATACGAAATTTCCTTCAAAATTAGTCGATTTCTTATTTGCCATCCCCCAGGATATCTGTAGGTGGTCTACCGACTGTCAACTGGTCCGGGTTTTCGGTAAGGCGGGTAGAAATGGTGATTAAGTGGCCATATAGCGACAGATTGTGCCACTAAATGTTCAAATTATACGAAATTTCCTTCAAAATTGGTCGATTTCTTATTTGCCATCCCCCCAGGATATCTGTAGGTGGTCAACCGACGGTCAACTGGTCCGGGTTTTCGGTAAGGCGGGTAGAAATGGTACATAGGTGGCCATATAGCGACAGCTTGTGCCACTAAATGTTCAAACTACATGTATACGGAATTTCCTTCAAAATTGGTCGATTTCTTATTTGCCATCCCCCAGGATATATGTAGATGCTAAACCGACGGTCAACTGGTCCGGGTTTTCGGTAAGGCGGGTAGAAGTGGTGATTATGTGGCCATATAGCGACAGCTTGTGCCACTAAATGTTCAAACTATTCGAAATTTCCTTCAAAATTGGTCGATTTCTTATTTGCCATCCCCCAGGATATCTGTAGGTGGTCAACCGACTGTCAACTGGTCTGGGTTTTCGGTAAGGCGGGTAGAAATGGTGATTAAGTGGCCATATAGCGACAGCTTGTGCCACTAAATGTTCAAACTATACGAAATTTCCTTCAAAATTTGACGATTTCTTATTTGCCATCCCCCCAGGATATATGTAATTGGTCAACCGACGGTCAACTGGTCCGGGTTTTCAGTAAGGCGGGTAGAAATGGTGATTATGTGGCATTATAGCGACATCTTGTGCCACTAAATGTTCAAACTATACGAAATTTCCTTCAAAATTGGTCGATTTCTTATTTGCCGTCCCCCAGGATATCTGTAGGTGGTCTACCGACGGTCAACTGGTCCGGGTTTTCGGTAAGGCGGGTAGAAATGGTGATTAAGTGGCCATATAGCGACATATTGTGTCACTAAATGTTCAAACCATACGAAATTTCCTTCAAAATTGGTCGATTTCTTATTTGCCATTCCCCCAGGATATATGTAGATGGTAAACCGACGGCCAACTGGTCCGGGTTTTCGGTAAGGCGGGTAGAAGTGGTGATTATGTGGCCATAAAGCGACAGTTTGTGCCACTAAATGTTCAAACTAAACGAAATTTCCTTCAAAATTGGTCGATTTCTTAATTGCCACCCCCCCCCCAGGATATCTGTAGGTGGTCAACCCACGGTCAACTGGTCCGGGTTTTCGGTAAGGCGGGTAGAAGTGGTGATTATGTGGCCATATAGCGACAGCTTGTGCCACTAAATGTTCAAACTATACGAAATTTCCTTCAAAATTGGTCGATTTCTTATTTGCCATCCCCCAGGATATCTGTAGGTGGTCAACCGACTGTCAACTGGTCCGGGTTTTCGGTAAGGCGGGTAGAAATGGTGATTAAGTGGCCATATAGCGACAGCTTGTGCCACTAAATGTTCAAATTATACAAAATTTCCTTCAAAATTTGGTCGATTTCTTATTTGCCATCCCCCCAGGATATCTGTAGGTGGTCAACCGACTGTCAACTGGTCCGGGTTTACGGTAACGCGGGTAGAAATGGTGATGATGTGGCCATATAGCGACAGCTTGTGCCACTAAATGTTCAAACTATACGAAATTTCCTTCAAAATTTGACGATTTCTTATTTGCCATCCCTCCAGGATATATGTAAGTGGTCAACCGACGGTCAACTGGTCCGGGTTTTCGGTAAGGCGGGTAGAAGTGGTGATTATGTGGCCATATAGCGACAGCTTGTGCCACTAAATGTTCAAACTATACGAAATTTCCTTCAAAATTGGTCGATTTCTTATTTGCCATCCCCCCAGGATATATGTAATTGGTCAACCGACGGTCAACTGGTCCGGGTTTTCGGTAAGGCGGGTAGAAGTGGTGATTATGTGGCCATATAGCGACAGCTTGTGCCACTAAATGTTCAAACTATACGAAATTTCCTTCAAAATTGGTCGATTTCTTATTTGCCATTCCCCCAGGATATCTGTAGATGGTAAACTGACGGCCAACTGGTCCGGGTTTTTGGTAAGGCGGGTAGAAGTGGTGATTATTTGGCCATATAGCGACAGCTTGTGCCACTAAATGTTCAAACTATACGAAATTTCCTTCAAAATTGGTCGATTTCTTATTTGCCATCCCCCAGGATATCTGTAGGTGGCCAACCGACGGTCAACTGGTCCGGGTTTTCAGTAAGGCTGGTAGAAATGGTGATTATGTGGCCATATAGCGACAGCTTGTGCCACTAAATGTTCAAACTATACGAAATTTCCTTCAAAATTGGTCGATTTCTTATTTGCCATCCCGCCCAGGATATCTGTAGGTGGTCAACCGACGGTCAACTGGTCCGGGTTTTCGGTAAGGCGGGTAGAAGTGGTGATTATGTGGCCATATAGCGACAGCTTGTGCCACTAAATGTTCAAACTATACGAAATTTCCTTCAAAATTGGTCGATTTCTTATTTGCCATCCCCCAGGATATCTGTAGGTGGTCAACCGACTGTCAACTAGTCCGGATTTTCGGTAAGGCGGGTAGAAATGGTGATTAATTGGCCATATAGCGATAGATTGTGCCACTAAATGTTCAAATTATACGAAATTTCCTTCAAAATTGGTCGATTTCTTATTTGCCATCCCCCCCAGGATATCTGTAGGTGGTCAACCGACGGTCAATTGGTCCGGGTTTTCGGTAAGGCGGGTATAAATGGTGCTTATGTGGCCATATAGCGACAGCTTGTGCCACTAAATGTTCAAACTATACGAAATTTCCTTCAAAATTTGACGATTTCTTATTTGCCATCCCCCCCGGATATATGTAAGTGGTCAACCGACGGTCAACTGGTCCGGATTTTCGGTATGGCGGGTAGAAGTGGTGATTATGTGGCCATATAGCGACAGCTTGTGCTACTAAATGTTCAAACTATACAAAATTTCCTTCAAAATTGGTCGATTTCTTATTTGCCATCCCCCCAGGATATATGTAATTGGTCAACCGACGGTCAACTGGTCCGGGTTTTCGGTAAGGCGTCTAGAAGTGGTGATTATGTGGCCATATAGCGACAGCTTGTGCCACTAAATGTTCAAACTATACGAAATTTCCTTCAAAATTGGTCGATTTCTTATTTGCCATTCCCCCAGGATATCTGTAGATGGTAAACCGACGGCCAACTGGTCCGGATTTTCGGTAAGGCGGGTAGAAGTGGTGATTATGTGGCCATAAAGCGACAGCTTGTGCCACTAAATGTTCAAACTAAACGAAATTTCCTTCAAAATTGGTCGATTTCTTATTTGCCACCCCCCCCCCCAGGATATCTGTAGGTTGTCAACCCACTGTCAACTGGTCCGGGTTTTCGGTAAGGCGGGTAGAAGTGGTGATTATGTGGCCATAAAGCGACAGCTTGTGCCACTAAATGTTCTAACTATACGAAATTTCCTTCAAAATTGGTCGATTTCTTATTTGCCATCCCCCCAGGATATCTGTGGGTGGTCAACCGACGGTCAACTGGTCCGGGTTTTCGGTAAGGCGGGTAGAAATTGTGATTATGTGGCCATATAGCGACAGCTTGTGCCACTAAATGTTCAAACTATACGAAATTTCCTTCAAAATTGGCCGAATTCTTGTCTGCCATCCCCCCTGGATATCTGTAGGTGGTCAACCGACGGTCAACTGGTCCGGGTTTCCGGTAAGGAGGGTAGAAATGGTGATTATGTGGCCATATAGCGACAGCTTGTGCCACTAAATGTTCAAACTATACGAAATTTCCTTCAAAATTGGTCGATTTCTTATTTGCCATTCCCCCAGGATATCTGTAGATGGTAAACTGACGGCCAACTGGTCCGGGTTTTCGGTAAGGCGGGTAGAAGTGGTGATTATGTGGCCATAAAGCGACAGTTTGTGCCACTAAATGTTCAAACTAAACGAAATTTCCTTCAAAATTGGTCGATTTCTTAATTGCCACCCCCCACCCCCCAGGATATCTGTAGGTGGTCAACCCACGGTCAACTGGTCCGGGTTTTCGGTAAGGCGGGTAGAAGTGGTGATTATGTGGCCATATAGCGACAGCTTGTGCCACTAAATGTTCAAACTATACGAAATTTCCTTCAAAATTGGTCGATTTCTTATTTGCCATCCCCCAGGATATCTGTAGGTGGTCAACCGACTGTCAACTGGTCCGGGTTTTCGGTAAGGCGGGTAGAAATGGTGATTAAGTGGCCATATAGCGACAGCTTGTGCCACTAAATGTTCAAATTATACAAAATTTCCTTCAAAATTTGGTCGATTTCTTATTTGCCATCCCCCCAGGATATCTGTAGGTGGTCAACCGACTGTCAACTGGTCCGGGTTTACGGTAACGCGGGTAGAAATGGTGATGATGTGGCCATATAGCGACAGCTTGTGCCACTAAATGTTCAAACTATACGAAATTTCCCTCAAAATTTGACGATTTCTTATTTGCCATCCCTCCAGGATATATGTAAGTGGTCAACCGACGGTCAACTGGTCCGGGTTTTCGGTAAGGCGGGTAGAAGTGGTGATTATGTGGCCATATAGCGACAGCTTGTGCCACTAAATGTTCAAACTATACGAAATTTCCTTCAAAATTGGTCGATTTCTTATTTGCCATCCCCCCAGGATATATGTAATTGGTCAACCGACGGTCAACTGGTCCGGGTTTTCGGTAAGGCGGGTAGAAGTGGTGATTATGTGGCCATATAGCGACAGCTTGTGCCACTAAATGTTCAAACTATACGAAATTTCCTTCAAAATTGGTCGATTTCTTATTTGCCATTCCCCCAGGATATCTGTAGATGGTAAACTGACGGCCAACTGGTCCGGGTTTTCGGTAAGGCGGGTAGAAGTGGTGATTATGTGGCCATATAGCGACAGCTTGTGCCACTAAATGTTCAAACTATACGAAATTTCCTTCAAAATTGGTCGATTTCTTATTTGCCATCCCCCAGGATATCTGTAGGTGGTCTACCGACTGTCAACTGGTCCGGGTTTTCGGTAATGCGGGTAGAAATGATGATTAAGTGGCCATATAGCGACAGATTGTGCCACTAAATGTTCAAATTATACGAAATTTCCTTCAAAATTGGTCGATTTCTTATTTGCCATCCCCCCAGGATATCTGTAGGTGGTCAACCGACGGTCAACTGGTCCGGGTTTTCGGTAAGGCGGGTAGAAATGTTACTTAGGTGGCCATATAGCGACAGCTTATGCCACTAAATGTTCAAACTATTCGAAATTTCCTTCAAAATTGGTCGATTTCTTATTTGCCATCCCCCAGGATATCTGTAGGTGGTCAACCGACTGTCAACTGGTCCGGGTTTTCGGTAAGGCGGGTAGAAATGGTGATTAAGTGGCCATATAGCGACAGCTTGTGCCACTAAATGTTCAAATTATACAAAATTTCCTTCAAAATTTGGGCGATTTCTTATTTGCCATCCCCCCAGGATATCTGTAGGTGGTCAACCGACTGTCAACTGGTCCGGGTTTACGGTAACGCGGGTAGAAATGGTGATGATGTGGCCATATAGCGACAGCTTGTGCCACTAAATGTTCAAACTATACGAAATTTCCTTCAAAATTTGACGATTTCTTATTTGCCATCCCTCCAGGATATATGTAAGTGGTCAACCGACGGTCAACTGGTCCGGGTTTTCGGTAAGGCGGGTAGAAGTGGTGATTATGTGGCCATATAGCGACAGCTTGTGCCACTAAATGTTCAAACTATACGAAATTTCCTTCAAAATTGGTCGATTTCTTATTTGCCATCCCCCCAGGATATATGTAATTGGTCAACTGACGGCCAACTGGTCCGGGTTTTCGGTAAGGCGGGTAGAAGTGGTGATTATGTGGCCATATAGCGACAGCTTGTGCCACTAAATGTTCAAACTATACGAAATTTCCTTCAAAATTGGTCGATTTCTTATTTGCCATCCCCCAGGATATCTGTAGGTGGCCAACCGACGGTCAACTGGTCCGGGTTTTCAGTAAGGCTGGTAGAAATGGTGATTATGTGGCCATATAGCGACAGCTTGTGCCACTAAATGTTCAAACTATACGAAATTTCCTTCAAAATTGGTCGATTTCTTATTTGCCATCCCGCCCAGGATATCTGTAGGTGGTCAACCGACGGTCAACTGGTCCGGGTTTTCGGTAACGCGGGTAGAAATGGTACTTAGGTGGCCATATAGCGACAGCTTGTGCCACTAAATGTTCAAACTACATGTATACGGAATTTCCTTCAAAATTGGTCGATTTCTTATTTGCCATCCCCCAGGATATATGTAGATGCTAAACCGACGGTCAACTGGTCCGGGTTTTCGGTAAGGCGGGTAGAAGTGGTGATTATGTGGCCATATAGCGACAGCTTGTGCCACTAAATGTTCAAACTATTCGAAATTTCCTTCAAAATTGGTCGATTTCTTATTTGCCATCCCCCAGGATATCTGTAGGTGGTCAACCGACTGTCAACTGGTCTGGGTTTTCGGTAAGGCGGGTAGAAATGGTGATTAAGTGGCCATATAGCGACAGCTTGTGCCACTAAATGTTCAAACTATACGAAATTTCCTTCAAAATTTGACGATTTCTTATTTGCCATCCCCCCAGGATATATGTAATTGGTCAACCGACGGTCAACTGGTCCGGGTTTTCGGTAAGGCGGGTAGAAGTGGTGATTATGTGGCCATATAGCGACAGCTTGTGCCACTAAATGTTCAAACTATACGAAATTTCCTTCAAAATTGGTCGATTTCTTATTTGACATCCCCCAGGATATCTGTAGGTGGCCAACCGACGGTCAACTGGTCCGGGTTTTCAGTAAGGCGGGTAGAAATGGTGATTATGTGGCATTATAGCGACATCTTGTGCCACTAAATGTTCAAACTATACGAAATTTCCTTCAAAATTGGTCGATTTCTTATTTGCCGTCCCCAGGATATCTGTAGGTGGTCTACCGACGGTCAACTGGTCCGGGTTTTCGGTAAGGCGGGTAGAAATGGTGATTAAGTGGCCATATAGCGACATATTGTGTCACTAAATGTTCAAACCATACGAAATTTCCTTCAAAATTGGTCGATTTCTTATTTGCCATTCCCCCAGGATATATGTAGATGGTAAACCGACGGCCAACTGGTCCGGGTTTTCGGTAAGGCGGGTAGAAGTGGTGATTATGTGGCCATAAAGCGACAGTTTGTGCCACTAAATGTTCAAACTAAACGAAATTTCCTTCAAAATTGGTCGATTTCTTAATTGCCACCCCCCACCCCCCAGGATATCTGTAGGTGGTCAACCCACGGTCAACTGGTCCGGGTTTTCGGTAAGGCGGGTAGAAGTGGTGATTATGTGGCCATATAGCGACAGCTTGTGCCACTAAATGTTCAAACTATACGAAATTTCCTTCAAAATTGGTCGATTTCTTATTTGCCATCCCCCAGGATATCTGTAGGTGGTCAACCGACTGTCAACTGGTCCGGGTTTTCGGTAAGGCGGGTAGAAATGGTGATTAAGTGGCCATATAGCGACAGCTTGTGCCACTAAATGTTCAAATTATACAAAATTTCCTTCAAAATTTGGTCGATTTCTTATTTGCCATCCCCCCAGGATATCTGTAGGTGGTCAACCGACTGTCAACTGGTCCGGGTTTACGGTAACGCGGGTAGAAATGGTGATGATGTGGCCATATAGCGACAGCTTGTGCCACTAAATGTTCAAACTATACGAAATTTCCTTCAAAATTTGACGATTTCTTATTTGCCATCCCTCCAGGATATATGTAAGTGGTCAACCGACGGACAACTGGTCCGGGTTTTCGGTAAGGCGGGTAGAAGTGGTGATTATGTGGCCATATAGCGACAGCTTGTGCCACTAAATGTTCAAACTATACGAAATTTCCTTCAAAATTGGTCGATTTCTTATTTGCCATCCCCCCAGGATATATGTAATTGGTCAACCGACGGTCAACTGGTCCGGGTTTTCGGTAAGGCGGGTAGAAGTGGTGATTATGTGGCCATATAGCGACAGCTTGTGCCACTAAATGTTCAAACTATACGAAATTTCCTTCAAAATTGGTCGATTTCTTATTTGCCATTCCCCCAGGATATCTGTAGATGGTAAACTGACGGCCAACTGGTCCGGGTTTTCGGTAAGGCGGGTAGAAATGGTGATTAAGTGGCCATATAGCGACAGCTTGTGCCACTAAATGTTCAAACTATACGAAATTTCCTTCAAAATTGGTCGATTTCTTATTTGCCATCCCCCAGGATATCTGTAGGTGGTCTACCGACTGTCAACTGGTCCGGGTTTTCGGTAATGCGGGTAGAAATGATGATTAAGTGGCCATATAGCGACAGATTGTGCCACTAAATGTTCAAATTATACGAAATTTCCTTCAAAATTGGTCGATTTCTTATTTGCCATCCCCCCAGGATATCTGTAGGTGGTCAACCGACGGTCAACTGGTCCGGGTTTTCGGTAAGGCGGGTAGAAATGGTACTTAGGTGGCCATATAGCGACAGCTTGTGCCACTAAATGTTCAAACTACATGTATACGGAATTTCCTTCAAAATTGGTCGATTTCTTATTTGCCATCCCCCAGGATATATGTAGATGCTAAACCGACGGTCAACTAGTCCGGGTTTTCGGTAAGGCGGGTAGAAGTGGTGATTATGTGGCCATATAGCGACAGCTTATGCCACTAAATGTTCAAACTATTCGAAATTTCCTTCAAAATTGGTCGATTTCTTATTTGCCTTCCCCCAGGATATCTGTAGGTGGTCAACCGACTGTCAACTGGTCCGGGTTTTCGGTAAGGCGGGTAGAAATGGTGATTAAGTGGCCATATAGCGACAGCTTGTGCCACTAAATGTTCAAATTATACAAAATTTCCTTCAAAATTTGGTCGATTTCTTATTTGCCATCCCCCCAGGATATCTGTAGGTGGTCAACCGACTGTCAACTGGTCCGGGTTTACGGTAACGCGGGTAGAAATGGTGATGATGTGGCCATATAGCGACAGCTTGTGCCACTAAATGTTCAAACTATACGAAATTTCCTTCAAAATTTGACGATTTCTTATTTGCCATCCCTCCAGGATATATGTAAGTGGTCAACCGACGGTCAACTGGTCCGGGTTTTCGGTAAGGCGGGTAGAAGTGGTGATTATGTGGCCATATAGCGACAGCTTGTGCCACTAAATGTTCAAACTATACGAAATTTCCTTCAAAATTGGTCGATTTCTTATTTGCCATCCCCCCAGGATATATGTAATTGGTCAACCGACGGTCAACTGGTCCGGGTTTTCGGTAAGGCGGGTAGAAGTGGTGATTATGTGGCCATATAGCGACAGCTTGTGCCACTAAATGTTCAAACTATACGAAATTTCCTTCAAAATTGGTCGATTTCTTATTTGCCATTCCCCCAGGATATCTGTAGATGGTAAACTGACGGCCAACTGGTCCGGGTTTTCGGTAAGGCGGGTAGAAGTGGTGATTATGTGGCCATATAGCGACAGCTTGTGCCACTAAATGTTCAAACTATACGAAATTTCCTTCAAAATTGGTCGATTTCTTATTTGCCATCCCCCAGGATATCTGTAGGTGGTCTACCGACTGTCAACTGGTCCGGGTTTTCGGTAATGCGGGTAGAAATGATGATTAAGTGGCCATATAGCGACAGATTGTGCCACTAAATGTTCAAATTATACGAAATTTCCTTCAAAATTGGTCGATTTCTTATTTGCCATCCCCCCAGGATATCTGTAGGTGGTCAACCGACGGTCAACTGGTCCGGGTTTTCGGTAAGGCGGGTAGAAATGGTACTTAGGTGGCCATATAGCGACAGCTTGTGCCACTAAATGTTCAAACTACATGTATACGGAATTTCCTTCAAAATTGGTCGATTTCTTATTTGCCATCCCCCAGGATATATGTAGATGCTAAACCGACGGTCAACTGGTCCGGGTTTTCGGTAAGGCGGGTAGAAGTGGTGATTATGTGGCCATATAGCGACAGCTTATGCCACTAAATGTTCAAACTATTCGAAATTTCCTTCAAAATTGGTCGATTTCTTATTTGCCATCCCCCAGGATATCTGTAGGTGGTCAACCGACTGTCAACTGGTCTGGGTTTTCGGTAAGGCGGGTAGAAATGGTGATTAAGTGGCCATATAGCGACAGCTTGTGCCACTAAATGTTCAAACTATACGAAATTTCCTTCAAAATTTGACGATTTCTTATTTGCCATCCCCCCAGGATATATGTAATTGGTCAACCGACGGTCAACTGGTCCGGGTTTTCGGTAAGGCGGGTAGAAGTGGTGATTATGTGGCCATATAGCGACAGCTTGTGCCACTAAATGTTCAAACTATACGAAATTTCCTTCAAAATTGGTCGATTTCTTATTTGCCATCCCCCAGGATATCTGTAGGTGGCCAACCGACGGTCAACTGGTCCGGGTTTTCAGTAAGGCGGGTAGAAATGGTGATTATGTGGCATTATAGCGACATCTTGTGCCACTAAATGTTCAAACTATACGAAATTTCCTTCAAAATTGGTCGATTTCTTATTTGCCATCCCGCCCAGGATATCTGTAGGTGGTCAACCGACGGTCAACTGGTCCGGGTTTTCGGTAAGGCGGGTAGAAATGGTGATTATGTGGCCATATAGCGACAGCTTGTGCCACTAAATGTTCAAACTATACGAAATTTCCTTCAAAATTTGACGATTTCTTATTTGTCACCCCCCCAGGATATATGTAATTGGTCAACCGACGGTCAACTGGTCCGGGTTTTCGGTAAGGCGGGTAGAAGTGGTGATTATGTGGCAATATAGCGACAACTTGTGCCACTAAATGTTCAAACTATACGAAATTTCCTTCAAAATTGGTCGATTTCTTATTTGCCATCCCCCAGGATATCTGTAGGTGGCCAACCGACGGTCAACTGGTCCGGGTTTTCAGTAAGGCGGGTAGAAATGGTGATTATGTGGCCATATAGCGACAGCTTGTGCCACTAAATGTTCAAACTATACGAAATTTCCTTCAAAATTGGTCGATTTCTTATTTGCCATCCCGCCCAGAATATCTGTAGGTGGTCAACTGACGGTCAACTGGTCCGGGTTTTCGGTAAGGCGGGTAGAAATGGTGATTATGTGGCCATATAGCGACAGCTTGTGCCACTAAATGTTCAAACTATACGAAATTTCCTTCAAAATTGGTCGATTTCTTATTTTCCATCCCCTCAGGATATCTGTAGGTGGTCAACCGACGGTCAACTGGTCCGGATTTTCGGTAAGGCGGGTAGAAATTGTGATTATGTGGCCATATAGCGACAGCTTGTGCCACTAAATGTTCAAACTATACGAAATTTCCTTCAAAATTGGTCGATTTCTTATTTGCCATCCCCCCAGGATATATGTAGATGGTAAACAGACGGTCAACTGGTCCGGGTGTTCGGTAAGGCGGGTAGAAGTGGTAATTATGTGGCCATATAGCGACAGCTTGTGCCAATAAATGTTCAAACTATACGAAATTTCCTTCAAAATTGGTCGATTTCTTATTTGCCATCCCCCAGGATATCTGTAGGTGGTCAACCGACTGTCAACTGGTCCGGGTTTTCGGTAAGGCGGGTACAAATGGTGATTAATTGGCCATATAGCGACAGATTGTGCCACTAAATGTTCAAATTATACGAAATTTCCTTCAAAATTGGTCGATTTCTTATTTGCCATCCCCCCAGGATATATGTAGGTGGTCAACCGACGGTCAACTGGTCCGGGTTTTCGGTAAGGCGGGTATAAATGGTGATTATGTGGCCATATAGCGACAGCTTGTGCCACTAAATGTTCAAACTATACGGAATTTCCTTCAAAATTGGTCGATTTCTTATTTGCCATCCCCCCAGGATATCTGTAGATGGTCAACCGACGGTCAACTGGTCCGGGTTTTTGGTAAGGCGGGTAGAAATGGTGATTATGTGGCCATATAGCGACAGCTTGTGCCACTAAATGTTCAAACTATACGAAATTTTCTTCAAAATTGATCGATTTCTTATTTGCCATCCCCCCAGGATATATGTAGATGGTAAACCGACGGTCAACTGGTCCGGGTTTTCGGTAAGGCGGGTAGAAGTGGTGATTATGTGGCCATATAGCGACAGCTTGTGCCACTAAATGTTCAAACTATACGAAATTTCCTTCAAAATTGGTCGATTTCTTATTTGCCATCCCCCAGGATATATGTAGGTGGTCAACCGACGGTCAACTGGTCCGGGTTTTCGGTAAGGCGGGTAGAAATTGTGATTAGGTGGCCATATAGCGACAGCTTGTGCCACTAAATGTTCAAACTATACGAAATTTCCTTCAAAATTGGTCGATTTCTTATTTGCCATCCCCTCAGGATATATGTAGGTGGTCAACCGACGGTCAACTGGTCCGGATTTTCGGTAAGGCGGGTAGAAATGGTGATTATGTGGCCATATAGCGACAGCTTGTGCCGCTAAATGTTCAAACTATACGAAATTTCCTTCAAAATTTGTCAATTTCTTATTTGCCATTCCCCCAGGATATATGTAGATGGTAAACCGACGGTCAACTGGTCCGGGTTTTCGGTAAGGCGGGTAGAAATGGTGATTATGTGGCCATATAGCGACAGCTTGTGCCACTAAATGTTCTATCTATACGAAATTTCCTTCAAAATTGGTCGATGTCTTATTTGCCATCCCCCCAAGATATCTGTAGGTGGTCAACCGACTGTCAACTGGTCCGGGTTTTCGATAAGGCGGGTAGAAATGGTGATTAAGTGGCCATATAGCGACAGCTTGTGCCACTAAATGTTCAAAGTATACGAAATTTCCTTCAAAATTGGTCGATTTCTTATTTGCCATCCTCCCAGGATATCTGTAGGTGGTCAACCCACTGTCAACTGGTCCGGGTTTTCGGTAAGGCGGGTAGAAATGGTGATTATGTGGCCATATAGCGACAGCTTGTGCCACTAAATGTTCTAACTATACGAAATTTCCTTCAAAATTGGTCGATTTCTTATTTGCCATCCCCCCAGGATATCTGTGGGTGGTCAACCGACGGTCAACTGGTCCGGGTTTTCGGTAAGGCGGGTAGAAATTGTGATTATGTGGCCATATAGCGACAGCTTGTGCCACTAAATGTTCAAACTATACGAAATTTCCTTCAAAATTGGCCGAATTCTTATCTGCCATCCCCCCAGGATATCTGTAGGTGGTCAACCGACGGTCAACTGGTCCGGGTTTCCGGTAAGGAGGGTAGAAATGGTGATTATGTGGCCATATAGCGACAGCTTGTGCCACTAAATGTTCAAACTATACGAAATTTCCTTCAAAATTGGTCGATTTCTTATTTGCCATCCCCCAGGATATATGTAAGTGGTCAACCGACGGTCAACTGGTCCGGGTTTTCGGTAAGGCGGGTAGAAATTGTGATTAGGTGGCCATATAGCGACAGCTTGTGCCACTAAATGTTCAAACTATACGAAATTTCCTTCAAAATTGGTCGATTTCTTATTTGCCATCCCCTCAGGATATATGTAGGTGGTCAACCGACGGTCAACTGGTCCGGATTTTCGGTAAGGCGGGTAGAAATGGTGATTATGTGGCCATATAGCGACAGCTTGTGCCGCTAAATGTTCAAACTATACGAAATTTCCTTCAAAATTTGTCAATTTCTTATTTGCCATTCCCCCAGGATATATGTAGATGGTAAACCGACGGTCAACTGGTCCGGGTTTTCGGTAAGGCGGGTAGAAGTGGTGATTATGTGGCCATATAGCGACAGCTTGTGCCACTAAATGTTCAAACTATACGAAATTTCCTTCAAAATTGGTCGATTTCTTATTTGCCATCCCCCAGGATATCTGTAGGTGGCCAACCGACGGTCAACTGGTCCGTATTTTCAGTAAGGCGGGTAGAAATGGTGATTATGTGGCCATATAGCGACAGCTTGTGCCACTAAATGTTCAAACTATACGAAATTTCCTTCAAAATTGGTCGATTTCTTATTTGCCATCCCCCAGGATATATGTAGGTGGTCAACCGACGGTCAACTGGTCCGGGTTTTCGGTAAGGCGGGTAGAAATTGTGATTAGGTGGCCATATAGCGACAGCTTGTGCCACTAAATGTTCAAACTATACGAAATTTCCTTCAAAATTGGTCGATTTCTTATTTGCCATCCCCTCAGGATATATGTAGGTGGTCAACCGACGGTCAACTGGTCCGGATTTTCGGTAAGGCGGGTAGAAATGGTGATTATGTGGCCATATAGCGACAGCTTGTGCCACTAAATGTTCAAACTATACGAAATTTCCTTCAAAATTGGCCGAATTCTTATCTGCCATCCCCCCAGGATATCTGTAGGTGGTCAACCGACGGTCAACTGGTCCGGGTTTCCGGTAAGGAGGGTAGAAATGGTGATTATGTGGCCATATAGCGACAGCTTGTGCCACTAAATGTTCAAACTATACGAAATTTCCTTCAAAATTGGTCGATTTCTTATTTGCCATCCCCCAGGATATATGTAAGTGGTCAACCGACGGTCAACTGGTCCGGGTTTTCGGTAAGGCGGGTAGAAATTGTGATTAGGTGGCCATATAGCGACAGCTTGTGCCACTAAATGTTCAAACTATACGAAATTTCCTTCAAAATTGGTCGATTTCTTATTTGCCATCCCCTCAGGATATATGTAGGTGGTCAACCGACGGTCAACTGGTCCGGATTTTCGGTAAGGCGGGTAGAAATGGTGATTATGTGGCCATATAGCGACAGCTTGTGCCGCTAAATGTTCAAACTATACGAAATTTCCTTCAAAATTTGTCAATTTCTTATTTGCCATTCCCCCAGGATATATGTAGATGGTAAACCGACGGTCAACTGGTCCGGGTTTTCGGTAAGGCGGGTAGAAGTGGTGATTATGTGGCCATATAGCGACAGCTTGTGCCACTAAATGTTCAAACTATACGAAATTTCCTTCAAAATTGGTCGATTTCTTATTTGCCATCCCCCAGGATATCTGTAGGTGGCCAACCGACGGTCAACTGGTCCGTATTTTCAGTAAGGCGGGTAGAAATGGTGATTATGTGGCCATATAGCGACAGCTTGTGCCACTAAATGTTCAAACTATACGAAATTTCCTTCAAAATTGGTCGATTTCTTATTTGCCATCCCCCAGGATATATGTAGGTGGTCAACCGACGGTCAACTGGTCCGGGTTTTCGGTAAGGCGGGTAGAAATTGTGATTAGGTGGCCATATAGCGACAGCTTGTGCCACTAAATGTTCAAACTATACGAAATTTCCTTCAAAATTGGTCGATTTCTTATTTGCCATCCCCTCAGGATATATGTAGGTGGTCAACCGACGGTCAACTGGTCCGGATTTTCGGTAAGGCGGGTAGAAATGGTGATTATGTGGCCATATAGCGACAGCTTGTGCCGCTAAATGTTCAAACTATACGAAATTTCCTTCAAAATTTGTCAATTTCTTATTTGCCATTCCCCCAGGATATATGTAGATGGTAAACCGACGGTCAACTGGTCCGGGTTTTCGGTAAGGCGGGTAGAAATGGTGATTATGTGGCCACATAGCGACAGCTTGTGCCACTAAATGTTCTATCTATACGAAATTTCCTTCAAAATTGGTCGATGTCTTATTTGCCATCCCCCCAAGATATCTGTAGGTGGTCAACCGACTGTCAACTGGTCCGGGTTTTCGATAAGGCGGGTAGAAATGGTGATTAAGTGGCCATATAGCGACAGCTTGTGCCACTAAATGTTCAAAGTATACGAAATTTCCTTCAAAATTGGTCGATTTCTTATTTGCCATCCTCCCAGGATATCTGTAGGTGGTCAACCCACTGTCAACTGGTCCGGGTTTTCGGTAAGGCGGGTAGAAATGGTGATTATGTGGCCATATAGCGACAGCTTGTGCCACTAAATGTTCTAACTATACGAAATTTCCTTCAAAATTGGTCGATTTCTTATTTGCCATCCCCCCAGGATATCTGTGGGTGGTCAACCGACGGTCAACTGGTCCGGGTTTTCGGTAAGGCGGGTAGAAATTGTGATTATGTGGCCATATAGCGACAGCTTGTGCCACTAAATGTTCAAACTATACGAAATTTCCTTCAAAATTGGCCGAATTCTTATCTGCCATCCCCCCAGGATATCTGTAGGTGGTCAACCGACGGTCAACTGGTCCGGGTTTCCGGTAAGGAGGGTAGAAATGGTGATTATGTGGCCATATAGCGACAGCTTGTGCCACTAAATGTTCAAACTATACGAAATTTCCTTCAAAATTGGTCGATTTCTTATTTGCCATCCCCCAGGATATATGTAAGTGGTCAACCGACGGTCAACTGGTCCGGGTTTTCGGTAAGGCGGGTAGAAATTGTGATTAGGTGGCCATATAGCGACAGCTTGTGCCACTAAATGTTCAAACTATACGAAATTTCCTTCAAAATTGGTCGATTTCTTATTTGCCATCCCCTCAGGATATATGTAGGTGGTCAACCGACGGTCAACTGGTCCGGATTTTCGGTAAGGCGGGTAGAAATGGTGATTATGTGGCCATATAGCGACAGCTTGTGCCGCTAAATGTTCAAACTATACGAAATTTCCTTCAAAATTTGTCAATTTCTTATTTGCCATTCCCCCAGGATATATGTAGATGGTAAACCGACGGTCAACTGGTCCGGGTTTTCGGTAAGGCGGGTAGAAATGGTGATTATGTGGCCATATAGCGACAGCTTGTGCCACTAAATGTTCTATCTATACGAAATTTCCTTCAAAATTGGTCGATGTCTTATTTGCCATCCCCCCAAGATATCTGTAGGTGGTCAACCGACTGTCAACTGGTCCGGGTTTTCGATAAGGCGGGTAGAAATGGTGATTAAGTGGCCATATAGCGACAGCTTGTGCCACTAAATGTTCAAAGTATACGAAATTTCCTTCAAAATTGGTCGATTTCTTATTTGCCATCCTCCCAGTATATCTGTAGGTGGTCAACCCACTGTCAACTGGTCCGGATTTTCGGTAAGGCGGGTAGAAATGGTGATTATGTGGCCATATAGCGACAGCTTGTGCCACTAAATGTTCTAACTATACGAAATTTCCTTCAAAATTGGTCGATTTCTTATTTGCCATCCCCCCAGGATAGTTGTGGGTGGTCAACCGACGGTCAACTGGTCCGGGTTTTCGGTAAGGCGGGTAGAAATTGTGATTATGTGGCCATATAGCGACAGCTTGTGCCACTAAATGTTCAAACTATACGAAATTTCCTTCAAAATTGGCCGAATTCTTATCTGCCATCCCCCCAGGATATCTGTAGGTGGTCAACCGACGGTCAACTGGTCCGGGTTTCCGGTAAGGAGGGTAGAAATGGTGATTATGTGGCCATATAGCGACAGCTTGTGCCACTAAATGTTCAAATTATACGAAATTTCCATCAAAATTGGTCGATTTCTTATTTGCCATCCCCCCAGGATATATGTAGGTGGTCAACCGACGGTCAACTGGTCCGGGTTTTCGGTAAGGCGGGTAGAAATTGTGATTAGGTGGCCATATAGCGACAGCTTGTGCCACTAAATGTTCAAACTATACGAAATTTCCTTCAAAATTGGTCGATTTCTTATTTGCCATCCCTTCAGGATATATGTAGGTGGTCAACCGACGGTCAACTGGTCCGGATTTTCGGTAAGGCGGGTAGAAATGGTGATTATGTGGCCATATAGCGACAGCTTGTGCCACTAAATGTTCAAACTATACGAAATTTCCTTCAAAATTTGTCAATTTCTTATTTGCCATTCCCCCAGGATATATGTAGATGGTAAACCGACGGTCAACTGGTCCGGGTTTTCGGTAAGGCGGGTAGAAATGGTGATTATGTGGCCATATAGCGACAGCTTGTGCCACTAAATGTTCTATCTATACGAAATTTCCTTCAAAATTGGTCGATGTCTTATTTGCCATCCCCCCAAGATATCTGTAGGTGGTCAACCGACTGTCAACTGGTCCGGGTTTTCGATAAGGCGGGTAGAAATGGTGATTAAGTGGCCATATAGCGACAGCTTGTGCTACTAAATGTTCAAAGTATACGAAATTTCCTTCAAAATTGGTCGATTTCTTATTTGCCATCCTCCCAGGATATCTGTAGGTGGTCAACCCACTGTCAACTGGTCCGGGTTTCCGGTAAGGAGGGTAGAAATGGTGATTATGTGGCCATATAGCGACAGCTTGTGCCACTAAATGTTCTAACTATACGAAATTTCCTTCAAAATTGGTCGATTTCTTATTTGCCTTCCCACCAGGATATCTGTAGATGGTCAACCGACGGTCAACTGGTCCGGGTTTTCGGTAAGGCGGGTAGAAATGGTGATTATGTGGCCATATAGCGACAGCTTGTGCCACTAAATGTTCAAACTATACGAAATTTCCTTCAAAATGTGTCGATTTCTTATTTGCCACCCCCGCCCCCAGGATATATGTAGATGGTAAACCGACTGTCAACTGGTCCTGGTGTTCGGTAAGGCGGGTAGAAGTGGTGATTATATGGCCATATAGCGACAGCTTGTGCCACTAAATGTTCAAACTATACGAAATTTCCTTCAAAATTGGTCGATTTCTTATTTGCCATCCCCCAGGATATCTGTAGGTGGTCTACCGACTCTCAACTGGTCCGGGTTTTCGGTAAGGCGGGTATAAATGGTGATTAAGTGGCCATATAGCGACAGATTGTGCCACTAAATGTTCAAATTATACGAAATTTCCTTCAAAATTGGTCGATTTCTTATTTGCCATCCCCCCAGGATATCTTTAGGTGGTCAACCGACGGTCAACTGGTCCGGGTTTTCGGTAAGGCGGGTAGAAATGGTACTTATGTGGCCATATAGCGACAGCTTGTGCCACTAAATGTTCAAACTATACGGAATTTCCTTCAAAATTGGTCGATTTCTTATTTGCCATCCCCCAGGATATATGTAGATGGTAAACCGACGGTCAACAGGTCCGGGTTTTCGGTAAGGCGGGTAGAAGTGGTGATTATGTGGCCATATAGCGACAGCTTGTGCCACTAAATGTTCAAACTATACGAAATTTCCTTCAAAATTGGTCGATTTCTTATTTGCCTTCCCACCAGGATATCTGTAGATGGTCAACCGACGGTCAACTGGTCCGGGTTTTCGGTAAGGCGGGTAGAAATGGTGATTATGTGGCCATATAGCGACAGCTTGTGCCACTAAATGTTCAAACTATACGAAATTTCCTTCAAAATGTGTCGATTTCTTATTTGCCACCCCCGCCCCCAGGATATATGTAGATGGTAAACCGACTGTCAACTGGTCCTGGTGTTCGGTAAGGCGGGTAGAAGTGGTGATTATATGGCCATATAGCGACAGCTTGTGCCACTAAATGTTCAAACTATACGAAATTTCCTTCAAAATTGGTCGATTTCTTATTTGCCATCCCCCAGGATATCTGTAGGTGGTCTACCGACTCTCAACTGGTCCGGGTTTTCGGTAAGGCGGGTATAAATGGTGATTAAGTGGCCATATAGCGACAGATTGTGCCACTAAATGTTCAAATTATACGAAATTTCCTTCAAAATTGGTCGATTTCTTATTTGCCATCCCCCCAGGATATCTTTAGGTGGTCAACCGACGGTCAACTGGTCCGGGTTTTCGGTAAGGCGGGTAGAAATGGTACTTATGTGGCCATATAGCGACAGCTTGTGCCACTAAATGTTCAAACTATACGGAATTTCCTTCAAAATTGGTCGATTTCTTATTTGCCATCCCCCAGGATATATGTAGATGGTAAACCGACGGTCAACAGGTCCGGGTTTTCGGTAAGGCGGGTAGAAGTGGTGATTATGTGGCCATATAGCGACAGCTTGTGCCACTAAATGTTCAAACTATACGAAATTTCCTTCAAAATTGGTCGATTTCTTATTTGCCATCCCCCAGGATATCTGTAGGTGGTCAACCGACTGTCAACTGGTCTGGGCTTTCGGTAAGGCGGGTAGAAATGGTGATTAAGTGGCCATATAGCGACAGCTTGTGCCACTAAATGTTCAAATTATACAAAATTTCCTTCAAAATTTGGTCGATTTCTTATTTTCCATCACCCCCAGGATATCTGTAGGTGGTCAACCGACTGTCAACTGGTCCGGGTTTTCGGTAAGGCGGGTAGAAATGGTGATTATGTGGCCATATAGCGACAGCTTGTGCCACTAAATGTTCAAACTATACGAAATTTCCTTCAAAATTTGACGATTTCTTATTTGCCATCCCCCCAGGATATATGTAATTGGTCAACCGACGGTCAACTGGTCCGGGTTTTCGGTAAGGCGGGTAGAAGTGGTGATTATGTGGCCATATAGCGACAGCTTGTGCCACTAAATGTTCAAACTATACGAAATTTCCTTCAAAATTGGTCGATTTCTTATTTGCCATCCCGCCCAGGATATGTGTAGGTGGTCAACCGACGGTCAACTGGTCCGGGTTTTCGGTAAGGCGGGTAGAAATGGTGATTATGTGGCCATATAGCGACAGCTTGTGCCACTAAATGTTCAAACTATACGAAATTTCCTTCAAAATTGGTCGATTTCTTATTTTCCATCCCCTCAGGATATCTGTAGGTGGTCAACCGACGGTCAACTTGTCCGGATTTTCGGTAAGGCGGGTAGAAATGGTGATTATGTGGCCATAGAGCGACAGCTTGTGCCACTAAATGATCAAACTATACGAAATTTCCTTCAAAATTGGTCGATTTCTTATTTGCCATCCCCCCAGGATATATGTAGATGGTAAACAGACGGTCAACTGGTCCGGGTGTTCGGTAAGGCGGGTAGAAGTAGTGATTATGTGGCCATATAGCGACAGCTTGTGCCACTAAATGTTCAAACTATACGAAATTTCCTTCAAAATTGGTCGATTTCTTATTTGCCATCCCCCAGGATATCTGTAGGTGGTCAACCGACTGTCAACTGGTCCGAGTTTGCGGTAATGCGGGTAGACGTGGTGATTAAGTGGCCATATAGCGACAGCTTGTGCCACTAAATGTTCAAATTATACCAAATTTCCTTCAAAATTTGGTCGATTTCTTATTTGCCATCCCCCAGGATATCTGTAGGTGGTCATCCGGCTGTCAACTGGTCCGGGTTTTCGGTAAGGCGGGTAGAAATGGTGATTATGTGGCCATATAGCGACAGCTTGTGCCACTAAATGTTCAAACTATACGAAATTTCCTTCAAAATTTGTCAATTTCTTATTTGCCATTCCCCCAGGATATATGTAGTTGGTAAACCGACGGTCAACTGGACCGGGTTTTCGGTAAGGCGGGTAGAAATGGTGATTATGTGGCCATATAGCGACAGCTTGTGCCACTAAATGTTCAAACTATACGAAATTTCCTTCAAAATTGGTCGATTTCTTATTTGCCATCCCCCAAGATATCTGTAGGTGGTCAACCGACTGTCAACTGGTCCGGGTTTTCGGTAAGGCGGGTAGAAATGGTGATTAAGTGGCCATATAGCGACAGCTTGTGCCACTAAATGTTCAAACTATACGAAATTTCCTTCAAAATTTGACGATTTCTTATTTGCCATCCCCCCAGGATATATGTAATTGGTCAACCGACGGTCAACTGGTCCGGGTTTTCGGTAAGGCGGGAAGAAGAGGTGATTATGTGGCCATATAGCGACAGCTTGTGCCACTAAATGTTCAAACTATACGAAATTTCCTTCAAAATTGGTCGATGTCTTATTTGCCATCCCCCCAAGATATCTGTAGGTGGTCAACCGACTGTCAACTGGTCCGGGTTTTCGATAAGGCGGGTAGAAATGGTGATTAAGTGGCCATATAGCGACAGCTTGTGCTACTAAATGTTCAAAGTATACGAAATTTCCTTCAAAATTGGTCGATTTCTTATTTGCCATCCTCCCAGGATATCTGTAGGTGGTCAACCCACTGTCAACTGGTCCGGGTTTCCGGTAAGGAGGGTAGAAATGGTGATTATGTGGCCATATAGCGACAGCTTGTGCCACTAAATGTTCTAACTATACGAAATTTCCTTCAAAATTGGTCGATTTCTTATTTGCCTTCCCACCAGGATATCTGTAGATGGTCAACCGACGGTCAACTGGTCCGGGTTTTCGGTAAGGCGGGTAGAAATGGTGATTATGTGGCCATATAGCGACAGCTTGTGCCACTAAATGTTCAAACTATACGAAATTTCCTTCAAAATGTGTCGATTTCTTATTTGCCACCCCCGCCCCCAGGATATATGTAGATGGTAAACCGACTGTCAACTGGTCCTGGTGTTCGGTAAGGCGGGTAGAAGTGGTGATTATATGGCCATATAGCGACAGCTTGTGCCACTAAATGTTCAAACTATACGAAATTTCCTTCAAAATTGGTCGATTTCTTATTTGCCATCCCCCAGGATATCTGTAGGTGGTCTACCGACTCTCAACTGGTCCGGGTTTTCGGTAAGGCGGGTATAAATGGTGATTAAGTGGCCATATAGCGACAGATTGTGCCACTAAATGTTCAAATTATACGAAATTTCCTTCAAAATTGGTCGATTTCTTATTTGCCATCCCCCCAGGATATCTTTAGGTGGTCAACCGACGGTCAACTGGTCCGGGTTTTCGGTAAGGCGGGTAGAAATGGTACTTATGTGGCCATATAGCGACAGCTTGTGCCACTAAATGTTCAAACTATACGGAATTTCCTTCAAAATTGGTCGATTTCTTATTTGCCATCCCCCAGGATATATGTAGATGGTAAACCGACGGTCAACAGGTCCGGGTTTTCGGTAAGGCGGGTAGAAGTGGTGATTATGTGGCCATATAGCGACAGCTTGTGCCACTAAATGTTCAAACTATACGAAATTTCCTTCAAAATTGGTCGATTTCTTATTTGCCATCCCCCAGGATATCTGTAGGTGGTCAACCGACTGTCAACTGGTCTGGGCTTTCGGTAAGGCGGGTAGAAATGGTGATTAAGTGGCCATATAGCGACAGCTTGTGCCACTAAATGTTCAAATTATACAAAATTTCCTTCAAAATTTGGTCGATTTCTTATTTTCCATCACCCCCAGGATATCTGTAGGTGGTCAACCGACTGTCAACTGGTCCGGGTTTTCGGTAAGGCGGGTAGAAATGGTGATTATGTGGCCATATAGCGACAGCTTGTGCCACTAAATGTTCAAACTATACGAAATTTCCTTCAAAATTGGTCGATTTCTTATTTGCCTTCCCACCAGGATATCTGTAGATGGTCAACCGACGGTCAACTGGTCCGGGTTTTCGGTAAGGCGGGTAGAAATGGTGATTATGTGGCCATATAGCGACAGCTTGTGCCACTAAATGTTCAAACTATACGAAATTTCCTTCAAAATGTGTCGATTTCTTATTTGCCACCCCCGCCCCCAGGATATATGTAGATGGTAAACCGACTGTCAACTGGTCCTGGTGTTCGGTAAGGCGGGTAGAAGTGGTGATTATATGGCCATATAGCTACAGCTTGTGCCACTAAATGTTCAAACTATACGAAATTTCCTTCAAAATTGGTCGATTTCTTATTTGCCATCCCCCAGGATATCTGTAGGTGGTCTACCGACTCTCAACTGGTCCGGGTTTTCGGTAAGGCGGGTATAAATGGTGATTAAGTGGCCATATAGCGACAGATTGTGCCACTAAATGTTCAAATTATACGAAATTTCCTTCAAAATTGGTCGATTTCTTATTTGCCATCCCCCCAGGATATCTTTAGGTGGTCAACCGACGGTCAACTGGTCCGGGTTTTCGGTAAGGCGGGTAGAAATGGTACTTATGTGGCCATATAGCGACAGCTTGTGCCACTAAATGTTCAAACTATACGGAATTTCCTTCAAAATTGGTCGATTTCTTATTTGCCATCCCCCAGGATATATGTAGATGGTAAACCGACGGTCAACAGGTCCGGGTTTTCGGTAAGGCGGGTAGAAGTGGTGATTATGTGGCCATATAGCGACAGCTTGTGCCACTAAATGTTCAAACTATACGAAATTTCCTTCAAAATTGGTCGATTTCTTATTTGCCATCCCCCAGGATATCTGTAGGTGGTCAACCGACTGTCAACTGGTCTGGGCTTTCGGTAAGGCGGGTAGAAATGGTGATTAAGTGGCCATATAGCGACAGCTTGTGCCACTAAATGTTCAAATTATACAAAATTTCCTTCAAAATTTGGTCGATTTCTTATTTTCCATCACCCCCAGGATATCTGTAGGTGGTCAACCGACTGTCAACTGGTCCGGGTTTTCGGTAAGGCGGGTAGAAATGGTGATTATGTGGCCATATAGCGACAGCTTGTGCCACTAAATGTTCAAACTATACGAAATTTCCTTCAAAATTTGACGATTTCTTATTTGCCATCCCCCCAGGATATATGTAATTGGTCAACCGACGGTCAACTGGTCCGGGTTTTCGGTAAGGCGGGTAGAAGTGGTGATTATGTGGCCATATAGCGACAGCTTGTGCCACTAAATGTTCAAACTATACGAAATTTCCTTCAAAATTGGTCGATTTCTTATTTGCCATCCCGCCCAGGATATGTGTAGGTGGTCAACCGACGGTCAACTGGTCCGGGTTTTCGGTAAGGCGGGTAGAAATGGTGATTATGTGGCCATATAGCGACAGCTTGTGCCACTAAATGTTCAAACTATACGAAATTTCCTTCAAAATTGGTCGATTTCTTATTTTCCATCCCCTCAGGATATCTGTAGGTGGTCAACCGACGGTCAACTTGTCCGGATTTTCGGTAAGGCGGGTAGAAATGGTGATTATGTGGCCATATAGCGACAGCTTGTGCCACTAAATGTTCAAACTATACGAAATTTCCTTCAAAATTGGTCGATTTCTTATTTGCCATCCCCCCAGGATATATGTAGATGGTAAACAGACGGTCAACTGGTCCGGGTGTTCGGTAAGGCGGGTAGAAGTAGTGATTATGTGGCCATATAGCGACAGATTGTGCCACTAAATGTTCAAACTATACGAAATTTCCTTCAAAATTGGTCGATTTCTTATTTGCCATCCCCCAGGATATCTGTAGGTGGTCAACCGACTGTCAACTGGTCCGAGTTTGCGGTAATGCGGGTAGACGTGGTGATTAAGTGGCCATATAGCGACAGCTTGTGCCACTAAATGTTCAAATTATACCAAATTTCCTTCAAAATTTGGTCGATTTCTTATTTGCCATCCCCCAGGATATCTGTAGGTGGTCATCCGGCTGTCAACTGGTCCGGGTTTTCGGTAAGGCGGGTAGAAATGGTGATTATGTGGCCATATAGCGACAGCTTGTGCCACTAAATGTTCAAACTATACGAAATTTCCTTCAAAATTTGTCAATTTCTTATTTGCCATTCCCCCAGGATATATGTAGATGGTAAACCGACGGTCAACTGGTCCGGGTTTTCGGTAAGGCGGGTAGAAATGGTGATTATGTGGCCATATAGCGACAGCTTGTGCCACTAAATGTTCAAACTATACGAAATTTCCTTCAAAATTGGTCGATTTCTTATTTGCCATCCCCCAAGATATCTGTAGGTGGTCAACCGACTGTCAACTGGTCCGGGTTTTCGGTAAGGCGGGTAGAAATGGTGATTAAGTGGCCATATAGCGACAGCTTGTGCCACTAAATGTTCAAACTATACGAAATTTCCTTCAAAATTTGACGATTTCTTATTTTCCATCCCCCCAGGATATATGTAATTGGTCAACCGACGGTCAACTGGTCCGGGTTTTCGGTAAGGCGGGAAGAAGAGGTGATTATGTGGCCATATAGCGACAGCTTGTGCCACTAAATGTTCAAACTATACGAAATTTCCTTCAAAATTGGTCGATTTCTTATTTTCCATCCCCTCAGGATATCTGTAGGTGGTCAACCGACGGTCAACTGGTCCGGATTTTCGGTAAGGCGGGTAGAAATGGTGATTATGTGGCCATATAGCGACAGCTTGTGCCACTAAATGTTCTAACTATACGAAATTTCCTTCAAAATTGGTCGATTTCTTATTTGCCATCCCCCCAGGATATCTGTGGGTGGTCAACCGACGGTCAACTGGTCCGGGTTTTCGGTAAGGCTGGTAGAAATGGTGATTAAGTGGCCATATAGCGACAGCTTGTGCCACTAAATGTTCAAACTATACGGAATTTCCTTCAAAATTGGTCGATTTCTTATTTGCCATCCCCCCAGGATATCTGTAGATGGTCAACCGACGGTCAACTGGTCCGGGTTTTTGGTAAGGCGGGTAGAAATGGTGATTATTTGGCCATATAGCGACAGCTTGTGCCACTAAATGTTCAAACTATACGAAATTTTCTTCAAAATTGATCGATTTCTTATTTGCCATCCCCCCAGGATATATGTAGATGGTAAACCGACGGTCAACTGGTCCGGGTTTTCGGTAAGGCGGGTAGAAGTTGTGATTATGTGGCCATATAGCGACAGCTTGTGCCACTAAATGTTCAAACTATACGAAATTTCCTTCAAAATTGGTCGATTTCTTATTTGCCATCCCCCAGGATATCTGTAGGTGGTCAACCGACTGTCAACTGGTCCTGGTTTGCGGTAATGCGGGTAGAAATGGTGATTAAGTGGCCATATAGCGACAGCTTGTGCCACTAAATGTTCAAATTATACCAAATTTCTTATTTGCCATCCCCTCGGGATATATGTAGGTGGTCAACCGGCTGTCAACTGGTCCGGGTTTTCGGTAAGGCGGGTAGAAATGGTGATTATGTGGCCATATAGCGACAGCTTGTGCCACTAAATGTTCAAACTATACGAAATTTCCTTCAAAATTGGTCGATTTCTTATTTGCCATCCCCCCAGGATATCTGTAGGTGGTCAACCGACGGTCAACTGGTCCGGGTTTTCGGTAAGGCGGGTAGAAATTGTGATTATGTGGCCATATAGCGACAGCTTGTGCCACTAAATGTTCAAACTATACGAAATTTCCTTCAAAATTGGTCGATTTCTTATTTGCCATCCCCTCGGGATATATGTAGGTGGTCAACCGACGGTCAACTGGTCCGGATTTTCGGTAAGGCGGGTAGAAATGGTGATTAATTGGCCATATAGCGACAGATTGTGCCACTAAATGTTCAAATTATACGAAATTTCCTTCAAAATTGGTCGATTTATTATTTGCCATCCCCCCAGGATATCTGTATGTGGTCAACCGACGGTCAACTGGTCCGGGTTTTCGGTAAGGCGGGTAGAAATGGTGATTATGTGGCCATATAGCGACAGCTTGTGCCACTAAATGTTCAAACTATACGGAATTTCCTTCAAAATTGGTCGATTTCTTATTTGCCATCCCCCCAGGATATCTGTAGATGGTCAACCGACGGTCAACTGGTCCGGGTTTTTGGTAAGGCGGGTAGAAATGGTGATTATTTAGCCATATAGCGACAGCTTGTGCCACTAAATGTTCAAACTATACGAAATTTTCTTCAAAATTGATCGATTTCTTATTTGCCATCCCCCCAGCATATATGTAGATGGTAAACCGACGGTCAACTGGTCCGGGTTTTCGGTAAGGCGGGTAGAAGTTGTGATTATGTGGCCATATAGCGACAGCTTGTGCCACTAAATGTTCAAACTATACGAAATTTCCTTCAAAATTGGTCGATTTCTTATTTGCCATCCCCCAGGATATCTGTAGGTGGTCAACCGACTGTCAACTGGTCCGGGTTTGCGGTAATGCGGGTAGAAATGGTGATTAAGTGGCCATATAGCGACAGCTTGTGCCACTAAATGTTCAAATTATACCAAATTTCTTATTTGCCATCCCCTCGGGATATATGTAGGTGGTCAATCGGCTGTCAACTGGTCCGGGTTTTCGGTAAGGCGGGTAGAAATGGTGATTATGTGGCCATATAGCGACAGCTTGTGCCACTAAATGTTCAAACTATACGAAATTTCCTTCAAAATTGGTCGATTTCTTATTTGCCATCCCCCCAGGATATCTGTAGGTGGTCAACCGACGGTCAACTGGTCCGGGTTTTCGGTAAGGCGGGTAGAAATTGTGATTATGTGGCCATATAGCGACAGCTTGTGCCACTAAATGTTCAAACTATACGAAATTTCCTTCAAAATTGGTCGATTTCTTATTTGCCATCCCCTCGGGATATATGTAGGTGGTCAACCGACGGTCAACTGGTCCGGATTTTCGGTAAGGCGGGTAGAAATTGTGATTATGTGGCCATATAGAGACAGCTTGTGCCACTAAATGTTCAAACTATACGAAATTTCCTTCAAAATTGGTCGATTTCTTATTTGCCATCCCCCCAGGATATCTGTAGGTGGTCAACCGACGGTCAACTGGTACGGGTTTTCGGTAAGGCGGGTAGAAATTGTGATTATGTGGCCATATAGCGACAGCTTGTGCCACTAAATGTTCAAACTATACGAAATTTCCTTCAAAATTGATCGATTTCTTATTTGCCATCCCATCGGGATATATGTAAGTGGTAAACCGACAGTCAACTGGTCCGGGTTTTCGGTAAGGCGGGTAGAAATGGTGATTATGTGGCCATATAGCGACAGCTTGTGCCACTAAATGTTCTAACTATACGAAATTTCCTTCAAAATTGGTCGATTTCTTATTTGCCATCCCCCAAGATATATGTAGGTGGTCAACCGACTGTCAACTGGTCCGGGTTTTCGGTAAGGCGGGTAGAAATGGTGATTAAGTGGCCATATAGCGACAGCTTGTGCCACTAAATATTTAAACTATACGAAATTTCCTTCAAAATTTGACGATTTCTTATTTGCCATCCCCCCAGGATATATGTAATTGGTCAACCGACGGTCAACTGGTCCGGGTTTTCGGTAAGGCGGGTAGAAGTGGTGATTATGTGGCCATATAGCGACAGCTTGTGCCACTAAATGTTCAAACTATACGAAATTTCCTTCAAAATTGGTCGATTTCTTATTTTCCATCCCCTCAGGATATCTGTAGGTGGTCAACCGACGGTTAACTGGTCCGGGTTTTCGGTAAGGCGGGTATAAATGGTGATTATGTGGCCATATAGCGACAGCTTGTGCCACTAAATGTTCTAACTATAAATTGGTTCTTCAAAATTGGTCGATTTCTTATTTGCCATCCCCCCAAGATATCTGTAGGTGGTCAACCGACTGTCAACTGGTCCGGGTTTTTTTCGGTAAGGCGGGTAGAAATGGTGATTAAGTGGCCATATAGCGACAGCTTGTGCCACTAAATGTTCAAATTATACGAAATTTCCTTCAAAATTGGTCGATTTCTTATTTGCCATCCTCCCAGGATATCTGTAGGTGGTCAACCCACTGTCAACTGGTCCGGGTTTTCGGTAAGGCGGGTAGAAATGGTGATTATGTGGCCATATAGCGACAGCTTGTGCCACTAAATGTTCTAACTATACGAAATTTCCTTCAAAATTGGTCGATTTCTTATTTGCCATCCCCCCAGGATATCTGTGGGTGGTCAACCGACGGTCAACTGGTCCGGGTTTTCGGTAAGGCGGGTAGAAATTGTGATTATGTGGCCATATAGCGACAGCTTGTGCCACTAAATGTTCAAACTATACGAAATTTCCTTCAAAATTGGCCGAATTCTTATCTGCCATCCCCCCAGGATATCTGTAGGTGGTCAACCGACGGTCAACTGGTCCGGGTTTCCGGTAAGGAGGTTAGAAATGGTGATTATGTGGCCATATAGCGACAGCTTGTGCCACTAAATGTTCAAATTATACGAAATTTCCTTCAAAATTGGTCGATTTCTTATTTGCCTTCCCACCAGGATATCTGTAGATGGTCAACCGACGGTCAACTGGTCCGGGTTTTCGGTAAGGCGGGTAGAAATGGTGATTATGTGGCAATATAGCGACAGCTTGTGCCACTAAATGTTCAAACTATACGAAATTTCCTTCAAAATTGGTCGATTTCTTATTTGCCACCCCCCCCCCCAGGATATATGTAGATGGTAAACCGACGGTCAACTGGTCCTGGTGATCGGTAAGGCGGGTAGAAGTGGTGATTATATGGCCATATAGCGACAGCTTGTGCCACTAAATGTTCAAACTATACGAAATTTCCTTCAAAATTGGTCGATTTCTTATTTGCCATCCCCCAGGATATCTGTAGGTGGTCTACCGACTGTCAACTGGTCCAGGTTTTCGGTAAGGCGGGTAGAAATGGTGATTAAGTGGCCATATAGCGACAGATTGTGCCACTAAATGTTCAAATTATACGAAATTTCCTTCAAAATTGGTCGATTTCTTATTTGCCATCCCCCCAGGATATCTGTAGGTGGTCAACCGACGGACAACTGGTCCGGGTTTTCGGTAAGGCGGGTAGAAATGGTACTTATGTGGCCATATAGCGACAGCTTGTGCCACTAAATGTTCAAACTATACGGAATTTCCTTCAAAATTGGTCGATTTCTTATTTGCCATCCCCCAGGATATATGTAGATGGTAAACCGAGGGTCAACTGGTCCGGGTTTTCGGTAAGGCGGGTAGAAGTGGTGATTATGTGGCCATATAGCGACAGCTTGTGCCACTAAATGTTCAAACTATACGAAATTTCCTTCAAAATTGGTCGATTTCTTATTTGCCATCCCCCAGGATATCTGTAGGTGGTCAACCGACTGTCAACTGGTCTGGGTTTTCGGTAAGGCGGGTAGAAATGGTGATTAAGTGGCCATATAGCGACAGCTTGTGCCACTAAATGTTCAAATTATACAAAATTTTCTTCAAAATTTGGTCGATTTCTTATTTGCCACCCCCCCCCCCCCCCCCCCAGGATATCTGTAGGTGGTCAACCGACTGTCAACTGGTCCGGGTGTTCGGTAAGGCGGGTAGAAATGGTGATTATGTGGCCATATAGCGACAGCTTGTGCCACTAAATGTTCAAACTATACGAAATTTCCTTCAAAATTTGACGATTTCTTATTTGCCATCCCCCCAGGATATATGTAATTGGTCAACCGACGGTCAACTGGTCCGGGTTTTCGGTAAGGCGGGTAGAAGTGGTGATTATGTGGCCATATAGCGACAGCTTGTGCCACTAAATGTTCAAACTATACGAAATTTCCTTCAAAATTGGTCGATTTCTTATTTGCCATCCCCCAGGATATCTGTAGGTGGCAAACCGACGGTCAACTGGTCCGGGTTTTCGGTAAGGCGGTTAGAAATGGTGATTATGTGGCCATATAGCGACAGCTTGTGCCACTAAATGTTCAAACTATACGAAATTTCCTTCAAAATTGGTCGATTTCTTATTTGCCTTCCCACCAGGATATCTGTAGATGGTCAACCGACGGTCAACTGGTCCGGGTTTTCGGTAAGGCGGGTAGAAATGGTGATTATGTGGCCATATAGCGACAGCTTGTGCCACTAAATGTTCAAACTATACGAAATTTCCTTCAAAATTGGTCGATTTCTTATTTGCCACCCCCCCCCCCCAGGATATATGTAGATGGTAAACCGACGGTTAACTGGTCCTGGTAATCGGTAAGGCGGGTAGAAGTGGTGATTATATGGCCATATAGCGACAGCTTGTGCCACTAAATGTTCAAACTATACGAAATTTCCTTCAAAATTGGTCGATTTCTTATTTGCCATCCCCCAGGATATCTGTAGGTGGTCTACCGACTGTCAACTGGTCCGGGTTTTCGGTAAGGCGGGTAGAAATGGTGATTAAGTGGCCATATAGCGACAGATTGTGCCACTAAATGTTCAAATTATACGAAATTTCCTTCAAAATTGGTCGATTTCTTATTTGCCATCCCCCCAGGATATCTGTAGGTGGTCAACAGACGGTCAACTGGTCCGGGTTTTCGGTAAGGCGGGTAGAAATGGTACTTATGTGGCCATATAGCGACAGCTTGTGCCACTAAATGTTCAAACTATACGGAATTTCCTTCAAAATTGGTCGATTTCTTATTTGCCATCCCCCAGGATATATGTAGATGGTAAACCGACGGTCAACTGGTCCGAATTTTCGGTAAGGCGGGTAGAAGTGGTGATTATGTGGCCATATAGCGACAGCTTGTGCCACTAAATGTTCAAACTATACGAAATTTCCTTCAAAATTGGTCGATTTCTTATTTGACATCCCCCAGGATATCTGTATGTGGCCAACCGACGGTCAACTGGTCCGGGTTTTCAGTAAGGCGGGTAGAAATGGTGATTATGTGGCCATATAGCGACAGCTTGTGCCATTAAATGTTCAAACTATACGAAATTTCCTTCAAAATTGGTCGATTTCTTATTTGCCATCCCGCCCAGGATATCTGTAGGTGGTCAACCGACGGTCAACTGGTCCGGGTTTTCGGTAAGGCGGGTAGAAATGGTGATTATGTGGCCATATAGCGACAGCTTGTGCCACTAAATGTTCAAACTATACGAAATTTCCTTCAAAATTGGTCGATTTTTTATTTTCCATCCCCTCAGGATATCTGTAGGTGGTCAACCGACGGTCAACTGGTCCGGATTTTCGGTAAGGCGGGTAGAAATGGTGATTATGTGGCCATATAGCGACAGCTTGTGCCACTAAATGTTCAAACTATACGAAATTTCCTTCAAAATTGGTCGATTTCTTATTTGCCATCCCCCAGGATATATGTAGATGGTAAACAGACGGTCAACTGGTCCGGGTGTTCGGTAAGGCGGGTAGAAGTGGTGATTATGTGGCCATATAGCGACAGCTTGTGCCACTAAATGTTCAAACTATACGAAATTTCCTTCAAAATTGGTCGATTTCTTATTTGCCATCCCCCAGGATATCTGTAGGTGGTCAACCGACTGTCAACTGGTCCGGGTTTTCGGTAATGCGGGTAGAAATGGTGATTAAGTGGCCATATAGCGACAGCTTGTGCCACTAAATGTTCAAACTATACGAAATTTCCTTCAAAATTGGTCGATTTCTTATTTGCCATCCCGCCCAGGATATCTGTAGGTGGTCAACTGACGGTCAACTGGTCCGGGTTTTCGGTAAGGCGGGTAGAAATGGTGATTATGTGGCCATATAGCGACAGCTTGTGCCACTAAATGTTCAAACTATACGAAATTTCCTTCAAAATTGGTCGATTTCTTATTTGCCATCCCCCAGGATATCTGTAGGTGGCCAACCGGCGGTCAACTGGTCCGTGTTTTCAGTAAGGCGGGTAGAAATGGTGATTATGTGGCCATATAGCGACAGCTTGTGCAACTAAATGTTCAAACTATACGAAATTTCCTTCAAAATTGGTCGATTTCTTATTTGCCATCCCCCAGGATATCTGTAGGTGGCCAACCGACGGTCAACTGGTCCGTGTTTTCAGTAAGGCGGGTAGAAATGGTGATTATGTGGCCATATAGCGACAGCTTGTGCCACTAAATGTTCAAACTATACGAAATTTCCTTCAAAATTGGTCGATTTCTTATTTGCCATCCCCCAGGATATCTGTAGGTGGTCAACCGACGGTCAACTGGTCCGGGTTTTCGGTAAGGCGGGTAGAAATTGTGATTATGTGGCCATATAGCGACAGCTTGTGCCACTAAATGTTCAAACTATACGAAATTTCCTTCAAAATTGGTCGATTTCTTATTTGCCATCCCCTCAGGATATATGTAGGTGGTCAACCGACGGTCAACTGGTCCGGATTTTCGGTAAGGCGGGTAGAAATGGTGATTATGTGGCCATATAGCGACAGCATGTGCCACTAAATGTTCAAACTATACGAAATTTCCTTCAAAATTTGTCAATTTCTTATTTGCCATTCCCCCAGGATATCTGTAGATGGTAAACCGACGGTCAACTGGTCCGGGTTTTCGGTAAGGCGGGTAGAAATGGTACTTATGTGGCCATATAGCGACAGCTTGTGCCACTAAATGTTCAAACTATACGGAATTTCCTTCAAAATTGGTCGATTTCTTATTTGCCATCCCCCAGGATATATGTAGATGGTAAACCGACGGTCAACTGGTCCGGGTTTTCGGTAAGGCGGGTAGAAGTGGTGATTATGTGGCCATATAGCGACAGCTTGTGCCACTAAATGTTCAAACTATACGAAATTTCCTTCAAAATTGGTCGATTTCTTATTTGACATCCCCCAGGATATCTGTATGTGGCCAACCGACGGTCAACTGGTCCGGGTTTTCAGTAAGGCGGGTAGAAATGGTGATTATGTGGCCATATAGCGACAGCTTGTGCCATTAAATGTTCAAACTATACGAAATTTCCTTCAAAATTGGTCGATTTCTTATTTGCCATCCCGCCCAGGATATCTGTAGGTGGTCAACCGACGGACAACTGGTCCGGATTTTCGGTAAGGCGGGTAGAAATGGTGATTATGTGGCCATATAGCGACAGCTTGTGCCACTAAATGTTCAAACTATACGAAATTTCCTTCAAAATTGGTCGATTTCTTATTTTCCATCCCCTCAGGATATCTGTAGGTGGTCAACCGACGGTCAACTGGTCCGGATTTTCGGTAAGGCGGGTAGAAATGGTGATTATGTGGCCATATAGCGACAGCTTGTGCCACTAAATGTTCAAACTATACGAAATTTCCTTCAAAATTGGTCGATTTCTTATTTGCCATCCCCCAGGATATATGTAGATGGTAAACAGACGGTCAACTGGTCCGGGTGTTCGGTAAGGCGGGTAGAAGTGGTGATTATGTGGCCATATAGCGACAGCTTGTGCCACTAAATGTTCAAACTATACGAAATTTCCTTCAAAATTGGTCGATTTCTTATTTGCCATCCCCCAGGATATCTGTAGGTGGTCAACCGACTGTCAACTGGTCCGGGTTTTCGGTAATGCGGGTAGAAATGGTGATTAAGTGGCCATATAGCGACAGCTTGTGCCACTAAATGTTCAAACTATACGAAATTTCCTTCAAAATTGGTCGATTTCTTATTTGTCATCCCGCCCAGGATATCTGTAGGTGGTCAACTGACGGTCAACTGGTCCGGATTTTCGGTAAGGCGGGTAGAAATGGTGATTATGTGGCCATATAGCGACAGCTTGTGCCACTAAATGTTCAAACTATACGAAATTTCCTTCAAAATTGGTCGATTTCTTATTTGCCATCCCCCAGGATATATGTAGATGGTAAACAGACGGTCAACTGGTCCGGGTGTTCGGTAAGGCGGGTAGAAGTGGTGATTATGTGGCCATATAGCGACAGCTTGTGCCACTAAATGTTCAAACTATACGAAATTTCCTTCAAAATTGGTCGATTTCTTATTTGCCATCCCCCAGGATATCTGTAGGTGGTCAACCGACTGTCAACTGGTCCGGGTTTTCGGTAATGCGGGTAGAAATGGTGATTAAGTGGCCATATAGCGACAGCTTGTGCCACTAAATGTTCAAACTATACGAAATTTCCTTCAAAATTGGTCGATTTCTTATTTGCCATCCCGCCCAGGATATCTGTAGGTGGTCAACTGACGGTCAACTGGTCCGGGTTTTCGGTAAGGCGGGTAGAAATGGTGATTATGTGGCCATATAGCGACAGCTTGTGCCACTAAATGTTCAAACTATACGAAATTTCCTTCAAAATTGGTCGATTTCTTATTTGCCATCCCCCAGGATATCTGTAGGTGGCCAACCGGCGGTCAACTGGTCCGTGTTTTCAGTAAGGCGGGTAGAAATGGTGATTATGTGGCCATATAGCGACAGCTTGTGCAACTAAATGTTCAAACTATACGAAATTTCCTTCAAAATTGGTCGATTTCTTATTTGCCATCCCCCAGGATATCTGTAGGTGGCCAACCGACGGTCAACTGGTCCGTGTTTTCAGTAAGGCGGGTAGAAATGGTGATTATGTGGCCATATAGCGACAGCTTGTGCCACTAAATGTTCAAACTATACGAAATTTCCTTCAAAATTGGTCGATTTCTTATTTGCCATCCCCCAGGATATCTGTAGGTGGTCAACCGACGGTCAACTGGTCCGGGTTTTCGGTAAGGCGGGTAGAAATTGTGATTATGTGGCCATATAGCGACAGCTTGTGCCACTAAATGTTCAAACTATACGAAATTTCCTTCAAAATTGGTCGATTTCTTATTTGCCATCCCCTCAGGATATATGTAGGTGGTCAACCGACGGTCAACTGGTCCGGATTTTCGGTAAGGCGGGTAGAAATGGTGATTATGTGGCCATATAGCGACAGCATGTGCCACTAAATGTTCAAACTATACGAAATTTCCTTCAAAATTTGTCAATTTCTTATTTGCCATTCCCCCAGGATATCTGTAGATGGTAAACCGACGGTCAACTGGTCCGGGTTTTCGGTAAGGCGGGTAGAAATGGTACTTATGTGGCCATATAGCGACAGCTTGTGCCACTAAATGTTCAAACTATACGGAATTTCCTTCAAAATTGGTCGATTTCTTATTTGCCATCCCCCAGGATATATGTAGATGGTAAACCGACGGTCAACTGGTCCGGGTTTTCGGTAAGGCGGGTAGAAGTGGTGATTATGTGGCCATATAGCGACAGCTTGTGCCACTAAATGTTCAAACTATACGAAATTTCCTTCAAAATTGGTCGATTTCTTATTTGACATCCCCCAGGATATCTGTATGTGGCCAACCGACGGTCAACTGGTCCGGGTTTTCAGTAAGGCGGGTAGAAATGGTGATTATGTGGCCATATAGCGACAGCTTGTGCCATTAAATGTTCAAACTATACGAAATTTCCTTCAAAATTGGTCGATTTCTTATTTGCCATCCCGCCCAGGATATCTGTAGGTGGTCAACCGACGGACAACTGGTCCGGGTTTTCGGTAAGGCGGGTAGAAATGGTGATTATGTGGCCATATAGCGACAGCTTGTGCCACTAAATGTTCAAACTATACGAAATTTCCTTCAAAATTGGTCGATTTCTTATTTTCCATCCCCTCAGGATATCTGTAGGTGGTCAACCGACGGTCAACTGGTCCGGATTTTCGGTAAGGCGGGTAGAAATGGTGATTATGTGGCCATATAGCGACAGCTTGTGCCACTAAATGTTCAAACTATACGAAATTTCCTTCAAAATTGGTCGATTTCTTATTTGCCATCCCCCAGGATATATGTAGATGGTAAACAGACGGTCAACTGGTCCGGGTGTTCGGTAAGGCGGGTAGAAGTGGTGATTATGTGACCATATAGCGACAGCTTGTGCCACTAAATGTTCAAACTATACGAAATTTCCTTCAAAATTGGTCGATTTCTTATTTGCCATCCCCCAGGATATCTGTAGGTGGTCAACCGACTGTCAACTGGTCCGGGTTTTCGGTAATGCGGGTAGAAATGGTGATTAAGTGGCCATATAGCGACAGCTTGTGCCACTAAATGTTCAAACTATACGAAATTTCCTTCAAAATTGGTCGATTTCTTATTTGTCATCCCGCCCAGGATATCTGTAGGTGGTCAACTGACGGTCAACTGGTCCGGGTTTTCGGTAAGGCGGGTAGAAATGGTGATTATGTGGCCATATAGCGACAGCTTGTGCCACTAAATGTTCAAACTATACGTAATTTCCTTCAAAATTGGTCGATTTCTTATTTGCCATCCCCCAGGATATCTGTAGGTGGCCAACCGGCGGTCAACTGGTCCGTGTTTTCAGTAAGGCGGGTAGAAATGGTGATTATGTGGCCATATAGCGACAGCTTGTGCAACTAAATGTTCAAACTATACGAAATTTCCTTCAAAATTGGTCGATTTCTTATTTGCCATCCCCCAGGATATCTGTAGGTGGCCAACCGACGGTCAACTGGTCCGTGTTTTCAGTAAGGCGGGTAGAAATGGTGATTATGTGGCCATATAGCGACAGCTTGTGCCACTAAATGTTCAAACTATACGAAATTTCCTTCAAAATTGGTCGATTTCTTATTTGCCATCCCCCAGGATATCTGTAGGTGGTCAACCGACGGTCAACTGGTTCGGGTTTTCGGTAAGGCGGGTAGAAATTGTGATTATGTGGCCATATAGCGACAGCTTGTGCCACTAAATGTTCAAACTATACGAAATTTCCTTCAAAATTGGTCGATTTCTTATTTGCCATCCCCTCAGGATATATGTAGGTGGTCAACCGACGGTCAACTGGTCCGGATTTTCAGTAAGGCGGGTAGAAATGGTGATTATGTGGCCATATAGCGACAGCATGTGCCACTAAATGTTCAAACTATACGAAATTTCCTTCAAAATTTGTCAATTTCTTATTTGCCATTCCCCCAGGATATCTGTAGATGGTAAACCGACGGTCAACTGGTCCGGGTTTTCGGTAAGGCGGGTAGAAATGGTAATTATGTGGCCATATAGCGACAGCTTGTGCCACTAAATGTTCTAACTATACGAAATTTCCTTCAAAATTGGTCGATTTCTTATTTGCCATCCCCCCAAGATATCTGTAGGTGGTCAACCGACTGTCAACTGGTCCGGGTTTTCGGTAAGGCGGGTAGAAATGGTGATTAAGTGGCCATATAGCGACAGTTTGTGCCACTAAATGTTCAAATTATACGAAATTTCCTTCAAAATTGGTCGATTTCTTATTTGCCATCCTCCCAGGATATCTGTAGGTGGTCAACCGACGGTCAACTGGTCCGGGTTTTCGGTAAGACGGGTAGAAATGGTGATTATGTGGCCATATAGCGACAGCTTGTGCCGCTAAATGTTCAAACTATACGAAATTTCCTTCAAAATTGGTCGATTTCTTATTTGCCTTCCCCCCAGTATATCTGTAGGTGGTCAACGACGGTCAACTGGGGCTAATTATCACGAAGGCGGTAGGAATCATCATTATAATAGCGTATTGTGATGATATGATATGTTTTATTTTCTTTAAAATACCATCGGATGGCAAATATTGCATATCGGTAAAATCGCTATTTGCCATCCGACGGCGAATAGCCGCTGCCGTATTTTTAATTTAATCAGTTTAACCGGTATGTTTGATTGGACCAGTTTAACCGGCATTTTGGGATTGCACCAGTTTAACCGGTATTTGGGATTGAACCAGTGAAATTTCAGTGAAGAGTATTCCTGGCGCAATAATGATCGACAATGTTAAACGAACACGCCACCTGGCTCGTTCCCACCACAATCTTATGTATATACATGAACTATAATCCTTATATTTTTCGATAAATTTGATATCGTTTGTTTTGTGGCGGTTAAATATTTGTTCATGTATAGTGTATGAAGTTTATTAATAATTTCATGTTAAAATGGATTGTCTCTTCCAACAACGAATTTTAATTAGTTTCCTGTGTACATGTATATAATGATTGTTATAAACCGAAGAACCATGACCGGATATGTTTATATCGATATATACACAGGAAACTATTTAAAATTATACGTTGTTGCATGTTTTTGTTTTTGTGACATTAATGCGTCTTTCCGGGCATATACCTATATAGTAATGCTTATCGAAAAGGTAATTACATACAGTTATCGCCCGCGATTGAGTGAGACACGGGGATTTGTCGCCCGCTCGAGACGTGGAATGTCACCCGAGGGCCGCCAGGTCCGAGGGCGATATTCCAGGTCGAGAGCGGCAACCAATCCCCGTGTTTCACGAAAACAAGGGTGACAACTGTTTTGTTATCTGACAAAGGAGTACACACAACCTTCTTAATAGCAGGCATAAATGCGCGCATATATTATTTAATCCAGGTCGAAAAGTTAATTTTATGTTGGAATCATCGCTATTTAGAAAATAAAACATTCATAATCTGGATCAATTAACAGACCCGTCATTTGCGCAGCTATTCCACGGTCAGTGTTCTGGTCGCATTGTGGAAATCGGTTCACGGAAAGAGGAGTAAAGCAATTTCGAAGTTGAGTAGCCATGCAGCATCGGTTTCGTTTCAAATGAGCGTGAATACGCAGACAGATATGCTAATTTCCAGAATCCTAAAATGTGAAACTAACACGTTGTAGTAGTGCAAAATGAAATTGTCACATATTCTTACGCAACATACGGGTATTCTCTGAAGTCTGAGGAATGTATTGCCGAAAAGAAATAGTCAATTGATAAACAGTAAAGAGTTGCTATTTGATCTAGTACATAAACGTATTTGTAACGTATGTACATCGTATGTACAACTATCTGCAGCACATACCAACTGCATACTAAGGTTCATATATTTGTCCCACGGTCTTTATTATGGATATAAAAGGTACAATAGGAACATTACACCAGTCCTTATAACGGATTTGTGTCTATGATAACACCATTTATACATAGCGCGCTTTAATTGCAAATAAAAAACACACCACTGTATGCAAATTAGCAAACACCACAGTTCTTGAGTTCCTCGTAGTTCTATATTTACTGGTAACAGCTGAGCGGTCAATAACTGAGACAATGTTACCATCGATGGTAATAAGTGATTTGCGGCCCGCCATGTGACGCACTCTCAGCCAATCAGAAGAGATGAAATGGGATGAAGGATAACAAAAGTATCTACATGTATAGACCTATTTCGATAACGAGAAATATTCAAAAACGAATCTAATATATGTTTTGGGACTTATGTCTGTCTGTGTGTCTGTGTGTTAGCTATGGCCGGGAAAACTGCCCACGGATTTTGACGAAATGTTATACCTAGGGCTGCTTTTGTCCCGGGAGTGTTTTGGGTGGGTCAAATCGTGACCCCGACCTGACCTTGACCTTACAAACGGATTTCGACGAAATTTTATACCTAGGAATACTTTGGTCCCGGGAGTGTTTTGGACGGGTCAAATCGTGACATCGACTTGATCTTCACAATGGTCAATTCAAGGTCAAATCAGATAAAACAGACGGATTTCGACGAAATTTTATACCTAGGGTTACTTTTGTCCGGGGACTGATTTGGGCGGGTTAGATCGTGACCCCGACATAACCTTGATCTTAAAAATTGTCAATTCAACGTCAAATCGGGTAAAATACGGATTTGACGAAATTTTATACCTGGCTACTTTTGTTCGTATGAAAGCAAAGGGGAACAGCACGGAGGAAGTCGGGCCCACCAGCTAGTAGTATATATATGTGATGTGGAACAGTAGCATGTTATATATTATATACGTCCCCGAAACATGCTGAGCGTGGCTATTTGAACATGTCAGGGAATATACAACACAAAAGGCGCCTATTTTTAGAAGCAAATGTAAGTTTTAAGACAGAGCAAATGTTTTTGGGATTGGGGCCATGTGATTCGAACCCCGGCCCATGACGGCGAGCGCGCCTTGCGACAAAAAGGCCGACATCAATACCACACGGCGCCTTCGCCGCCATGGGCGTGGTTCGAATTCCACACAATCCCTTAACAAAATTGCCACTGTCTCAAAACTTACATTTGCTTCTAATAAGAGTATTATGTTTAGCTGAAGCACAAACCGTCATGGGTATGCATGGTTTGAATGATTTTTATTTTATTTTTCAGAAAAGTCATGTCGGCCGCTGCATTCTGTGAATTCGACTCCCGTCCATTCGATTCGTTCTGTTGGACACACTACGCCACATGTTGTGCCTCGTGCCATTCAGATGCTTATCCAGAATGTAAACTTGAAGAACTGTCGAAAGCGACAACAAAATTGGAAGCCGATGTCCGAGAATACGAATCAGGTCTTGATAAATTAATATCAGAATCAAAAGATAAACAGGAATCTGTTCCCGGCTGGCTTATCAAACAAGACGGAAGAGAGAAAGACATGACAACAGAAATTCATAAGTTCTATTCCAAGGTTCGCACACTCATTGATCTGTGCGAACATAATGATCTGGGTGAAGCAAAAGAGAAAATGTCAAACCACATATTTTCAGCAAAGAGCATTGATAAGATAGTAACCATTTTGTCAAAACTGAAGCAAGAACAAGAATTATTGACAGCAGGGACGCAGCAGCGTGAGAAGTTATGTCCAAATGAAGGGGCGGGAATTATACCTGATGACGTCGAGTCTTCTGAATTAACCGCTGCACAGAGAGTTGATTCATTGCAAAGGCGCTTAACTAAACTCCGCCAAGCTGTATCGAAGTCCAATAAAATTATCACTGACTTTGACGAAGTATCATCGATAAATTACGAGGCTGTGATCAATGATGGTGTGTTGAAATCCATAGAGAATGCATTAAAGAATGCGTGCACCATCGATATCAGTCCGACGCCTGGTAGGGATATAAGTAAATTAGTGAAGGATATCACCCCAAACCCTGTTAGGGCTATAAATAAATTAGTGAAGGATTTCGAATTCTCACGCGGTGGAACAGCCTCGGTCATGACATTCATCGACAAGTCACCGACCTCAGATATAATTATCGCGACATGGGATCCGAACACGCTCAAAGTGATGACACAAAGAGGTAAAACCATCAAATCTGTCGCTCTCAAGATCGATGTTCTACCGGATGGTATTTGTCTTCTGGACGATCGAATCTATATAACACAGTATAATAAAGATAAGATATCAGTGTATAAAACCTCATATCTCAGTCATCTAACATCGTTATCGGTATCCGGAGGATGTAGAGGTATCGGGACTGTTGGGGACAGATTAGTCGTTGCATGTTACGGTGATCGATGTGTACGTGCTCTAACAGCGAGTGGTGACGTCATTGCTCAGTCGTCACACCTCTTCACGCGTCCGTGGGGTCTGGCTGTATCACCGGAGGCTGACGCCGTGTATGTTACGGATTATGGAGCAGATCAGGTGGTAGTGTTGTCCCCGGATCTCGCGACACATCTCAGAACGATACCGTGTGGCGGGTCTTATCCGTGTAGTGTGTGCGTGTTTGGAGACAACATTTACGTCTGTAACATCAACAGTAATCAAGTGATCGAACTGAGCCGTGACGGACAACGTAGTCGCTCAGTAATATCAATAACCACACTGCCAAAAATAATTTCTTAATAAGATAAAATATCTTGAAACAAGAAAAACTATTTCCTGAAACAGGAAAATAAATCTTATTTTGAGAAATATACCCCCAAAGTCTGCTACATCAAGAAAATTTAAGAAACTCCCACCAGACAAAAGATAGTTTTCTCAAAAAAGATAGATTTTAGTCTTGAAACAAGAAAAAAATTCCTTACTAAGAAAATGGCTTCAAAAATTAAATATATATTTCTTGTTTCAAGATTTTTTTTCTAAGTTAAGAAATACTTAAAGAAAATATTTCTAAACCAAGAATTAATTGTTATGTACAAATTACTGCTGTAATAGAATAACTGTAAAAGTCCAACGATAGCAAAATTGTGATCAAAATTTTATGGTAAACATTGAAAAAGGTCCAACCTGTTGATTAAATATTCTGAAATTCATATTCATACTTAAATATTTGAACTACATGTAATACTACAGCTATAGGATTATATAATTGTTGACAAGTCACTCACTGTAACAGTTTTGTTTACATAACATTGGAAAAGGTCCAACCTGTTGATTAAATATTCTGAAAATGTTATTCATAGTTAAATATTTGAACTAATAATACAGCTAGAATTATATATTTGTTGACAAATCACTGTAACAGTTTTGTTTACATAACAATAGTTTCAACAGCTGTAATTTTGTTATTGGCAATCTGTCAGTAAGTGTTTTTATCTATTTCTCAATGCGCTTAGGGCATGCTGACCTTTATACAATTTTAATAAAATTTTGTTTGCACAATATAGTGGGTCGCCATTGAGGAGGCCTCCCTTGAAATCTCCAGTTGGTGGTTTGCCACACCATCCCAAACTAGACACACCGCTCTGGTGGCCCCTTGCATTGAACCTGTTAATTAAACCGGTACTTCAAGCTGGTATATACCCCTCTTATATAAGGATGGAAGATGCTACCAATTTCAAACCGATGGTATTTCTTCAGAGTTGACTCTCTTGTATTATGAAAGCAAGCCCAATGAGGCCATGCACCTATTGTATGTTTATAACACACAAAAGACTATATCTTAGCAGAATGGATGTCTCTGATGATACAAACAATAAAATATCCAATTTATCCATAGTTGAATTTCATTTGGCTATATAGGAAAGCATACAATGTGGCTTTTATTTAGTTTCCACAAAGTATTTTAAGTAAAATATCCATCAAGTGATGTATTCTGCCTTGTCCTATATATTAAAATGCATGCAATGGCCATGAGAAATGCTTAATTTATTGGTAGAGATGTCAATCAGATAAGAAATACTGACATTTTAGGTTTGATACACCATTTCAGCTGGGTTGGCATCTTTTAAATTTGAAACCTAAGGGAATTTATTCAGCTTTGACTCTCTAAATTATGGAAGAAAGCCCAAATGAAGCCACTATTTGCATGTTAGTAACATGTATAAGGCTATATCTCAACAGAATACATGTCTCTGATAAAATGCACAATAAAATATCAATAGTTCAATTGCATTTGGCTATAGAGGGATGCATACAATATTGGTTTTATGTAGTTTCCACAGACTATTTTAAGTAAAATATCCATCAATTGATGTTTTCTACATAGCCTTGTATATTAAAATGCATGTAATGACCATGGGAAATGTTTAATTCATTAGTTGATATGTCCATCTGATAAGAAATACTGACAATTGAGGTTTAAAATACCATTTCATGGGATTATGGGATCATAAATATCAAACTAAGGGAATTTCTTCAGATTTGACTCTCTAAATAATGGAAGAAAGCCCAAATGAAACCACTATTTGCATGTTAATGACATGTATAAGGCTATATCTCAACAGAATACATGTCGCTGATAAAATACACCATAAAATATCCATAGTTTAATTGCATTTGGCTATAGAGGGATGCATACAATATTGCTTTTAAGTAGTTTCCACAGACTATTTTAAGTAAGATATCCATCAAATAATGTTTTCTACCTTGCCCTATATAGCATAATGCACGCAGTGACCATGAGAAATGTTTAATTTATTGGTAGAGATGTCCATCTGATAAGAAATACTGCCATTTGAGGTTTGATACACCATTTCAGCTGGCTTGGCATCTTACAAATTTGAAATAAGGGAATTTATTCAGCTTTGACCCTCTAAATTATGGGAAAAAAGCCTAAATTATGCCATTATTGGCATGTTTATAACATATATAAGGCTATATCTGAACAGAATACATGTCTCTGATGAAATCAACAATAAAATATCCATAGTTTAATTTGTTTTGGCTATACAGGGATGCATACAACATGGCTTTTAGGTTGTTTCCACAGACTATTTTAAGTAAAATATCCATCAAATGATGTTTTCTGCCTTGTCCTGTATATTAAAATGCATGCAATGACCATGAAAAATGTTTAATTTATTGGTAGAGATGTCCATCTGATAAGAAATACTGCCATTTGAGGTTTGATACACCATTTCAGCTGGCTTGGCATCTTACAAATTTGAAATAAGGGAATTTATTCAGCTTTGACCCTCTAAATTATGGGAAAAAAGCCTAAATTATGCCATTATTGGCATGTTTATAACATATATAAGGCTATATCTCAACAGAATACATGTCTCTGATGAAATCAACAATAAAATATCCATAGTTTAATTTGTTTTGGCTATACAGGGATGCATACAACATGGCTTTTAGGTTGTTTCCACAGACTATTTTAAGTAAAATATCCATCAAATGATGTTTTCTGCCTTGTCCTGTATATTAAAATGCATGCAATGACCATGAAAAATGTTTAATTTATTGGTAGAGATGTCCATCTGATAAGAAATACTGCCATTTGAGGTTTGATACACCATTTCAGCTGGCTTGGCATCTTACAAATTTGAAATAAGGGAATTTATTCAGCTTTGACCCTCTAAATTATGGGAAAAAAGCCTAAATTATGCCATTATTGGCATGTTTATAACATATATAAGGCTATATCTGAACAGAATACATGTCTCAGGTGAAATAAACAATACAACATCCATAGTTTAATTTGATTTGGCTATACAGGGATGCATACAACATGGCTTTTAGGTTGTTTCCACAGACTATTTTAAGTAAAATATCCATCAAATGATGTTTTCGGCCTTGTCCTGTATATTAAAATGCATGCAATGACCATGAAAAATGTTTAATTTATTGGTAGAGATGTCCATCTGATAAGAAATACTGCCATTTGAGGTTTGATACACCATTTCAGCTGGCTTGGCATCTTACAAATTTGAAATAAGGGAATTTATTCAGCTTTGACCCTCTAAATTATGGGAAAAAAGCCTAAATTATGCCATTATTGGCATGTTTATAACCTATATAAGGCTATATCTGAACAGAATACATGTCTCAGGTGAAATAAACAATACAACATCCATAGTTTAATTTGATTTGGCTATACAGGGATGCATACAATATTGCTTTTATGTAGTTTCCACTGATTATTTTAAGTAAAATATCCATCAAATGATGTTTTCTACATTGCCTTGTATATTAAAATGCATGTAATGACCATGGGAAATGTTTAATTTATTAGTTGATATGTCCATCTGATAGGAAATACTGACATTTGAGGTTTTAAATACCATTTCATGGGATTATGGGATCATAAATATCAAACTAAGGGAATTTCTTCAGATTTTACTCTCTAAATGATGGAAGAAAGGCCAAATGAAGCCACTATTTGCATGTTTATAACATGTATAAGGCCATATCTTTGCAGAATGCTTTTCTCTGATAATAAAACAAATAACATATCTATATTTCATAGTTTAGTTGGCAAAACAGGGTGCATAACATGTGGTTTTAAAGTAGTTTCACAGACTATTTTAACTAGAATATCAATTAAATGATGTAATCTAACTTGTCCTGTGTTTTAAAATGCATACACTGACCATGATAAATGTTTAATACAAACAGCGTCCTTAATGCTGCACCAGCCTAACTCCCGTTATGAAAGGGTTAAATTAATAAACAAAGGTTACACAGACATCCCCCCCTTCAACAGCGCGGTGAGTGTGTTTTTTATGTAATATATGTCATATCCGGTATAAGAGCCCCCCCCCCCCATTTCGTACGCTGTATTCCATGCCCTGTTATGAGGTACGCCATATTCCGGCCCCTCTGTTAGGAGGTATTCGGTATTCCAAAAATACCGGTATTCGTATACCAACCTTCCAATAAAACGATCATAAGAATAATACAAATGCGATGTTTGTCACAATAAATGCACGGTTTGACATACAGATCGTCGATCATCAATTTATATCAATTTAGACATGGACATGATGACCGGCGTTCGTACGGCAATAGAGAATTTATCCATATGGCTGTTAACTGGTATTTCGTATTCCACCCTCTGTGTTAAGTGGTATTATTCCGTATTCCAAGGGGTGGGGTGCTCTTATATGGTGTGAAGTTTACAACTAATGTGGCAGTCATGAAATTTTTAATTATTAGAACTGTTTGGGATATATACACCCCAATAACCCTGTCTTCACGCTCCTGTTGGTGGTGGCCTTATCAATCCATTGCTTCGTTGAACTTTTATTATTGCAAATTTGAGGTAAAAGTTCTTGAAGCGTGTAATTTCGTTCCACTTTACAACAGCGGCACAATGATTCCAATTTTTTTAACCTACCGGCGCAGATCGAGGCTGGACGTCCATCCAACGTTTTCATAGGATACAAATTGATCGGATTTTAGGTAAGTGAAACTAATTAGTCATCAATTGAAGTGATTTCTCATTATGAACAGACTGTTACTAGTAAAATACTTAATCGAATTACAATTAAAAATGCACGACTTATCCTGTTTTATTCAAATGAAATTTGATAGTAAATCGGCCTAATTTTGTTTCCGTTAAATATTTCAGAAAATGGAATCCGTCATTGATAAATGAACATTTTTTTGGTCAAAATAGTAACTTCTGACGGACTATGATTATATGGCATTTATGAATCATATATAAAGGTAGCCCTACACAATATTCCCAACTGTGTTCTCAACTGCAAAAACGATTTTTAATGAATTATAAATTGGCCTAAATTTGATGCTTCATAAAAGGAAAAACTGTCCGGGAATGGCTATTTTCGTCTGCAAAATCAAATTCTGCCATAAATGCAGTGTATTATCGGTCGACATTAATATGACAATAGTTGGAATATTAAAAGGTCCCAGTTATTGAAAATATACATGTAGCTTATAAGGAAATTGTCAGTTATGATCAGTTATACCGGTACTTCATACCATTATTCTAACAAATGTCAACCTGATAGAATTCCCACAATCTCTTTAATATTGTCATGCCATGGCCAATTTAACACTAAGTGAACGTTCAGATTACCACGATACAATCGTAAGTGGAAATATTTCTGTCGTAGGAAGTAACCGCTCAACTGTGCATGCTCACCTCAAAATCGTAGGTAAAAAATAATATCATGCACTGTTTTATTTAAAAGCGAAATTGTGGCGTATCCTTGGTTATCCCCATTTGCGACGTAATCACTAATCAGTCATGTGTATGTAAAAATTGTGGCCTGAAGGATCGCATGATAGTCAATCACATGCTTTACAAAAAAACTGTGATTTCATCATGTACGACATCGTAATCATGTGAACAAACTATCCACGATCTCGTCGATCCCGGTTCCTCCACTTAAGATTGTATCTTTCATCTGTACGTTCACTGAGTGAACATTCATGATTCATATGACTACGATTCAATTGTAAGTGGACAGATTCCCATCTTGGGTAATAACCGATAGTTGGACTGCGCATGCTCACGACATGATCACGAGTTATATCAATGCAGAATTGCAAAATTATGACGTATCCTTGGTTACCTCCACTTGGTGAAATTTGCGTGTACGTAAAAATCGTACAAAGTAAATGGAAATATCATAGGATAGTTAATCACGTGGTTAACCACCGATATTAAATATACTCATCTGCGATGACATCGTAACAAACTATCCATGATTTTGTCAGGCCCGATTCCTCCACTTACGATTGAATTATGGTCTTCTGACATCTGAATCGCCGAAAATGCTAATATTGTTGGAAGAATGAACTTTACACTTGTTTTTTGAATATGTTTGCAAATTATGAAAATACATGCATCCATATCACATATATATGTACATGTATTTTTTCTTCAATTACAGAAATACCAGATTCATTAGCCATGGTGGATGCGGCATCATGCCCTCTCATCTTCAACATATGAAGATTGATTTCGCCCATGATTAGTCTTAAGCGTCGGTCCTGTCTAGCTAGACACGTGGCAATGAACAAATGACAGGTGAAATATCACTGGAAGTCTGTTCACCAAAATACCAGTGGTGAGTTTATATCTATAGCTACCATGCAGATGAATATTTGTACATTGTCACCAATACATGTATATACCGCTATCCTCAAAATTATGGACCTTAAAAATGGGGGGGGGCAGGGGGGCCGGAAAAAAACTGCAGACACAGGGTGGAAAAAACTGTTTTCTTCGGTTTGGGTACCCCCCCCCCCCCCCCCCCACAGCAAAAGTTGCAAAACTGCAGTTTTTTTTCCACTGACCATTTGCCCCCCCCCCCCCCAGAAAAATCAAATCTACCCCAGCCGGACAACAACTCGGTTTGACCGGAAACCGAAAAAAACACCTGAGCATACAATTCACGAGAGGTGCTTGGTAACTTAGTTTAGATTATTATGACTAAAATGGTCATTGTCTACCAGTAGAACGCAGATTTGTACCTCGTGATGTCATGACATGTACAAACATGTATATTGGTGATCGCAACGCTATGTATGCACTTTAAAAAATGACAACTAGTCATTACCTCGACTTTGAAAAATCTGATGCAAATGAGATGAGTGAGATACCAGCATATAACTGTTTTCTGATACCATTGGAGGAGAAATTGTTTAATACATGGGATAGTTCTGCAGTAAAAATTTGCCATATAAGCGATCGCAGGGTAGAATTCTGCAATCGACTGGTAGACACTGACATAGTTGGCATTATTAAGAGGGTTAATGGGGTCAATATCACATGTAAACCAAGACAGTGGTTATCCAAAATTGTTTTATGTGGATTGTACTACTCATGTATATATGATTTGGATATTAAGGTTAATCCATATTCTATAAAATGAGAGAAAATTGAAGTTGTGAGTCTGAAAATACATATTTGGATTTTTTTTTACATGCAACCCCCCCTAAATGAATAAGGACAAAATTTACGTGTAAATTTTTTACGCCCAGGTACCCCCCCCCCACCCCCGGTACGTTGTGTCCCGCAGTTTTTTTTCCGCGGGGGGGGGGGATACCTGGTAATGATCGCAGTATATGATATCCACCACGGTATCAAGTCGATTACTGTTGTGGAGCACCATGCAGTTATGATACACCAACAAATATCACACCAAAAGTTGAAAATTAAAACAGCCACATGGATCTTGTTCAATGAACTTATATATGCATGAATAAGATGAATCACTAAATTATATTTTCATGCTTGTTTGTGTAATGCCAATCAATGCAGCCTGACAACATGGATGGGTGGAGTTTATAAATTGACAGCCGAAACAATGTTGGCAACTTCAAAGTTCATTATGTGCTACATTTAACCCCCGTATATACAATACAATTTTTCTATCAGCGTTCCCATGTCCTATATTTGGAGTACTATATACATGTACATGTAACGAAGGCCATCCGTTCCACAGATATGAGGAAAAACACTGCATTTTATTTTCATGCATGCGAAACATGACAACATGCATATGGGGTGTAACATGACAACATGCATATGGGGTGTAACATGACAACATGCATATGGGGTGTAACATGACAACATGCATATAGGATGTAACATGACAACATGCATATGGGGTGTAACTGCGGTATATGCAGCGTTGAAACTGTACTAGTAACCATAATGAGGTGTTGGAGGTTACTGTGCTTTATATCTTTAATACTGCAGTATTAACGGGGGGGGGGGGGGGTACTATACTAAGAGGTGGCCAATTACTTTGAGTATACATGTAGCCATACCTCACACATGGAACAGGGCTTGACTTATTCTTAGGTACATGGAAAAATAGGTACGCGGAGCAATACATAACACCTAGTCTGCTTAGTATATTTTACATAAATATCAACCGATTTTGTGCAGTGTTGAAGCGGTAACCTTCTAGTACTGCTGTGTTAGAAGTTTCTGGTGTGAGACCACACAAGCCATATTTCTGAATAAATCCTGAAAAATTACCCACAATCCTGAGGTTAAGTGGTCACTTACTTTGGGCATTACTGTAATTCCCTGACATTCCCCCAATATATGACTAAAAGAAAATTCACCCTTTTGAAGTTTTGATATCGTTTAACCATGAAATGGCTCGAAAAAGATGTTTTATGAGATTTACGTTTGTTTTTTATTTAATTTTGTTTGTTCAAGTAGCATATCAAATGAGTGAAATTTTATTTTAGTCATTCATGTGGGTATCGTGAGTGGGGAGATATTTAAGGGGAGGTATCCTGTTACAACGGTATATGCTACTAGTACATGTACATAATTATTAACTGTCATGTGGACTGTTTTTATGGAGATGTAACCGTGAGGTAAGTGGACATAACTTGTGTAAAACCCTTTACATACAAGTTATGACCACTTACCTCACGTTTACATCTCCATTAAAATAGTCTACATGACAGTTAATCCTTATATTTATATATATTTAGCGAAAAAGCCACTTTTGTAAATGTATTTAAATTGAATAGTGTATCGTGACAAAAACAGCCCAAAGTACCCAATAGCACCCTTGGCAAAAGTTAATAGGAACAATTTCTCTTCATATTGCAACCAGGTGATGTATTAAGTCAATCCTGCGCGAGTCCAAATGCGCCCAAAACATTACGCGTTCGTCTTTCCAAACCCAATGACGTATGGATGGTGTTGTGAGCTTGGTGTTATGAGCCGTTGCGCATTCACCGAGAAATAACTGCAACTAGCCACGTGGGCGCGGACCAATCAGTATGCTGGATTTAGTGATGACAACACTTAGTATGTAAATATATGTATTTGTAGCTGATTCTGACCAACATGCAGCGTACATCTTAATAATATGTACATGATTAGTCATTCCGCTTTTCTGATGTCATTACAAGCATTCAAATCTTATTTTTCAGACAGGAGGAGCTGCCTGATTGGATTGAGACATACAAATTTCATTCAAGGCCTGATATCTGATAACCAATCATAGAATCATGTTTTCTGAGTGTTTCTTGCAGATAATGATTACACTTGATACCAATATTATTAATTCTGTCCAAGACTGGATGAGGAAGGATTTCAAATGTTATTCGGTGTACATGTAACGGATACATGTAATCTAGATGTTATCGGTATTCGTCCATGCATGACATAATGTGAGTTGTTGCTTTGTGACAGTCCTGGCTATATACATGTACCATATGTATACCAATGAATGGTATGCACTGAATCCAGTACTGTGCAGTGTGCAGCGAAGGGGAGGCTTTAATATATAACCAAATGATGACCAATGTCTTCATCAAAGGCAAAAATGACACATCCATTCCTTCCTTGATGGAGACCGATCAGTGACGTCTACATTTTATCAGACTTAGTGGTGAAAATCTTGGCAAGTGAAGTTAGTGAATTCAATTCTACAACATACATGTACATGTACCTGTATGCTTCTGTATGTACCTGTATGAGTCTCAGAAAATGTGCACTATGGCATCCAGTGTATGCATAACCTTTGTTATACCGTACTTCATACTACATTGACCAGAATTTGGAGGTGTACCAGTTTCATATCTCTACACACAGCACAACAGTACCCATGGATCAGTCTCAAGCCTTGTTTCTGAGCTTGTCTGAAGGATATGAACTTTTAAAGATATATTATGCACTTGTTCTGGTGCGTGAAACTGATCAGTTAGTACCAAGGCGCTATGCCAACTGGAAGAAGGTAGCATTCTACTAACATAGCCGAAAATCGAAAGCAAATCAACCGTATCACTCCATAGAACACATTGCCTGAGCTACGCTCATTTGTGAATATTTACTACTCGATTCGGGGCGCATCTATCGGCGATAATATAACGAAAACGAGTTCGCCTTTGATAGTTACTGCATTTAATTATGTATACTAATGATGGTGTGTGTTGTTAATTTGGATATAATATTTGTAAAAAGTACTACTTTGAACAAGATTATTCTCCATTTATATTTTATCACCCTATTGGAGTGTTTCACATCACTTTAAGTGACAAATTATTGCAGCATGTCAATATAATCAGATTCATGTACATGTACACACATACAGGCCTTAAAATCCATCACAGAATAAAAATATTCTGATGTTCCTTTATCTTTGTCAACCTGCTGTATCACCAAGTAATATGTACAAGGAGCTTAATGTGGCTTAGACATGTACCATACATGTACATTTAAAGACAGATAATCCGAGTTCACGCTCCTCAATTACCATTTCTTTGGCTTCAGGGGTAAAAATAACTTATTCGAGTTGAGGAACACACCCTTTAAAGTTCTGAGTTAAAAAATAAAAAATTTTGAAATCTGTTATTTTTCACCACCATGAATATTTCCCGGCCTAGCAAATATTCAATGAGTCGATTGACATAATCTTGATACCAAGTTGCGATGAACAAAATGTTGATTTATAACACGTTTTGGAAAATGTTACACTAGAGTTGACAGTAGTTACAGTAATGCCCAAAGTAATTGACCACTTAACCACAGCAGAATTAAATGGCTTGTTGCCATTCATCGGAAAGCTCTTGGGGAGAGCTTTCCGATGGATGGCAACAAGTCATATTTCCGACTAAATCCTGAAAAATTTCCCATAATTCAGCTGTGGTTAAGTGGTCGATTACTTTGGCCATTACTGTAGCATTATGTTTTGGTAATTAATTGATTAAGAAATGTTGTTCTTAGAATCTGATGATATGGAGACCATGGAGAGATTGTTTACCTTTAATTGTCAATGTTGACTTTAAAGCATACTAGTAACATATGTTATGTTTATTTTATGTATCCCTGCATAAAATGGGGTGATAAATTTATATTATACTCACATCTGGTCTTTTGATATTTTGTGAGTAATTTATATGAAAGAATGGCATTGCATGCTAGCAATTCTGATAAACATCACTGTTAAAATGAGGCTTGTTGCCATTCATCGGAAAGCTCTCAGAGAGCTTTCCGATGAATGGCAACAAGCCATATTTCCGACTAAATCCTGAAAAGTTACCCATAATTCTACTGTGTTTAAGGAGTCGATTATACTCGGGGGCATTACTGTATTCGATATCTCAAGCTGTTGCATACCGAAAAGACTTGGGCTAGTACCTGAACAGTAAACCTGCAATCTGCATGATTCATGAAACAGCTATTGAAAACATGCTGTATATACACAGAATTACACAATTTTGTTTATGGGTTTGTTGATATGACACGAGTGCTAGCGCACAATGACGGAATGAACAGCACACCCTAGAGTTCTATCTTTCCTCAATGGCACAAGTGCCGTATCAACAAATCCATTAATACAAGTGTCTTTCTGTGTTTATTACACATCACCCGTCCTAGAATATGTGCATTTAAAAATACAGGGTTACGATGTTTATTAAGGCACATACAGTGCTTGTTTTGTCATGTGTGATGATTTTTTTTCCTATCGTTTGAACTGGATACTCAAATAACAGAAATTGTTATATATTTTTTTAGCAACCGACAGATTTGAGGTAACTCTTTCTATAAATATATTGAAAATCATGTGTCGGGATGTAATTATTAGCAATCAATATATTTTTTGTTGCATATATAGGTTTATACAATTTTAAGAGGCAGAACAAGATACAGGTACTTTGTATAGTTTCATTTCGCGAATGTACACAGTATCTTGTTTGGCCTCTTGCAATTTTAGAAACCCATAACTGTAACGAGAAATTGTTGATTGTATATTTAAAGTTTAAAGGTACGGGAGGCCTTGGCGGTGGGTATGCTGTGAAAATATTTCCACCGGTCAAAAACCGCCACAAACAGAAAGAATATTAAAATGTAGACAGACTTTGTCCGTATACAAATAAGAAATATCGCATAAACAGTATGTTATTGTCATATGTTTGACCATTCTTATGTAAACAAAAGCATAAAAAGGTACTTTCCTGGTGTTTGTTTATATTATGATGGTAAACATAAAGAGCGTTCATTGTTGCTGAATTTTGATATGGAACGAATAAAGAGCATTTATATGATTTGTGTGTGATTAGCCAGTAACACTGTGCTGCCTTCTGTAACACAATCAGGCTCCTGCTTAGGTAAAATATAGTAGGTCTTTATGATAGCATGCTGTTTACGCGATGGTCATGGTATATATGAACAAAACTGTATGCGTTTTAATGTTTTTCTGTTTACGGTGATTGAAACAAATATGAATATTTTCGACAACTTAGGCCTCCCGTGCCTTTAAGCCCCCTTATTGTCTCTATTATACATTTAACAATGATATTTACAAAGAAGTTTTTATATTCAGATTAAATGTCAATTGTATATTTTAAAACACAATTGAAATTATATATTAATTTAAAATTAAATGTTTTTCTTAATTAAGAATTGTTTTCTAATGTATCTTTCCTAATTGGGGAAAATATTCCTAGTTAAGAAAACTTGTTTTCCTTACTTAGATTTATTTTCCTGCTTGAGAAAATCTCATTCTAGAAAAAATTGGCATCACTTAAGAAAAAATATCTTGACGATATTTCTAACTATAGAAAATATAATTTCTTGTTCTAGATTAATTGTATAGCTTTCTTAAATTTCTAGCTATTCTCCCAAGATAATCGCAGTATCTTAAACTTATCTTATTTCAAGAAAAATAAACTTATGTGAGAAAAACAATCTTTCCTACAGTAAGAAAAAAAATCTATACTAAGATTTTTTTACTAGGATTTTCTTACTAAGATTACTGTGTTTTCTTAAAGAAATTTTCTCAGACAAGAAATTTTCCCACCCTTTCATTTCTTGACCTAGAAAATATGTTTTCTTATTTTTCTAGCTATTCTCCCAAGATAATATCTCATTTCAAGATTTTTTTTTTCCTGAATTGAGAAAATATTTTTGGCAGTGCAGACCCTACGATATATGCGTCAATCCTGCAAGTATGTGCTTCATGGTTTCAAATGAGAATAATGACTCTATTGCATCATACAAGGGTCAGCCACAGAATACGTAGAGAACTTTACGTGATTACATCTCATAGACACTAGTTCTATATCAGCTTATACATCTCCAGCGGTGACACCAATCAAGTAATGGACTGTATCATGGCGGATATGGACAACGTATACGTTAATGGACCCGTCCGAGGGTGCTTCGTGGTGCCATATTAGTGTAAATAATGCACATGAACAAATTGTATATTCAATATCTATATTTGCGAATGTCTGTCTGTCTGTCTGTGTTCTATAGAAATTAACAGGGGACCACCTAGATGGCACAAAAGTGGTCTAATAGGGGTAACTTTTTACGAGAAAGATAATGGCGAGAGTTAGAATTTTCTAAAGTGACGCCGTTGTTGGCATGGGCAGAAAAGGGGTGGGGCAGAAAATAAATTTGTCGCCGATTGCCACCAAACTTATATATAATCATCCTCAAATATGAGGAATCTAATGGTGTTGTTTAAATGTGTCAAAAGTCGCCCCGTTCGCGCCAGGGATGCCCGGAATGGAAGAGGGGCACCAAAAATTTATCAAAATAATTTTAGCTCCGAATTCCACCAAATTGATGCACATTCTTCTAAGATCTTCTCCACGATACAAGGAATCTTATTGTGTGATTTAAAGACGCCAAATTGGTGTCGTTGGGATGAGATATTGGGGGGGGGGGGTTGGTGGGTACTAAATCTGATAAGAATTGGTTTAGTCGCCTATTGCCACGAAACTTATACAAATTCATCCCCATGGTACGAGGTGTATAATGGCGTGGCTTAAAGCTGTCAAAGGTGGCATAATTCGAGTCAGGGGTTCACTGAAAGGGAGAGGGGCATCAAAATTGATACACAATATTTTTAACGCCAATTTCCACCAAATTGATACACTTTCTTATTCATGATATGAGGAATCTAATCGTGTGATTTTCATATGGGTGCTGCTTTTGTGAGAGATGGGGTGGGGTGGGGTGGGTGGGGTGGGGTGGGCACTAAATTTGATAAAAAATTGTTTAGTCGCGGATTAGCACCAAACTTACAAATAATAATTTCCATGATACCAGCAGTCTAATTGTGTGGTTTAAAGATGCCAAAAGTGGGGCCATTCGAGCCCGGGGTGCCTAGAGTGTGAGAGAGACCCAACATTGATAAACAATATGTTTAGCGCCGATTTCCACCTGATTGATACATAATCTTCTCCGTGATACGAATAATCTAATCGTGCGGTTTAAATACGCCAAATGTGTGCCTTTTGGGTGAGAGATATGCAATGGTGGCCCTAAATTTACTACGAATTTGTATACTCGCCAATTTTCATAAATGTTATATATATTCATCTCTATAATGAGTCTAAGTGTGTGTTTTAATGATATCAAAAGTGGCGCCGCTTGAGTCCGAAATAGGGATGGGAGGGTCACCAAAAACTTATAAAAATATGTTTAGTGCCAATTACCATCAAACTCATACACGTTCTTCTCAAATGATACAATGAATCAAATATTTGCGAATATCTGTCTGTGTTCTATATATAACTTTATTGGTACAATCGAGATGGCACCAAGGCGGTCTAACATGGGTAACTTTTTACGAGTAAGATAATGTTGCGGGTTAAAACTTTCTAAAGTTACATTGTTGGCGTCAGTAGAGGGGCTATTTTTAGCAGATATTTCGACCAAATTGATATATTATTCTTCTCCGTGATACGAGGAATATAAACGTGTGATTTAAAGACTCGAAATTGGTGCCGTTTGGGTGAGAGATGGGGGGGGGGGGTAATAACTATTATGAGAATTTGTTTAGTTGCCGATGGGGGGAGTTGCACCAAAGTTGATACAAATATATTTAGTACTGATTTCACCAAATTCATGCACGTTCTTCTCTAACGCTATGATGAATGAAATCACATTTGGGGTCGTTTGGGTCATGGATGGCGAGAGGAGACTAGCATTTATAAGATTGTTCTATTCGCCGATATCCAACAAAGTTATATATAGTCATCTCACATGCCATCTCCATGTCGTTCAAGGATTTTTTGACATTCCATATTCACAATCCCGACAAATTAATGGTGACCGAATTAAGTCACTTGAACAATTATATCTTCTCAACTGTCATATTTATATGGATGGAAATCAGGGCATTCCTATAATGATCTAGCAACACAGATACATAGAAGAAAGCATTAAAAGTATATTTATATCAATCTATTCAAGAGATACATATATTCATTCAAACTGAGGAACCTTAAATCGTCAGAGGATTGCATATTAGAATGGCTCATGTATATATTATAACACGATTGAGTCTGTAGCATTCAATATAGTTTCCACACAAAGAGTAACAATTGCCAAGAGGTATGGAAATGTAGAGCTGGCCTGTTAGAAAATAGTGGTCACAGTGTGCAGTCAAATGTGGTTGCTTCTGAGATAAAGGAAAACGCAGTCCGTAGCACATGACTTTTCAGGATCCTCCAATATTGACATCTGACAAGGGTATATCTGCAGTATATGATGCAGAGGATTTCTTTCATTTGTTAGAGCAGACTTATCGCCTAACATAAACAACTCAAAATCTCGCTATGTCGGGCACATGGATGTGGTTGCTATACATGCATATATATCAATTCTTTTAAACTGAAAATGATTAGCCAGTATATAGCACCAGAAGAGAGGAGCACCTGGACATATCTTTAAAACATCTGTATCTTCATGAAGATATGATAAACTAGATTCATTGATACGTCTCTATGTAAAACACAATTGTCGTCTTTTATTTTTTCGAACTAATGTGTTTATGATGTTCATGGTTCATGCTATAACGTCTGATGTATACGCAGTTGTAAAATACTTTTGTGATGCCATTTGGATATACAATTTATGAAAATACGTGTAACACTTTGAGAGCAAGAGTATTCTCTATTCACATCAAATATCCAGAGGGTTTCACATGTATATTCATCCCCATGATATGTGGAATCAAATGGTGTTGTTTAAAGATGCCACTTTGTTGCCTCTCGAGTCAGGGGTGGGGAGGTTTTTTCGCCGATTTCCACCAAATGTATGCATGATCATCTCCATAAGACGATTATTCTAATTGTATTGTTTAAAGACGCCAAATTGTTGTCATTCCAGTCAGCAATTATTATAGGGGAGGAGGTACCAAATACATGTATATATAGTTATATTTTTGCCACCGTTTTTCACCAAGCCTGTATAGTCATATCCATGATACGAGGAATTTATTATGTGGATAAAGACAACTAAGCGGCACCACGGGGCAGGGATGGGGTGATGGGACAGGGATGGGGAGAGGGAGGCCACATCATTAATAAACAACATTAATATGCGCCGATATCTTTCAAATATATCATTATTGAAATATCCAGTAAAAGAAGAATTAATGGTTTGGTGCAAAGTTTCAAGAATCGCGCCATCAGATTCAGGGATTGTCGGAGGACACCATAATTTGTGTGTTAAAAATTGGAAGATATGTCATTATGGAGTGTTGCAGAGGCGTCAGAATTGATAGAGCCGCGATATTTCATCAAATTCATTTAAAGGTCAGACGCACATTTTGTCAAAAATTTATGGAATTTCAAAATGAATTGTCTCAAAACAGGAATTTATTTGTAAAATTTAGTACGAGCAATTATTGTGACAACATTAAAGAACCATCGATCCATTGGATATTATAATCCCATTTACTTCATCGACCCATTGGATATTATAATCCCATTTACTTCATCGACCCATTGGATATTATAATCCCATTTACTTCATCGACCCATTGGATATTATAATCCCATTTACTTCATCGACCCATTGGATATTATAATTCCATTTACTTCATCGATCCATTGGATATTATAATCCCATTTACTTCATCGACCCATTGTATATTATAATCCCATTTACTTCATCGACCCATTGGATATTATAATTCCATTTACTTGACGTTTATGGCATGAACAAATAGTTTTGGTGGCAAGAACTTCTGTAAAATATACTGTTTTCAAAAAGTGCAAATAAATGAATATTTTCATTTAGAAAGGCAACTAACTACCCATAAATAATTTTCTATTTTTGAGACTTTTCATGTCATGCCTGTTGGTCTGTGAAAACTTTGCCTCGGATGAGTTGTGGGTCATGGGTTCACAGCCAAATTAAAGCTGACCACCATATCTCTTAACATGTGGCCTAATTTATGTTGATTGCTCCCTGCTTGGGTATATCGACATTTGTTTTCATTGGGCTGGAATATTTGTCCATTTGTGACTGTTTCTTTTTCTTCATTGCAATATATCCTCTCATTTAGCCAATTTAATAAGCTATTTTGTTATTGGAGTTTTGTGTGACAAATTAATTGTTCTAGCAGTTTTTGGAACCGAAAGGGACAAAAATAGAATATTTTCAACCTCTAAATGTATTACGAACAATTGTTTTTGTTGTTTCTCAACAATTGCCCAGATTCTATATAAAATGTAGATGATGATATGAGAAACTCAATATTTGTTGCCAGACATATCGAGAGAAATTATTTGTGGAAAGTCTCTTGCCTTTTTGACTGGATTTATTCAAAACGTGAGTCTCCCTTTACATGCATTTAAGGCATTGACGAGATACGAAGAATCTAAAGATGTTGTTTGGAAATGTTAAAATGTTTTAAGTGGCACGTTTTGAGCTCAGGGCTCAAAATATGTGGGTTTAGTTGTTGGTGAGTTTGCTACTTTTAAGAACGATGTCAGATTCGGGGTAAAATTTTATTCCAACTTGACTATCACCCGTGTGTTCTCCATGTGGTTCACACATCAAATATCAATATATTCTTTTGAAGTTTGATCCAGTTATCATTTAACCACAAAACAGTAATGCTTTCAGTAGCTAGATGATCGTTTGCATGTGGTCTGACAACCCGATCAGTTTCCAATAATCAAATTTCAAATGTGACATAACGAAAAGAGGGGTCCATATATGCGTATTATAAACACTTCGACTCCGAGATTATCAGATTGTCTTGCCTATAACAATATATAATGTAATATATACTGTAAGATATAATGTAATAATTAATTTAGTATATAATGTAATAAATAATGTAAAATATAATGTAATATATAATTTAACATGGACATAGTGTGTCGATTTAATTACCCGTCTAATCACACATGTTTTGTGATGCCCACAATTTAAGAGCAGGGGGATGCTAGTATCCCGGTCTCACAGTTGAGGCACCCCTGTCTTGGACTTGGGTAGTGGAAACTTCACGTACGATGTCCAGAGCAGTCAGCCTTGTGGCAGTTTACAAATGTCAAGATAAAGGTAACAAAAATAATAGAATATAACAGCCTAGCACATCTTAATTGGATTAACAGTATCTATACATATATATGTGAATTAGTTGGGTTATTGGTGCCCATGTCCATTGTAAGCAATATCAGTTATGGACAAGTCGGAATGGAGTTACATAAATAAAAAAAGGGAACCCACCAGACAAAACTTTAGTGAATGACTTCTAACTTCACCAGGTCATGGAAAACCGCACCTAGTATATTACTCAAAGGGCCATAACTCTCGTGAACATCGGCCAGCGGAAACCCAAATTCTAACTTAACCTGTATTTTGTCATATTAAATATCCGTATACACAATGTATTGGCATCCAGGCGAGACCTATAAAGTTGTCACACGCAAATCAGACGTACGTATATACGGACTGATTGAATGACAGACATTATTCTCGCAGGGAAGTGCCAGCCGGGGTTCAGTTGGGAGGTCATAGATTTTGTCATTATTCAGAATGAGCAATAGTTGATGCCACCGTGTCCTGGGCCCGCAAACAATTAAGGTACCCTGCCTTGCTCACCGGAAGGTTTTATTCTGCTAATTATGAACAGACAGTCTGCCATCAGAGCAGTTTTATGCCAGTCAAAAATAAAAATAGTATAAAATTGTAGAGAACCCTGAATCTCATGAATTGCTTACACCATGAAGTCAACTTACAAAGCACATGTGCAACTTTAAATCCCGCACACAGTCGTGGCCAGGTTATCTTGTTTATGTAATCATCGGAGGTGTCGTTGTTGTCGGCGAGAGGTACTGGATGCACACATACTATATTTTACAGATTCCCGCATTATCAGAACAGCTAAGTTTATATCACTGTGGCTGATAATTAGCATATCACAAAAATCCCCGGACTATTTATAGGTATATCAATCTCTTAGACCGCAGAACCATATAGTGTGGTCGTTGAAGCAGAATTTGGGGATCAACCCGGAATAAATTGGATACAAGCTGATTTTGGTGTCATTCGACGCGGAAAAGCCGCAGGAACAACATATCCAAAATCCGCAAAAATCCGCTATGGGGAAACTTTGTTATCCAAGATGGCGTCCAACATGGTTGTCTATACTACATCAGTTCTCGAAACAAGTCATTATACGATATATTGTGGCATCGGAATTACGCAGTTATACCAGTTTGTGTTAAATTATAGTACGGGAGCGAATAGAGTGACACGCACAGAAAATCATACAATCGTGGCCATGAAATGGCAGTCAAAATGGCCACAACTGCAAGCAATACAACAAAGAAAGCAACATATTGGATAACCACATAGGAGTGAAAATATGTATTGATAATATACAAGTCGGTTGTTGAATATCTTTAAAGGTACACACATCATTAAATAGATCAATCTGAAGGATTTATCGGCCACTGCACCGCAAGTCAAACCCCAATGATTTGCGTCTTTACAGTTTGGGTGTTCTGCTTATCCAACATCCAATTGTCGGTCCAAAAATAATAATATTGGACATGCAACACACGAACTAATGTTTCGCCTCACAGTTCATGGTAGTTTCATTCGGCATGATTATTAATTATTGAATGTAACGCCGAAATTTAAGTGCACACTCCAGCTGTCTAAATGTTAGTTATATTTCCCGAATTGTCAACACTCCCGGTGATATTAAACAATACATATTTGTAGCAATGCTTATTATACTGTAAAGAAACACTCATATCTTCAATAGATTAGCACCGTGTCTCACCGGATCAAAGAGACGGTACAACAAACATTGTATGTAAGACTAGTTTTCATGCTGCTAACAAACCGTGTTCTTAGTAGACAATTTTGTTCAAATTACTTCAATCACAACTTTACAACTGGAATATGCAGCTACGCAATGCACACTATTAGTTTTCAGTATATTTTTGTTTGAAAATATCTTACCATTACCACCCACATAATCATGCTAAATATCGAGTGATCACCGTTTAAGATGTTATTTCAACGTTGAACATTCACGCAATAGTATTAATTGTGGTTCTGTGTGCAGCAGCTATGTGTAACATTAGGGAGAAGGAGTAAACGTGGTGATGCGGTTGAAGAAAACGTAGTAAGTTTCGCGTAGATGTGGTCTTGGTGAATTCAACCAAATATAATTTCCAGGTATAAACACAGTCTTTGTCACAGAGTATGTAGGCAATATTGGTCAAGTTTAGAATTTATTGACGATAGTCTATGGTACTCCTTCGTGTTTTAATAAATTTAGTTCATGGTATACCACCATGCATTCTTGTGATAAAAGCGAAATATTCGTGTTTTATCACTTGATCTGAGGCAACTATGACTACTATTTTGAGACACGGACAATAGAATATACGCATTTTACCCAGTACTATATGAATATCTTTCATACCGTTTTATATCAGTTAATTTTTAAATGTTTCATGCTGTAGATATCAAAATAAATGATGATCGGTCACATTCGTGAGACTGCTCGGAGTACACATTTTTCTGCTTCTAGAAAAAGGTCCCATAGTCAATACATCTCTACTAAATCCCATTTAGCTGTTTAATTACACATATATCACACGATTCAAAATGAGCAGTACAGAAAAAACTGCGTTATGTTTCCGTTTCTGGGCGTACAAAAGTCAAGATTTAACCGTTGCATAAGACCCTGGTTTCGCTTGCTCTCTCGTGAGATACATCAGAGATAATTTGTACATCTCTAATCAAAAGTTTCTCTTATACTTTGAAATCATTCTTCCTCGCATAATTCGAGAGTTTGTTCACTCGTATAGGACTAGCTCTTCAATTGTGCACAACATGTAAATTTCATTCGATTTTGTCCATTTTGGCGGCCATTTTGGGAAATACATTCTACAGATATGGCTTACGACAAAGCATTGTTTGTATATATTTCAATTTATAACGAATTTGGCATTAATTGGAGCACCTACCGCAGAAATTCAGTATTTTGCGATAACGACAGACATTATGGACGCCATCTTGGATCCTGAATTTTCCCATGAGCGGATTTTGGATATGTTGTTCCTGGTGTTTTCCTGCGTCGAATAACACAAAAATCAGCTTGTATCCAATTTATTCCGGGTTCAACTCTCCAACGACCACACTAATAGTTGTGTAATAGGAGGGAGTGGGGGGTTGTATATTCTTTTTCAATGACAAGTCGTTTTTTTTCTTCAAAACTAATTATAAATACTAAAATGAATATAAAATCATTGATCAAGCTAAGGGGGCTCCCAGTTCTAATGTACTTACCTGCAATGGTTACTTATAAAACAAGTCATCGTTAAGTTTTGATATTTTATTCCTGACCAGAGGTCACTCAAGGAATGCATGAGGCACAAATGATACAATTTTTTTTTTTACAAAAATGAGTGACGACCAGATAGGAAACAAGAGCAGATAATCTGCTGCGTATAAAACTATATAAACTGCACTTCATTCTTAATGAAACAATATAAATATTAACATATCTCACTCACATATTATAGTTATACAAAACATAAACATCACGTGACGACAGGGCCATGGAAACCATATGAACTGGGTGAATAATCAATTAGACGTTGATAAAATCATTGATGGGTAGATATTAACCGAGGCAATATAAAAAGTGTTAATGTTTAACCCGCATTGAGCCTCACACAGATGGAAGCATTCACTGCAAAGTGTCGCCTGCTGCAGTATATGTGGGGCTCTCTATGGGTCGTGAAAGTGATAATAACCGAGGCAATATATAAAGTTTTAATGTTTAACCCACAGTGTGCCTCACACAGATGAAAGCATACACATCGGAGTGTCGTCTGCTGCAGTCTATATGGGGCTCTCTACTGGTCGTGAAAGTGATAATAACCGAGGCAATATATAAAGTTTCAATGATTACCCACAGGAAGCCTCACACAGATGAAAGCATACACATCGGAGTGTCGTCTGCTGGAGTCTAAATGGGGCTCTCTACTGGTCGTTAAAGGGATAATAACCAAGGCGATATATAAAGTTTTAATATTTAACCCACGATGAGCCTCACACAGATGCCAGCATGTACTGCGGAGTGTCGTCTGCTGAAGTCTATGTGGGGCTCTCTATGGGCCACGAAAGGGTTAATAAATGATATTCTTTATAGTTACATCTCAGTGAACAATATCAAACCGAAAATGTATTTGCCTTAAATATGAATAATAGACATTCCACTGTATATTATTAAATGATCATGGTCAATACACTGATTCGAATTTCCCAATATGATTGAACTAGACTGGGTAATGGACCATTCTAATGTACTATGAAGGTTAAGGCATGAGAAAAAATATTACCTCAAAATTATCGTAAAAAAACACTATCCACTAGCCAATCAAAAGGGACAAATTTATGACGACAAAAATTATCAATTGATAATTCTATGTTTGAGTCATAGCGAGACAATTTTAACTATATGCTATTCTTGTTTGTAAACTCTGACATGTACACTCTTTCATTAAGTAGAGTCACTAAGTTAATTAACTGAGAGTTAACTTTGTAACTTTGAGCATAAATATGTGCATACAATAAAAAAAAATAATACCTACAGTGTTGTGTTTGAATACTTGAAACAACTCCTTAGTGTCTGAAAAACAATACCGAATTTTCACTTGCGGCTTGTAGCCGCTTGTGTCAATTCCACATTTCCTCAGACTTTCCTGAGATATTTTGGTATTCAAACAAAAACTGTAGGTATTCTTTCGAAATTGGCCTTATCTGCCAATGTTATATAATTGCTTACGGGTGGAAGTTTCCATGTCATGACTATTAATACTGCCTCCCCACAAAAACAATTGACAATAAATAATAAATACAAACATCTGTCTCCCTCATAACTTTGATATGAATATTTCATGAGAAACAAGTTATGTTGTTAATGCGGCACATTTTCTGATCTGACATTCCATGAGAAACAAGTTATGTTGTTAATGTGACCATTATCTGATTTGAATGCATTAGCTCTTTAGAATGTAACCCTTTCATGCCGGGACTCGCGCTGGTGCAGTATTAAAGATCCTGTGCTAGTGCATTCGCTTATATATGCGAGTCTCCCACATGGAGTCTCGGATTTATATAAGAGAATGCGCTGGCTTACAAGGTCAAGGTAAGTATTGTTAGGACAATGTATTCTCTTATATAAGCGAGGCTCCCTATATATGAGAGAGACAAACACACAAGTTTGAAGAATTTATGGATTTCAGATCCCTATTCTTCAAACTTTTAGGAGGAATTTATTACACCAATATGGTACAAAGTGCATATTCACTAACTATGTTACACACCATTAATGTGTCAAGAAAGGGTCAATAACTAAAATAAAAAACAAAAAACATTTCTAATTCGATAATGAGCAATAACTTCGCCAAAATGACTTCGACTCAATCAAAACTGCAGGTACGCAGGTTCCCATGCTGGTTGACATATGTAAGTTTTAAAAGAGATTGACTGGAAGGTGATGGAATACAGGACTACGGTAGCCCGGTGGTTAATGTCAGACTTATAATGGTGGTAACTATCATCTCCGCAATGGTGGCTTGGCCTGATAAAGCGGTGTGTGTGCGCTGTCTCGAGCCAGGTCATGATGACCCATGGGTCCGTGCTCGCTTCGTCATACATAGACGAGAAATAGGGACCAGGGGCGCCGGAAGAGGGGGGCAGAGGACACCCTGCCCTTGACCAAGGGGGCGAGCGGGGACAGGACTTCTGGAGACAGAAAATGCTTTTTGTGTGTTTAATCTCGTGTTTTTATAGCAAAATGTGACTTTTTTGGTCCAAATACCACCAATTTCACAAAGAATATTAATTTTTTGTCCATTTTATCACAAAGTGGCCATAAAAACACGAAAAATACCATTAAAATAGGGATTTTTGCCACAATGAATTTATGGTTATTTTCCCCTAGTTTGCGGAGAAAATGCCCTTTTTTGCGGAAAAGTGCTCTTTTTGTAGGCTCTGACCCCTGCCCTTGGATGCTTCCGGTGCCCCTGATAGGGACCTAGTTGTTGGGTAAGCGCTCTAGTGAAGTGTATGTGAAATGGCAGCAGACACAAGACATTGATATACATATAATAAAAAATCACTGATAGACCACACAAAGTAAATTTCTCATGCCCGCGCATGTGATCCCGCAATCCCGCCTGTTCAAACTTTTTTGTGGCGTTCAATCTGTCAGGGAAAGTTTTAAGAGGTTCGAAATAATTGCTGTTTGGTTGTACATGAGTCTCCCATAGGGAGCCTAACAATATATACCTTGACCTTGTAGGCCAGTGCATTTTCTTATATATGTGAGATTCTTTGTGGGAGACTCACATATATAAGAGAATGTGTGATTTATTGCTGCAACAGCGCGACTCCCGTCATGAAATGGTTAAACATTTCAGGATGATGGCCTATCAATCGATGAACTTTCTATTGAAGTGTATACATCATTCATGAAATGAAATGACACATTTTTCAAGAGAACAGTTTGCCTGAAAAAACAGGGGGAACTTGATGCTCATTGGCTGCAATTTCGTGCCTGTGATCTCAATTATTTTGCCTAAGAAGCCAGAGTTAACTTGGCCCTCATTGGCTGAAATTTCCAGGCTTGTGATCTGTGTTACAATGAGGTCTCTTCTGGCTGGAATTTCGGCGGCATCTGTCCGTTGTATGCTGCACCATCGTACATCCGTACGTTGGTGTTATGGAAGTCAGGTACACTTTGAACCCGTGCTTGTTCTCGGCACTCATCACGCACGCGTACCAGTAACCGCTGAAGCTCTCTATAACTTGGTGCTAATCTCAGGGCCTCCATTAAGTCCTCCAATGCTGATGAATATTGTCTGTAATTATGATAATAAGAAATATATAATTATCAGAATTAAACTAGAAGTGAGACTGTCTCAGTGCAATGGGGCTAATTTAACTCATTCGTGACGGAGCCGCGCTGTGAGGCATTAAAGATCTTATGCCAGTGTATTGTCTTATATATGCGAGTCTCGATCCAATAGGGAGCCTTGCATATATATTTTATTTTCATGTGAAGTGTTTTTTCATTATATATGTGCATGTATTGAAGTGGCAATATTGACTTCAAATGCCATGCTAACAGGGTTCGTGCTGCCTTATTGCCAAATTAGCAAATTGCTATAAAAAAAATGAAATGGCTCCAAAAGAATCCCTCCCGATTGGCTACAAAAAGTGCCACCTAGCTTTTTGGCATTTGGCAATTTGTAACCATCGGGCATAGTAATAAAGCTTACAGTCACTCGGTCGGAAACAAAACACACATTGATATCTGGTCGCGACATACATGTAGCTCATAATTAAAAGCTTATAATAGATTCGAGGCTTATGTCAGATTGAGTTATTTTATCGCTGTGGTGAAAGGGTTTCGAATTTCTACTCGATAATAACACTAAGCATGGCTATCGACTCTTATTTGACAAACATTAACCAAACAAAGGGCTTTCTTGAGTCTACATCGTTAGGAAGATGTGTATTGATAGTAGGTGTTAGATAAATTACCATAAATATGTCATTCGTAGCTGAGTTTTCACAAACTGTGACATACAACAAATATGAATCGTAAGCGCAAGTTAGATTTTAGCAACAATGCATCAGACACGCAACATCCTCCTAAAATGAAGAAAGTCACTGATTTCTTCGGACATTCAGATAATACCGATTGTCCAAACACAGTGGTTGATTTAACATCGACGTGTGCTACACCACCTAAACCGAGCAACATACTAGTGTCCAATGTCACGTTAACGCCACAAAAAGTTGCAAGTTCGCCAAAACGAAATTCCGAAATGAGTGGAAAATATCTCGTGAATGGCTATCATTCGATGGAGACAAAAATGTTTTGTTCTACACGCCGTGCTGCGAATGTTAACAACATGTTCCTAACTGGTTGTAGTATCATGAAGAAAGAAACACGAGCTAACCAAAGGTATGTATAATATGTTTCAAATTATATTTAAATATCACGCTATGTACAACGGGGAGTAACTCTATCATTCATTTCTGTCATCTGCACACACACAATTGTATTCGATACATCACAAGTACGGCATTGCCGGAAATTGCCGAGGATATCCGATTGTTTAAAATGGGATGTAACTCTACATTTATGTTCATCATTATTGTTAGTCGGAACTTCTCGGGTTTACTCGGATCATCCGAAAATCTTCGATATTAATTTTGACAAAGTGTTCTTGTTACTACAAGAATGGTAATTAAATATGTTTAATGGCATAGTGGCTCCAAAAAATATTGGTCGGAAAAAAAGTGGCAACAGAAAGTATAAAGTGGCTCTAAAAATAATGCAAAGGGCAACATTGTTGGCACCTGGAAATTATGGGCCAGGGCGAACCCTGCATTCTAACATGTAGGATTTTCTGCGAACGATTTAATCCGTTTAAGAATCTAAAGCTTGCTTCAAATTTTTGTGACAATGTAGGTACATGTAAATGAGAATCAACAAACGTTTTTCAAGAGAATGACACAAAATTTCACTCATTGCAGGTGCTTCGCGGTGTACACGCAACATCACCGAACGAATTTACTTTTTGCTATTGTTGCCACATGACAACAAGTGACTGATACCACAATTGGCATGTTTCTTTCATGTACTTTATTGACCTAATAAGATGTAGCGTTAAAAAATCCACTATTTGATAATCGTCTGCATCCGGTCGGGAAGTTTTCGACACCTCGGATGTTGCTCAGGACGATCAACTTACAGGGAACTGATATGTATATCGTTTTATCATATGACTCAATCATTATTTACATTGGAAACTGTGTCATAAATCAATTTCATATCAATTACTAATTCATATCACCTTTCGATAATTTGATTGGTTTGTTGACAAAAAGTGTGTTCTGATTGGCTAAATGGCAGGTCAAATTCCTGCACGTCAATCAAAATAGAACTATTTTTGAAAAGCAAAACAAATACATGAATCAACGCGATGCAGAAATTCTTACAATTATAATCTTGAAATATATAGTTTTGGACATTGTTATACGATAATTAGAATATGTAATTTGTATTTATCCAATAAACATACGATTACGATATAATGTCAAAAACTGAGAACAGAATAGCACACTATATCTTCACGTGCATATTATTTCTGCTAGTTTACCAGGTGTAATTGGGCTTCCGGTGCAATGAAGTGACGTCACATCTTTTGCTGCCGATGTCATATAGCTATTTAGTGATTTGTGTGCGTTTTGGACATCATAATCAATTTATAGGCGTCATATGAAAAATAGAATATGTAATTCGTGTTTCTCTCATATGAAATTTATGAAACTCGTCACGAATTTTCTTAAGTCTGAAAATTCTTAAGACTCGTTTCATAAATATCATATGAGAGAAAGACTCATTTCATATCCTCTATATTTAATTTTGCCCGCTTTTTATGCCTGGGATGATACTGTTTGATTTTTTGTTCTATTAGTTTTTTGTTAACTAACGAGAGTCACTTTTACAATACGCATACACACACCTAGCCATCTTGGAAATCTAAGAAAGAAGATATATTATTATACACAGTGTTATAAAACAAACATAAATGCACCATCGATGTTGTCAATGTCTTTAGTTATCATTTCGATGATAGATAACTTTTGAAAACGTAAACAAATAATACAATCGGCCCAAAATATAAAACATTTGTCCTTTTTCTAACCGTCATACTTACCGATTATCTCGCTTTGCTCTGGCTCTGGCATAGTAAGCCTCAAATGACTTGGATTTAAACACAGGAGAATAACAACACAAGGAAAAATATAAACATAACCAACCTTTAATTGAAAACCCTTGTCATTTTGAACATCCATACCAAATTCAATGAAAACCCTTGTCATATTGAACATCCATACCAAATTTCATTGAAAGCCCTTTTCATTTTGAAAAACCCCATACCAATTTCAATGAAAACCCTTGTCATTTTGAACATTCATACCAAATTTCGTTGAAAGCCATTGCCATTTTGAACATCCATACCAAATTTCATTGAAAACCCTTGTTATTTTGAACATCCATACTACATATCATTGAAAACCATTGTAATTTTGAATACCCATACTAAATATCATTGAAAACCCTTGTCATTGCGAACATCCATACCAAATATATTGAAAACCCTTATCATTGCGAACATCCATACCAAATTCATTGAAAATCCTCATCATTTCGAACATCCATACCAAATTTAATTGAAAGCCGTTGTCATTGCGTACATCCAAACAAACTTGATTGAGTTCCTATAACCAATGTCAGAGATATTTGCTCTGACGGACGGACATACGGTTGGATAGACTGACAGATGGACAAAGTTAACCCAGTGTACAATACATCAAAGATGAAACATCCTCATTTTGCTAAATTGGTTTCCTTAATATCGCGGTGAATTTCTGCAAATCGCAAATTCATATTTCCTAAACTGATTTTCATTATAATTATTATGTTCTTCGCATCATTCATTGAGATGCACGGATCAAACTCATTCATTTGTTGCATATATTCTGTGGAGTATAAATGGAGATGGTCCCATAAATGGCCAGATTTTGTGTACAGTACTATTTTAAAATCACGGATTGCTGCAAATTCATATGTCAAACATGTTTTAATCCATTTAACTAAGCTCATCGTTTGATTGTGGTGTTTGCTTACCTGGCAGTCATATCACATGGTTACACACCCACTATAATGGATACATATAAACACATGGTTACACACCCACTATAATGGATACATATAGACACATGGTTACACACCCACTATAATTGATATAGAGGATCTCCAACATGTTATGTTGGAATATAAGATCTTATGAAATATAAGATCTTATGAAACGTGTTTCATAAAATCTTTTATCCCCTCTGTAGAATTTTAAGCCTTCTTAGGCACCATTGTTCTTCTAGGGCCATACCACGCCGTATCCCGGTGTTCTTGTTCGATATATGTTAACTAAACAGGAACCACTTATTTCGTATTACCCCGCAAAAATTGTCGTCGCTATATAGAGAAGACATATTTTACACGGGTCATAACAATCTCGTATGCCCCGTGTAAAAATTATATTATCCCGCAAAAATTGTCGTCGCTATATAGAGAAGACATATTTTACACGGGTCATAACAATCTCGTATGCCCCGTGTAAAAATTATATTATCCCGCAAAAAATGTCGTCGCTATATAGAGAAGACAGATTTTACACGGGTCATAACAATCTCGTATGCCCCGTGTAAAAATTATATTATCCCGCAAAAATTGTCGTCGCTATATAGAGAAGACAGATTTTACACGGGTCATAACAATCTCGTATGCCCCGTGTAAAACTGATATTATCCCGCAAAAATTGTCGTCGCTATATAGAGAAGACATATTTTACAAGGGTAATAACAATCTCGTATGCCCCGTGTAAAAATTATATTATCCCGCAAAAAATGTCGTCGCTATATAGAGAAGACAGATTTTACACGGGTCATAACAATCTCGTATGCCCCGTGTAAAAATTATATTATCCCGCAAAAATTGTCGTCGCTATATAGAGAAGACAGATTTTACACGGGTCATAACAATCTCGTATGCCCCGTGTAAAACTGATATTATCCCGCAAAAATTGTCGTCGCTATATAGAGAAGACATATTTTACAAGGGTAATAACAATCTCGTATGCCCCGTGTAAAAATTATATTATCCCGCAAAAAATGTCGTCGCTATATAGAGAAGACATATTTTACACGGGTCATAACAATCTCGTATGCCCCGTGTAAAAATTATATTATCCCGCAAAAATTGTCGTCGCTATATAGAGAAGACATATTTTACACGGGTCATAACAATCTCGTATGCCCCGTGTACAAATTATATTATCCCGCAAAAAATGTCGTCGCTATATAGAGAAGACATATTTTACACGGGTCATAACAATCTCGTATGCCGCGTGTAAAAATTATATTATCCCGCAAAAATTGTCGTCGCTATATAGAGAAGACAGATTTTACACGGGTCATAACAATCTCGTATGCCCCGTGTAAAACTGATATTATCCCGCAAAAATTGTCGTCGCTATATAGAGAAGACATATTTTACAAGGGTAATAACAATCTCGTATGCCCCGTGTAAAAATTATATTATCCCGCAAAAATTGTCGTCGCTATATAGAGAAGACATATCTTACACGGGTCATAACAATCTCGTATGCCCCGTGTAAAAATTATATTATCCCGCAAAAAATGTCGTCGCTATATAGAGAAGACATATTTTACACGGGTCATAACAATCTCGTATGCCCCGTGTAAAACTGATATTATCCCGCAAAAAATGTCGTCGCTATATAAAGAAGACAGATTTTACACGGGGCATAACAATCTCGTATGCCCCGTGTAAAACTGATATTATCCCGCAAAAGTTGTCGTCGCTAAAAAAGAAGACGGTCATAACAATCTCGTATGCCCTGATATTACCCCGCAAAAATTGTTGTCTTTTTATAGAGAAGAGAGATTTTTACAAGGTCATAAATCTCGTATCCCCCTAGTAGAATTTATATGACCCGGCAAATGTTTGAAAGTCTCATGTACATCTTTCAAAGCCACGTTGATTCCTGGTGTGATGTTATCTTGCTACTCGTGCTTCATTTATTTAGGTTGTCTGACTCATTTACGATTACTATTTTTGAAGTGTATTGCTCTCTTTTATATCATCTAACATACATATTCCGAAAGTAAACGAGACCAGCGAGTATTTGTTGAAAAAAATGATGAAAAGCAGCTATATTTCGTTGATTCTACAAACAATCCAGGAGAATAGAGTTATTTCCCATTTGTTTTATAGTATTGACCACTCCCCATAGAGTTATCTATCATTGTATGTGTCCTACTGTTCGTCTGCTTTTGCAATAAACAAATGTATCCCTTCTGTAGAATTGTAAGCCTTCTTAGGCACCATTGTTCTTCTAGGGCCATACCACGCCGTATCCCGGTGTTCTTGTTCGATATATGTTAACTAAACAGGAACCACTTATTTCGTATTACCCCGCAAAAATTGTCGTCGCTATATAGAGAAGACATATTTTACACGGGTCATAACAATCTCGTATGCCCCGTGTAAAAATTATATTATCCCGCAAAAATTGTCGTCGCTATATAGAGAAGACATATTTTACACGGGTCATAACAATCTCGTATGCCCCGTGTAAAAATTATATTATCCCGCAAAAAATGTCGTCGCTATATAGAGAAGACAGATTTTACACGGGTCATAACAATCTCGTATGCCCCGTGTAAAAATTATATTATCCCGCAAAAATTGTCGTCGCTATATAGAGAAGACAGATTTTACACGGGTCATAACAATCTCGTATGCCCCGTGTAAAACTGATATTATCCCGCAAAAATTGTCGTCGCTATATAGAGAAGACATATTTTACAAGGGTAATAACAATCTCGTATGCCCCGTGTAAAAATTATATTATCCCGCAAAAAATGTCGTCGCTATATAGAGAAGACAGATTTTACACGGGTCATAACAATCTCGTATGCCCCGTGTAAAAATTATATTATCCCGCAAAAATTGTCGTCGCTATATAGAGAAGACAGATTTTACACGGGTCATAACAATCTCGTATGCCCCGTGTAAAACTGATATTATCCCGCAAAAATTGTCGTCGCTATATAGAGAAGACATATTTTACAAGGGTAATAACAATCTCGTATGCCCCGTGTAAAAATTATATTATCCCGCAAAAAATGTCGTCGCTATATAGAGAAGACATATTTTACACGGGTCATAACAATCTCGTATGCCCCGTGTAAAAATTATATTATCCCGCAAAAATTGTCGTCGCTATATAGAGAAGACATATTTTACACGGGTCATAACAATCTCGTATGCCCCGTGTACAAATTATATTATCCCGCAAAAAATGTCGTCGCTATATAGAGAAGACATATTTTACACGGGTCATAACAATCTCGTATGCCGCGTGTAAAAATTATATTATCCCGCAAAAATTGTCGTCGCTATATAGAGAAGACAGATTTTACACGGGTCATAACAATCTCGTATGCCCCGTGTAAAACTGATATTATCCCGCAAAAGTTGTCGTCGCTAAAAAAGAAGACGGTCATAACAATCTCGTATGCCCTGATATTACCCCGCAAAAATTGTTGTCTTTTTATAGAGAAGAGAGATTTTTACAAGGTCATAAATCTCGTATCCCCCTAGTAGAATTTATATGACCCGGCAAATGTTTGAAAGTCTCATGTACATCTTTCAAAGCCACGTTGATTCCTGGTGTGATGTTATCTTGCTACTCGTGCTTCATTTATTTAGGTTGTCTGACTCATTTACGATTACTATTTTTGAAGTGTATTGCTCTCTTTTATATCATCTAACATACATATTCCGAAAGTAAACGAGACCAGCGAGTATTTGTTGAAAAAAATGATGAAAAGCAGCTATATTTCGTTGATTCTACAAACAATCCAGGAGAATAGAGTTATTTCCCATTTGTTTTATAGTATTGACCACTCCCCATAGAGTTATCTATCATTGTATGTGTCCTACTGTTCGTCTGCTTTTGCAATAAACAAATGTATCCCTTCTGTAGAATTGTAAGCCTTCTTAGGCACCATTGTTCTTCTAGGGCCATACCACGCCGTATCCCGGTGTTCTTGTTCGATATATGTTAACTAAACAGGAACCACTTATTTCGTATTACCCCGCAAAAATTGTCGTCGCTATATAGAGAAGACATATTTTACACGGGTCATAACAATCTCGTATGCCCCGTGTAAAAATTATATTATCCCGCAAAAATTGTCGTCGCTATATAGAGAAGACATATTTTACACGGGTCATAACAATCTCGTATGCCCCGTGTAAAAATTATATTATCCCGCAAAAAATGTCGTCGCTATATAGAGAAGACAGATTTTACACGGGTCATAACAATCTCGTATGCCCCGTGTAAAAATTATATTATCCCGCAAAAATTGTCGTCGCTATATAGAGAAGACAGATTTTACACGGGTCATAACAATCTCGTATGCCCCGTGTAAAACTGATATTATCCCGCAAAAATTGTCGTCGCTATATAGAGAAGACATATTTTACAAGGGTAATAACAATCTCGTATGCCCCGTGTAAAAATTATATTATCCCGCAAAAAATGTCGTCGCTATATAGAGAAGACATATTTTACACGGGTCATAACAATCTCGTATGCCCCGTGTAAAAATTATATTATCCCGCAAAAAATGTCGTCGCTATATAGAGAAGACATATTTTACACGGGTCATAACAATCTCGTATGCCCCGTGTAAAAATTATATTATCCCGCAAAAAATGTCGTCGCTATATAGAGAAGACATATTTTACACGGGTCATAACAATCTCGTATGCCCCGTGTACAAATTATATTATCCCGCAAAAAATGTCGTCGCTATATAGAGAAGACATATTTTACACGGGTCATAACAATCTCGTATGCCCCGTGTAAAACTGATATTATCCCGCAAAAATTGTCGTCGCTATATAGAGAAGACATATTTTACAAGGGTAATAACAATCTCGTATGCCCCGTGTAAAAATTATATTATCCCGCAAAAATTGTCGTCGCTATATAGAGAAGACATATCTTACACGGGTCATAACAATCTCGTATGCCCCGTGTAAAAATTATATTATCCCGCAAAAAATGTCGTCGCTATATAGAGAAGACATATTTTACACGGGTCATAACAATCTCGTATGCCCCGTGTAAAACTGATATTATCCCGCAAAAAAATGTCGTCGCTATATAAAGAAGACAGATTTTACACGGGGCATAACAATCTCGTATGCCCCGTGTAAAACTGATATTATCCCGCAAAAGTTGTCGTCGCTAAAAAAGAAGACGGTCATAACAATCTCGTACGCCCTGCTATTACCCCGCAAAAATTGTTGTCTTTTTATAGAGAAGAGAGATTTTTACAAGGTCATAAATCTCGTATCCCCCTAGTAGAATTTATATGACCCATGCAAAAGTTTGAAAGTCTCATGTACATCTTTCAAAGCCACGTTGATTCCTGGTGTGATGTTATCTTGCTACTCGTGCTTCATTTATTTAGGTTGTCTGACTCATTTACGATTACTATTTTTGAAGTGTATTGCTCTCTTTTATATCATCTAACATACATAGTCCGAAAGTAAACGAGACCAGCGAGTATTTGTTGAAAAAAATGATGAAAAGCAGCTATATTTCGTTGATTCTACAAACAATCCAGGAGAATAGAGTTATTTCCCATTTGTTTTATAGTATTGACCACTCCCCATAGAGTTATCTATCATTGTATGTGTCCTACTGTTCGTCTGCTTTTGCAATAAACAAATGTATCCCTTCTGTAGAATTGTAAGCCTTCTTAGGCACCATTGTTCTTCTAGGGCCATACCACGCCGTATCCCGGTGTTCTTGTTCGATATATGTTAACTAAACAGGAAACACTTATTTCGTATTACCCCGCAAAAATTGTCGTCGCTATATAGAGAAGACATATTTTACACGGGTCATAACAATCTCGTATGCCCCGTGTAAAAATTATATTATCCCGCAAAAAATGTCGTCGCTATATAGAGAAGACATCTTTTACACGGGTCATAACAATCTCGTATGCCCGTGTAAAAATTATATTATCCCGCAAAAAATGTCGTCGCTATATATAGAGAAGACAGATTTTACACGGGTCATAACAATCTCGTATGCCCCGTGTAAAAATTATATTATCCCGCAAAAAATGTCGTCGCTATATAGAGAAGACATATTTTACACGGGTCATAACAATCTCGTATGCCCCGTGTAAAAATTATATTATCCCGCAAAAAATGTCGTCGCTATATAGAGAAGACAGATTTTACACGGGTCATAACAATCTCGTATGGCCCGTGTAAAACTGATATTATCCCGCAAAAATTGTCGTCGCTATATAGAGAAGACATATTTTACAAGGGTAATAACAATCTCGTATGCCCCGTGTAAAAATTATATTATCCCGCAAAAAATGTCGTCGTATATAGAGAAGACAGATTTTACACGGGTCATAACAATCTCGTATGCCCCGTGTAAAACTGATATTACCCCGCAAAAATTGTCGTCGCTATATAGAGAAGACAGATTTTACACGGGTCATAACAATCTCGTATGCCCCTTGTAAAACTGAAATCGGAACATCTTGTTAATATAGACCGGGGATAAATACGTTGCACGGCTTGTTGAGGGGGGATACGGTGTGGTATGCCCCGGTTGAGTCCCGTATCCCCCTCGGCTATCGCCTCGGGGGATACGGGACTCAACCGGGGCATACCACACCGTATCCCCCCTCAACAAGCCGTGTAACTTATAATATCCCAACATAACGAGTAGAAGATCTTGTATATCACATGAAAAAAAAATAAAGCTTTATGCCTTTTTAACAACATCAGCTCTGTGTAGAACACGAAAACTGTATACAAGTCTTGTGTTGGCTCAGATGCTTCACCACTATACGTCAGTACTGCGATACATGCGCAACGAAATATAGTCCCTTTTTGTTTCGTCTTTATTTGACGTCTATTGGGTTATTTATTGATATAAACATTTGTCAATAATATAATTTTAATAAAAAAAAAAAAAAAAATCAGTTTTTAATAGTAATTCACAGAATGGTACGGATTTAAAATTATGTCACGCAAGCAGGTATACAATGTAAGTGATTACCGCTTGGACTATTAGCCAATAGTGACAGATAAGAAAATATGCAATGGATTTTGCAATGATATTATAGGGGTTACAAGTGATATACATATAAACACAATATTTATTGCAGCGATACTCACATTCATTTTCCTTCTACACCTTGATAGGTTCAGTAACAGATTGAGGCGTATATCTCGGAAAGTCTTCACATCATCACCAAACCCATCCTGCGGAAACTTTTTCAAGGCATCTCTGTGCAGCGTCCTTTATTCTGTTTTTCTGCAGGAAAAATAGAATATATTTAAAAATTGGTTTACCCTGTCTATACTAAAGTGCTGATGAGGAATGTTCATATAAATAAGTTCAACTCTAAGGCATCAATGATGAGTAGTTATCCCATATGACATGTTCAGATAATAAGTTTAACCCTTTATATACTAAAGCATCATTGATGAGTAGTTATCCCATTGGAAATGTTCAGATAATAAGTTCAACAAATGTTTGTTGATCTTATTATATCACATGAAACCCCTACTATAACAAAAAAAAGCCATTACATAGTTACTTATATCACAATGTATATGTCGCCAGTGAAGAATAAGAGCATGCTTCCCGCCAACTTAACAGTGCACCAACAAAACCACTTTACGTAGATTAGGCGGATTAATATCATTTTGAAAAGCCGCGCATGACACCAAAACCAAACAATGCAAAATGATTGATTTGTTCATTAAAATTAAAGTCTAATGAAAGAGGCAAATTGGGGGACTATATTTTCTGTCGCAATCCTGAGTGTGCAACAATGTCGTATATGGTTGTAAAGTGTCTGAGACAATGATGTAAATGTATGCAATTTTAAAATTCTTTTAAGGATTTTGTTTTGTTAAAAAGGCAAAAAGCTCTAGTTTTGTTCATGTGATATACAAGATCTTCAACTCGTTATGTCGGAATATTATACAGTTATCGCATTGTTTCAAGGTTGACACGAGGAATTGTCAACCCGATGAAGTCAATATTCACATCGGCCTTCAATATTGGCTTCCGAGGGCTTACAATTCCTTGTGTCAACCAAGAACCAATGTGATAACTGTTTTATTATATGAAACAAGCTTTGATTGGACAAGACGTTGTGATGTTGAACGACGCTGGACAACCTTCAGGTTTCAGGTCTGATATTAAGTTATGTTAACCCCTGAAGTTTCTGACCTTACTCAGAACTGATATTAACCTGTTGTTTCATTAATGAGGTGAACTTCGTTAGATATCTCGATTTTATGTTACGTTTTAACATAGGAATTGGGGGAAGAAACTTATGATCATATAATATAACATTTTATCATATGACTCAATCATTATTTACATTGGAAAGTATGTCATAAATCAATTTCATATGAACTACTAGTTCATATCACCTTCCGATAATTTGATTGGTTTGTTGACAAAAAGTGTGTTCTGATTGGCTGAATGGCAGCCTGCGCCGAGCCACATCTCTAACTAAATGCAGGTCATATTCGTGCGCGTCAATCAACGCGATGCCGAAATTCTCGCAATTATAATCTTGAAATATATAGTTTTGGACATTGTTATACGATAAATAGAATATTTAATTCGCATTTATCTAATAAACATACGATATAATGTCACAAACTGAGAACAGAATAGCGCACTATATCTTCGCGTGCATATTATTTCTGCTAGTTCACCAGGTGTAATTGGGCTTCCGTTGCAATGACGTGACGTCACATTAACCTTTTGCTGCCGATGTCATATAGCTATTTTGTGATTTGTGTGCGTTTTGGACATCATAATCAATTTATACGTGTCATATGATAAATAGAATATGTAATTCGTGTTTCTCTCATATGATATTTATGAAACTCGTCACGAATTATCAGTTTTCTCTCGCCAGAGGCTCGAGAAAACTGAAAATTCTTAGACTCGTTTCATAAATATCATATGAGAGAAACACTCATTTCATATCCTCTATTTAAGAAACTCATTTGATCAATTTGATTCACAACTAGTCTACGACTCGTTGTGAATCAAATTTATCAAATTCTTTTCATAAAATCTTATATCACAACATAACTCGTTGAAGATCCTCTATATCTAAACATTTCTCTCAATAAATAACACTCCTTATGCACTGTATATAAATAAGACTCCTTATGCACTGTATATTTTTATAACTGAATCCATTTAATATAGAATTACTCGCACATCAAAATATAATACATAGCTGCCATATTTTGTTCAGACCTGCAAAAATTTCTGTTAGGAAGTGAACTACACAAAAATGTACAACATTACCTTATAGAGAACATTCCCGTCTTCCATCAGTTTGTTTAGCAACAACAGGAGTACGTCGGGCTTCCCATGTGCAGCAGACCACGTAGCTGGACCTGTGGAGGGAGATAGATGATTAGACATAAAAATAATCCTTTATTGGGTCCCAAAACAGAGACCAAGAAGCTGGATATCTGAAGGGAGACAAATCATTAGACAGAAAAATAACCCTTTATGGAGCCCTAAACAGAGACCAAGAAGCTGGACCAGTGAAGGGAGACAACTGATTAGACAGAAAAATAACCCTTTATGGAGCCCTTAACAGAGACCAAGAAGCTGGAGATCTGAAGGGAGACAAATCATTAGACAGAAAAATACCCCTTTATGGAGCCCTTAACAGAGACCAAGAAGCTGGATATCTGAAGGGAGACAAATCATTAGACAGAAAAATAACCCTTTATGGAGCCCCAAACAGAGACCAAGAAGCTGGACCTGTGAAGGGAGACAAATCATTAGACAGAAAAATAACCCTTTATGGAGCCCTTAACAGAGACCAAGAAGCTGGACCTGTGAAGGGAGACAACTGATTAGACAGAAAAATAACCCTTTATGGAGCCCTTAACAGAGACCAAGAAGCTGGATATCTGAAGGGAGACAAATCATTAGACAGAAAAATACCCCTTTATGGAGCCCTTAACAGAGACCAAGAAGCTGGATATCTGAAGGGAGACAAATCATTAGACAGAAAAATAACCCTTTATGGAGCCCCAAACAGAGACCAAGAAGCTGGACCTGTGAAGGGAGACAAATCATTAGACAGAAAAATAACCCTTTATGGAGCCCTTAACAGAGACCAAGAAGCTGGACCTGTGAAGGGAGACAACTGATTAGACAGAAAAATAACCCTTTATGGAGCCCCAAACAGAGACCAAGAAGCTGGACCTGTGAAGGGAGACAAATCATTAGACAGAAAAATAACCCTTTATGGAGCCCCAAACAAAGACCAAGAAGCTGGACCTGTGAAGGGAGACAAATCATTACACAGAAAAATAACCCTTTATGGAGCCCCAAACAGAGACCAAGAAGCTGGACCTGTGAAGGGAGACAAATCATTACACAGAAAAATACCCCTTTATGCAGCCCTTAACAGAGACCAAGAAGCTGGACCTGTGAAGGGAGACAAATCATTAGACAGAAAAATAACCCTTTATGGAGCCCCAAACAGAGACCAAGAAGCTGGACCTCTGAAGGGAGACAAATCATTAGACAGAAAAATAACCCTTTATGGAGCCCCAAACAGAGACCAAGAAGCTGGACCTGTGAAGGGAGACAAATCATTACACAGAAAAATAACCCTTTATGGAGCCCCAAACAGAGACCAAGAAGCTGGACCTGTGAAGGGAGACAAATCATTACACAGAAAAATAACCCTTTATGGAGCCCCAAACAGAGACCAAGAAGCTGGACCTGTGAAGGGAGACAAATCATTACACAGAAAAATAACCCTTTATGCAGCCCTTAACAGAGACCAAGAAGCTGGACCTGTGAAGGGAGACAAATCATTAGACAGAAAAATAACCCTTTATGGAGCCCCAAACAGAGACCAAGAAGCTGGACCTCTGAAGGGAGACAAATCATTAGACAGAAAAATAACCCTTTATGGAGCCCCAAACAGAGACAAAGAAGCTGGACCTGTGAAGGGAGACAAATCATTAGACAGAAAAATACCCCTTTATGGAGCCCCAAACAGAGACCAAGAAGCTGGACCTGTGAAGGGAGACAAATCATTAGACAGAAAAATAACCCTTTATGGAGCCCCAAACAGAGACCAAGAAGCTGGACCTGTGAAGGGAGACAAATCATTAGACAGAAAAATAACCCTTTATGGAGCCCCAAACAGAGACCAAGAATCTGGACCTCTGAAGGGAGACAAATCATTAGACAGAAAAATACCCCTTTATGGAGCCCCAAACAGAGACCAAGAAGCTGGACCTGTGAAGGGAGACAAATCATTAGACAGAAAAATAACCATTTATGGAGCCCTTAACAGAGACCAAGAAGCTGGACCTGTGAAGGGAGACAAATCATTAGACAGAAAAATAACCCTTTATGGAGCCCCAAACAGAGACCAAGAAGCTGGACCTGTGAAGGGAGACAAATCATTACACAGAAAAATAACCCTTTATGGAGCCCTTAACAGAGACCAAGAAGCTGGAACTGTGAAGGGAGACAAATTATTAGACAGAAAAATAACCATTTATGGAGCCCTTAACAGAGACCAAGAAGTTGGACCTGTGAAGGGAGACAAATCATTAGACAGAAAAATAACCCTTTATGGAGCCCCAAACAGAGACCAAGAAGCTGGACCTGTGAAGGGAGACAAATCATTACACAGAAAAATAACCCTTTATGGAGCCCTTAACAGAGACCAAGAAGCTGGACCTGTGAAGGGAGGCAAATTATTAGACAGAAAAATAACCATTTATGGAGCCCTTAACAGAGACCAAGAAGCTGGACCTGTGAAGGGAGACAAATCATTAGACAGAAAAATAACCCTTTATGGAGCCCCAAACAGAGACCAAGAAGCTGGACCTGTGAAGGGAGACAAATCATTACACAGAAAAATAACCCTTTATGGAGCCCTTAACAGAGACCAAGAAGCTGGACCTGTGAAGGGAGACAAATTATTAGACAGAAAAATAACCCTTTATGGAGCCCCAAACAGAGACCAAGAAGCTGGATATCTGAAGGGAGACAAATCATTAGACAGAAAAATAACCCTTTATGGAGCCCCGAACAGAGATCAAGAAGCTGGACCTGTGAAGGGAGACAAATCATTAGACAGAAAAATAACCCTTTATGGAGCCCTTAACAGAGACTACATGTAGTAATTAATCTTTACCCACCTAATTTAGCTCCTTTCCTGAGGAAGCATACAATGACAGCAGTGTTTTTGAACTGCACAGCTCTGTCAAGCGGTCTCATTCCATGGAAATCTAACTGCTCCATATCACCTCCCCTCTCAATTAAATACTGAACCTGTACCGAAAGATATAGAAAAAATGTCAGACGAAACTTATAATTAAATACTGCACCTGTACAGAAAGACATAGAAAAAATGTCAGACGAAAATTATAATTAAATACTGCACCTGTACAGAAAGACATAGAAAAAATGTCAGACGAAACTTATAATTAAATACTGCACCTGTACAGAAAGACATAGAAAAAATGTCAGACGAAAATTATAATTAAATACTGCACCTGTACAGAAAGACATAGAAATGTCAGACAAATCTTACGATTAAATATTACACCTGTACAGAAAGACATAGAAATGTCAGACAAAACTTATAATTAAATTTTGCACCTGTACAGAAAGGTATCTATATATCAGACAAAAAATCTATGACAGTGAAAATTTAATTAAATATTGAACAGATAGGTGTTCAAATATGAGATGCAATGTACAATGTATTAAAGTAGCATAGCGGAGGCTGAATTATGGTCAAATTTGAAAACAAGAATTTGCATTGATGAGAGATGCGGGGTCGAGTTGCAGTAGCTACACGAAACACGGGCTCGGATTGAATATTTATTAATTGTAATTGGCTACAGTAATGCCCTAATTAATCGACTCCATAACCACAGCAGAATTATGGGTAATTTTTCAGGATTTAGTCGGAAATATGACTTGTTGCCATTCTGTGAGAGCTATCCGATGAATGGTAACAAGCCATATTTGCAACTAAATCCTGAAAAATTACCCATATTTCTGCTGTGATTATGGAGTCGATTAACTAGGGTATTACTATATAAGTAAAATACGGACTTCTTCATCAAGACCATTGTTAACACAAGCAGTTTTAACAAGACTAAGTTAAAAAAATTGTACATTTTGAAATCTTTTGCTGTATCATGCAATAAACTTGAAGACATACTATTTGTGGGTCGCCGTGAAATGCAGCCAGATGTAGAGGGTTTCGACCGCCTTTATCGATGTGATGTAGGTTAGCTCCCCTGTCGAGCAGAGACTGTATAACGCTAAGATGACCCTTCAGACATCCCCAACACAGAGCCGTCAAACCCTCCTTATCTAGTTCCTCAGGAATGGCACCTAGAAGAATAAATATGAAAGTTAATAAAGGATAACTCTAAATCAGGTTAGCCCATGTTAGATGACCCTTCAGACATCACCAGCACAGAACCATCAAACCCTCCTTATCTACTTCAACAGTTACAGCACCCTTTAGAGACAAAGATGGACAACTCTAAAACACCATGAATTCAAATATGTCACATTGAAAGTTTTGAACAAATTATTAACAATTCAATCAATACAATCTGTGCCAAAACTAAATGAGAATGATGCAATATTTTAAAGAAATTTTAAGATAAAGAGAAACTTGTAAATGTATGCATTATGTGTTTCATCAAATCATCTTCCAGGTGTAATGAAGTAAGTTCGTTGAAGCGTGACACATTCTTGGCACCAACACATAAGGCTTGTAATAGTGCTGTCATTTGCAGAATGAGGTCCCCAGAGGGTGAATTTACCCTCTGAGAACCTCATAATGCTTAGGCCTCAACTGCTATGGGGGAGACCTAGGATCAGATTGAAATTCCCCAGTTGAAGTTGGCGATGTTCACCCATTAGTCACCTCGATTATGTATTTTATCTTCAGCATATTAGGGGATATAGAAACTGAACAGAAGGAAAAAAGTAACTAAAATAATGTAGATATGAGACAATAGATATTTCCCAGAAGATGAGGCCAAAGCATATAATAATAACAATAATAATGATATACTGCCTATCCCCACAAGGGCCCTAACTGCTTCACATTATTGAGTAATGTCGAGTCTTCTGCTTCACATAAGCGAGTTACACATACCCAACAACAAGGTCCCTATTTCTCGTCGACGAAGCAAGCACAGTACAAGTGACCTTGCCCAAGTTACTAAGAAATGTTCATCAATGAGGCCTAACAATACAGAACTTTGCACACTTGTGATTATACGTATTGTTTACTAAAACAACACCCTTTTTCTTGTGGCTTCACCAGAGTGTGACAATCAATTAATATTAGTCACAGTTCACCACAACTTGAGTCTTCAATCAAAAGTTACCAACGGTACATTCTGTGAATGTTAATGTGTGGGTATTTACGGTACCGGAAATAAGGAAGTCACTGTCATTTGGGGAATTCCCGTAAATTCACGAATTTAAAAAATAAAAAAAATTTGTTTTGGGATTTTCAATGTGGTGTTTTGACGAATCCGTGAGAAATTGGGGGTTATCCGTGTTTGCGGAATTGCCGTGGAAATCCGTGAGTCTCACGGACAATCCGTGGAACTTAACAGCTCTGGTTGACACCATTACAATTCCAACTCTAACCACTGGGCTACCACTTCCACCTCATTAAGCTAGAATGAGGTCCCCCGAGGGTGAATTTAGTGATGCTAGCATTCTGTGCAACTTGGCTTTATTATGCATGAACTATAAACATCAATTGATCCATATTTTTGCAATAGCAATAGATATAATAGTCATGGGAATAAATAAAGCAACATTCCCTAAATAATCGACTCCTTAACCACAGAAGAATTATGGGTACCTTTTCAGGATTTAGTCGGCTGATTTAGTTGCCATTCATCAGAAAGACATAAAGAATTACAAATTTCTCACCTTTCGATAGCAACATCTCAACAATTCCTACATGACCTTCACTGGCAGCTATCATAAGTGCCGTCCGTCCATATCTATCCGTCTGTTCGATCATCGCCCCGGCTGAGAACAGCAGGTCAGCGGTATCCCATTTACCCGATTTCACGGCACACAGCAGTGGGGTGAAGTCTTTGCAGTTTGGCATGTGGATATATGACCCCTTATCGGGTAGATATCTCACGATCTCCCGTTTCCCGTGAAGTGATGCTGCAGTCAGAGCTAAAATGAGCAGATAATGGATTTATGTCAAAGATCTCATGATCTCTCACTACAACCTTTCAACGATCTTTAATATTTAATGTGCCAGAGACCAGCTAGAGGCTTCAATTCTGAATTTTAGTGGTTAAAATCGAGCAGATACAAAAATTTTCAACATTTAATGGCCCATTTAATTTTCGAGTCCTTCCTATTCAAGGCATAAGGAATTAGCGTTCTAAGTTCGAAGATGAAGTGTGTTTCCCCTAGTCTTGTGAACTTTGATATTCGCATCGTTATCTGGGTCCCTGGACAGTATAACGATAGATATAATGTCTGGGTAGGTTATAGTGGAATGCAACAATTGTGTCCCTGTCATGTTTTATATCGATGATATGTTCTGATAGTCGTGCCTTAAAATTCAATTTTGTTTCTCCCATATAATGTTTATTGCATATGCAATTGCGTGTTTGGCAATTGGATCATAACGGTGCTTTGTAGCTATTTTTCGTGACTGGTCATGAACCATTTTTTTTATTAGATTTTGGCAAGTTACGTAGTTTTGATAAACAACGTCATAAAGTTAATAAACTTACGAGTTTCCCCAAGCAAGGTGTCGATAACATTGAGTCCGAATTCTTCAACGCTCCCAGAACTTGAATTTAGCAAGAAGTCAAGGATCTGTGGAAATTAATTATACATGTACATACTCGGTCATATTCCTTTATGTATAAACAATTCTATTTCCTATATTAAAAACAATTATAAGCTTAACCCTTCATTGTAATTGAATTTCATTAATATATAAGAATAACAGTGTGTGTTGTCAATTTGGATATAATATTTGTAAAAAATAACTACTTTGAGCAAGATTATTCACCATTCCTATTTGATCACCCTAAAGGAGTGTTTCACATCACTTTAAGATTATTCACCATTCCTATTTTATCATCCTAACAGAGTGTTTCACATCACTTTAAGATTATTCACCATTCCTATTTTTATCATCCTAACGGAGTGTTTCACATCACTTTAAGATTATTCACCATTCCTATTTTATCATCCTAACAGAGTGTTTCGCATCACTTTAAGATTATACACCATTCCTATTTTATCATCATAACGGAGTGTTTCAGATCACTTTAAGATTATTCACCATTCCTATTTGATGACATCACTTTAACGTCCACAGTAAATCAAGCTGAGGCAGACATTCAATGCAGTCCAAATACTCATATTCAATTTGTTATAACCAAGCCTTGCAATAGTGTGTCTGTCATTTGCAGAATAAGTTACCTAGAGGGAATTTAGTGAATCTATCCTGCAAGGCTGGCTAACGTCACCAAATTCACCCTTTGGGAATCTCATTCTGCTTAGACCTCAACTGCTATGGGAGACCTAGGATCAGATTGAAGTTCCACCATTGAAGTTAAATTAGTCACCTCGATTATGCATTTTATCTTCTGCATTTAGGGGATACAGAAACTGAATAAAGTAAATAAAAACAATGTTATTTTGAGACTATAGATATTTCCCAGAGTATGAGGCCTAAGCAGAATGAGGTCCTCAGAGGGTGAATTTGGTGATGCTAGCCCACTTATACCATTTACGGACATTCCGATTCCGGAATTCCGATAAATACAAATGGATGTTTTTTTTATTGGGACCAAAACGAAGTTGTATGTTTTATGACTCCCATGCGTCTCTCGGGAACGTATAATGGTCGTAGAAAGAACGTTCGAAGTATTTTTCTACCTATTTTGATACCAGGAAACATTTAAAGATGCACAATCTGATTTGATTGTCCGCGTATCAAGTCAAATCAGATGTGGCATCTCTAATCAACTCACATTCATATGACCGGTGGACCCTCTAATCAACTCACGTTCATGACAGGTGGGCACTCTAATCAACTCACATTCATATGACCGGTGGACACTGTAATCTATTCAGGTTCATATGGCCGGTGGACGCTCTAATCAACTCACGTTCATATGACCGGTGGACGCTCTAATCTACTCACGTTCATGACAGGTGGACGCTCTAATCAACTCACATTCATATGACCGGTGGACGCTCTAATCAACTCACATTCATATGACCGGTGGACGCTCTAATCAACTCACATTCATATGACCGGTGGACGCTCTAATCAACTCACATTCATATGACCGGTGGACGCTCTAATCAACTCACATTCATATGACCGGTGGACGCTATAATCTACTCACATTCATATGACCGGTGGACGCTCTAATCAATTCACATTCATATGACCGGTGGACTCTATAATCTACTCACATTCATATGACCGGTGGACGCTCTATTCTACTCACATTCATATGACCGGTGGACGCCCTAATCAACTCACATTCATATGACCGGTGGACGCTCTAATCAACTCACATTCATATGACCGGTGGACGCTCTAATCAACTCACATTCATATGACCGGTGGACGCTATAATCTACTCACATTCATATGACCGGTGGACGCTCTAATCAACTCACATTCATATGACCGGTGGACGCTATAATCTACTCACGTTCATATGGCCGGTGGACGCTCTAATCAACTCACATTCATATGACCGGTGGACGCTCTAATCAACTCACATTCATATGACCGGTGGACGCTCTAATCAACTCACATTCATATGACCGGTGGACGCTCTAATCAACTCACATTCATATGACCGGTGGACGCTATAATCTACTCACATTCATATGACCGGTGGACGCTCTAATCAACTCACATTCATATGACCGGTGGACGCTATAATCTACTCACATTCATATGACCGGTGGACGCTCTATTCTACTCACATTCATATGACCGGTGGACGCCCTAATCAACTCACATTCATATGACCGGTGGACGCTCTAATCAACTCACATTCACATGACCGGTGGACGCTATAATCTACTCACATTCATATGACCGGTGGACGCTCTAATCAACTCACATTCATATGACCGGTGGACGCTCTAATCAACTCACGTTCATGACCGGTGGACGCTCTATTCTACTCACATTCATATGACCGGTGGATCCTCTAATCAACTCACATTCATATGACCGGTGGACGCTCTAATCAACTCACATTCATATGACCGGTGGACGCTCTAATCAACTCACATTCATATGACCGGTGTATGCCCTAATCTACTAACATTCATATGACCGGTGGACGCTCTAATCTACTCACGTTCATATGACCGGTGGACGCTATAATCAACTCACGTTCATATGACCGGTGGACGCTCTAATCAACTCACATTCATATGACCGGTGGACGCTCTAATCAACTCACGTTCATATTACCGGTTGACGCTCTAATCAACTCACGTTCATATGACCGGTGGACGCTATAATCTACTCATGTTCATATGACCGGTGGACGCTCTAATCAACTCACGTTCATGACAGGTGGACGCTCTAATCAACTCACGTTCATATGACCGGTGGACGCTCTAATCTACTCACATTCATATGACCGGTGGACGCTCTAATCAACTCACGTTCATGACAGGTGGACGCTCTAATCAACTCACATTCATATGACCGGTGGACGCTCTAATCAACTCACATTCATATGACCGGTGGATGCTCTAATCAACTCACATTCATATGACCGGTGGACACTCTAATCAACTCACATTCATATGACCGGTGGATGCTCTAATCAACTCACATTCATATGACCGGTGGATGCTCTAATCAACTCACATTCATATGACCGGTGGACGCTCTAATCAACTCACATTCATATGGCCAGTGGACGCTAAAGTCACGCTATAATCTACTCACGTTCATATGACCAGTGGACGCTGCCGTTATGAGTGCTTGCTGCATCACCTGACTACGACTCAATATATCCTCAAATTGTGACCAATCACATTGCAGTAACTGCGCGAGTATCTCCTGTTGATTGTTGAGAGTAGCGTGAATCACAGCACACTGACCGTTAACATCAAACAATGCCAGCTGCAATAAAGTTTATTGTAATTATTATATAGTACGGGAATCACAGCTCACTGACCGTTAACATCAAACAATGCCAGCTGCAATAAAGTTTATTGTAATTATTATATGGTACCCGAATCACAGCTCACTGACCGTTAACATCAAACAATGCCAGCTGCAATAAAGTTTATTGTAATTATTATAGGGTACGCGAATCACAGCGCACTGACCGTTAACATCAAACAATGCCAGCTGCAATAAAGTTTATTGTAATTATTATATTGAACGGGAATCACAGCGCACTGACCATTAACATCAAACAATGTCAGCTGCAATAAAGTTTATTGTAATTATTATATGGTACGCGAATCACAGCGCACTGACCGTTAACATCTAACAATGCCAGCTGCAATAAAGTTTTTTGTAATTGTTATATTGAACGGGAATCACAGCACACTGACCGTTAACATCAAACAATGCCAGCTGCAATAAAGTTTATTGTAATTATTATATTGAACGGGAATCACAGCGCACTGACCATTAACATCAAACAATGCCAGCTGCAATAAAGTTTATTGTAATTATTATAGGGTACGCGAATCACAGCGCACTGACCATTAACATCAAACAATGCCAGCTGCAATAAAGTTTATTGTAATTATTATATTGAACGGGAATCACAGCGCACTGACCGTTAACATCTAACAATGCCAGCTGCAATAAAGTTTTTTGTAATTGTTATATTGAACGGGAATCACAGCACACTGACCGTTAACATCAAACAATGCCAGCTGCAATAAAGTTTTTTGTAATTATTATATGGTACGTGAATCACAGCGCACTGACCGTTAACATCAAACAATGCCAGCTGCAATAAAGTTTATTGTAATTATTATATGGTACGGGAATCACAGCTCACTGACCGTTAACATCAAACAATGCCAGCTGCAATAAAGTTTATTGTAATTATTATAGGGTACGCGAATCACAGCGCACTGACCGTTAACATCAAACAATGCCAGCTGCAATAAAGTTTATTGTAATTATTATATGGTACGCGAATCACAGCTCACTGACCGTTAACATCAAACAATGCCAGCTGCAATAAAGTTTATTGTAATTATTATATGGTACGCGAATCACAGCTCACTGACCGTTAACATCAAACAATGCCAGCTGCAATAAAGTTTATTGTAATTATTATATGGTACGCGAATCACAGCTCACTGACCATTAACATCAAACAATGCCAGCTGCAATAAAGTTTATTGTAATTATTATATGGTACGCGAATCACAGCGCACTGACCGTTAACATCAAACAATGCCAGCTGCAATAAAGTTTTTTGTAATTATTATATGGTACGCGAATCACAGCGCACTGACCGTTAACATCAAACAATGCCAGCTGCAATAAAGTTTATTGTAATTATTATATGGTACGCGAATCACAGCGCACTGACCGTTAACATCAAACAATGCCAGCTGCAATAAAGTTTATTGTAATTATTATATGGTACGGGAATCACAGCGCACTGACCGTTAACATCAAACAATGCCAGCTGCAATAAAGTTTATTGTAATTATTATATGGTACGGGAATCACAGCACACTGACCGTTAACATCAAACAATGCCAGCTGCAATAAAGTTTATTGTAATTATTATATGGTACGGGAATCACAGCACACTGACCGTTAACATCAAACAATGCCAGCTGCAATAAAGTTTATTGTAATTATTATATGGTACGGGAATCACAGCACACTGACCGTTAACATCAAACAATGCCAGCTGCAATAAAGTTTATTGTAATTATTATATGGTACGGGAATCACAGCACACTGACCGTTAACATCAAACAATGCCAGCTGCAATAAAGTTTATTGTAATTATTATATGGTACGGGAATCACAGCACACTGACCGTTAACATCAAACAATGCCAGCTGCAATAAAGTTTATTGTAATTATTATATGGTACGGGAATCACAGCGCACTGACCGTTAACATCAAACAATGCCAGCTGCAATAAAGTTTATTGTAATTATTATATGGTACGGGAATCACAGCGCACTGACCATTAACATCGAACATTTCGAGCTGTAATAGAGGTTATTACAATTAAAATTTAATTTATTTTCTGTGCATCATTGAATGCCAAAGTAAAGTCGCTCATTATATAAATAAATAATCTAGGTATTCGTTATGGGCATTTGATTAATTTCAGTTAACTTCAACTAGTATATTTAAACTCAAATTATTATAACAAATTTACAAGCAAAAAATTTTAAGTTTCCTGGCTCAGCCACTTTTTGAACAATTGACCTTGTTTCAACAAACCCCAGCCTTCTTTGGGTTAAAAGTTCCCTGGATACACCCACATCTCTTATTTAACAAGAGTGTCCCCATTTGAACTATATAAATCCTAGTGTCATCTAGATAAGTGAGGACCATCTACACCACATAGATTTGGAGAAGAAATTTAACCCTTCAATGACTGGAGCTTCCTGATATTTTGCAAGAAAACTTAGCTGTGCCAATGCATTATATTATATATGTGAGTCTCTCGTAGGGAACCTCATATATATAAGAGAATACATTGGCCTAACAATATTTACTTTAATCTTGTAGCCAGTGCATTCTCTCATATATGCGACGCTCCCTATGGGAGTATTAAATTATATCTAAAATGATCGGAACTCAATTATGAGTGAGATATTGTCATAAACTATTTATTCAGTCATAAACCATTTTACAGACATATGCGTTTTTATGGCAGAGGTACTCCGGTGTAATAAACTGTAAACATGTTGTTTTTGTTGAGTTACCGACATCCTTAGTTTGAATTCGGTTTCATTCTTGGAGCCAAAACAGGGGAAATCTTTCTATGATTTCAGCTGTTTTCTATTTCTCTATGGGCATCTTCTGAGACACATATGTTTCAAATGGTGATGAATTATAGTATTTTAATCATATTTTATGGCATTGATTATTATTAAAACCGTATATCAAGGCACTATAAAAATAATAATCGGTGACTCAAAAATTAAGTTGGCATTCAACCCACAGGGAACCTCAAATAGATGGAAGCATGCACCACAGAGTGTCGTCTGCTCCAGTCTATGTGGGGCTCTCTATGGGTTATAAATTAAGTTGGCCTTTAGCTATAATAGTTGAATATGGATATTGCCGTGTTGTGAATTCCATAAAAGGGGGATAATCCAAATCATATTTCACAAAAAAATCTAATAAAAAATTAGTGACCACTAATTATGTACCATGTTTGTTTTAATGATGAAATAACATGTTTCGATCCACGCGACTGATTAGTACTGATGTCACATGACTCGATCCACGCGACTGATTAATAGTGATGGCACATGATCGTCCAATCAATTAACATTCAATATTGTACTAAAATTTTGTAATGAAGGAGCGATTGAGTCACATGTCAATGTCATTTAGAAAAGCATGCATACTAATTATTAAATGAAATAAAGCTGACACAAAATATTACTCAAAAAGTTTTATCTGGAGGATGTGCCTGACCTGTTAAATAAGCAGTTATATTTGAAAAACATAACTTAATTGTTCTATCAGTTAACAGCCCATAATAAACCATTTACTCACATTAGCGTTTTTATGGCAGAGGTATCGAACGACGCTGAGATTACCAGCTGATGCTGAATAACAGAGAGCCGTCATCCCATTATCCGAGCAACCATCGATGTCAGCACCGAACTCCAAGAGCAGCGCCACCATGTCAACAAATCCTTCCTTGGCCGCGAGACACAGTAACGGAGCATTGTTAAACTGTTCTGTTTTTGAGTTTGGGTTTGCACCAGCCAGGAGAATGAGCCGACTGACCTGAAATGCATTCATATTTAACACCATCAGGTGCTGGAGTTTACTGAAATTTTGCGAATACCCTGTGCCAATGCATTCTCTTATATATCCCCACAAATTTAAATTTCCAATGTGCTTTGAGAAGAATTCGCTCACTCTAAACTCATTAACAAAATGGAAATTTAGGTAGGCCTTGTTGAACATTACAGTGGTATGTAGGTCTTGTTGAAAATTTTCAAATGCTCATAAAAATGGTAACGAATTAAAACTCTTTTGTGTTTGATTTGACTATTGTTTACCATGGGCATTTATACATTTGTGTTGTAGTCCATGCGTGTTGTAGTCCATGCGTGTTGTAGTCCATGGGTGTTTAGACATTTGTGTTGCAGTCCATGCATATTGTAGTCCATGGTGTTTAGACAGTTGTGTTGTAGTCCATGCATGTTGTAGTCCATGGGTGTTTAGACATTTGTATTGTAGTCCATGTGTGTTGTAGTCCATGCGTGTTGTAGTCCATGCATGTTGTAGTCCATGCGTGTTGTAGTCCATGCGTGTTGTAGTCCATGTGTGTTGTAGTCCATGGGCATTTATACATTTGTGTTGTAGTCCATGCGTGTTGTAGTCCATGCATGTTGTAGTCCATGCGTGTTGTAGTCCATGGGTGTTTAGACATTTGGGTTGTAGTCCATGCATGTTGTAGTCCATGCGTGTTGTAGTCCATGGGAGTTTATACAGTTTTGTTGTAGTCCATGCGTGTTGTAGTCCATGGGCGTTTAGACATTTGTGTTGTAGTCCATGGGTATTTAGACATTTGTGTTGTAGTCCATGCGTGTTGTAGTCCATGCGTGTTGTAGTCCATGCGTGTTTAGACATTTGGGTTGTAGTCCATGCGTGTTGTAGTCCATGCATGTTGTAGTCCATGCGTGTTGTAGTCCATGCGTGTTGTGTAGTCCATGCGTGTTGTAGTCCATGCGTGTTGTAGTCCATGCGTGTTGTAGTCCATGCGTGTTGTAGTCCATGCGTGTTGTAGTCCATGCGTGTTGTAGTCCATGCATGTTGTAGTCCATGTATGTTGTAGTCCATGCGTGTTGTAGTCCATGCGTGTTGTAGTCCATGCGTGTTGTAGTCCATGGGTGTTTAGACATTTGGGTTGATAAAATAACCGGAGAACCAAAGAACTACATTGCGAATTAATTGTTATGGTTTTAGTGGGACTTTCCGAACTTACAGTAATGCTCTAATTAATCGACTCCTTAACCACAACAGAATTATGGGTAACTTTTCAGGATTTAGTCGGAAATATGGTTTGTTGCCATTCATCGGAAAGCTATCCCCGAGAGCATTCCAATGAATGGCAACAAGCCATATTTCTGACTACGACTCCTTAACCACAACAGAATTATGGGTAACTTTTCAGGATTTAGTTGGAAATATGGCTTGTTGCCATACTTGGAAAGCTCGCCCCGAGAGCTTTCCGATGAATGGCAACAAGCCATATTTCCGACTAAATCCTGAAAAATTACCATTAATTATGTTGTGGTTAAGGAGTCGATTAATTAGAGCATTACTGTATATGTACGAAATTAGCCAACATGTGTTTCATATTTTATGTGCTTCATCAGGGCAATGTGTTGATCTGTTCTTTTAGTATAAATATTAAATTTGGAGGAAGTCCACAAATGTGGGTAAAAAGTCGACGGTGGCAGTGTTTTTTTTTTATCAAAGTCATCAAGGGAGATAAACCCTGGACAGAGCATGGGGACTCATAGCTGCCAATGGACACAGGTTGTATTTAGGAGTCGATTCCTTAGTGCGTTACTGTAGTCCTTTTGTAAATTTCAAGAAGTCATATTTTAAGAACGCCAAACTGATAATATTGGAATGTAATTTAAATTCATGAGAGTTCACGATTAATTACCTTAACATTTGGAGAATAAATATTTCGTTGGGTGACGAGTGCAGTGCTGAGCGTGTCTGAGCTGAGACACATCCAGAACGCCTGCATGTCTCGCGACGAGAAGCCTCGCTGTTTACTCAGGTTCTTGTAGATATGTGCCTTTAATATGTGGTGGCCGAGCTCGATGACTCGCTCTGGATCCAGCGGAGCCGAGACTCGTGAAAGACGGAAAGCCAACAAAGCGTGGCTGTTTCTGAAAATTAAACAGAACTGGAATTTGCTTTGTAGATTCAAGCCTGCAAATAGCGTGTCTGTCATTTGCAGAATGGGATCCCCAGACAGTGAATTTAGTGATGCTATCCGGCAAAGCGGGCTAGCATCATCAAATTCACCCTCTGGAGACCTCATTCTGCTTACTAGTATGCTTCATCTTCTGGGAAGTATCTATAGCATCAAATTAAGATTGTTTTTAGTTACATTTCACTTCTAGGAAGTTTCTATATCCCCTAATTTGCAGAAGATAAAATTCATAATTGAGGTGCACAATGGGTGAACATCACCAACTTCAACTGGGGAACTTCAATCTGATCCTAGGTCTGCCATATCAGTTGAGGGCCTAAGCAGAATGAGGTCCTCAGAGGGTGAATTTAGTGATTCTAGCCTACTGTGCATCACTAAATTCACCCTCTGGGGACCTCATTCTGCAAATGACAGACACGCTATTTGCAGGCTTGTGTAGATTATCGGGCTTGTCTAGCGGAAGCAAATTGAACATATTGAAACTCAAATTAGTTTAACAAATTTACAAGTAAAATTTCAAGTTTCCTGGCTCAGCCACTTATTGACCAGTTGAACTTATGACATACCCGTTCCAAAAATACAAATTATGGCCAAAATTGTATAAAAAACCTCTAAATGTGAGAAAGTTATGACCGAAGCGAATAGTACAGTTAATTCTATTGACTGTACAATTATTACTGTATAATTAGTCGTTGAAATAACAGTATTTATTAATCCTTATTATTGCTTATTGAAAAGCACATAATTGATGTTGTCACACAATGCGATTCAACAATGAATAGGGCTGCAACAATTCACAGTGGTTTCGGTGAATCGCAATGTTTACCGGCGGTGCGATAAGCGGTTCGTTCCGTAATGCAAAATTTGCAAAAGTTGTAAACTGGTCCAATTTTCAGTCTGGAATGTTTCATGATACGTATCGTATTGTTGCAAAAAATCATGATATGTATTGAATCGTGAGGTGGCGTATCTTTGCAGCTATAACAATGAAACAGGAATTTAAAAAGAAAAACATCATCGCAAAATGAAAACATTGCACAACAGTTTGGAGATGTTTGTGTGTAATAAACACATAATGGTACATGTGTGTTACTTGCTGATAGTTTATGGTACTCTTGCGATCTCGGAAGGATAATACTCTAAGCCTTCAATCACTCATTCTAACTTACGCACATGCCTTGAAATAGTGTGTCAAACCACAAAAACAGAGTTTGGTCCCCTTGCTACGCTTTGTCTGACTGCTGCCAGCATGTGCATTTTCTTAATTAAATCTAACATTTTTGTTTGGAATTATTTTGTCAGTTACAATTCATTCTGTCATGACCTAGACAATTTTCAAATGAATACGGACAGCTCAGTTTCTCAGAATAATGCAGAATGAATTGTAACCTACACAAGTCTCAAATAAATAAATGTGCCATTTCTTCACATAATGTGTAGGTGCTGGCAGCGAGCATCACTAAATTCACCCTCTGGGAACCAATGGGAGACCTTGGATAAGATTGAAGGTTCCCAGTTGAAGTTGGCGATGTTGTTCACACATTAGTCATCTTGATTATGCATTTTATCTTCTGAAAATTATGGGATATATAAACTGAACAGAAGTAACTACATAAATGTTATTTTGAGACTATATATACTTCCAAGAATATGAGGCCTAAGCAGAATGATGTTCCCAGAGTGTGATATTGTGATGCTATCCCGCTGTGTCACTAAATTCACCCTCTGGGGACCTCGTTCTGCAAATAAAAACACGCTATTTCAAGGCTTGCTTACGTCATACACTGACCGACAATAACACCCGAGCACTGGCACAGGATCTTTAATGCTGCACCAGCGCAGCTCCCCTCATTAACGAGTTACACAAGTAAATTAAATTTACCTTAGATCACATAGGAATTTACCTTAGATCGCATAAGAATTTACCTTAGATCACATAAGAATTTACCTTAGATCACATAAGAACTTAGGGTTATCCTCCTTCTCTCTGCGAATCAGCCACTCCCTGAATGCCGGATGAAAGAACACGTAACTAACGTCAGCTCTACACAACAAGAAATCACTGAGAATATCCATCCGCTGAACGAAGTCCTCCCACGGAATATACCTGCTGAGGAAACCTGAGTTCACCGCCTCGTAAACCTCATCCTTATGAAGAGGATACAAGGACGCTAAACACACTCCGAGGATCGTCGATACCCGTTCAAACGAACGCACCGTCGGAAAACGGAGGTTGAAATGTAACTGAAAGACTTCAGATATGTTCACAGGCAGGATCTTATAATTCGTACTTTTTAGCACTAAATGACCTCTCTCAATTACGTCAAGGGTCAATTTACAATATAGGAAGCACTCTTGACTAAGTTTTTGTAAATGTAAACAGAATTTTGATTTCGAATTGTTTTCCATTCGTCCGTTTAATGAAATGTTATTCTGGATTGCAGCACTATTATCCATTCGATATTGAATGTAGTCCGTTAAATCTTTAGCGATTATCTCCCCCTTGGATGCATCTATGGAAACATGAACAAACGGCAGTGATTTCACAATATCGTGAAACGCTGATTGAACTGTCACAATGACCTTTAACCAAGGTGGGAACTGATCGATGTGACGTGATAAGAATGAAGCAATCGTGTCTCCGTAATCCGGTTTATGAAACTCTGCCTCGTTTAGCGAATCTATGAGAAGAATACAACTGTCAGTCACAATTTTACCACTATTTTTCAGCAAAATCAGCGGTTCAATAATCCCTTTCATTAATGCTTTTGATGAGTCTTTCGTACATTCTTTTAAACTCAGAAGTTTCTGTACCTGCGGTTCATGTAGAAGGAACTGTCTGTAAGCAGATAACTGAGGCGCTTGCGATAAATAAGCGGCGACGCTATGCACAAATTCTGGCACCATACATGTCATGTTTGTGTCCGCCTGGCAGAACTGGTACGCAACGACCTGTGAAGCGAGACTCTTCAACGAGTCGTAAGTTAGGTTCACACACGAAGCACTTAGATATGACTGACTAGATAGCGCAGGCGAAACAAATCCTTGCTGTGGAGAATTCGAAAATTTCCTCAAGTTACTCAGAGAATCTGAAAAATATATAAACACAATACATAATATTATAGATGTCTTCAGGGTTCTGGGCTCAAATCTGGGTATAATGTGTCTGACATTTGTAGCATGAGGTCCCCAGAGGGTTAATTTAAATGCTGCTACACCGCACAGCTGGTTAGCATCACCAAACTCACCCTCTGGGGACCATTTACCCTGTGCCAATGCATTCTCTTATATATGCGAGTCGACCATAGGTCGCCTCGCATATATAAGAGAATGCATTGGCCTAACAATTTTTCATCTTTTGTTATTATTTTTTACAATTTTTTTACAATTTTAATAATTTTTTCTTATATTTTTATACAGACTTATTTAGTAGGCTTAGATCCAGGGAATCTTATGTTTTTATGGGCATCGAAATTATTACTATGAATACTTGACGATAGTTTTGAGTTATAACATGCCCCTAAGGTGTTATCCAGTTTGTTTTTAAATTCGCTATAGCATGCTTAAGCATACCCAAAAAAATTCAACCCAAAAAAAAAAAATTCTACAATTTTTTTTTATTTTTTTTTATTTTTTTAGGGCGATTTTACACACCGTAAATTTAGGGCCGATGCGATCGGCACGTGGCACTCAAAGGGTTAAAGGTACTCAATCTGATCAGAGGTCCCCATACCATCATGACACAACAACATTTCTTCTAAATAATCTTTAGTTATCAGAATCGATAATCGATTTATTGCAACAAAATAATGCTAACCACTGTCAACAATGGTATCAAATTTCCCAAATTTTTTTATTTGTCAGCATTTTGTTCAACAAAATATGGCCGTATTATCACTAAAGTATCACAAAATTTGACCGTATTACCACTTGATTTTAGAGTTATCCATCTTCATCCGAAATTTTGTCCGAGCCCCTCAATTTGACCACGTGTTTCTGGGCCACATAGTATTACGTATCTCAAGAAATAAATTTCAAAAATCGATATCTGATCACTCTTAACTCTTAAATTATTTAAAGTATATGGGGCTATAGAACTGTGTGATGGCCATTGATTAACACCAGGGTTGCCAAAGTACAATTAAGTTCGAGGTTTAGTCAAACAACGAAAATAAAAATCGCAATTACATTTACGATTAAGTTGTTGCCTGCGGCAGTTTTCGGCAAGTCGCAAAGGGAGGATTTAAAAAAAGACGGAATACAGAGTGGAACGAATGTAGACATGTATGTTTTACTACTGGGTCGGCTAACATTGTAGGCTTGTATGGATACACGGTACACCTTATTGTTTGTGTGGTAATTAATTAGAGAACTCACTAATCGGCCATATTACTAGCATGTTGTAATTTCATAAATGATGTCACCCAATGAAACCAAAGTCGTTTCCAGTGAGCCTAGTTGTAGTTGGCCAGTTCGAAAATTGGAATAGATTTTGAGAGAAAATACTGCCGTCCACACAATGCATGCATTCTGTCAATTTCGTGACAAGTTGTCATAGTGCGGCATACTGTGCTGCTTAATTAACCCTTTATATTCATTAAGAGGTATATTAATTGAAATCAACAATCAGTACCAAGAACCGTCAGTAATCGACATCAGAACCGAATTTAATTCCTGATTACCACCGGTTCCGTTACCGGTGTAACAGGATATCTCCCCCCCCTGGGTATCTTCCCCCGCGGGGGAACATACCCCGGGGTATCTTCCCCCCCCACCCTGGGTATCTCCCCCCCCACTCGTACATTTTTTTTCCCTCACTTATTTTATATTATTATGGTAAGAAATGCCGAGAAAACTATTATTTATTTTTTTTTTGTGGTTATTTTGAAGTTTAACTTAACCCAATAATAGCATAAATATGTCAAAATATTACCTTATGATTCTATCGTTTAATTTGCTTTATATAGTCATGAAATGGCGAGAAATTAACTTTATATGAGCAAAATTTTATAGAGTAAAAATTTTGGGTGGGGGGGGGGATGATACCCAGGCCTGAGTATCTTCCCCCCCACCCACCACCTACATATGACAAAAATTAAACGTATGATTTTATTGCTTAATTTGCTTTATATAGTTATGAAATGGCGAGAAATTAACTTTATATGAGCAAAATTTGATAGAGTAAGAATTTGGGGTGGGGGGGGGGGGGAGAAATACCCAGGCCTGAGTATCTTCCCCCCCACCCAGCGCCTACATATGAAAAAATTAAACGTATGATTTTATTGCTTTATATAGTCATGAAATGGCGAGAAATTAACTTTATATGAGCAAAATTTGATAGAGTAAGAATTTGGGGTGGGGGGGGGGAGATACCCAGGCCTGAGTATCTCCCCCCCCCCCCACCCCCACCCAGCACCTACATATGACAAAAATTAAACAACGTATGATTTTATTGCTTAATTTGCATTATATAGTTATGAAATGGCGAGAAATTAACTTTATATGAGCAAAATTTGATAGAGTAAGAATTTGGGGTGGGGGGGGGGGAGATACCCAGGCCTGAGTATCTTCCCCCCCCCCCACCCAGCAGCTACATATGACAAAAATTAAACGTATGATTTTATTGCTTAATTTGCTTTATATAGTCATGAAATGGCGATAAATTAACTTTATATGAGCAAAATTTGATAGAGTAAGAATTTGGGGTGGGGGGAAGATACCCAGGCCTGAGTATCTCCCCCCCACCCAGCACCTACATATGACAAACATTAAACGTATGATTTTATTGCTTAATTTGCTTTATATAGTCATGAAATGGCGAGAAATTAACTTTATATCTGCAAAATTTGATCGAGTAAGAATTTGGGGTGGGGGGGGGGGGGGAGATACCCAGGCCTGAGTATCTTCCCCCCACCCAGCACCTACATATGACAAAAATTAAACGTATGATTTTATTGCTTAATTTGCCATTTCATAACTATATAAAGCAAATTAAGCAATAAAATCATACGTTTAATTTTTGTCATATGTAGGTGCTGGGTGGGGGGGGGGGGAAGATACTCAGGCCTGGGTATCTCCCCCCCACCCCAAATTCTTACTCGATCAAATTTTGCAGATATAAAGTTAATTTCTCGCCATTTCATGACTATATAAAGCAAATTAAGCAATAAAATCATACGTTTAATTTTTGTCATATGTAGGTGCTGGGTGGGATACTCAGGCCTGGGTATCTCCCCCCCCAACCCCAAATTCTTACTCTATCAAATTTTGCTCATATAAAGTTAATATCTCGCCATTTCATAACTATATAAAGCAAATTAAGCAATAAAATCATACATTTAATTTTTGTCATATGTAGGTGCTGGGTGGGAGAGGGGGGAAGATACTCAGGCCTGGGTATCTCCCCCCCCACCCCAAATTCTTACTCTATCAAATTTTGCTCATATAAAGTTAATTTCTCGCCATTTCATGACTATATAAAGCAAATTAAGCAATAAAATCATATGTTTAATTTTTGTCATATGTAGCTGCTCGGTGGGGGGGGCGGGAAGATACTCAGGCCTGGATATCTCCCCCCCCCCCTCACCCCAAATTCTTACTCGATCAAATTTTGCTCATATAAAGTTAATTTCTCGCCATTTCATAACTATATAAAGCAAATTAAGCAATAAAATCATACGTTTAATTTTTGTCATATGTAGCCGCTGGGTGGGGGGGGGGGGGGGGGAAGATACTCAGGCCTGGATATTTCCCCTCCCTCCCACCCCAAATTCTTACTCTATTAAATTGTTCTCATATAAAGTTAATTTCTCGCCATTTCATGACAATATAAAGCAAAATAAACGATAAATAGTTTTCTCGGCATTTCTTACCATAATACTATATAATAAGTGAGGGGAAAAAAATATATGAGTGGGGGGGGAGATACCCAGGGCGGGGGGAAAGATACCCCGGGATATCTCCCCCCCCCGGGGGGGGAAGATACCCAGGGGGGAGATAAACTGTTACACCGGTACCTATTGGCAACCCTGATTAACACTGAGTGAATTGGAAGCGGTCAGCTCTTGGCATTCTTACATAGATCGAAAATAACTAGAGGTGTGACTGTCCAAATGGGACTACGGATACCCCCCTTTTTAAAATACTAAGATGTTTCACATGTCAGTAAACATTTAGTTAAAATAATAAAATAACAGTTCCCATTTCAGGTGTACAACCATAACCCTAATCTTAAACCTATTGACCGAAAAATGGAGGAATAAAAGCTTGGACAAAATTATGCATGTTGCGAAAACAATTCTAAGTCGAAAAAGGGGAATAACTCCACATAAAAATGTAAGACAGACGTCATAATCGCAGGTGCACAGGTTCCCATGGTACTAAATATCAGTGCCAAGATTAAAAAACATTGACGAAAAATGTAGGAATAAAAGCTAATTATGCATGTTGCAAAAAAAGTTTCTAAGTCGAAAAAGGGGGATTACTCCACCAAAAAATGTTGGACAGACGTCATAATCGCAGGTGCACAAGTTCCCATGGTACTAAATATCTGTGCCACGTTTTAAAAAAATTGACCGAAAAAATGTAGGAATAAAACCTCGGACAAAAGTTGCATGTCGAAAAAGGGGGGATAACTCCACCAAATAAAGTCCGACAGACGTCATAATCGCAGCTGCACAGGTTCCCATGGTGGTTGATGTCTGTACCAAGTTTCACAGAAATTGATCAAAAACGACTGAGAAAAACTCCGGACACATTTGTGTCCACGGACGGACGACGGACAAGCTGACTCCAGTATACCCCCACTAACTTCGTTGCGGGGGGGGGGTATAATTATTATGAGTAAATTCGTCATTGATAATTATTATTGTGAAATTCTTTGGAAACCATAATTTATTATTTAAAAGCAGTGTCAGTTTACTATCCACTGAAATTAACGATATTTAACTCAATATCCTTTTATGTAAATTTCATTCCATTCAATTCAGACTTACTAAAGTTATCATCCGGAAACGAAAATTAAGTGCAAATTCCAACAAAAATGGTCATAACTCTGGTGAAAATTGACGGGCGAAAGCCAAATTCGAACTTGATCTGTATTTTGTGCCATTCCGTTCAGACTTACTTAACGTTATCATCTGGAAAAGGAAAAAGCGAAGGGACAGATGGACGGACGGACAGGACAGACCAATAACATAATACGTCGTTTTTTTTAAAACAGGCTGAAATAAAGCATTACATTATAACTAACCTCGTTGGTTTTCGATGAGGCCACCTTTGCCCTTTCCAAAACAGCTGTATTCCACAAGCTGCTCAATAATGGCTGTTTTCCCGGCTCCGATCTCTCCCATTATTGTTGCACCCTGGGTACGATTTGAGTCTTCACCATTCAAAGCCTAAAAATAGAATTAAACATTCTGATATAGTGTCAATATCACCATGATCAGGATGCTTGGCCTGTAAATATCACTAAAATATTCAGCAAATACATGACACGTGGCCTATAAATATCACTAAAATATTCAGCAAATACATGACACGTGGCCTATAAATATCACTAAAATATTCAGAAAATACATGACACGTGGCCTATAAATATTACTAAAATATTCAGCAAATACATGACACGTGGCCTATAAATATCACTAAAATATTCAGCAAATACATGACACGTGGCCTATAAATATCACTAAAATATTCAGCAAATACATGACACGTGGCCTATAAATATCACTAAAATATTCAGAAAATACATGACACGTGGCCTATAAATATCACTAAAATATTCAGCAAATACATGACACATGGCCTATAAATATCACTAAAATATTCAGAAAATACATGACATGTGGCCTATAAATATTACTAAAATATTCAGCAAATACAATATTTTCCAAAATAAGTAAAATATATATCTCCTAGAAGTATCTTGCCCACTGAACTATATGGTATATTATCCCAAGTAGGAGGGGTTAACTCTCTGAGTTGAAAAAACGGTACGAAAATTCTATGGTACATATCCTCTGTCATGTTCATGACACGTGTAATCACGTGATTTCTGACACGTAGTGAAGTATTCGCCATATTTTTTATCCCCAGTAGGACATTCATCGTGAGCGGGGTGGGTGCGAAACCCTGGGAGGGAGTTCAGCGTTCAGTGGGCAAGATACTTCTAGGAGATATATATTTTACTTATTTTGGAAAATATTGTATCTCCGTCAAAAGTATCTTGCCCACTGAACTATATGGTAAAGAATAGAATTTCCCAAACCGGTGGAGGCCACGAGGAAACAAAAACACCGCTATGCATCTGAATCAAAGAACTGGATTGACCTGATAACCTACAATATATACATATACATGCACAGACATATAGATATATATGTATATACATATATATATATATATATATATATATATATATATATACACATGCACAATAGGACCATAAGCCAATGTTATATTACACCATAAGACTAATACCTGTCAGAAGGCTCAAAACAACAAAAGTGGCCACTTAAGAGTTTAAAACAACTGCAAGTAAAGTAAATAGCTTCAGAAGACATGGAGACGGAGACGACCTTCGCATCGGAACTTAGGGCTAATAATGTATCAGCCAAGTACTTGCCGGGAAAGGTACGGGTAACACCCCCCCCCCCCCGAAAGGGGAGAAGCACCCATGTTCTAACGAAATGGAAATAGAAAAATACCCGTTGACAAGAAATCCCCAGCCGGGTATTACCTAACAGGCTAACCCGGGCAGCAAAAGCCGCAAGTTATAAAGAAGACCCCCCTTAAAAACAATAGAACCAACCCCCGAACCAAATCTTGAGTGGGTTGGGCCGTGTCGCAGTACACGATGAGAGCCAGATGAAAAAACAGCTGCAAGCTCCCAAAAAAGGGCCCGACACCAACTAATTGGTGACATGCCATGTCGATAAGGAGGAGGTATCATTGACCAATAGTCAGACCGGGAAGCGAATGGGTATTACACGGACATACGTTGCAAGGCTCAGGCCGTATGAAGAACAGGGCTCAGAATTGGAGTTTCACAGCAGAAAACTTAGTTTGAAGCCTGGAGTTCGAGATATCACCGACTAAGATGCAATAAGCCATGGCATTTTCCCCTGATGACGTTCCCAAATGTGGAAATGCCCACCAACACAGTTAAACCCAACTGACCAATCACAGCTAATGAATCCATGACAGAAAGGCAGCCAGGAACTGAAATTCCAATGTCATTAAGGTGGAAATCCACTAAAACAGAATTGTACTAACGATGCATCAGGATTGTGGCACAAGCCCAAAACCAGCGGAAACCGACGGCAGGTAGGTAATGAAAAGCAGACCAAGGGCCACCGCGCCCCAACTGTTCGAGCTCTGCTGACTGGTCCCCGACGAGTCGATGGCGCAAGGTATCCCTTCCGGTAAGGATTGGGGTGCCCCTCCAATGGGACCCTGTTCCGGAGACAACCATCGCCCGAAGTGCGAATCGAGAGGGCGGATCATATGATCTGGCATCCGACACCCAATGCTAGTGAATCTCGCACGAGGAGAAGCATCTGGCAAGAATCTTCATCCGGCTTTATGAAGTGTGCCCAACACGATTCATATGCTGCCCCTTAGGTGCAACATTATCCTGCATTGGCAATCGCTGAGGTCAGCAAAGGACCTGGCTTAGTATATTAAATGAGCACTAGGCGAATCAAGCACTATCAGGGAAAACAAAACCATTATGTACCGACAACCGAGCACATAAGAAGAATGACGTATTAGACGCAAAGGCCGATATCACAGAAGCCATTTCGTTCTTCTTTTCCACGCTAATACGCCGTGTCGCCCATTAAGCCCGAGCGGAGTGCTAAACTAGACCTCATGTCAACAGCGTTCTGAAATTGAGCATATGTCGAACAATGGTTACTGGGCAACCATACCTGTAGGTGGTGTCCTTATTAAAGTGAGATGAAACGGATGAGCAAACAGAAACGAAGAATTAATCCGACTCAGTTAATCCACAGTTCCAACGCACCCAATGTCATTCGTATCTATTACGGAAACACAGCGAGATCGGAGATAAAGCATGTATGCTTGTTTATCTCAGATTCTTGCGTCCCAAATCGAGATGTAAATATTTACCCTTTCGAGCACCCGAACCAGTCCAGAACACGTCTTAAAAGTCAGGAAAATGAAAGGGCGAGAGTCCTATACTAATCTAGTGATATGAATGGCTATAGACATTCTCCAGCAAAGCCCGTGACCACGAAAGAGCTGGATGGAACACGGAAAGAAGCAACAACTTATAAAGCAAGAAGTTGAACACATCCCAAACCGAGAACAGTAAAATGGTTGAATACCTCTCAGGATGGTCGAACCCAGGTCGCCAAGTGTGCAGTCCGATGGCATAACCACCCAGCTCTGACGACGTTAGGGCAGGGTACAAATTGACCGGCATCACAGGTCAAGTTGCTACCCAAATGCGAACAAAAGCCATGCAACTTGGATCCTATTTCCTCATTTGACTGTCCCAGGGTACGCCAACCGTCGTCCCGAGTATCCGACTTGGAGTCCCTGTCGATAGTCCAGAAAGCCCACCAAATGCGGCCAATGGATTCGATGGGTAGCCCCAACCCGCGACCTGTTTGGTGGGACTATCGTCCTGAGCGCTAATTACGCCAATGAAGGGAACACTATACATCGACAAGTGACAGTGTCCTGCAGCTGGTCGTAAAGGTTTCTATCTATTCCTTGGAACCCTCGAAACAAGGGAAAGCACTCTGATGTTCTGTTAAATTGTAACTGATTGTAGAACAATGCTATCAAATCATGTCAATCTGAGGTTATTTGCTAATCAAAATTAGACATTTATTTTCTTCCTGCGCTTGGCTGCATCAGAGAACACTGAACAACTAACTGAGCTCCCTCGTAAGCGCATGTAAAGGTGACCCGGAAGGAATGTCGAAAGCCCTTTCACCTCGTGCTGGAGCGACTGCTCGATCTGATCCCGATCTCAATCTGTCGATGGGGTGTTAACAGCACAATACACCACGACAAGCTTCATTTCTAATTGCATGTGAGGTCTGGTCATTGGGAACCCCGGAGGAATGTCCAGAGCCTGTACATCTCGGGGATGGAGCAGCAGCTCGACCGATCCCGATATCCAACCGAACTGGCGATGGGAGGTTAGTAGGTACCAGTTCCCAAGCAAGCTTCCTGCTATAATGGCGTCAGGAAATAAGATCTTTTGTTTTCATTTAACATCAAACCCGAAGTTACTGGCAGCTGTTGGCAGAATGCGGCCAGTAACCTGTCTGCCAAGCCCCCGGAAGTGGTGGCTTATAATAAGGAGGAAACAAGCCTGTGAACTGTGATCCCATTCCAAGCCCAGCTGGGGCAGAAGGCATGGAGGATAAACTTTCAGGTGCCAAATAATAGCGTAAACGTAATAATTTTTTAGAGAAAATGTCTCCTAATTTGAATTGAGACAAAGTAAAATGGCCGTTCTACTAGTAATTTTAGCCCAGATTCCCACACACTATTATCATAAGGCACCGGAGAGCATGGTCAGGGTGTAACCCTCAGCCGCGCTGACCCCGAGATGACAACTTGTAGCGATGGACGGCGTGTGTCGAGTGTTAGTAGAGCTGAATCACAGCCGTCCTGGGCACGCCAATCGCCAACGGTCGACCCGAGGAAGCAGATTGACGTCCCGTTCGATAGTCCAGGGAGCGCACCAACTGTGACTAATGGGTTCGATGGGTAGCCCCAACCCGCACCCTGTTTGGTGTGACTATCGTCCCGAGTGCTAATTACGCCAATTAGAGGAACACGATATATCGGCAAGCGTCAGTGTCCTAGGGGAAGCAACTTGTGGGAGCTACGGGTTCGATGGGTAGCCCCAACCCGCGTCCTGTGTGGTGTGACTATCGCTCCGAGTGCTAATTACGCCAATTAGAGGAACCCAATATATCGACTTTCGTTCTCTACTCTTGGGACCTCGAAACGAGGAAAGCGACTTCAAGGGGAGCTACGGGGAAGGCGATTCATGAACCTGGTCTTACCTCGATTAGCAGTCCTGTGAAAGTAATTAATGTGATTGCGAACCATCACAAATACACCTGTTGTGTTATGTTACCATGTGGCAACCAAGGCAGTAACGGCCCCATTGTTAATCATCCAGGGTGAAAAAGGTTCAAATTGACATTCAGGATTTTACAATCCTATCAGCCTATTTCACAAGCGTTTATTTTCCGTCAGTTATACACCAGACGATGATTGTCAACGTATAAAGAAAGCAGTCAAACGAAAAAATGAACTCGAAAATAAGTCACCTAATTTCGTGATACCTTTAACCACCGTCAACGCATGTGGTAACTTAAATAACACGTCACCTGTATGCCATAGATTTGTTATAAAGAAAACGATCAGCGTCTTTAGTCATATCCAATGGTGCCTCGAATGTTCTGCCTTTAATAGGCCAGAAACGTTGCATATTGACAACAGATATTAAATCATTGACCGATTAAAATTATGGAAGACAAAGTCGGTTAAAACGAAACGAGTCATCCGATTCCGATATTATTATATTCGGAACAAACTGTCGTAATCTTTATGTGAATTGTACATAATTTTCAACTATAAGCAAAGAAATAATGTTGTTTGTATAATACAAAAACAAAATTGTTTTTGCTATACAAAAAACTGTAACTTAGCTTGGAGTGACGTCCGTCCCAGGCAGGAGGGATAAAAAATATGGCGAATACTTCACTACGTGTCAGAAATCACGTGATTACACGTGTCATGAACATGACAGAGGATATGGACCATAGAATTTTCGTACCGTTTTTTCAACTCTGAGAGTTAACCCCTCCTACTTGGGATAATATACCATATAGTTCAGTGGGCAAGATACTTTTGACGGAGATACATGTTACATAGACTATAAATATCACTAAAATATTCAGCAAATACATGACACGTACGTGGCCTATAAATATCACTAAAATATTCAGAAAATACATGACACGTGGCCTATAAATATTACTAAAATATTCAGCAAATACATGTTGCATAGACTATAAATATTACTGTTAAAATCTACAGCAAATACATGACGTGTGGCCTATAAATATGACTAAAATATGATACAAATACATGACGCGTGGCCTATAAATATTACTAAAATATAATACAAATACATGGACTATAAATATTACTAAAATATAATACAAATACATGTATACTGGAGGTATCATTGAAGAAGTTTCGCCCATATATCTTTAACCCTTTCTATACTAAATGGATTCAGTTACTAAGGTATATAATATGTATGTATTAACCCTTTCATGATTGGTGCTTCCTGAAATTTTTTGAAAACCCTGTGCCAATGCATTCTCTTAAATATGCGAGTCTCCCATATGGCATATATAAGAAAATGCATTGGCCTAAAAATATTTACCATGACCTTGTAAGCCAGTGCATTCTCTTATATATGCGAGACTCCTTATGGGAGACTCACATATTTTAAGAGAAAGTGTGGTCATGAAAGTATTAATCATCTGAAGGGTTGTTCAGGTAATAAAAGCGAACGGCAGAGAGACTGAAAGCCAATACAAGTCCCTATAACCCTTGCACATGACTGGAGCTTCCTGAATTTTTGCGAAAACCCTGTGCCAATGCATTCATCTCGCATATATAAGAGAATGCATATTGGTCAAACAAATTTGACATTTTTTTTTATAATTGTTAAAAAATGTACTAGTAAATAAAAAAAATGAAAAAATTGTTAAAGTATGTAAGATATAATGAACACAATTGTTAAATATTATAAGAAAAAATGATCAAAATTGATAAATAATGTAAGAAAAAATGATAAAAATTATTAAAGAATGTAAGAAATAAATGATAATTTTTTTTTATAAAAAATGATAAATATTGTTATAGAATGTAAGAAAAATTCATAAAAATTGAAAAGAAATTATTAGGCCAATGCATTCTCTTATATATGCGAGGCGACCTATGGTCGACTCGCATATATAAGAGAATGCATTGCCACAGGGCTTTTAATGTTTTGCCAGTGTGGCTCCCATTATGAAAGGGATAAGTATTCATTGGTGGGAAATGCAAGCATCATCTGATCGTCTGGAATTAACCCTTTACCCAACAGAACGGTCCTGTGCCAATGCATTCTCTTATATATGCGAGTCGACCATAGGTCGCCTCGCATATATAAGAGAATGCATTGGCTTAACACATTAAAAATTATAAAATTGTTAAAGAATGTAAGAAAAAATAGTAAAAAGTGTTAAAAAAAGATTTTTTTTAGGCCAATGCATTCTCTTATATATGCGAGGCGACCTATGGTCGACTCGCATATATAAGAGAATGCATTGGCACAGGGCATAACTGTAACTATCACAATGTGGTCAATGCGCCGGTTCCAATGATTTCCATATTTGTATGGTTTTATTGAGACAGACCCAAGATAATTTAGGCTGTTGCAGCTTTATTTGGCCGTTTTTGGCCGGTTTGTTGGGTAAAGGGTTAAAGGGTTAATAACTAACCTGTTCTATTTCCTTAAAGAGCCACTCCCTCCCGATGAACAGAGGGCGCTGCTCCTGGTGCGGCACGATAAATGGCTGCGACTTCAGATTTAACTGCGGTGGTTTGATGGGATAAAATATATCTGAAATAAAAAAATGTAACTGTAGCCATGCAATGTACCCATTTTATTTATTTATTATTGCTGACTCATCTATAAATTATTCTGGGTGGAAATATATAATAATGTCGAATCTAGTATTGATTTTAAGTCGGATTGTGTATTTTTAATTTGCTGTTGCCTAACAATATTACCATATTACAACTAACCATATTACCTTATTACAACTAACAATATTACCTTATTACAACTAACAATATTACCTTATTATAACTAACAATATTACCATATTACAGCTATCAATATTACCTTATTATAACTAACAATATTACCTTATTATAACTAACAATATTACCTTATTATAACTAACAATATTACCTTATTACAACTAACAATATTACCTTATTATAACTAACAATATTACCTTATTATAACTAACAATATTACCTTATTATAACTAACAATATTACCTTATTATAACTAACAATATTACCTTATTACAACTAACAATATTACCTTATTATAACTAACAATATTACCTTATTATAACTAACAATATTACCATATTACAACTAACAATATTACCTTATTATAACTAAAACAATATTACCATATAAAAGGGCCGAAACGTCACGTGACATGCGCTCAGTGTGTTACAGAGTCAGCAATCTGCAACTGATGATGATCTTATCAAACCATTTTGATATCTTTTCAACTCATTGGGAGTCTATTTCCAAAATTATCTAAATTCTAACTTTGGCATAAAATAAACTTTTTAGGGATACATTCCAAAACTCTTTTCAAAATTTCAAAAAACCGCTCCAGAATCCAGCTTCCATTTCCAAATTTATGTCACGAGAACGAGGAGCAATTTGTCTGCGATAAATTGGGACCTTGGTCATCATTAAACTAGCCTCTCTTCTTTAATATGCCTATAGCAGACATCCTTCTCTTTCTCGTGTCATCCATAACTTTAGATACCACATTCATTACAAACTGATCTACATGTATTACGAATGGCATTATTAATTAACAACTACTAATAATGATTGATATATGATATACATATAGTCATCTCCACCCCGCATACTAATTATTTTGAAATATAATTCCCACTTACATGTATACTAAGTATAGAATCTAACCATTTGTATTATGTTCCAACCTCATAAGGTAATAATATAATGATGTTGGTAAGTACACTGTAACTTGCATACATCTTTGACACAGGAGATGTATTACCCTATGTGGCACATCTAAATTCATTATTTTGAATCGTGGTTAAGTGGTTATACACTGGTTTACCACAACATAATTATCACATAATCATATACTGCAGACAATTCAAGAATTGAATATGCATAGATTGTAAGATGTGTATATGCATACACCTATTTTATACACATATCACGTGGAAAAATTACATATATGACGACAGAATGATCGGCCGTTTTACTATCCTATATCCTTTGTTGACTTATAGATAGCCGAGGGGTAACTCTCGGTTACCAGCTGATCCTTCATACTAGTATTTTCCTGCTAGTCCGGTGGGTCGGTGGTGCTATCCACCCAGTCTGAGATTACTAGGTCTGACATCCCCTTTGCCATAATGGCATAAACCATAAAACAATATTACCTTATTATAACTAACAATATTACCTTATTATAACTAACAATATTACCTTGTTACAACTAACAATATTACCTTATTATAACTAACAATATTACCTTATTATAACTAACAATATTACCTTATTATAACTAACAATATTACCTCATTATAACTAACAATATTACCTTATTATAACTAACATTGAAAACATTGAATACTCAGGCCACAGAAATTTGATTAGCTGGTTTACAAACATCAGAGAAGAAAATATGGGAGGCGGGAAATTAAAAAAAAAAACCCAGTCAGTTCTTAGCCATACTGATTGGATGATTATTCCACACGATACTGGTGAACGCAAATCTATGGAGAACAGATTAGTGAGAATTCTTACATAAACTTAATTATTTAATTTTTTTTACTTTCAAGGATGCAAATAGTGTCTGTTATTTGCAGAATGAGGTCCCAGTGGGTGATTTTAGATATGCTATCCCACACACTGGGCTAGCGTAACTAAATTCACTCTGTGGGGACCTCATTCTGCCAAGACCTCATCTTCTGGGAGGTTTCTATATCCCCTAATTTGCATAATCGATGGTGACTAAATTGGTGAAAATCAGCAACTTCACCTGGGGAACTTCAATCTGATCCTGGTCTCCCATAGCAGTTGAGGCCAAGCAGAATGAGGTCCCCACAGGGTCAATTTGGTGATGTGGGATAGCGTCATTAAATTCACCCTCTGAGGACCTCATTTTTCAAATGACAGACACGCTATTTCAAGGCTATTTGTAGGCTTGTTTACTATTGTTTTTGCAATTTTGGTGAAAATGTTGTCCGCAGGTTCGTAAACCACTTAACTTATTAAATTGGTGTCGCCTCATATACATACCTTTACTCTCACTAATTAAATTGGTGTCGCCTCATATACATACCTTTACTCTCACTAATTAAATTGGTGTCGCCTCATATACATACCTTTACTCTCACTAATTAAATTGGTGTCGCCTCATATACATACCTTTACTCTCACTAATTAAATTGGTGTCGCCTCATATACATACCTTTACTCTCACTAATTAAATTGGTGTCGCCTCATATACATACCTTTACTCTCACTAATTAAATTGGTGTCGCCTCATATACATACCTTTACTCTCACTTATTAAATTGGTGTCGCCTCATATACATACCTTTACTCTCACTAATTAAATTGGTGTCGCCTCATATACATACCTTTACTCTCACTTATTAAATTGGTGTTGCCTCATATACATACCTTTACTCTCACTAATTAAATTGGTGTCGCCTCATATACATACCTTTACTCTCACTAATTAAATTGGTGTTGCCTCATATACATACCTTTACTCTCACTAATTAAATTGGTGTCGCCTCATATACATACCTTTACTCTCACTAATTAAATTGGTGTCGCCTCATATACATACCTTTACTCTCACTAATTAAATTGGTGTCGCCTCATATACATACCTTTACTCTCACTAATTAAATTGGTGTCGCCTCATATACATACCTTTACTCTCACTAATTAAATTGGTGTCGCCTCATATACATACCTTTACTCTCACTTATTAAATTGGTGTCGCCTCATATACATACCTTTACTCTCACTAATTAAATTGGTGTCGCCTCATATACATACCTTTACTCTCACTTATTAAATTGGTGTTGCCTCATATACATACCTTTACTCTCACTAATTAAATTGGTGTCGCCTCATATACATACCTTTACTCTCACTAATTAAATTGGTGTCGCCTCATATACATACCTTTACTCTCACTAATTAAATTGGTGTCGCCTCATATACATACCTTTACTCTCACTAATTAAATTGGTGTTGCCTCATATACATACCTTTACTCTCACTAATTAAATTGGTGTTGCCTCATATACATACCTTTACTCTCACTAATTAAATTGGTGTCGCCTCATATACATACCTTTACTCTCTGACATCTGGGCAATTGTTGCCCGTGTGGAGCACCGTAATGATGAGCGACTTTTAGCAAACAAACAGAGATCTTCCACAGCACCAGATGTTGTCGCTGAAATGATCAAACGATTAGTGAAACAAACAGAGATCCTACACAGCACCAGATGTCGTCGCTGAAATGATCAAACGATAAGTGAAACAAACAGAGATCTTCCACAGCACCAGATGTCGTCGCTGAAATGAACAAACGATCAGTGAAACAGACAGATCAACCATGGCACCAGAAGTCATCACCGAAACAAATAACCAGTGAAATCAACATCAATGAAACCTTCATAAAACATTTTCGGCTATCTTCCCGGGAGGGAACTAGGGTCTGCGGGTAGGAAAATAGATTTTTGGTGAATTGGAACACTGAAAAATGTCTTCGGCATTTTGACTGTTTTGTGGTAATTTAGTCTTAATTCTCAGGTTTTGAAAATAACAATGGAAATTATTATTGATGTATATATATCCCTGCTGACATTTCTTGTTTTGTTTTTATTTTCAGAATATTGTATAATAAATCTACAAACACAACTCCAAGTAAACATATTGTGCAGTGTCCTATTGAAAAATTTTCCAGTTGCATATACAGTAATGCCCTAAGTAATCGACTTCTTAAACACAGCAGAATTATGGGTGACTTTTCAGGATTAAGTCGTAAATATGGCTTGTTGCCATTCATCGGAAAGCTCTTCCTGAGAGCTTTCCGATGAATGACAACAAGCCATATTTCCGACTAAATCCTGAAAAGTTACCCATAATTCTACTGTGGTTAAGAAGTCGATTACTTAGGGCATTACTGTAATTGTACTGAGTCGTCGCTTTATACATTGCTAAACAAGTATCAAGCAAGATTTTGTCAATAGAGTTATCCTTCTTCATCTATATTGATCTGATAGTATTCTAAATGAAAGGCAATACAACATAATTCTGAATTGAAGACAGTAATGGATACTAGTTAAACTCTTATGTGAAGTTATGTCTACAAGATAAGGAGGCTGAAGTATCTACCCAGTGAGTATCTGGCAAATTGTTATAGATTCCCTGAAGATTTTATAGAGATTCAGGGATTTAAAATAGTAATTTTGAGTTAGAAATACAGTTGAATGTTTTCCCCCCAGTTTTTTCCACTTCTGACAGAAATACAGTAATGTCCTAAATAATCGACTCCTTAACCACAGCAGAATTATGGGTAACTTTTCAGGATTTAGTTGGGAATATGGCTTGTTGCCATTCATCGGAAAGCTCTCAGTCAAAAGCTTTCTGATCAATGGCAAAAAGCCATATTTCCGACTAAATCCTGAAAAGTTAGCCATAATTCTGCTGGGGTTAAGGAGACAAGGAGTGGATAGTTTAGAGCATTACTCAAGGCCATAATGTCCCACAATAACTTGGGGAACACAATGAATGAGGTATCTTAAAAATCTATGGACATTTTTGTTACTATTACATTCAATGCATACAGCATATGTATTTATGTACCCACTGTAATCCATACGTATAATATGTGTAAGTAGTCTAGACTGTTCCCCAGAGACATGATCAGCCCTCAAATTTAGAGAAAATGCCCCACGGCAAATTTAATATTGTAGCACGTGAGATTCCACATGTTGTGTACACAGCTCTTTGTTGCTTTTCATACAGTAATGTCCTAAGTAATCGACTCCTTAACCACAGCAGAATTATGGGTAACTTTTCAACTACATGTACTCCAGAGTAGCTGCATCGCGATGCACATCGAATCGTCAGGGAAACATCGTGATATGAATCGAATCGTGGAGCTGTTAAACGTTACAGCCCAACTTACAACAGGAAACCTCTTCTGAGACAAAATTTGTAGAGAATCCAATTTATTTACCTTTGTCCATTTTTAACTTGTAAATAAATGAGCAAATCTGCATGAAACTCGACTTACTGTTTATTGAGTGAGGTCGGTGTGATGTGTTCATCGGACTAACGCTCTGCCCGGTCGAAGTGCTGATGAATGACATCATACTCTCGGCCGATCCGGGGTCCTGATAGAGACCTCCGTACGGTGCGTGGGTCATGTGACCTCCTTTATCACTCCCGGACGACACCGTGAGCGTCGACATCGGACTCGTGTCTGATATGCCCCGATCCTGTAAGTTATCGCTGCTCGCTAGGGACGATGCGCTGGTGAATGGCGTTCCCACGGAGTGACGAGATGGTTTTAGAAGTGGCTGTGGTGGTAGAACTTTGTCGCCGAGCAACAAACCAAGGCGCGTCATCAGATCATGTTGGGCGACTGATGGTGGGGGTGGAGGAGGGCTTAATTTCCCAGCTGAAAGAGAACAGATGACAATTTTAGAAGCGCTTAAAAGACCAATGTCCAAATATCCGTTAAAAATGTGGCTTTTTTTAAGACTACTGGTATATATATACCTTTTGATTGGTGAGTACATCTTATATGACATCATATCCGATCGTGAATATATTTTCGCAAATAAAACTAGAGGTGTGACTGTCCCAATGGGACTAGATACCCCCCTTTTTAAAAAATACTAAGATGTTTCACATGTCAGTAAACATTTAGTTAAAATAATAAAATAACAGTTCCCATAGCAGGTGTACAACCATAACCCTAATCTTAAACCTATTGACCGAAAATTGTAGGAATAAAAGCTTGGACAAAATTATGTATGTTGCGAAAAAAATTCTAAGTCGAAAAAGGGGAATAACTCCACACAAAAAATGTCGGACAGACGTCATAATCGCAGGTGCACAGGTTCCCATGGTACTAAATATCAGTGACAAGATTAAAAAACATTGACCGAAAAATATAGGAATAAAAGCTCGGACAAAATTATGCATGTTGCAAAAAAAGTTTCTAAGTTGAAAAAGGGGGATAACTCCACCAAAAAATGTCGGACAGATGTCATAATCGCAGTTGCACAAGTTCCAATGGTACTAAATATCTGTGCCACGTTTAAAAAAAATTGACCGAAAAATGTAGGAATAAAAGCTCGGACAAAAGTAAACATGTTGCGAAAGTCGAAAAAGGGGGGATAACTAAAAAAAAAAAAGTCCGACAGACGTCATAATTGCAGGTTCCCATGATGGTTGATGTCTGTGCCAAATTTCCGGGAAATTGATCAAAAACGACTGAGAAAAACTCCGGACAAATTTGTGTCCACGGACGGACGGACGACGGACGGACGGACAAGCTGACTCCAGTATACAAGCCTGGATATAAGAGGTCGGACACGGTCATTGACCGAGCCAAATACACCGATGACCGGCGCCGCCTTATTATCGTCCGTCAGTTTGTCCGGCGCCCATTATCTTCACAAAAAATATATAATTAAGGGGAAAACAACAAGTAGATGTATTATCCGCGGCAAAGACCACTACTGCGCACTAAATATCAAATCCCCCCACCAATACAACGCGTTTTACCGAAAACATGTTAATGATCTGTTCCGTATACATGTATTACAGGACCTATAAATGTAATTTTAATGCAACCTCTAACCTAAATTGTCCGCGATTGATGATTGATCGCAAACTGCGAATTATCGCTGCCTTCACGTCTGCACTATTTACGACTTTCTATTTTTAGAACGTGAAAAACCCAGAAAAAATGGCTGCCACTGGGGGGAAACTCCAACCAAGAAATACACTTCGTCGTGTTTTTCTCGTTTGACGTAAGATACACGGAGATGTCACAAGTTAAATCAGCACAAGTGTAATATATTCCACAAGTTAAGGGTGTTAGTTGGAGATTTAGCGGAATAAATTTCGAAAAAATTCATACCGGGTAGTTTTTAAATCGCCGCGTTTTGAAACATGTGCTCGTGTTTACTTGGGGGAAGCACGGCGTATAGTATTTTTGAAACTGGAAAAGAATTCAGCAGAGACATACTGTAATTGACAGCCTTGTCTGACTTTGCACCCCTATCACATTATGACATGATAATATGAGCTTCAGCTAAAAGTGATGTAAAACACCATAATTCATAACATGGTACATCAATGAATCTAATTTGTGCATTGGAATGGGCTAAAAAACAACTAATTGCTGCTATTTATTGATACCAGGTAAATGACAGACACAATTTTCAAATGTCAGACGCCGAATCTTTGGTGCCTGTCATTGTGTCAGACACTCACAAAAATATTATATCCAGGATTGCCAGTATACCCCCCCTAACTTCGTTGCGGGGGGTATAATGAGCAATATTGAGTAACAATAGCCTATTGTTACAAATAAATCATACACATTATTAAAATCACGAATAAATATAAATAATACAAATAACATCCGACCACATTTTGTAATTCAATTGAGTATTTGTCACTAAAATCAAGCATTTTCCTATTAGGAGATGATTTTGCAAAGTTATCTACATGATATTTCATTAAAACTACCATATGTCATTCTACCAGCCAATCATACAACAACATAAATGTTAAAACTACCATATGTCATTCTACCAGCCAATCATACAACAACATAAATGTTGTGGTAACCGAAGTGTTAAAAAAGAAACATAATTTTGAAACCAATCAAAATTATGATGAGAAACTGAATAAGTGAATTCTAATTCAATAAAGGGTATAAATCTGATGAATTAATCAGGGAATTCTAAATCAATAAATAAAATCATCGCAAAAGTGTACGTTATGGAAAGGTGACTAGTTTACGTTATGGAAAGGTGACTAATTTACGTTATGGAAAGGTGACTAGTTTACGTTATGGAAAGGTGACTAGTTTACGTTATGGAAAGGTGACTAGTTAAGGACCCTTGAAATGAAAAGCCAAAATTATTCCTGCAAAACCTGGCAAAACTGAATAATTCTAGAGATGTAAATCATGTAATTGTAAATCTGACCGATTACCATAGTGTCAAATTTTTAAATGCATTCTAGTACAGCTTTTTTATACAGCTTTATATGGAGATGTCCCTCAACTAAGATCAAGCTTGAAAAAACAATCCATTTAACCCTTTACCCAACAAACCGGCCAAAACCGGCCAAATAAAGCTTCAACAGCCTAAAATATCTTCGGTCTGTCTCAATAGAACCATACAAATATGGATATCATTGGAACCGGCTTATTGACCACATTGTGATAGTTACAGTTATGCCCTGTGCCAATGCATTCTCTTATATATGCGAGTCGACCATAGGTCGCCTCGCATATATAAGAGAATGCATTGGCCTAAAAAAAAAACTTTTTACCATTTTTTCTTACATTCTTTAACAATTTTATAATTTTTAATGTGTTAAGCCAATGCATTCTCTTATATATGCGAGGCGACCTATGGTCGACTCGCATATATAAGAGAATGCATTGGCACAGGGCCGTTCTGTTGGGTAAAGGGTTAAGATTAAAGTATACTACCACTTTGAATACATTTAGTGCAATCTCTTATACATCTAAGTCTCACATAGGGAGCCTTGCATATATAAGAGAACGAACTGGCTTATACACGGTCATGGTAAATATTGTTAGACCAATTTATTTTCTTATGCATGTGAGGCTCCCTGTGGGAGACTCGTATATATAAGAGAAAGCACTGGCACAGGGTTTTCGGAAGGGTTAAAAACACCGAATGGCTTTACAAGCCTTGAAATAGTGTGTCTGTCATTTGCAGAATGAGGTCCCCAGAGGGGGAATTTAGTGATGCTACCCTGCACAGCAGGCTAGTATCACTAAATTCACCCTCTGGTGACCTCATTCTGCTTAGACTTCATCTTCTGGATATCTATTGTCTCAAAATAATTATCATTGTTTTAGTTACTTTTCCCTTTCTGTTCAGATTCTATATCCCCCAATTTGCAGAAGATAAATTGCATAATTGAGGTGACTATAATGGGTGAACATCACCAACTCAAATGCAAAACTTCAATCTGATCATAGGTCTCCCATAGCAGTTGCGGCCTAAGCAGAATGAGGTCCCCCAGAGGGTGAATTTGGTGATGCTAGCATCACTAAATTCACTCTCTGGGGACCTCATTCTGCAAATGACAGACACACTATTTCAAGGCTTGACAACATACCGAGCCGGTTGATCCCTAAATCGGGTGACCCCATCTCGGTCGTCTCGGGTATACAGTTAATATCATCGGTCGTCGCTCCAGACATCCCCGTACTGTAATCTGGCGATCCAATCGCTGAGTCGCTGCTGTAGTGGTTTCCAGTGTTGTCACCGGGATAGTGATCTGATGCGGTGTATCCGTGCGGGCTGACGCTAATCGGTCGACCATGATCGTGTCCGGGGATGCCGTAGTTGTTAGGTGGTGGAGGTAACAACGGGGGAGTAGGTGAGGTAGTGAGGGTGAACTGCTTCGGACGAGCTGGAACAGGTGGCGGGGCGCCCTTCAGAGAAGCTACAATAAACACAACAGAATCAATCCTGGACATAGCGACTGTTTAATCCACAGAGAGCCCCACACAGACTGGAGCAGACAACACTTCGTAATGCGTGCATACCCTGTGTGAGGCTCCATGTGGGCTATACATTAAACTTTATCAGTGAGGTTTGAGATGGATGTCTTACATTACTGACCATGCAAGTCTGACATTTGCAGATTCAGGTCCCAGAGGGTGAATTTAGTGATAGCACGCTGCACAGTGGGCTAACATTACCAAATTTACCCTCTGGGGTACCCATTCTTTTTTTGACTAACATAAAGGCCTTTTGGACAACCTGCCAGTGCATTACTCTGACTTGATTTCTCATCATCATCAATGTTTGGGGAGTAAGTCGCCATGACTTTTACCCCTTTCACATAATAACATACATGTATAGAATAACGTAAATGAATGAATTAAGTTTTAAAGTTATCCTTGACGTTTAGTCATACAGATACCGCTCATTATAACAGTTGTTATCGAATAGCTCCTTGAACTGTTGAACCGATTCGGTGGAAACAATATAATCCGATAAACTATTCCAGCTTGTAATCACTCTCTGGGAAAAGAAATATTTTCGCACATCTTTGAGTTTCTGTCATTCTAGTGGGCTAGGTGTGGGGTTCGATTACCCTGGCAGTCATATTACCTGCTCAGACAACCAACTTATACATAACGGTTACACATATAAACAGTTAGTGTCTCACCTCTCTCCTGACTATTTCTTGATGGTAGATTAGGTGATATAGATGAGGGTACAGAGGGTATGTCCAGTGGTACTCCGTCGAGGTACAGTGGCCCGGTATCCGTTCTCGTCTGCATGAACTGCGTGAAGTGACCATTGGTTTTGAGTTTTGGCCTGTGTTGTTGTTGTGTGTTTTCTGGACTAATTGACTTGGTCATGTGATCGGAGGCTGTGCGATCTGAAATAAATCGGAGTATTATTGCCGGGCAGTATAGTGTCAGACGATATAGTGCCGGGAGGTATAGTGCTGGACAGTAGTGGCAGGCGGTATAGTGCCGGGAGGTATAGTGGCAGGTGGTATAGTGCTGGGCGTTATAGTGGCAGGCAGTATAGTGCTGGGCAGTATTGCTGGGCAGTATAGTGGCATGCGGTATAGTGCCGGGAGGTATAGTGCTGGGCAGTAGTGCCAGACAGTAGTGGCAGGTGGTATAGTGCTGGGCGGTATTGCCGGGCAGTATAGTGGCTGGTGGTATAGTGCTGGGCAATATTGCCGGGCAGTATAGTGGCAGGCGGTATAGTGCTGGGCGGTATTGCCTGGCAGTATAGTGGTGGGCGGTATTGCCGGGCAGTATAGTGGCAGGCAGTATAGTGCTGGGCAGTAGTGCCGGACAGTAGTGGCAGGCTGTATAGTGCTGGGTGCATGGTAGTGCCAGGCAGTATAGTGGCAGGCAGTCTAGTGCCAGGAGGTATAGTGCGAGACAGTAGTGTCAGACGATATAGTGCCATGAGGTATAGTGCTGGGCAGTAGTGCCGGACAGTAGTGGCAGGCGGTATAGTGCTGAGCGGTATAGTGCTGGGCAGTAGTGTACCAATTTGTATTTATTTGGTCTTATGTGTACAAATAAATAAACATGCGCTATCACAGCAGTGCAGATTGAATGGATAGTTGCATCTTGCAGTCTCCACTGAGCAACTAAATTTGTTTAGCCTTGGAACTTGGGGTCATGTAGTAAAGCATAATAGCATAAGGAAAATAAATTTGAAGGTCTGTTGGCAATTTCTTCCCCCACCCAACTGATACAAATTTTTAACTTCTACCAGCATAAAGATTTAAGTTCTATAAAGATCGATGTAGGAGAGAGGTAATGCATGTGAAGATTTGGCAAAGAAACGGCAACATAGAAAGATAACATTGTGGCATTCATCAACATGTAACACGACCTTGACATTTATGAGGGGAGGTAAGTTAAGGTTAAATCAACCTGGCGTTATATACAGGTAATCACACACAGGTAGTGGCTTGATTAATGCCATCGAGAACCATCTCCAGTGCAGTGTAAACATTCTGACAGTATGGGGGCGAATGTACTGCTCTCCACCTACAGTAATGCTCTAAATAATCGACTCCTCAACCACAGCATAAATATGGGTAACTTTTCAGGATTTGGTCGGAAATATGGCTTGTTGCCATTCACCGGAAAGCTCTCTGTTAGAGCTTTCTGATGAATGGCAACAAGCCATATTTCCGACTAAATCCTGAAAAGTTACCCATAATTCTGATGTGGTTAAGAAATCGATTATTTAGAGCATTACTGTATGGGGGCGAATGTACTGCTCTCCAGCTATGTTATGTTATGCAATGATTCCGGTGGTGTTTTTAAAGGGTAATAAGTGCCGGCCCAGAGTATATCCCCCACAATGGTGGCTTTCCGCTGCGGTTTAATTTCGAGAGATGTCTTAGTTTGGCCTGTGATGATTGAATAAAACCTGCATGAATTCAAAACGTCATTGAAATTGGTTCATATCTGTTTGAGTTATCAAGTCTGACAAATTAAAATCACCAACGAAAAATTGACAAACTAAGGTTGATAACTCAGACAAAAATAAAAATGCAAACGTCATTGGGCAGTGTTTTGAAAGCAATTGTGATGGAAAACATACAGACCAAATTTCATTCATATCTGATAACCTGGCCATGGTTGAGATATCTGCAGAACGGACAAAGGGAAATAATTTCCAGATCATGAGATGAATAAAGAAGGATAACTCTAAAATGGAAAATGTGAACAATGTCATTTGCCCCTCTTTTGAAAGCATTCATGATGGTGAACCTCCATACAACAGCCTGCACCTTAGGAACGGATCCACCAAGGGAATTATATAAACCTCCATATAACAGCCTATTGCACCTTAGGAACTGATCCACCAAGGGAATTATATAAACCTCCATATAACAGCCTAATGCACCTTAGGAACTGATCCACCAAGGGAATTATATAAACCTCCATATAACAGCCTAATGCACCTTAGGAACTGATCCACCAAGGGGATTATATAAACCTGAGGGTAGCAGTGTCATGCACTAGCACCACCCCCCCCCAACAAGCCTGAGAATAAGGTGCCAGACATTTGCAGAATGAGGTCCCCAGAAGGTGAGTTTAGTGACGCTAACCTGCACAAACTAAATTCACCCTCTGGGGGACCCTCATTCCGCTAAGGCTTCATCTTCTCTGGAAAGTATCTTTATTATCAAATTATCAAGGTTTTTTTTGGTGACACTAGCCTGCTGTGTGGGGTAGCTTCACTAAATTCACCCTCTGGGGACCTCATTCTGCAAATGTCCAGCACCATATTCTCAGACCTGACTCTCACCCTATTAGACTGCCTTGTTCAGAACCCCTTTATATACAGTAATGCCCTAAATAATCGACTCCTTAACCACAGCAGAATTATGGGTAACTTTTCAGGATTTAGTCGGAAATATGACTTGTTGCCATTCATGGGAAAGCTCTCAGTGAGAGCTTTCCGATGAATGGCAACAAGCCATATTTCCGACTAAATCTTGAAAAGTTACCCGTAATTCTGCTGTGGTTAAGGAGTCGATTATTTAGGGCATTACTGTATATTCTAAAGAACAGAGCTCTCCATTATACAGAGCTGTCCCCAGGATATAAATATTCAACATTTAATAGATGATAAAGCATGGAGGAATGTGATTAAGATAGTGTCATGGTCCCCCAGCGTGTGTGATTGGGAATATGCCAGGTCGGCTAAAGGAGATTATAGTGCAAATGTCTGCGCAAAACCACTGTGCATACTGCAGGGATCTGTACTATAACAGAGATGCAGGCTATGATCAGAGAGAGTTGGAGGTACGTGCCCCCCAAAACGACTGTACATACTGCAGGGATATCTACTACTAGTAAAACAGAGATAAAGGCTATATGATCAGGAGAGAAGGTGAGGCCCCCATCCCCCAGCCCCCATGGAATACGGAATACCACTTAACACAGAGGGTGGAATACGGAATACCAGTTAACAGCCATATGGAATACATAAAAAAGATATGAAAACTTAATTTTTTGGAAGGTCGGATTACGAATACCGGTATTTTTGGAATACCGAATACCTCCTAACAGAGGGGCCGGAATACGGCGTACCTCATAACAGGGCATGGAATACGGTGTACGAAAAAGGGGGGTGGGGGCCTCGAAGGTGGTACCCTTCAAAACCACTGTACATACTGCAGAGATCTCTAGACTCAACTACAACAGAGATGCAGGCTATGATCAGGGGCATGGAGAGACGGGGTGCCCTTCCATGATTTTCCAATGTTTGATCACTTTCACCACCAATGCAACAACAACATTTAGTCTACAAAGCCTATAGTTATACAGCAGAGTATAATTATATAATTTATATTTTGTTGCGACTGCATGGAGAATGGAACCCTGTATGTCTTTAAAAAGGCAGGAAGGGAGGCCAGTAACACCATGTCACAGTGTTTAATTAAGATTTATGCCAGACATGCTAAAGCAGCTTATATAGTGTATGATTTGTCTGAAGGCCACTAATCAGAGACCTGTACAGTGATGCCCTAAGTAATCAACTCTTTAACTACAGCAGCTTATACAGTGCATGATTTGTCTAGGAATCAGGGAGCTAAATGTGTTCCAGAGTCGGGGAGCGAGTACACCGTGGAATGCTAAAGGTGAAGGTAACTGAAGAATGACCTTCACCTGATACATGTGACACACTATTAAAGGGTGACATCGTGTTTATTTGATTTGTACATCATATTTAAATAATTTAAACTGGTGAATTAATGGGGGAATGGATTTTTGTGAGTGGGAAATTGATTAAACTAGCTGCTGTAGTTTTGTGTTTTTCCAGACCTAATTTGGCTGTGGGATAACCCCGTCGTACACTTGGGGATTTATTTTAAAAAGTAAACACATGACCTATGATTTTTCTTGCATTTTCGTGATCAACTGGTGTCAATCTAGTTGGGTAAACACCACTGGAATAGCCTGCAAGGCCACTAATCAGAGGTAGCTTGGACTGTCACGCCAGCATCTATCGGCTCCAGCTATCTGCTCAGGGAATTTCAGGTAACCATTTCAATTTCATTGTCTGTTCGCTAAATTAATCTTAAAAGTTGGTTTCTACTTTCTAATATCTTGTAATTTTACAAATCCAGTAGTATTGTGTAAAATTAGATCTTATACAGTGTCTTATGAAGAAAATATATATAGATGTTACTGGAGGATAAAACAAGGTATATGTCTTTAACCCATCCATGATCAGGAAGCTTCCTAAAATTTTGCAAAAATCCTGTGCCAGTGCATTTTCTTATATATGAGAGTCTCCCTATATGGCCTAACAATAGTCTCCCTATATGTCCTAATATTTACCTTGACATTGTAAACCAGTGCATTGTCTTTAAAATATGTGAGGCTCCCAGTATATAAGAAAATGCATCGGCACAGGATTTTTAATGCTGCACCAGCACAGCTCCCATCATGAACGGGTTAATACACAAGAACATGAAATAACGTCATTAAGATAGTGTCACGTCTCCAAGTGTATTATTGGGAATATGCCAGGTCGGCTAAAGTAGATTATAGTGCGTTTTTTTGTCCGCATAAAACCACTTTGCATTCTGAAGCTCGGCAATCCACAATTCACAGTTGTTTATCCATCCCGCTCACGGATATGACTGTAGGGAATCCTTCCTGCTAAACTAATCTAAAAATAACCCTGAACTAATGCAGCCGACATGCAGGAGACATGTGACTCACGAGTAAAACAATAGAAAGTACACGGCTGATTACAGGTGTAGTGGTTACCTCACCTGAACTAATGCAGCCGACATATGTGACTCATGAGTAAAACAATAGAAAGTACAGTAATGCCCTAAGTAATCGACTCCTGAAACACAGCAGAATTATGGGTAACTTTTCAGGATTTAGTCGGAAATATGGCTTGTTGCCATTCATCGGAAAGCTCTCAGGCTGATTACAGGTGTGGTGGTTACCTCACGGCTGATTACAGGTGTAGTGGTTGTCTGTGTTTATTTGAATTTGTACCAGCCAGGGATGTCTTCTCCCTAATATGTGCAACTTCTCCCTATTTTTGTCCCCGTGAGAAGTGACTTCTCTTTCATATACCAGTATATATGCTGCATACATGTCTGTCCCAACAGCATAATAAAAGTATATTTTACCATCATCACATGGTAGTCTGGGAAATTCAGCAATGAACACATAATTGCTTTGAAATGTGCAGTGAACAAATCATCATTTTATCAACACGGTTGTTTTTACCCTGTGCCAATGCATTCTCTTATATATGCGAGTCGACCATAGGTCGCCTCGCAAAAATAAGAGAATGCATTGGCCTAACAATTTTTTATCATTTTTTTTAAATAAATGTTTCTGACAATTTTTAGGACATAAAATAAAAAACATCCATTACCCTGCAGGGAGCCCCACACATATATAGAAGCATATAGAAGAGTGTCGTCTGCTCATGTTTGTCATGTTCGTGATCGGAATGGCACATTGTGAGGTCCCAACTCAGATGAAGCTTCGAAATCAGACTGAATTTTCGCCCATTTTAGGGTTCAAACCAAGAATCTCCTTGTCTAGCCTCCGAGTGCAATGATATAGAAGGCCAAACAATATAATGTTTTGTTTTAGGGGAATGTTTTAAAAACCACCTGACTGAGCTATTTTTTTTTTTAAATAAAACAGATTTTCGGCATTTAATAAGCCTGGTTTATAATTGAATCTTGACTAAAAGTGCCGAAAAGCAATGGTATGTTGCTTAAACGCTCCATCACCAGATACAGAACTGACGACGATACCAGCAAAATTTTGTATATATTAATTACTACAGACCGGCGCTATTACTTACATATATACACCTGCTTACTCATGTACGTAACTCCAAATTTCAAAATTTTAACCCTTTGGATACCTCGCGGCCTAAGCATACGTTCTGAATTTCAAAATTGGTAAAACCCAACTATGTACCACAGTCCCATTTTTATCTTAAACTGCCGGTATAGGACACAATCATGTTACTGAAGTCTATTAACCCTTTACCCAACAAACCGGCCAAAAACGCCCAAATAAAGCTTCAACAGCCTAAAATATCTTCCGTCTGTCTCAATAGAACCATACAAATATGGATATCATTGGAACCGGTTCATTGACCACATTGTGATGGTTACAGTTATGCCCTGTGCCAATGCATTCTCTTATATATGCGAGTCGACCATAGGTCGCCGCGCATATATAAGAGAATGCATTGGCCTTAACACTTTTTACCATTTTTTCTTACATTCTTTAACAATTTTATAATTTTTTCTTACATTTTTTAACAATTTTTATAATATTTTTCTACATTCTTTGACAATTTTATCATTTTAAATATGTGTTAAGCCAATGCATTCTCTTATATATGCGAGGCGACCTATGGTCGACTCGCATATATAAGAGAATGCATTGGCACAGGGCCGTTCTGTTGGGTAAAGGGTTAAACTTTAATGATGCGCATTCATTTAATTATGATGGTGCATGATTCTACGATACTTGTATGCATACCCTTGTCATAAAGAATGCTCTTATTTTCTAAATTTCTCAACACCAAGCATACATCTGTTATGCTCCTGTTATTTATATGTTACCAAAGATAGGTGTATTCTGTGGTGTTCCCAGCCCCCATGGATCTCTATATCTAAAACAGATTTTCTGGGCAGTTGGCAAGTCTGATCTATAATTGAACCTTGACTAAAATGTAGTTGCACCCAATGAGACAAAAATAGACGGAAAACAATGCTCGTAAAATACAATGAAACAAGATTATCCAATTTAGGTATTTTGTTGCCTATTTTCTGTGTATGCTTAGAACGTGAGTTTGCATATTTTGCAATGTCAATAAAAACGTTCAATGCAGGGGATTGAAATCCAATGCTATATACAGGGTTCGCAATACAAAACATTAACCCTTTCATGATGGGAGCTGCGCTGGTGCAGCATTGAAGACCATGTGCCAGTGCATTCTCTTATATGTGCGAGTCGACCATAGGACGCCTCGCATATATAAGAGAATGCACTGTCCGTCAAGGTAAATATTGTTAGACCAATGTGTTCTCTAATATATGTGAGGCTCCCTATGGGCAGTATGGGAGACTCGCATATATAAGTGAATACATTGGCACAGGATTTTCGCAAAATATCAGGAAGCTCCAGTCATGGAAGGGTTAATTTTGTTAAACTTATATATACGTACTATATATGTGAGTGACTTACTATTATGGCTACATATAGGACAGATTTCACTTCCGAACATACAGCTGTAACACCTCTCGTGTCCACAGGCGTCGATCAGTTTCCGTTTTTTACCCTTATCAAATGGCATATGACACGATGGACAGAGTTCCTGGCTTGGCGATGTCTCCATTTTTATCTGCCGAATCGAGTTCTCATCTGAAAACACAGAAATCAGCAAATTAAAAATCTGTATGAAATGAAATACCTAGAGTTAAAAACGTAAATGTAAGCAGGGACCAGCCTAGAGGGTGACTCGGGAGAGGACCAGCCTAGAGGGTGACTCGGGAGAGGACCAGCCTAGAGGGTGACTCGGGAGAGGACCAGCCTAGAGGGTGACTCGGGAGAGGACCAGCCTAGAGGGGGTAAGAAATGAAATACCTCAAGTAATATGTACCCTGCTGGACAAAACAAGTGTCCAGTGGCACCGCGGTGTATTTGCCGTTCAGCCGCGGTGTCAGAGTTTGTAACTGCAGTTGAGCACCGCGGCCGAACGGCATGTACACTGCGGCCAAACGGCAAGTACACCTTGGCCGAAAGGCAACTACAACGCCAACTACAACGCGACCGAATGGCATGCACACCGTGGTTAGATTTCTGGTTTATATCATCTTTTTTCAGTTTAATGAACGTACACTGCAGCAACTACACCATGGCTGAATGGAAAGTACACCGCGGCCCAACTGTAGTTAGCCAGTGGAGCTGCGGTGTAGTTGCATTTCGGCCGCAGTGGCAACGCTAACCACACCGCAGTTAAGTGGACACTTGTTTTGTCCAGCAGGGTAAATGTATGCAGCCTAGAGGGGGACTTGGAGACATTTTCTCCCTAAAATGTGCCACTTCTCCCTAATTTTGTCCCAGGGAGAAGTGACTTCTCTCTCACATACCAGTACACATATGTCCCAACAGCATAATTTATAGTATATTAACTGATTATAATGGGGTTTTTACTCACTAAAAAAAATGGGATGTGTCTGTTTTTTTTCTCACATAACAAGAGACCATCTGTGAATTTGAAAATTATGAAAAATCTCACTATTTCCCGTTGAGAACGGGGCACATTTTATGCCCCTGGGGCAAATTTTATGCCCCTGTCATAACCTGAAGAAATTCCTGCTTATACATGCAAATGAAACAGAAGTTGCTGAGGTTAAACGGATATTGGTATGTAGAATCAGACAAGCTATTTAGCTTCAGGTTCAGGTTAAGTCTTTGCCAAATAGTATACACAGCTGATACAAATCCCAGAAGAAACACAAACACAAGAGTTTTCTTTCTGTCGTTTTGACAGCTTAAACTAGTGAGATAAAGATAGGATCATCGTCAGATATTTGGGAGGGAGCCAGTCGTTATAAACAAGAGATGTCGGAATGAGGAAATCCTGCTGCATAACTGTCCAAAGGGAATCCTAAGAGCGTAAGAACGACTGAGTTAGGAAATACACCCACTCAAGTCTGTAAATAGTGTGTCTGTCATTTGCAGAATGAGGTACCCAGAGGGTGAATTCAGTGATGCTATCCCATAGAGTGGGCTAGCATCACATAATTTACCCTCTGGGAACCTCATTCTGCTTAGGCCACAACTTCTATAGAAGACCTAGGGTCAGATTGAAGTTCCCTAGTTGAAGTTGGTGATATTCACCCATCAGTCATCTCGATTATGCATTTTTAATATTTTGCAAATTATGGAATATAGAAACTAACTAAAAACAATGTTAATTTGAGACCATAGATGCTTCCCAGAAGATGAGGAATAAGCAGAATGAGGTTATCAGAGGGTGAATGTGGTGATGCTGGCCCACTGTGTGGGATAGTGTCACTAAATTTACCTTCTGAGGGCCTCATTCTAAAATGACAGACACACTATTTGCAGTCTTAAATTGCACGCACTGATGGTAAATAAATGAAAGGAAAACAGGCTCGCAAATCAACTGATGTAAGGAATCGTGAGGTAAATTGTACTGCTAAATTAGTGTCTTCCAAGTTCAAACATACTGACTGACTGACCCCATTCTGTATGTACAAGGTACCAGTCGAATAAAGGTATGATGTTCCTGCTGATTTAGCTATGATATTGTTATGTTAACCAAAGTAATGCTTAACCCTTTGGAGAGTATCTGTAACGTCATATACCTGACCTCATGAGTAAATTTAATGTCAACGTCATCGCAATAATTATTACTGTATACACCCGTCAGTTAGCCTCCAGGTGCCAACCTACCATCGTGTTTTATACCAATAAAACATTTTTGCATTGAATAGATAATAATGTGTTTTATTTATGTTATTAAAAAGATAAAATCACAGGATAATAACCAGAAACAGTGATAGACAGATCTATACATTTGGGATCAATTTGAATAAGGTTGTACATTTTGGGATTAATTTGTAAACAAAATAGTGTGGTATGATGAGTTCACAAGTTAATTTAGTTACACTAATGCTATTAATCAAGGTAATTCTTATAAAAACACCACATACATACTAGTACATACATCACCCTTCTGCATTATCAAAGTATCCTACAAAAACACCAAGTCATTACTCCCCATCCAATTGGATTTACTCTGATGGAGGTGTGGGTGTGAACAATAAATGACACATCCTTTGATTTTATTGATTTTTGATTTTATCGATTGATCTAACAACTTAGAATAAAATCAGATGTGTATAATTCACAACAATATTAACACAAGTGTCTACTATTATACATCTTTATTATTTAAGAAAAACTGGAAAAAATAATAAAAGTACAGTAATGCTCTAATTAATCGACTCCTTAAACACAGCAGAATTATGGGTAACTTTTCATGATTTAGTCGGAAATATGGCTTGTTGCCATTCATCGGAAAGCTCTCGGGGAGAGCTTTCCGATGAATGGCAACAAGCCGATTAATTAGAGCATTACTGTATGTCCTTGAGTATCTTCTCCTATTCTACAGGATAGAAAGATGTGATTGTATTAATTCACCTTCCAAATGGTCAAAAATGCGGGTGGGCTTATCTACGAGGACCACCCCATGTTTTGTTTAGGGTAGAAAACCCAGACTGGGCTTATCTTCGAGGATGGGCTTACTGACGGGTGTATACAGTAACAAGTTCGGGTCAAAAGGGTCAAATAATTTGTTTTAATTTATGTGCATTTTTTTTTAACGTGTGTTATCATAATCGATTGCACTTATACATTTGGGACATTATAATATAATCAAAATAACTCCAATACAAATCATTTATAAATCAGATGATTTATTGAAGTTATGTCTACATAAAATAATGGCATATATGTCGTTCTACTCACCAAAGGGTTAAGAAAAAGTCCCTTTGGGAGACTCGATCGCATATACATGTATAACAATGCATTGGAACAGGATTTTCGCAAAATTTCAGGAAGCTTTATATAGTCATGGAAGAGTTATTCTGTATTAAATCAGGTCATTTATGGGACCATCTCCTTTTATACTCAACAGAATATATGTAACAAATGAATGGCTCAAATTCATTCATTTGTTGTATATATTCTCATTGAGTATAAAAGGAACTGGTCCCATAAATGGCCAGATATAGTGTACAGTCCCCCTTTAAATAGAAAACAAAGAATTTACCTGTCAGTAAATCCATATGAACTTAAATTCACAGGTGATAATGTTAACACAGGTGAGATAACTAACATGCATTCCTCGTGCGGCAGGTGTGGAATGGAGAGAGAGGATGCATGAGATGAGACCATATGAGGACAGAGAAACCAATCAATATAACGCTCAACAGCTTTATAAATGAGTGACTCCGAGCCACAGGGTGACTGCTCAATAATTGAACAACGGCAAAAAGACAATCATCGAAAAATAATTAACCCGTCAAGGACATATTAATCATCGGTAGAACTTTAGTGTAATCGCAATAAAAAATAAATATCAATATAATATTGAAAAGTCAGCATAAATCATTGAAATAGTTAACACGTTAGGGAAATTTTAACCCTTCCATGACTGGAGCTTCATGAAATTTTGTGAAAACGATGTTCCAATGCATTCTCTTATATATGCGAGTCTCCCATTCTCTTTTATATGCGAGTCTCCCATTCTCTTTTATATGCAAGGCTCCCATGGAGAGAAACAGAGAACAAAATTGAGGCAGTGGGCTGCGGTGGGCAGAAAATTATTGAATCTTCTCAACTTGACATCACAAATAAATGTAAAGTTCCTGAAGCCTGTGCTGTGCTGCCCACATACAGTAATTCTCTAAATAATCGACCCCTTAACCACAGCAGAATTATGGGTAACTTTTCAGGATTTACTCAGAAATATGGCTTGTTGCCATTCATCGGAAAGCTCTCCCAATCAAAGCCCAGAGTTATTAGATTTTGAGTCTTGAAATCTGTTGTTTTTCTCCACCTGGAATATTTGGTGGCCTAGCAAATATTCAACAAATGCCGACCAATATACTCTCGATACCGAATTGAGCTGAACAAAATGTTGATATATAACACCTTTTTTGAACAATTTTATACTGTAGTTGACAATGGTTAGTGTTTTTAGCAATTAATCGATTATAATAGCTGAAGCAGCATTTCAATAAATGTTGTTGTTGGAATCTGACGAGATGGGGACCATTGAATCGGATTGTGTACCTGTAAAATCATTAATGAACATTTGTGACAAATATTAGATTCACAATGTTCAAGGTCTGAGACGTACTGTTGGGTGTATTCCAGGACCTGCACTACACTACCAACATACCGCGGTGCCTGTCATTTGCAGAGGTTGTCCCCAGAGGTTGATTTTAGTGATTCTATCCCGCATAGTAGGCCAGCATCACTAAAATCACCCTATGGGGACCTCATTCTGCTTAGGGCTCATCTTCTCCTGAAACTTTCTTTGTTATCAAATTTCTGTAGAAACTTCTTCACATAGATTCTATTTCTTTTTTAGTATAGTTTCTCTATATTCCTAAAATTGGCAGACGACACATTGCATAATCGAGGTTCACAATGTGTGTACATCACAATATTCACCATTTGGGGACTTCAATCTGTGTCTATGTCTCCCATAGCAGATAAGGTCATGCAGAATGAGGTCCCCATAGGGTTAATTTGGTGATGCTAGCCCACTGTGCAGGTTAGCATAACAAAATTCACCATCTGGGGACCTCATTCTGCAAACGACAGGCACCTTATTCTCAGGCCTGACAGGTAGGTGTTAAAATTAAAGATGCATTTCAGGGTGGTAGACTAGTCTATTTTAGAAGATAATTAGGCAATAATTACCCCCTACCTGATCAAAGGAGGAACATGTCTGATCACTGTGTCTGGGTTACAGTATTACAGCTTTATATAGGACACCTTGGCAGGTATAACAGTTTAATATATCATCGTTATAATAGGATAATCAGCTGGATAATCAGGGTGGAATATGAAGGAATGTGTGTTGAATAAAAAACGTGGTGGCAAAGGGACCTGAAACTGTGCAGTTAGTACCTTATATTTACACTCGCACATGCATTTGTATTGTGGAACATTAATGCAGGACGTTCAAAAGTTGGTCGAAATTACGTCACATGACGTCGCGCACTGACCCCAACTTGCATCCATTTTTGTGTAGACGCAAGTCACGCAACTTGAACAGAGCCACGATAATAACGTTGGAAATTGGCGCTTAACCCTTTACCCAACAGAACGGCCCTGTGCCAATGCATTCTCTTATATATGCGAGTCGACCATAAGTCGCCTCGCATATATAAGAGAATACATTGGCTTAACACATATTAAAAATGATAAAATTGTCAAAGAATGTAGAAAAATATTATAAAAATTGTTAAAAAATGTAAGAAAAAATTATAAAATTGTTAAAGAATGTAAGAAAAAATGGTAAAAAGTGTTAGGCCAATGCATTCTCTTATATATGCGAGGCGACCTATGGTCGACTCGCATATATAAGAGAATGCATTGGCACAGGGTATAACTGTAACAATCACAATGTGGTCAATGAACCGGTTCCAATGATGATCCATATTTGTATGGTGTTATTGAGACAGACCGAAGATATTTTAGGCTGTTGAAGGTTTATTTGGGCGTTTTTGGCCATTTTGTTGGGTAAAGGGTTAAAACTCTCTTAATCTGGATTGTGATGGATGTTGATTTTGTTGCGTTCCATTGAGTATGGATGGATGCAAGTTGGTCTGACATTTTTATTAGTGGAACGCTTTCGAGTTCCACACAAAATGTCACGCAACAAAATCAACATCCATTTCTTAAACTGAAGTGGAGTGATAGTAGAGGGGGGCCTCTTACATCACTGTCCATGTACAGTAATGCTCTAAATAATCGACTCCTTAACCACAATATAATTATGGGTAATTTTTCATGATTTAGTCGGAAATATGGCTTGTTGCCATTCATCGGAAAGCTCTTACTGAGAGCTTTCCAATGAATGGCAACAGTATGCAAGTCTGAATGATTTTAGTGTTGCTACCCCACACATATGAACATTTCCTATGGGATCACTACTCATGAATGATGTTTTGGTATATACAGTAATGCCCTAAATAATCGACTCCTTAACCACAGCAGGATTATGGGTAATTTTTCAGGATTATTTAGGCTGTAGAGTGTTATGTGGTTAAAGTTGAGCAAATCCCTCCTAATCAATCTAAACAACATCAGCACAGAAGAAATTCATGTGACATCCAATACCCCACAAAAATACTCCCCAATGAATTTACCTTGTCAAGATAAATCAACTTAAATAAATTTCACTTGTACTGATAACTTATCTACTCAAAACACAAATTATCTACAAGCTTTTAAGAGTAAAAATCCAATCCATTTGGAAGTGCCATGACAATCAACTAATTGTAAGCAACAGATATGCAGATTAAATGCTGAAAAAGAGTTCCATGAAGAAGGAATGTGCCAAGGGAGTATGCAGAATGGAAATCATTGGCAAGAGAGCAGGAAGTGTTGTCTGGTGTAATTTGTATGAGCAGAATTCTTTATAAAGTGGTTGATACAAAGTGAGCAGGCAGCTGAGCTGCTGAGGCTAACTACAGTAATGCCCTAAAAATGGATTCTTAACCACAGCAGAATTATGGGTAATTTTTCAGGATTTAGTCGGAAATATGGCTTATTGCCATTCATCGGAAAGCTCTCACTAAGCGCTTTTCGATGAATGGCGACAAGCCATATTTCCGACTAAATCCTGAAAAATTACCCATAATTCTGCTGTGGTTAAGGAGTCGATTATTTAGGGCATTACTGTATACCAATGATTCCCCTGTATTATATGAGTTTTGAGATGGGAGTGACTCAATCTGTTTCCTGTACTATTTATAGATTCAATGCTGAATTCAAGACATATACTTCTGAGTCAAAGACCGAAGACACCAGTCGAGTCAACAGAAACGTATATCATTTCTGAAGATTTTTTTTTCTCCATTTTTCTACATACTGAGTATAATTGGATAACAAATGTACCTTAATATTTTTTAGAATGCTATGATGTTTGGAATTGATTGATAAGTTTTTTCCAATGGAAAATTACTTTTAATCAGTTGAATATATGTGACATACATGTATATACTAGTAGCCTTTTATTATATACTTGCCAATGAATTATAAGGTTTTAGCAGTGAGATATAAGTGATATCCCACTAGTGAGATATCGATATCTCACTGGTATTATTGCGCCGTATGGATGTGTGTAGTCAGGTTAAACTTCATAGTGAATTATTTCCTGCACCCATCATGTACTGACATTCATTGGGGGGCCATCGTGTAATCGGCAAGTAACGAAAATATATAATAAATACAAAATCTATACTTTTAGAGTGTATTAAATATGGGACTATTTTTTGGAGCGTAATGTGTCAGCTTGAAATTTCTGATGTATTGACATTCATTGGGGGCGCCATAGGCAAGTAACAAAAGTATTTAATAAACTCGTGGCTAAAGCCACTCGTGGAAATTCAATGTTTTGTCATCACTCATGAGATTTAACACATATCCACTATAAAAGTGTGGATATTCTGTTTATTATATGCTTGCCTATAAAATAGTGGAAAATTAATGGAGAATTACTGAAACGTAGATCGTCCTATGTGTCTCTTCGAAGCTATAGTGAAAAAAGATTTTGTTGTTTTATCCATCGTAAAATTCACAGTAGCTTGCCGAATGATGTCATCCCTTGAAAGTGCTATCTATCAGCTGATCGGAGTCAGAAATTTGGGTCAACTTGGAGTTGCTTTCCGTGTATTATTTAATTTGTTGTATTATTAAAAGTGGAAATGCTGCATAATTTAGCAACTTTAAGTATTAATAAGGTGCATATAATAAAAAGAATACCTACAGTTTTTTGTTTGAATACATGAAACATCTCATTCATGTCTGGAAAGAAATGCCAAATTTTGCCAAAAGAAATACCATATTTTCCCAAAAGAAAGACCGAATTTTGCTGTGAAAATTTGGTATTTCTTTCCAGACACTCATGAGATATTTCAAAATCCAAACAAAAACTGTAGGTACGGTATAAGGCACTAAATAATCAACTCCTTAACCACAGCAGAATTATGGATAATTTTTCAGGATTTAGTCGGAAATATGGCTTGTTACCATTCAACGGAAAACTCTCACTGAGAGCTTTCCGATGAATGGCAACAAGCCATACACATGTACATGTATTTCAGACTAAATCCTGAAAAATTACCCACAATTCTGCTGTGGTTAAGGTGTCGATTATTTAGGGCAGTACTTTATTCTCTATGTACTTTTTAACAACTATATTCTTTACTTCTACACATTTATTGTTCTGTCTGTAAGGCCTTGCACTTGGTCGCCCCTACGCCCTCCAGCACAACTGGCAAAAAACCAACAACCGAAAGAAACCTTGAAAGCCATTGCACAATCACAATCTTTATTGCAGAGGAAGTCTTCACCAGCGCAAACAAAATCAACAAAGAAAAGCTCACCTTTCTACAAGAGCTCCAGTGGATTGCGTCTTAAAGGTAAATATGACCTTTGACACGTAACTGCAGGGTATAAAGCTTAAGAATGTGGGTGTGAAAAGAATGCAGGAATTATGGTTGATGAATCCGGTGTTAAAATAAACCTGATGAAACAGGATGAGATATTTAAATTTAAATGCTCTATGTCATGTTTAATTAAACAAATTATGTACTTTAGGGGTCATATGTATGATATGTACTACATAAAAGGCAGGAAATCTATGTCAAATATTAAGATTCAGGAACATTCAAAGTCCAGTATTCAATGTTTGAGCTGAAAAATGCCACTGCATTAAGGGTAAATAATGTACATTGCTGTGCGACCATCCTGCCTGGACTTCGGCTGGGAACAACTTTATATATCAACATGCCCCTGACTGCAGTGATGTTGTTGAATATTGAATGTTTGATGCATTTTATGCTTGATGGATCTGGAGCTAAAATAACTCTGATGAAACCAGATTTAAATATGTCATGCTTGTTTAGTTAAACAGATTAAGATCACATTGCTTAAAGAAGAAGAAAATGGGGCAGTGGGGAGTGAGTCCACAGGGGTCACATATACCATATAAAAGGCAGGAAACCTACATGTAGGTCAAAAATTAAGATTCAGAGATCTTTTTTTTTTCAATCAACAATTGCCCATATATTAATAACCAACATTTTCAATATAGTATATACACGGGATGAAATATTTAAATTTAAATGTCTATGTCATGCCTGCTTAGTTACACAAATTAATTATTGTAATACAAGAAGTCAAGAAGATCCTATGCTTAACTTTTCAATGACTGGAGTTTCCTGAAAGTTTGCGAAAACCCTGTGGCAATACATTGGCCTAACAATATTTACCTTGACCTTGTAAGCCAGTGCATTCTCTTATATATGCGAGGCTTCCTATGGGAGACTTGCATATATAAGAGGATGCACTGGCACAGGATCTTTAATGCTGCACTATAGCGCACCATATTGTTTATGGGAAATTCATAATTTGGTAACTTTTATTTCAAAATTAAAACCTACAATCAAGGACATCATCCGTGCCTCAGGCTTTCATGATGGAAGAAGCGCTGGGGCAGCATTAACCCTTTGAGTGCCAGGGGCCGATCTCATCGGCCCTAAACCTACAATAAGTCTGTTAAAGAATATAAGAATAAATTATTAAAATTGTAAAAAATTGTAAAGAAAAAAAAAAAGAAAAAAAAATTGTTAGGCCAATGCATTCTCTTATATATGCGAGGCGACCTATGGTCGACTCGCATATATAAGAGAATGCATTGGCACAGGGTTTATGGGTTGATACAAAAATCGGACCTGGCACTCAAAGGGTTAAAGATCCTGTCCCAGTGCATAATATACATGTATGTGAGTCTGCCATAGGGAACCTTGCATATATAAGAGAATACACTGGCTTGCAAGGTGAAGGTCAATATTGTAAGCATATGGCATATTGTAAGCACTGGCTTACTGGTCCCAGGCATGTACAAAGGGCAATGTTCAGCATATCTCGGAGACAAGTAAATATATAACATGCAGTTGGGCCAAATATATTTATCACATAATTTGGCCATAAAACCAGTTTGATAATTATCAGTAATAGACACGTTTAATATCAGCGCGTGCGATGACGTCACGGCGTTCTTCAAATAACTTGCGATCGCTGTAGTTTATGATTGTTGTTTTCGATGAATATTTCGCGTTGCTTCGGGTTTATTTGATCATGTGATAAAAGGTATCTCACACTCGTCCTATTTTATACGTAATTTATCAACCTCGTCCTCTAAATTCTATTTGAGCCACGGTAAACCTCGGCTCAAATCGAATTTAGTGAACTCGGTTGATAAATTCCGTATAAAATAGAAACTCATGTGAGATCCTCTATATCTACCATAAATATTTGTATGTATTCTCTTATATATGCGAGGCTTCCTATGCGAGACTTGCATATATAAGAGAATGCATTGGCATATAGGGTTTTTAAAAAATTTCAGGAAGCTCCAGTCATGGACAGGTTAATTAAGCGGTGATTTATCACAGAAAATCATGCTATTCAAGGTGTTCTATGGTAATTCCATCACTTTCCAGGCTTCAATTGTCATTGACAGATTCAAGGCTATATTCCAGGTTATCATAACCCTGCAAGAACTCTGAAATCTATAGTTGAATGTGTCATGAATAAAGGATGTCATAGTATTAACCCTTTGAGTGCCAGGTCGATTTTTGTATCAACCCATATACCCTGTGCCAATGCATTCTCTTATATATGCGAGTCGACCATAGGTCGCCTCGCATATATAAGAGAATGCATTGGCCTAACAATTTTATTTATTTTTTACAATTTTTTACAATTTTAATAATTTATTCTTATATTCTTTATAAGACTTATTTTGTAGGTTTAGGGCCGATGAGATCGGCCCCTGGCACTCAAAGGGTTAAAAGAATTGATAATTTTCAAAATGGATTGGGCCCTGCATGGAATCTATAGTTGAACGTGTCATGAATAAAGTTTGTCATTGTACTAACTACTAAGAGAATTGATCAATTTATACTGCGTGGATTGGACCTAGTTTAATACAATGCCAGGTACCAACCGTCCACATTAAAATGGAGAGTTTGTTTCTATATCGCATTGAATCATTAAAGACCAGCAGAGATAGGTACAATATACAGGTATTCATGGATCAGGGTGACAGTACTAATCCTCAAGTGGTCTGAACCTACTCACATCCCCATACACTACCTCACACTCGAAGGTCTGAATGCTAGCAAGCCTAAAGACATCCATGGCCTGCATGTTCAGATCAATTCAAAATATCATAGGATAGACTAAAGGCGTTCAGTTCGTAAACACAATAATTGATCGGCTATAAAGAGCTCAGGCACATCCTGAATTTCAACTATTATATATTATCAGAGTTATGGAGGCACGGACTCATGCAGTATGAGTGATCATTGCTACCTACAGTTATGCCCTAAGTAATCGACTCTTTAACTACAGCAGAATTATGGGAAACTTTTCAGGATTTAGTCGGAAATATGGCTTGTTGCCATTCATCGGAAAGCTCTCCCCGAGACAACAAGCCATATTTCGGACTAAATCCTGAAAAGTTACCCATAATTCTGCTGTGTTTAAGGAGTCGATTAATTAGAGCATTACTGTATGTGAGCGTGAACAAATTCTCATTTCTTATCGAAATCACTCAGGTCATCGATTGAGATGTCCCTCAACTCAGTTGAATTTGATGGTGCCAAAGGCCTGCAAATTTGAGGCGAATGACCGTTTAGTTCGCCTGCATGTTATCTAAAATAAAAATGCCGCGATCGAAAAACAGGTCATGCCCAAGTTTTATAAATGCAGGTCTGGCTATAACTAATTGTCACCTTAATTTTTGCTCAATCAAGTCCCAAAATGAGACATTCAAATTTATTACAGTATAGTTCAAAGAGTTAATAATACCAGTTGTTGTGATTATAACAGTTTGTGTAACTCTCCTGCTAACCTATGGTACTATAGTACATGTATTGGTTACCTAAGCACAATTAAACCAGGCGAACGAAAAATAGGTTACACATAATTTTGAAACCTGCAGACCTGGTGCCATATCCACTCTTTCACTGTTTTGTGTAGAAACATTGGGATTGTGCTTCCCTTAGAGTGCAATTAAGGAAGCTCCATTCATGAAAGGGAGCTACAGTAATGCTCTAATTAATCGACTCCTTAACCACAGCAGAATTATGGGTAACTTTTCAGGATATATTCGGAAATATGGCTTGTTGCCATTCATCGGAAAGCTCTCGTCTAGAGCTTTCCGATGAATGGCAACAAGCCATATTTCCGACTAAATCCTGAAAAGTTACCCATAATTTAATGCTGTGGTTAAGAAGTCGATTAATTAGAGCATTACTGTAATTGACTTCCTTATAGTTTTTATTAATTATATGATGTGACATGTTATTTTGTCACAATAACAGACATGGTACTGAATAAGTTACTAATTAACATATTTGTCACACTCTTTTGATAGTTGCCTTAAGAGCCTGACATTTGTTTGGGGGCAAACCTTTTGCTCTCCAACAGGGGGAGCAAATCTCCCTTTTTCAGGACAGTTTAGTGCTAAAAACGAGAGGCCGATCACGATCGGCAGTTGTTAACCCATCCCTTGGCGATAAAAAATTAATATGATCGGATAAATGAGAGTTTTGGTGTTGAATTATAGAGTATACTGTTATGTACTATTATAGACAAATGTACATAACACAAATTATTGGAATTTATGGGTCACTGGCATTTATATAAGAGAATGCACTGGTACAGGATCTGTAATGCTAAACCGCCACAGCCAGCAAGTATGTGGGTTAAATGTGTAGGTGTGCCCTGGACATGGATACTTGGGTTAAGAGAGTCCAATTTAAGTTTACAATAATAATGTGTCCTAGTATACAGATAAGCAACCTCACCACTGACCCATTAATATCAATTATATAGCACAGCTGTAAAAAAATCACAGGAATTGTTTATGTTGAACACTGACCTCTATTAAACCAATAACAATTATAATGATATCAGACCATCTGAAGATATAACTCTGCAGCACAGATGTCCAAGTCTACTGTTAATATCATGTGATGTTTATTGTTGAATCTTTATTTTAAATTAGATACCACAGGCTTCTTTATCAGATTATTTGCACATTGGCATAAGAGACATCAGAAAATAATATAGCTTTATCAATAGCTAAGTAGTCCAAATGCAATTGGTGAATTGGATATAATGTTGCTCCAAACAGATTTACCAGTACATAACACAAGATTTTGGACCGATTTAATCAAATTTGGTGTGGTGATTCGGGGTACCCTTGGCAGAGTTATAATGGTTATAATTGTTTTTAATTATTTAAAAAAATTAAAGGGACACATTGGAAATCTTTTTATCAACTTGTATCATAATCATCAATATCTAAATGAAAACAAATGACAATGTCAATGACATTTTTTTTATTATTATTATAAAAGTTAAAAATATTTTTTTTCTTCGAAAAAGGGTCATAACTCCTTTAAAATAAATCGGATCAAACCCATATTCGAACTAGATCTGTATTTTGGGCTGTGAAACTCATTTACCAAATTTGGTTCCAATCAGATAAAAAATGTTTGAGTTATGGCAGAATGTGTGAATTCTAAGTAGAAAAAGGGCCATAACTCTGTAACAAAAACTCGGATCAAACCCAAATTCGAACTCGATCTGTATTTTGGGCTGATATACCTATATACAAAATTTGCTTCTGATTGGATAGAAAATGTTGAGTTATCGCATTACACGTGAAGTGTCTACGGATGGACGGACGGACGGACGGACGGACGGACGGACGAACGACGAGTGGTCAATCCGGACAACGACACTATGTTTACCATACATGGTATGGGTAAACATAAAAATGACTATTCCTTGAAATGTTAACTATAAATTATTCACTTCAAATTGTTACAATCATTATGAAGTCGATGACCATGGGTGATTAATCTCACTGCCCTCAATGTTACATGTATAGTTCTATTCATATTAAAAGTTTTAGTTTTTTCACATTATTTCTGTTTTTCTAGTTTAATTTATACCTAATAGTGAGTACAAAACCACTACAAATGAACATGTGCCTGGGTGGCTGAACATGTGCCTGGGTGGCTGAACACGTGCCTGTGTGGCTGAACACGTGCCTGAGTGGCTGAACTTTTGCCTGTAAACAATGTTCATAGTGCTCCTTTATGATTGTGTGGGTGGCTGAACATGTGGCGGTAAACAATGTTCATAGTTCTCCTTTTTACACAGCTGGCCTGCCTTGAGGTATCCCTTCTTCATATAAACACATCACATATATTTAACTAGACCAAACAGCCTACAGCTCAATGTTTCATATAAACAGGCTTTTGACTAAGATCGGAGTGTTATTGTCTAGGGGTGTGTATGTATAATCTGGTATTACTGTCTAGGGGTGTGTATGTATAATCTGGTTTTACTGTCTAGGGGTGTGTATGTATAATCTGGTTTTACTGTCTAGGGGTGTGTATGTATAATCTGGTATTACCGTCTAGGGGTGTGTATGTATAATCTGGTTTTACTGTCTAGGGGTGTGTATGTATAATCTGGTATTACTGTCTAGGGGTGTGTATGTATAATCTGGTATTACTGTCTAGGGGTGTGGGTGTATACTATGAGTACCGTAACTCTCTCGGGGTGTATACATGTATGTATATGATATGAGTATTCCTGGAGGTGTGTATGTATAATCTGGTATTACTGTCTAGGAGTGTGTATGTATAATATGAGTGTTAATGTCTTGGGGTAGGTGTATAATCTGATATTACTGTCTAGGGGTGCCATAAGAGAAATACATTGGCCTAACAATATTTACATTGAGCTTGTAAGCCAGTGCATTCTCTTATATATGTGAGGTTCCCTATGGTAGACTCTCATTTTTAAGAGAATGCACTGGCACAGAATCTTTAATGTTGCACCATGCAGTGCAGCTCCCATCATGAAAGGGAATAAAATTGGCATTTGCAGGGGAACAATGCTTTTTTTCCATCATACCGCATAAGATAAATATAAAATCATTAACCTCTTCGCTACTATGACGTTTGTAACTATTTATATGGACATAAAAGTACACGCCATGTGCTGCATGTATATGGTCTTGTAGCACCTAGCACAAGAAGTATGCCATTATTCATAACTGGAACTCAAGAGTATAGTGCATAGGAATAACTGTATCTCAAAGTTTCAAACAGTTTAAACAAATATGTTCCACGATTGTGAACGATAATAGCCTTTCAACTGAGTCAGTTTTATGGTTTTTGTGATCACAAGTATATAGTTTACAACATTGCAAACACAAAACCGTGCCGAGGTCACGAAGACCTACGTTACCCAAGACAGAGCATGCTGAAAATGTACAAAACATTGTATTCTTGATTTAATTACATGTCATAAATAATATTCACGCTCAACAAACCTCCTGAAACACTGCGCACCCAATTTCCATTAAATTTATTCCCAACAAAAGAATTAAAGTACACGAATCGGGAAATACTCGAGATTTATCGAAGCATGTAATATGTTTTCATGTGTTCGTAATAATAGATTTGAACCTCACCACCACGGTTAGTGCTACATTGTTATGTGTGGGAGGTATGGATATGTATGATTGAATGGAGCCATATCATATGTTCTCGTGTGGGTACAATAATACTTGATAATCAAGCTCCCTCCTGCACATTGGGAAACACATCAATTCAAATGTACCTCAGGCATATACCGTTACACTCAGCGATTAATCTTGGGACAGGTTGATCGGGATACCATATATTAATCTTGGGACAGGTTGATCGGGATACTATATATTAATCTTGGGACAGGTTGATCGGGATACTATATATTAATCTTGGGACAGGTTGATCGCGATACTATTAATCTTGAGACAGGTTGATCGGGATACTATATATTAATCTTGGGACAGGTTGATCGGGATACCATATATTAATCTTGGGACAGGTTGATCGGGATACTATTAATCTTGGGACAGGTTGATCGGGATACTATTAATCTTGAGACAGGTTGATCGGGATACTATATATTTATCTTGAGACAGGTTGATCGGGATACTATATATTAATCTTGGGACAGGTTGATCGGGATACCATATATTAATCTTGGGACAGGTTGATCGGGATACTATATATTAATCTTGGGACAGGTTGATCGGGATACCATATATTAATCTTGGGACAGGTTGATCGGGATACTATTAATCTTGGGACAGGTTGATCGGGATACTATTAATCTTGGGACAGGTTGATCGGGATACTATTAATCTTGGGACAGGTTGATCGGGATACTATTAATCTTGAGACAGGTTGATCGGGATACCATATATTAATCTTGGGACAGGTTGATCGGGATACTATTAATCTTGAGACAGGTTGATCGGGATACTATATATTATTCTTGGGACAGGTTGATCGGGATACTATATATTAATCTTGGGACAGGTTGATCGGGATACTAATAATCTTGAGACAGGTTGATCGGGATACCATATATTAATCTTGGGACAGGTTGATCGGGATACTATTAATCTTGGGACAGGTTGATCGGGATACTATATATTAATCTTGGGACAGGTTGATCGGGATACTAATAATCTTGAGACAGGTTGATCGGGATACCATATATTAATCTTGGGACAGGTTGATCGGGATACTATTAATCTTGGGACAGGTTGATCGGGATACTATTAATCTTGGGACAGGTTGATCGGGATACTATTAATCTTGGGACAGGTTGATCGGGATACTATATATTAATCTTGAGACAGGTTGATCGGGATACTATTAATCTTGGGACAGGTTGATCGGGATACTATATATTAACCCTTTTATGACTGGAGCTTCCGGAAATTTTGCGAAAACATTGTGTCAATGCATTCTCTTATATGTGAGTCTCCCATAGGGAGCTTCGCATATATAAGATAATACATTGGCCTAACAATATTTACCTTAACGATGTAAGCCAATGGATTGTCTTATATACTCGCATATATAAGAGAATTAACATTAGCCTAACAATAATTACCTTCACCTTGCAAGTCAGTGCATTGTCTTATATGTGCGAGACATATATAAAGAGAATGCACTGGCACAGGATCCATAATGCTGTACCAGTGCACAGTGCAGCTCCCTTCATGAAAGGGTTAAAGGGACCTATGTACTTGCATTGGGTTAATGTGCAAAAAATATGAAACTCTGTAAAACCATGAGCAAAGAAGAACATGGAGAGATATAGAAATTTTGTTCTAACATTAATAATTTATTATTCTCAAATAAAAAAAAATTGTGTTTTGAAACCATTGTTATGTAAACAAAACTGTTATAGTGATTTGTCAACAAATATGATTAAATGTGCAGTAATTTCATATATTTTAGACTGAATATAATTTTCACAAAAATTGTTCAATGCTTTGACCTTCTCCAATGCTTACTGTCAAATTGTGATTAAAATATATTTTCCATCGCCCTTATGATTAAAATATATATTCCATCGCCCATATGATTAACATATATATTCCATCGCCCATATACATGTTGCAAATCAGTGACATATTGGTAACAAAATAATAAAGTTTCAATTCTTTACATTCAAAACTGTGGGAGCAGTTGATTACACAATGATTAATGTACCCATTATGTGTGACGGACACGAACAGCTAGATGGACATACGGATGGACGTAGGTCATTTCTATAGTAAATGCTAAATTGAAAAGAGAAGGTATGTACAACTACAACTGCAGAGAATGGTCGGTATAAATCCTTCAGTTCAGGTGAAGGTGTTTACTAATAGACTTCAGGCCATATATCAAACATAGCTAACAGATTGCCAAGGCAGGAATCACCTCCACCAGGCCGATCATTGAGGCAGGAATCCCCCAGACCAGACCGATCATGGATCATTGAGGCAGGAATCCCCCAGACCAGACCGATCATGGATCATTGACTGGGCTATTAACTCACATTGACTACTTTATTTTCTATAAACACACATTTGACAATCACAGACCTGTTAGATTGACAGGCAGTCCGCATTTGGTGACTTTGGATTATGTTCAGAACAAACACGTACTCTCCATTAGGATGTCAGGCTATTTACTGGGTAAATGCCCGTTGTAATTTGATATGCCCACATTCTTTGGGTATTTCTTGAGTAATTCGGAGGTCAATGGGTTCTATTATCCTAATGAGATGGACCTCAAATATCATTCATTCTCCAAATAGTTTAAATGTTCTATCACCCTTAGGCCAAAATAATATAGACGTCTGGTTCTGATTACATGTCAGAAAAAATTAGGGATGGAAGGTTGAGGCTAAACATTTATTTTTCCAATTAATTCTTTTGACATATTCTTTTTTTTGTATCTTCTGCATGATTTTGATAACATTATTGTGATTTGCTTTGTATAAACTGTAATCAATACAAGGCTTTGAACAGAACAGGTGGAGCTTAACCAATTCTGAGACATTAAAGCAACATGGCAGATTTTGCTCCAAAAATACACATAATAATATTTGCTTTTGAATTTTTCCAGGTATCGAAATACGTCGATAAATACTTGATCTACATTTCTACGGACATTATATTTCCCAGAAAGACCCATTGAAGTCATAACAAAAGATGATGTTTGGGTCCCAAACATTAACAACCATGTGCACAGCATGGAATAGAAAAGAGCGTTCCGTGAAGTCTATTCCTGATATGGTAAAAATAAAGAGTTTCTTTATGTGCGAAAAATTGAAAACCATGGCAAATATTTTCCAGAGCAAATGAGGCCGGTATGTCAATATTTCGTGCATTTTTCAACATATCTTATACCTCCTTTCAAATTACATAGACAAAATTAGGGTAGAGAATTTAAAATATGGTAGGTTGGGAAGTTCCCAACCTACCCTATTTTAAATTCTCTACCCTAATGGGAACCGAACCTCAAATACGATTTACTCAGGCCTAATGTGATGGATCTCTACAAAGATTAAGAAAGTGACTCAAGTTGCTGTCCACAGGGCAAGTTCATTTAGAAGCCAATAGAATGGTAAATCTTCTACATACAACATGTAAGCTTGTGTCTGTCCAACCCAGACATTAAGTCAACAAAATACTATGAAAGGTCACTGACTAAAATGTCCCCAAGATTTCCACTTACCCTGGGAGGCAGAAATGTTCATGTCATGCCTGTTGATCAATGAATAATTGGGCTGAGATGAGTTGTGGGGTCATGGGTTCAAGTCAAAGCTCAGACCACCAAATCTTATAACACTGTGGCCTAATTCAAGTTGATTTACTTCCTGCTTGAGTGAACCACACTGAATATCAACATTTGTTTTCATTGGGCTGGAATATTTGTGACTGCTTTAGTCTCTTCATTACAATATGTGACCCGCCATATCAAATCCAGTCATAAGTCACAATTTTTTTACCCTGTGCCAATGCATTCTCTTATATATGCGAGTCGACCATAGGTCACCTCGCATATATAAGAGAATGCATTGGCCTAACAATTTTTCATCATTTTTTTTAAATAAATGTTTCTTACAATTTTTAGGAGATAAAATAAAAAACATCCATTACCCTGCAGATAGCCCCACACATATATAGAAGCATATAGAAGAGTGTCGTCTGCTCATGTTTGTCTGGGGCTGTGTATGGGTGAAATTATAAAATTGTTAAAGAATACAAGAAAAAATTATTAAAATTGTAAAAAATTGTTAGGCCAATGCATTCTCTTATGGTCGACTCGCATATATAAGAGAATGCATTGGCACAGGGTAAAAAAATCCCGACTTACGACTTGATTTGATATGGCGGGTCACATATATGGGAGTATGACTGGGTATGATGCTATAGTATGTAATTATAAATCTAACTCAACAATATGAAACAAATGAAGCCTCCTCTCATAGAGCCAGGACAATAAGTTATATGCTGATTGGAGTTTTGTGTGAAATTATTTATTATTCTAGCAGTTCTTGATGTCAAAAAAAAAAAAATTGAGTTGAGGCCTCAGCAGAATGAGGTTCACAGCGGGTGAATTTGGTAATGCTAGCCCACTGTGCAGGATAGTGTCACTAAAAACACCCTCTGGGGACCTCATGAAAATGACAGATGCACTATTTCAATGCTTGCTTCTTCCTGGGACAAAATATGATGAAGAATAGCACAGTTTAGGAAGATATGGCTCTCAAATTCATCTTGTCGGCTGCTCACTGACTCGATCGTCCCAGTTTTCATGAAATTAACCCTTCCATGACGGGAGCTGTGCTACTGCAGCATTAAAGATCCTGTGCCAGTGCATTCTCATACATATGTGTCTCCCATAGGGTGCATCGCATATATAAAAGAATCCATGCCTTACATGGTCAAGGGTAAATATTGTCAGGCCAAATTTAAATTGGATTCTCTTATATATTTGAGGCTCCTTATGGGAGACTCACATATAAAAGAGAATGCATTGGCACAGAGTTTTTGCAAAATTTCAGGAAGCTCCAGTCATGGAAGGGTTAACCCTTTACCCAACAAAACGGCCAAAAACGCCCAAATAAAGCTTCAACAGCCTAAAATATCTTCGGTCTGTCTCAATAACACCATACAAATATGGATATCATTGGAACCGGTTCATTGACCACATTGTGATGGTTACAGTTATGCCCTGTGCCAATGCATTCTCTTATATATGCGAGTCGACCATAGGTCGCCTAGCATATATAAGAGAATGCATTGGCCTAAAAAAAATCTTTTTTTAACACTTTTTCTTACATTCTTTAACAATTTTATACTTTTTTCTTACATTTGTTAACAATTTTTATAATATATATTTTTCTACATTCTTTGACAATTTTATCATTTTTAATATGTGTTAAGCCAATGCATTCTCTTATATATGCCAGGCGACCTATGGTCGACTCGCATATATAAGAGAATGCATTGGCACAGGGCCATTCTGTTGGGTAAAGGGTTAAGACAAAATTCCTGAGCTCACGGGGGGGGGGGTGGACAGAATGAGGTCCACAGAGGGTGAATTTAGTGACACTACCCCCCACAGTGGGCTATCATCACCAATTTCACCCTCTTGGGACCTCATTCTGCATATCTTCAACTGCCATGAGAGACAGACTCAGATTGAAGTTCCCAAATGGTGAATATTGTGATGCACACCCACTGGGCACCTCGATTATGCAATGTGTGTCTGCCAATTTGTGGATATAGAGATACTAAACTAAAAAAGATATAGAATCTATGACTATGTGAAGAAGTTTCTATAGAAATTTGATAATAAAGAAACTTTCCAGAGAAGATGAGGTCTAAGCAGAATTAGGTCCCGAGTGGGTGAATTTATTGATGCTAGCCCGCTATGCGGGATATTGTCACTAAGTTCACCCTCTGGGGACCTCATTCTGCAAATGGCAGATGCGCTGTCTGGCAGTGAAGCAGGCTTCCCTGGAAATCTACTCAATCCATCTCTCTTCATTCATTGTCCTGAGTTGATTATATCATGTCTGTCCAGCACCCCTGGGAATTATTACCCAGCATGCACTACTCAATCCATCTCTTCATTGTCCTAAGATGATTACACCATGAAGCCTGGTCTGTCCAGCACCCCTGGGAATTATTACCCAGCATGCACTATGCAATTCATCTCTCTCTCTATTCAGTGTTGAACCTAGTCAGGTCTGAAAATATGGTGGCAGACATTTGCAGAATGAGGTCCCTAGAGGGTGAATGAGGTCCCTAGAGGGTGAATTCAGTGATGCTACTCTTCACAGTGGGCTAGCATCAACAAATTTATACTATGGGGACCTCATTCTATATGTCCTCATCAGCTTTGGGAGACCTGGACTCAAGATCTAAGTTCCCGGATGGTGATGTGCACCCATTGGGCACCTCAATTATGCATTGTTTGCCAATTTGTGGATATAGAGAAACTAAACTGAAAAAAGAAAAAGAAACTTTCTAAAGAAACTAAAAAAATACTGCTGAATTAAATTGGTCTTTATATCCCATAGTTTTGGAACTAAATTTCCCAGGGTAACAAAACTGCTATTATGTTACCGCGCGGTTACCCAGGTTCGCTGATACTTACCCAGGTTTGGCTCATATTTTCGATTCAAGATTTGATTTGATTGTAAACCCATGACTAGCCGGGGGCCTACTCCACCCACCCTCTGCTCCCGCCATACCTGGATTTAACCGCAAAACGGCAATGGTTTGTATCTGAGCCTGACATTATGTCCAAATGTATTTTTGTGAGTTATTTTCCAGGAATATGGAAACTAGCCTATTGGCAAGCTTATAATGGAAACTTCTCTTGGGAAAATAATTATTATTTTCAAATGCAAGATGAAGGAAGTGTTACAATAATTGGATTTTCCCACATTATAAAAATAAACAGATATTACATTACAAGGACTGAAAATTATTAAAATAAATTAAACAAAATTGTACTGCAAATTTTGAATAAAAAAAATTGAATTAACCCTTTAATGATGGGATCCGTGCTGGTGCAGCATTAATGACCTGTGCCAGTGCATTCTCTTATATATGTGAGTCACCCACAGTGAGAATCGCAGGAGATTCGCATATATAAGAGAATGCATTGGCACAGGGTTTTCGCAAAATTTAAGGAAGCTCAAGTCATGGAAGGGTTAATCAAAATTGTGTGAATTTTGAATGAAAAAAATATATATATCATTCGTCATTTAGTCCAATTATGGAAATTAACATTTTTTCTCAAAGCTAATTTGCAAAAATAATTGTCACACACCATGCCCTTGTAATAATATCAAAATTTGTTACTTTAAAAGCCTGACATGTGTCAGGTGATCAAACAAAAATAAATCCAGACTTAGCCCCTCCCACCCCCTGAGATTACGGCCAGGCACTACACTCTCTACTCATTGTCGTCCTCCCATCATTGATCTATAAACACCTTGGATGGCCATTTTCTGCTGCATCAGCTAATTCTGGTCAGAAATCAATAACCACTCTGATTACTATCATTGGATCTTTAAACACAATCCATGGCTGAGAGAGTTATAGTGTAATCTTCTACCATAGAACAGGTGTATAGAGCCAAACACAATCCATGGCTGAGAGAGCTAGAAGTGGAGAAACCCTGGGTCCCAGGTCACAGGTGTATAGAGCTAAACACAATCCAAGGCTGAGAGAGCTAGGAGTGGAGAAACCCAGGTCCCAGGTCACAGTTCTAGTGCTACCATAGAACAGGTGTATAGAGCCAAACACAATCCATGGCTGAGAGAGCTTGATGTGGAGAAACCCAGGTCCCAGGTCACAGTTATAGTGAGCAAAACACAATCCCAAGGCTGAGAGAGCAAGAAGTGGAGAAACCCAGGTCCCAGGTCCCAGTTAAAGTGTAATAGAACAGGTGGAAAGAGCAAAACACAATCCAAGGCTAAGAGAGGTGGGGGGGGGGGTCTTCTACCATAGAACAGGTGTATAGAGCTAAACACAATCCAAGGCTGAGAGAGGCAGAGAAACCAGGGTTCCAGTCACTCAGAGTTATAGTGTAATCTGCTACCATAGAACAGGTGTATAGAGCACAAGTTTAACCCTTCCATGACTGGAGCTTCCTGAAATTTTGTGAAAACCCTGTGCCAATGCATTCACTTATATATGTGAGTCTCCCATAGGTAGCCTCGCATATATAATAGAATACATTGGCCTGACAATAAATACATTTACCTTAAGCCAGTGCATTCTCTTATATAAATATGTATGGCTCCCTATAACAGAATTCACTGGCACAGGGTCTCATTAGGAGACATATCACAAGAATTAGACAATGTACAGCAATCAGAGATTTAATTCGTTATGAAACCAGATGAAACAAGCTTTTTCCTCATTTAATTTGTCGCACATAGTTACATATTTAAACTCAAATTTAATACAATTTTAGTGATAGTCAAGAACCACATATCAAAATTTCTGAAATTTAATTTACCTATTCAGTTTTGATTGTATTTTTCCTGAAAGATTGTACTTGTATTTGTGTTTAAAAATTCAGAATCCTGCAAGTGGGCTCCCATCAAATAGAGATATTGGTCAATGATGTTATAAATCTGATGCCACTTTCGACCTGTAACCGAATGCTAAATGCTTCCTCTATATTCCTCTATACATGTGTGAGTATCCTAACCAGATGTTAAGATTACGCCAGGAATGCCAGAATGTTGTTGTTGTTCTGTTTCCTGTTTAGACAATGGTGCCACAGGCTAATCTCCCAGACTAGCACTATAGATGGCTTATATCCCAGTAGATTAGAGATTAAATCCTAGTCTTTGTTGGTGGCTGCATGCAGGGGTTTTAGCCTTGATTGCCCTAAATAATCAACTCCTTAACCACAGCAGAATTATGGGTAACTTTTCAGGATTTAGTCGGAAATATGGCTTGTTGCCACTCATCGGAAAGATCTCACTGAGTCGATTATTTAGGGCATTACTGTACATTTATTTATCCTCAAACATAAGATAGGTGAATCAAGGCTAAAACCCCTGCATGCAGCCAAGTCTGAGTTTAGAGTGCCTGTCATTTGCAGAATGAGGTCCCCAGAGAGTGAATTTAGTGACGCTAACCCACATAGCTGGCTAGCATTACTAAATTCACTTCTGGGGACCTCATTCTGCTTAGGCCTCATCTTCTGTGGCAAGTTTCTTTATAATAAAATTTCCATAGAAACTTCTTCACATAGATTCTATTTCTTTTTTAGTTTAGCAGATGACACATTGCATAATCGAGGTTCCCAATTGGTGTACAATCACAGTATTCACCATTTGATCTCAGTCTATGTCTCCCATAGCAGATGAGGCCATGCAGAATGAGGGCTCCAGAGGGTGAATTTGGTGATGCTAGCCCACTATGCGGGATATATAGCGTCACTAAATTCACCCTCTGGGGACCTCATTCTGCAAATGACAGGCACACTAAACTCAGACTTGGCTGCATGTAGGGGTTTTAGCATTGATTCACCTACATGTATGTTTGAGGATAATGTATATCCACCAGAATTAACATTAGTTCATATCCATGAGGTTATTTTCAGGGGCAGATTCAACCAAGGGCAAGGGGAGGAGGAGGCGCAGCTTCCAGAAGACGGAATCATTTTCATGCAGTCACAGAAAATAAATATGCCCAACAAGCCCATATTAAGCCACTGGAATGCATGTACTTTTCTCTTAGGACCGTATTTATAATAATACTGTTTCCCATCTGCCCTCCCTGCACGGTGCCCATGGATGTGTGTTTGAAATTTTGTACTTTTTCTCCAAACTCACCTCTCATTTTGACAATTTTTCTGCACTTGCATTGTTCATGTACAATTATTACATTTCGTTTTCAAGACAGCTTCTATGAAATTACCAAACTTGGCACCGTGCCAGGTCAGAAAAGGTTTAAAAATGTTCACTTGGTGACATCGTAAAGTGTGCAATCAGAATTATATATATATACATGTAGCTCTGACCATAAATTGAATCTGGTATCTATAAAGGGCAGAGTTACAAAGAATTTAGAACCATTTTCTAACCACTACATGCATGCACAGACCTCCCCCTCCCATGCAAAGAGCCCCTCTGACACCACCTCTGAACATATTCCTAAATTTATAATGCTTTTCTGCTGAGTAATTATAAATGATGGGTTTGAAAATGTATTGAAAGTAAAGGTCATAAATATTGATCGCTATAAATACTATTTACAACACAAATCGAGCAAACATTGAACTAATTATAACGAGAATCAATTTTCATGCAAGTTTAGTTCTCTATTAGGAAATCTTCACAAAAGATTTGATGAGTTAATTTTAAACCTGAAAGCTGTATTTATTGGTCATAATTAAGTGGATTGCTATGCGAGTCTGAACATGATGACCGAAGTGCATTCCTGCATGTAATACATGTGTCGTGTAATGTGCAATCTATGCACAGATCATTAAATTATTATACAATTCGTGGGAATAATGTCTCATGACATTAACAGGAAGGTCGAATCGGTCTGTGGAAATTGATCCGATTTAAGATCAAAGCAGAATAAAAGATCTGGACATGAATACATGGGTGTGGGGAAGATATCAATAAGCATTATGAACCACTTAATGTTAAATAAAAGAAATAGTGCGTTTGGGCTTCCAAGATCATGTCATGAATCTATACTCCGGCTTACGCCCATAGAGATCATATTCCATCAGGACAATTAATACCTGGGAACTTTTTTATGTTCTCACCCGTCATGACAGAGAATTACTTTATAACATTGAACAAGATACCAGAACCTAAACTCCAGGCAGAGTTACAGTAATGCTCTAATAAATCGACCTCTTAACCAAAGCAGAATTATGGGTAACTTTTCAGGATTTAGTCGGAAATATGGCTTGTTGCCATTCATCGGAAAGCTCTTGGGGAGAGCTTTCCGATGAATGGCAACAAGCCATATTTCCGACTAAATCCTGAAAAGTTACCCATAATTCTGCTTTGGTTAAGAGGTCGATTAATTAGAGCATTACTGTACATGTATCTCCCATCGCTCTTGCCTGGCTTAGTTCATATTGTTGTTTGCAATACCGAAATAATTACCATTATTGCAAACTTTTGGTGGTCAAAAGAAGATAATAGGGGACTAAATATAGTTCCGACGATACATGTATGTAAAAATATATGTATCGGTCCACAAAGTACCATCATTCCGGCAATGATCTATCACAGCGATAACGGAGAAGGCGCTGCATGGAGTTTAACCAGAACCTGTGTGCAGAACATATTCAGTGAATCACGTCCAAAATTCCATCATTGCAGGTTGTTTATAGTAATACCCTAAATAATCGACTCCTTAACCACAGCAGAATTATGGGTAATTTTTCAGGATTTAGTCGGAAATATGACTTGTTGTCATTCATCGGAAAGCTCTCAGCCATATTCTGACTAAATCCTGAAAAGTTACCCATAATTATGCTGTGGTTAGGGAGTTGATTATTTAGGGCATTACTGTATGTGCAGAACATATTCAGTGAATCAGTTCCAAAATTCCATCATTGCAGGTTGTTTACACGGATAAGTGAGATGTTGGGGGAGTTAAACGTATTTACATGGAGAAGTGAGATGTTGGCGGAGTTAAACGTATTTACGGGGTCTAAATCCCACTGGCTACAATGAGGAAACAATTGATTATGGAGCGAATATTTCCTCAAGCCACAACAAGCAGGGCTAATGCTTCCACATGATGCCATCAAAGGAAACAGTATCCTCCTTCACGCTTTAAATATCTCATTGTTGAGCCTAAAGAGAGAGGGGACATTTCTGGCATAGCACAGGTGTCTGCTCCACATGGGAACTCAGAAAGTATATTCAAGGAGATTCAGTGGTGGCAGGCAGGGGCGCCGGAAGCATCCAAGGGCAGGGGGCAGAGCCTACAAAAAGGGCACTTTTCCGCAAAAAAAAAAGGGCATTTTCTCCGCAAACTCGGGAAAATAACCATAAATTCATTGTGGCAAAAATCCCTATTTTAATGGTATTTGTCGGTTTTTATGGCCGTTTTGTGATAAAAAAAATTAATATTCCTTGTGAAATTGGTGGTATTTGGACCAAAAAAGTCACATTTTGCTATAAAAACATGAGATTAAACACACAAAAAGCATTTTCTGTCTCCAGAAAAAGGGCAAGTCCTGCCCCCTCTGCCCCCCTCTTCCGGGCCCCTGGTGGCAGGCAGGGGTGGAACCGGGGGGGGCGGAGCGGTATCAAGGATCATTGCCCCTGTATCGTGGAAACTGAGGCAGGAGCACTAATAATTGAGGGCAAGCCTTGAAATAGTGTGTATGTCATTTGTAGAATGAGGTCCCCAGAGGGTGAATTTAGGGATGCTATCCCACATAGTGGGCTAGCATCACAAAATTTATCCTCTATGGACCTCATTCTACTTAGGCTTCATCTTCTGGGATTTATCTATATAATCTCATATTAACTTTGTTTTGGTTATTTTTTCCCTTCTGTCCAGTTTCTATATCCCCTAATTTACAGAAGATAAAATACATAATCAAGATGACTAAAATGACTAATGGGTTCACATCACCAACTTCAACTGGGGAACTTCAATCCGATCCTATAATGTCTCCCATAGAAGCAGAATAAGGTTCCCTGAGGGTGAATTTAGTGATGCTAGCCAACCATGCAGGATAGCGTCACTAAATTCACCCTCTGGGGACCTCATTCTGCAAATGACAGACACACTATTTCAAGGCTGGGGGGGGTGTTAACAACACAAACTTCATTGCTTAGCTGTCTAGTGGATGTGAGAAAAGAGCTTGAACTGGTAGGAATGTAGCAAGAGGGTCTTCATTTATGGGGATGTCCAACTTCAAATTTCTAAATGTGTGGGATAGCGTCACTAAATTCACCCTCTGGGGACCTCATTCTGCAAATGACAGGCACACTACAATCAGACTTGATGCTATAGCAGGCATAATTCCTGTCTGGTGGACATGAAATATGACTAAAGTAGGCGTCCAATACAATATCTACTAGATCTGGTTGTCTGTCCGCTCACTGAATTGTATTTCTGTCACCGTACCAATCTTTGATGCTAAATTAATCTAAACATTTATCTCTGGAGTGATATCCCAGACTGTCTGAGACAGATTTAAGTAACAACTCAAAGTAAAACTCATTAACCCTTTCAGTGCCAAGTCCGATTTTTGTATCAACCCATATTTCCTTGATCATTTTTCAAATTTATTGATTATAATAATGTGATACATTGATGGAAAGAGCTCTTAGAGCTCTTTCCATCAATGTATCACATTATTATAATCAATAAATTTGAAAAATGATCAAGGAAATATGGGTTGATATAAAAATTGGACTTGGCACTGAAAGGGTTAATACAGTTGCACTGGTATCTGCATCTGTTCTGTAATGTGGGCCTTGATGTCATTGGAATCAGTTAGCTATTCAGCACGCGGGGCAAATACATGTATTTAATTCAAGAATTTTTCATGGCCTTGTCTGGTGGAATGAATATATCCTTTAGGCCATTATAAAATTATTTGCTAGATTTACATCCAAATTTTTCAGAAAAAATGGGGCAGGAGGGCACATTTTATTTTTAATATTTTATTCTTTCTAACATAAATGGTCACGGACAGTACTCGATATTGAAGGAATATCCTGTCTTATAAGAGTACAAGGTGTTTTAGTCAGAAATATGGCTTGGTGCCATTCATCAGAAAGCTCTCCAATGAGTGGCAACAAGCCATATTTCCAACTAAATCCTGAAAAATTACCCATAATTCTGCTGTGGTTAAGGCGTCGATTATTTAGGGCATTACTGTACATTATACAGTGATATTCAGCTCTCGAAAATTAGAAAAATGTCCCACAGCAAATTTAATGCTGTGGCATGTCAGATTTCACATGCTATCACAGCATTTCCCACCGCCTTGCATATTGCCTTCGAGGACTTAATGTGACGGTGTAATTTAGCCCTAGTTTATATACAACTAATACAAGTTAATACTGACAACTAGCAGCTAACATATTCATCCATATCACCGGTATTTACGACATCCCGTTTACCCTCTCAACTTTGCTGTATTCGATCCGTCCCTGTCTTATCACTGTCACTTCAGCCCAATGCTAAACGCTCTAGTACCGCCACTTCAAATAATACAGGTAAGCTCGCAGCTGATTGGATGACACATGGTCGCGCGTAAAGTTGTCAAAGGTTAAACAGTTTCGCGGGGTTTTAGATTAGTTGGTCAGAAATTAAAGTTGTCTTCGGAAAGTTATTGTCTTAAAGTCTTAGTTTATTTTGTCGTCAAGATGTCGTCAAGTTGTTTAGACTATCGTTGTATACAGATCCTGACATAGTGGCCTATGTCTCATTGAACTGGTATGTTCACAGTTTCTATATTTTATCGTTATAACATGTTTTTATTAATACTTTTGTCTTCAAGTAAATCACCATAGAGTTTGTCCATTTTGACATAAAGTATATTTCCTATTTTAATTATATTTTAATGTGATTACTTTTGTGAGGTTATCTCCCGATAACGTGAGATGCCAGTTTGTAGATATATCAATTAGATAGATTGGATATCTGGCATTTCTTGTATTTTCAGGAACTCCTCAAGCTCCTTTAACATATATTTGTGTATGCACATATGCGTGCTTATCATGCAAATGGTAATATATTTGCATTTGGTTGCAAGGCCTATTCTATGCCTATAGTGATGTATGATAACACTCTCTGTGTTATGTGAACATACTATGCCAGTCTGTGGATGATGTTTGATTGTATGTATTGGTGGTGATGATGATGATAATCAAGATGTGTTATTAAGATGAATAAATGCTATTGAAGACTACAAAAGGTAATATGAACTTTCCATAGACCCTGCCCACCAAGACTGAGAATTAATTGACGGAGCCCATACTGCCAAGGCTAACTTTATAAATTTAATGTCAAAGGCTCAAGGACATTTAATAATATAAATGGACCCATAGTAACCCTATGACATTTGGCGCTCACCGTGGTAATGGCAGTGGCTTCCAGAACTCTTGGAAATTCGAAGAAGTTGTGTTTCTTTAAGTGAAACTGGTAAACCAGCCCAAAGATAACTGTTGCTGGAAACTGGGAAATCCCAACCTGTCAACTGAGGACGCGCACGCAGTAACAACAATGTTTCGCCGGTGTGATCTATTCGTTCAGTGATTGTTGGATCCAGTGCAGTGTGTAGGCAAACTATTGTGCTATTCAATTATCGCTTGACCAAGTCGCGCATCGATGGAGTGATGACCTAGATTCGTAGACAAATACTACAGTGTGTAGAATCACAAACTGTGACGTGCTAAATTGTAAACAATTCACATTCAATTGGGATCTGATGTCAATTATTCTCAAAATGCCCATTGTTTATTTATATGCACACTTGTTTTGTTTATATGCACTTCTGTTCATTCTGATTTGAGCCATGCATCATCAATAGCTTAATTAGTTTATTTAGGGTTGTGAGCTTGTGTATGCAACTTTGGTGACGTGACCCCGGTCATGCTGTCAAATGTGCCTGTATAATCTTATAACTAACGTGTGTCGTGTATAAAGAGCGTTCTATTTCTTATTCAAAGCAGTGTCTGTTTTCTTCAACGCTCAATAAAGTGCTCTGTTTAGTAAACCTGACACATAAATAGAACTTCCGGTTTTGCGTTGTAAACATTGACACATGGCTTTTTGTTGACATGTCAACGTGAGCAGATCCGGACGATTTTGTCATTGTTTTTCATCAGTGCCAGTATTTTTGTAAGTGTAAGTTGTTTTCATGCAAACTATAGACTAGTTAATATACTGGTAATTTATTTTGAGGCTCATAGCATGTTCAAAATGTTGTATTTGATTGAGTATCCAAAATTGACAACAAAATTTGTCAGGCCACTTTGTCAAATTTCTCATGTGCCAGAATCACACTGCTGATTAAGTGATATTTTTCCAAAGCCGGACTTGTTGGAAAATATTATAATTTTTCCAAACATTCCGTGTTTTCTGGTTGTGTAAATTTAATCGCTTTCTGCGGATGCATACTTAACTTACTGCATCATTTGTGTTGGCATTTTGGATGCAAATAATTTTTGCATCATCCCTGTAGTGTTTAAGCTGGCATTTGTGAAAATGGTAGTTTCAGCTTGTTTTCCATCAGCGTTGTTGTTCGATATTCTTCATTCTGCTTCAGTGTTTTTGTGTTATGTTCAGTAGTCGCAGATAACATAAGACGGTAAGTTTAGTGTCGTCTAGTCAGTTGGCCAATAATATTGGTCACGGTATCTTGTCCATACGGACTTTCCCCGACCTACATTCTGACTTGCCCACTTGTCGCTTGACATTTCAATCTTTTTGTCGTACAATACCATGCGCTCGCATCATTTCATATCATCGCATGAATTAAATAATTCAAATTAATAATGGTATAATTAATTAACTAAGCTAATTATATCTAAATCTTTGATTTGCTTTATAAATTTAGTTTTGTTTCAGTTTTTCTCACTGACTCGCAGTGTCAGAAATTTTTCATTCTGACGTCTACATCAGATTAGTGAAATTAGGTAACTTCGCTCGTCTTGTAAAAAAATTTCAGATTTTCCGAAGACGGTGGCCGCAGTACATTGAAAATAGGACACTTAGAATTTTTTTCAGTTCGTTCGCATTTTAGTTCGGATATAGGTGATTAGTTTCGACTTTGAATTTTTTCAGCTCGTCGTCAGACATTATTGAAGTTAGGTGACTTGTCCCGACTTAGATTTTTTTTCAGCTGTTTTTGCATTGAAATTAGGTGACATGGTTGTACTTTGAAATTTGTTTTGTAGACGGTAGCCGATTTACATCGACATTAGGTGACTTCATCGGACTTAGAAATTTTTTCCAGATATTTCTGCGTTATCGTACATACAGAGATTTATTTCTTCTTTTTATGCTAAAGCCGTAATTTATTTACAGTGAACTTAGGACTTGAATATTTTTTTTTCAGATTTCATTTAGCAATTGGACTTGAATATTTTTTTCACAGGTTACGATAGTCAATAGTTATTAGATAGCTGATCTTGAAATATTTTTCAGATATTTTTCTGAATAAATTATTGGTTAATACATTACTTTAACCACAACTTGCTGATTCATTTGAATAATTGTGTTTATTTGTATTATTATTTCCATATTGTTCATTAAATTGAATCATGATGGCCGGTGTTGATGACTTACAGTCAATGGAGCGGAACGATGAGTTATTAGATAAGATTACAGCTCAGATTGGTAAATTAAGGGAACAGATTGAGAGACTCAAGGAGGAGCAGGAGATGGAAATGCAGAATGAGAATGCCTATTACACCAATTATTATAATAATGGTTATGATTATAATAACACTTATTCTAGGCGTAGACGGTATAAGCAGAAGAGGTCACAGAACTATAAAGGTTCTCAGAGAGATGCTCATGAAGTGAATGATTTTAATCATCCTTCTAATGACAGGTTGCAAGATGATATAAATTGTTCCAGACAATTTGTAGGTTGTTATAAATGTGGAGAGGACTCACATTTTTCTAGAGGTTGTAGGAATTTCAGGTACTGGAATAGGGGCAGAGCCAAACAGACTTATAATAGTCATTCTTTCAGACCTCAGCAGCAGTCCATGAATTTTAATTTACAGGATCCTTCTGGTCTAAGTGGAAGTCCCGCAGAGACTGAAGTTCAAGTTGCTGGCTTTAATACAAAAGCACTTCTTGATACAGGGAGCACAGTCAGTACTATTTCAGAGCGATTTTATACTTAATTTTTATCGAAGTCCCCACTTCAGCCTCTAAACCAGATCCTGAACATTGAGTGTGCAGATGGTAAAAGCCTTCCGTACCTAGGGTACATACACTGTCCAGTGACAGTTTCTGAGTTTACTCGGAATGCGACAAGAGATTGTATTTTTCTTGTAGTGCCAAATAGCAATTATAACTTTTCAGTTCCAGTGTTGTTAGGTACAAATGTGTTAGCTGATTTCATGGCGATTTGTAAGCAGCAGCATGGTTCCAAGTTTTTGCAGGTATCTAATCTGTCTTCTCCATGGTATATGTCATTCCGCTGTATGACATTCAGAGAAAGGAACCTTGCAAAGAATAATTTTGTTTTAGGGCAGGTTAAATCTGCAGAGAATCAGCATGTGATCCTTCATCCAAACACAAAGAAAGTTCTTTCAGGTTTTATTGATCACAAGATACCATATCAGCCTACATGTGCAATTTTGCAACCACTTCCAGATGATAGTCGATTTGATTTTTTAGAAATATGTCCGTACGTTGTTAAATATGATTGCAAGAGTAATGATTCGATTGATGTTCATCTGTCCAACATTTCTTCCAGAACCATTAGCATTGCTCCTAACTCTGTAATATGCCAGATTCAACCTGTTTCAGTAGAGGATACCGAGGAGTCTAAGCCTGGTGAAACAAGTTCTTCATTTACAGATCAACTTCAGTTTGACTTATCTTCTTTGACAGCTGATGAATTTAAAGCTGGGATGAAACTTATTAAAAGTTTTTCAGATGTTTTCTCTCAGAGTGACTTGGACTTAGGTTTTTATAACAGGATTAAACATCGGATTGATATGTATGACAGTACACCTTTTAAGCAGCGTGCAAGACACATTCCACCTAGTATGATTGAAGAGGTCAGAAATCATCTTCATCAGTTACTTTCAGTTGGAGTTATTAGAAGATCCAGGAGTCCATTCTCTTCTAATGTTGTGCTTGTTAGGAAGCGCGGTTCTAATGCTCTTAGACTCTGTGTTGATTACAGGCAACTCAATAAACAGACTATACCTGATAATTATGCTTTGCCTAGGCCAGAAATGTTGTTTGATTCTCTCAAAGGTGCCAAGTACTTCTCTGTGCTTGATTTGAAAATGGGTTTTCATCAATTAGAGATCTCCGAGGAACACAAAGAGAGAACTGCTTTTTCTGTTTCAGGATTAGGATTTTACGAGTACAATCGTTTAGCTTTTGGACTTAACAATAGTCCAAGTTCATTTCAGAGAATGATGGAGGATTGTCTCGAAGGTTTAAACCATAATATCTGCAATATTTATATTGATGACATCATTATTTGGTCGCAGACGGTTCCAGAGATGATAGAGCGACTTGAAGCTGTTTTTGACAGATTGAGGCAGTGTAATTTGAAGCTCGCACCTTCAAAATGCAAATTCTTTCAACGTAAATGTACTTATGTTGGTTTTATAGTTTCAGAGCATGGAATTGAAACTGATCCTGAGAAAGTTGACAAAATTGTCAATTGGCCAGCTCCAGAGAATCCAGATCAGTTGAGAAAAATTTTAGGTTTCTGTGGTTTTTATAGGAAATTTGTCAAGAATTTTTCGGCAATTTCTAAACCCCTTACAGATTTACTCCCACCCACTAATGTTAAGAAGTCAAAGAATAAGAAGAAATCATCTTTTACAGGTAAATGGAAATGGGAAAGTGAGCAGCAGTCTGCATTTGATTATTTGAAAGATCGTCTTTCAAATCCCCCCATTTTAGGCTACCCAGACTATAGCAGACCATTTGAAATTCATATTGATGCGTCCCGGCATGGTTTAGGCTGTGTCCTTCTCCAGGAAGACGATGGCGTGATGTGGGTGATAGCATATGGCAGCCGAGGTACTACTGCCGCAGAGAAGAATTATCCCGCCCACAAATTAGAATTTTTAGCTTTGAAATGGACAGTGACAGAGAAGTTTTATGATTACTTATATGGAAACTATTTTGTTGTGTATACAGACAATAACCCATTAACTTATGTACTTACTTCAGCTAAATTAGATGCTACAGGTCAAAGATGGTTGTCAGCCCTTGGTGCTTTTAAATTTGATATTCTCTATAAGCCTGGTAAGACCAATACAGATGCAGATGTTTTATCTAGGTTGGACGAGCCTTCTTCAGCTTTTAATCATGAATTTATTCCAGTTGAATCTGTAAAGACTATCTGTAACTCTTTACAGGTTCAGCAGCCTTTTGTTGAGAGTTTATGTGTTGACTCTGATGTATTGAAACCAGTTGATGAATTAGGTTATGATCTTGATGAGATGAATTACAAGGATTGGAGGAGAGCACAGGAGCGAGATAATGTTTTATCATTTTGGATGACAGCAGTTAGGCAGAAGAAATGTCCGAATAGAAGGTCTTTGCCTCCTTCAAAGGATCATTCTCCTTTTTTCAGGCATTTTTCGAAGTTGAAGTTGCAGAGAGGTGTTTTATATAGAGAGTCAACTTTTAATGGTAGTTCAACGTCTCAACTTGTATTACCTTCTTCTTATGTTAGACTTGTATTGAAGTCATTGCATAATGACATTGGACATCCCGGACGGGATAGGACTATTTCTCTGGTGAAAGAAAGATTTTATTTTCCCAGCATTGACAGTATAGTAGATAACTGGATCAAGAATTGCCATAGATGTATAAGGAGAAAGACTTCTACAAATTTTAGAGCTCCTTTAGTTTCAGTTTCTACTTCACAGCCACTCGAGTTAGTTTGTATTGATTTTTTGTGTTTAGAATCTTGTAAAGGTGGTTATGAAAATGTTCTTGTTATTACAGATCACTTTACTAAGTATGCTCAAGCTTTTGCTACCAAGAATCAGACAGCCAAGACTACAGCCGATGTCTTATTCAATAATTTCTTTATTCATTATGGATACCCACAGCGTATACATAGTGATCAAGGTGCAAATTTTGAGTCACAAGTCATTTCAGAACTCTGTCAGCTGTGCGGTATACAGAAGTCTAGGACTACGCCTTACCACCCCATGGGTAATGGCATTACAGAACGATTTAATCGTACACTCATAGGAATGTTAGGTACTCTTCATCCTGACCAAAAGAAAGATTGGAAATCCTTTATTGGCCCACTTGTTCATGCATATAATTGCACACGTCACGAAACTACAGGTTATGCACCATATTTGTTAATGTTTGGCAGAGAACCAAGGTTACCAATTGATGTCATGTTTGGTTTGCATAAATCTGAATCTGATGATGATCGTTCGTATTGTGATTATGTTACTGACCTTAAGCACAGACTTAGAGAATCTTACAGGTTAGCTTCCAGTGGTATGTCTAAGTCTCAAGAAGGTCATAAGAGGAATTATGACAAGAAAGTGAGAGGCGCTACTATACATGTAGGCGACCGTGTACTTGTTAAAACTTTAGCTTTTGATGGCAGGCATAAATTGGCGGATAAATTTGATCCGGATGTGTATGTTGTGAAAGAGCAACCGAATAGTGATATTCCAGTTTTTGTGTTGCAGGATGACTCAGGTAGAACCAGAACTTTACATAGGAATCATTTATTACCTATTGGTTCAATTCCTTTTGATCTTCCAGTTGATGATCCAACAGTTAAACCCGATTCTTTTAAAGGTGTTGATGTTCCAGCTGGACAAGATCCTGTCAGACCTGTCCCTAAACCAAGAACTGTGAGGAAAGATTATATTCCAGGCACTGTTGACAAATCTCATAAAGAGAACAGACTTAATGGTCATGTTAGTGATAGTGATGAGGAGTCAGTGATTATGTTTACTCCGCAAAATGTTCCAAGTGTCTCATTTGTTTCAGGTAATGCGGATAATGGAGGTCCACCTCGTCCTGATGACGATCGGCGTTCGAGGATGGATCCTGGTATTTCTTCCAGTGGTGACGACCGCACTCCAAATAGGGAGCCTAGTGAAGATAATGTGATAGAATTTGTTTCAGATTATGATACACATGAGCCATTCGTTCAGACAGAACTTAGGTCCACAGGTGTACATGTAGAGGCTGAGAATAGTGTTGAGATTAATGATATTGTTCCTTCTGCAGCTGTTGTAGATGATGGAGAACGAGTTAGCGGAGATGGTGATAGAACTGTAGCTTTTGTTTCAGATGATGTAGCCTCAGGTGTTCGTTCAGATGTAGTGATTAGTAGATCTGGTAATGAGGAAATTTCTTCCCATATAGATACCAGTGTGCCAAGTCCAGTGCCTAGGAGATCGACAAGAGAAAGGAGTAAGCCATCGTGGATGCAGAAAGGAGACTTTGTTGTCAATAAATTGCAACCTATTTCAGGTAGCATGATCGACAAAAATGAGTTAATTAAGAAACTTACGGACAATCAGTTATTTTCCAGAGTTTCTCCCGATGTACTACAGTCAATATTTGAGTCAATACTTAAGTGAACTCTTGTTTTCAGGTGATATTAGTTCATCTGTGCAAGATGTATCCTTATTCAGTCTACTCATGTGTTTATTTCACAGTCAATTTTCAGAACATTAATATTTCCGGTTAGTTACAGTTGTGTCTGTGACTATCTATCTTTACAGTGCTTTTATCTGTAACATGGCATCCACTGCCTTGTTAGGATATCTCTCACGTGTAATGTGAGCATTCAATATGTGATGTACCTTGAACATATGTTGTGTCATATGTCAGATATTGTTGTGTCCATTGATTATCTTTTAATATGTATTGTGTACTGTTAGGTATCATGTGTCAACTTCGTACGATCAGAGGTATAACTAGTTTTCCAGCTGACGATCCAGTGTAGAGCTACGACTCATTTGAGGTACCAGTTTTCAAGGAATTCTTTTTCTTTTTTCTTATATGCTCTGTGAGGTGATATTATGTTCCTTTCAACTTATGATTATGTTTTTAACATTTGTGTTTTGTTTACTCATTGAAATTTCAGATGGACCAGTGTGAATTTTGTCTACTTCAAATAGTGAAGCAGATTATGACTTTTCAGCTGATTATTAACCAGCTGTCTTGAATTATTCATGGCATAGTTTCAGTTATTAGCAACTCGATAGTGGTGACTTTAAGTTTGATTTGATTAGTTCATGGATTACTTACAGCATTCTATGTTCAGTTTATTTCGGTTATGATAGTGTTACATATAATCTCATTATTGCAGAGATACACGACAAATTTTCGACTGACGATCCAGTGGTTTAACTATTTGAGGTTCCAGTTCTCCAAGAAAATTTTGTTTCTATTTATATACTCTGGTGATATATAGTGTTCATATCATTTCTCTTTCAGCTAATCGGTTTCGAGATTAGTTCTGAATTCAGTTTTTGAACTCTGAATTTATTACATCGTGGTTTAGATGGTGCTCTACTATTATTATTCAGAGTGTGAGAGTTTATTGATATTTTGTAGCTTTCAGTTGAATGATGCGGAGATCATTCGCCAACAGGAGGGAGAGTGTGACGGTGTAATTTAGCCCTAGTTTATATACAACTAATACAAGTTAATACTGACAACTAGCAGCTAACATATTCATCCATATCACCGGTATTTACGACATCCCGTTTACCCTCTCAACTTTGCTGTATTCGATCCGTCCCTGTCTTATCACTGTCACTTCAGCCCAATGCTAAACGCTCTAGTACCGCCACTTCAAATAATACAGGTAAGCTCGCAGCTGATTGGATGACACATGGTCGCGCGTAAAGTTGTCAAAGGTTAAACAGTTTCGCGGGGTTTTAGATTAGTTGGTCAGAAAGTAAAGTTGTCTTCGGAAAGTTATTGTCTTAAAGTCTTAGTTTATTTTGTCGTCAAGATGTCGTCAAGTTGTTTAGACTATCGTTGTATACAGATCCTGACATAGTGGCCTATGTCTCATTGAACTGGTATGTTCACAGTTTCTATATTTTATCGTTATAACATGTTTTTATTAATACTTTTGTCTTCAAGTAAATCACCATAGAGTTTGTCCATTTTGACATAAAGTATATTTCCTATTTTAATTATATTTTAATGTGATTACTTTTGTGAGGTTATCTCCCGATAACGTGAGATGCCAGTTTGTAGATATCTCAATTAGATAGATTGGATATCTGGCATTTCTTGTATTTTCAGGAACTCCTCAAGCTCCTTTAACATATATTTGTGTATGCACATATGCGTGCTTATCATGCAAATGGTAATATATTTGCATTTGGTTGCAGGGCCTATTCTATGCCTATAGTGATGTATGATAACACTCTCTGTGATATGTGAACATACTATGCCAGTCTGTGGATGATGTTTGATTGTATGTATTGGTGGTGATGATGATGATAATCAAGATGTGTTATTAAGATGAATAAATGCTATTGAAGACTACAAAAGGTAATATGAACTTTCCATAGACCCTGCCCACCAAGACTGAGAATTAATTGACGGAGCCCATACTGCCAAGGCTAACTTTATAAATTTAATGTCAAAGGCTCAAGGACATTTAATAATATAAATGGACCCATAGTAACCCTATGACATTAAGATATTCCACCAAACTCAAATCAAATCTATCGGTAATCGAAGCAATTTTGAATTCTGACCTCTAACCAACTTGACCAGGAAGCGAAGCGTGCACCTCATAAAACTTATTAAAATCTTCTGATTTACGAAATTCACATGGATCTCCAGAACAACATAGACATTAATGTAAATCGAAAGCCCAGTCCACTGACCAATGTAAACAATAAGACTCCCCCACATGTGGGGTCCGCAGGGTCAGAATAAACAGTTGCTTTCCATGTTTAGATGCGGGATGTGAGATAAAGATAGATTAAATGATGTGTCCAGACATAATTATATGTAAACAGCTGGTTAATATACATGAATTTGGCTGTCCAGGGTGTTTGTATTCAATTAAGGACTTGATATGAGCAATATCCAACATCCTGTGGACAAACTGGAACCATATGGTACATACTAACAGATAAAGGAAGTATCCAGTGTTTCTAATTGTTGTTTGTATTATAAAGTTATTATACAATGTTGTGTACAGTATGTGTTTTACTTGTAGGTGTCCAGGTTGTGGTGAAAAGTCATATTGGACGAGACACGCAGACACAATATGACTTTTCGCCACCCGACAGCCTGTTCTTTCATCAGACTCTCCACTTCCGATGCAGCTTCCTTTGCCTTTGATGTCATGTGGAGATTTGCTTTACCTGATGCAATTTTACTGTTACTGTCACCGCGTGTGTCACAGTTTGCAGACACATCAGGCTCATTGACAATTCTGGGTAGTATTTAAAGTGATATGAAACACTCTGATAGGGTGAACACATAGAAAAGGAGAATACTCTTGCTCAAAGTAGTTATTTTGACAAATATTATATATAAATTGAGAACAAATGCCGTCATTCTTACATATTAATTAAATGCAGTGACTCTCGATGATGAAATCGTTTGCGTCAGTTAATCGCCAATATTTGCGTCCCGAATAGAGAAGTAAATATTTACAATTGAGCATAGTTCAGACGATGGTTTCCATGGAGTGGTACGGTCGATTTGCTTGATATTTTGGGCGATGTTAGTAGAATGCTGCATTCCTACAGTTGGCATAGTATCTGAATACTATCTTATTAGTTTCACACACCTGAACAAGTACATAACATGTCTTTAATAGTAAGGGCATGTGTATAAATAACTACATCAGGACGAATGAGAGCATGAGTATTTCCCTTGAAACACTGAACACTGACAGTTTATAACTGTGTTCATAGTGGATGTAAAGGAGTAATCATAACCAGGCATTTATCACTTGTTTACCTGGATGTAATTTAGGGTGTATATCTGAACGATTAATCGACAAACTGTCGATTAAAATGGTCGATTAGTTGATTCTGAAAACTCATAGTCATGGCATCCTTAGGGTTAAGGATTCAATTAATTCTAAAGATTTCAGACCAATGCAACCCCTGCGATATGATCATGAATTGTTCATGAATTGTCCATGAACCATTCATGAACTTTGTTCGTGAAGTATTCACGAATGTTCATGAATCATTCATGAACTTAAAATTGGACAACAGAAAGGTTCATGAACAAGGTTCATGAAATATCTAGTTCATGAATATTTTGAGTTCATGAATATTTTTAAGTTCATGAATTATTCATGAAACTTAAGGTTTATGAACATGTCCAATTTTAAGTTCATGAATTATTCATGAATACTTCTTGAATAAATTTTGTGAATAATTCATGAACATTCATGAACTCAAACTGAAGTTTCATGAACTGTTCATAAAGTCAAAATTCAATTGAATAACATGAACTTTCGTAACAGACACACATTATACATTTGAAAACTATGATGAAATAACCTTAATTGAACTCCCTATCAATCAGCTGGCAAGGAATACAAAAATATCTTGGTTGTTGTTTTCTGATAGAATTTATTGATATTTAACATACGGTACCGAACGGTACCGAATAACCATGTACTCTTGAGGTCCAAATAAGCATATGCTGCAGAATAAGAGTACAAGGTGAAAAGTTCTGCTAAATTCAATAAGAATACTGGGCGGATTAAGAGTACAGGGTGTCAATTTACAAAATGGAAGCAAATCTATATGAAATTCTATAAGGTTAACCATATATATTTCTCATTTTGTGCACTGTTTGTTCAATGTTGTCATAGGAGTTACCAAACAGACTCCCAGCAATAAGTTTGCACTATCTTTTCCTGATCTGATTAAATGCTCCAGCAAATCTGAGATAGGCAGATATTATAAATCTCTTGAAAATCCTGCTTAAAATAAACATTAGTGTTAACGGACACAAATAAGCACCATACAGGGTGGCAACTTTTCCAAAAATTAATAAACATGGGTATGCCTATTTGGATTCCAAGAGTACAGATTATTTACAGAACAACCAGAAAGTAAGAAAGGATACAATTTAAGACATCTTTTTAAATTTCATCCTTTCCACTTTCTGGATATTCTGAACCTTCTCGACCATTGTCTTTCGAGAAAACGATTCACCAAATCTGTCCCGAAGGACAGCACTCATCACGCGGACTTTGTCATTGTCCATAGCGGGCCTCGGACCATCAGCCCCCGATTTGGCACTACATTTCCCACTCAGGGAAGAACCCCGGATCTCTTCCAGGGAAAACAGCTTTCTGAATAGCACTTCAACACCTTCGGTTATCCCCACTTTTTCAACAGATTGGCTGAGCTCTGACTTTCTAGATCCATTATAAAGAACTTCATCATCCTCTTTGGATTTCGAAACAGTTTCAACAGGCATTGTCCGTTCTTGCGCGAGTAACCGAACACGACGTTTGAAGCGTCGAAGCTCGTTCTTCAGCTCCTCAACCTCCTTCTCCAAGGCCATCATTCTTCTATCACTGAAAAGAATTATTCAACACTATTATTAGGTTTCTTCCATATTATTGATTCACATCAATTTAAAAGTTGGAAAGTCAGACTAAACTACAGTTGAACAAGATGACTTGAAGATGTTCGCATCAAAGTTGTTGGGTTAAGTTTTTGATGGTTTAATCCACTGAATACTTAGTAATGAGCTCATAATCTTCTTCACTGGGTTAAATTTACTAAACTTACAAAAAGGTCATACTAATATCTCGGGCAAAGACATGACTATTACCAATAAATGAAACTCCAGTGAAATTTGTAACTTCAGCTGAAGTTTGTGTTTGAGTTAATTACATATCAAGGTAAATTGTGCATATTAATAGGGCCCTGCAAATCGGCTATTCAAGGCACACACATTGAATCCAGTACCGGGTATGTTACCATTTTATTGAGGAACATTATAGTCAGTTAGTATTGTGACTGATTGTATGGACTTATTAGCGCAAGCAACAATCACACCATGACAAAGAATGAAATACCTTCATCTTTAAGATAAAGTATATACAGGTCCTGTAAAATGTAAATTACTTTTATACATCGTTTTTTTTGAATAATCCACACTCAAGATATGTCATTTTATTGACTAGTAGAGACAACATATACATGTTTCACAGATATTATCCTGATACGAAAATATTTTATTCCAGTTCAATTATCAATCCTGAATTCTAGATCACCGTTATCAAATGGGGGTCATAACTGATAACTCCACCAAGAAAAGTTTAACTCGGCTGATTTGTTGATGTTTGTTTGAACCTTAATCTAGATCAAAATTGGGTTACATTTTTCTAAGTGAACCTTTATCACGAGTCCAAGATAAGAATTTCACAACAAAACATTTCCCAAGATAAATGACTATTAGGTTGATTATGTACCTGTTTTTGTTGCTGGCCGTGCCCCTTTCTTTTGTCAACGATGATGGAATTTCTCTTTCCTCTGAAGAATCTGCAACATAGTAAAATTAACTAAATCAGTCGGAACCGAATAAAGTTGCATACATGTATGTATTATTCAAGAACAATGTCAACATCTGAAATTAAACCTTTAAATAGGTAACAAACTCACGGTTCTAAGGATATCTATAAACAAGAGTACAGGTGTACTTTAAATAGGTAACAAACTCACGGTTCTAAGGATATCTATAAACAAGAGCACAGGTGTAGAGTGGAAAAATATGCCCATTAGCCATTTGAATTGTGCTACCGCAAAATACAAATACATGTATATTAGGATAATAGGATTGAGATATTAAAAATTGACCTGTATGTTGGGCTGACACTGAGCAAAGTAAAAAAAGGGTCACTAACTGACCACATAAAATACTCTGAATCATATTCGAACTTGACCTATATTTTGCGCTGATAAACTAGCATACAAATTTTGGTTCAGTTCATATAAACCAGTCTGGAGATTCCGAGTCATAAAATTTGAAAAGGGTCATAACTTGGAAAAAAAAACAAAATGTTCAGAGCGAACTCAGAATTAAACTTGATCTATATTTTGGGCTGATATTAATCGCAACGCAATTCAAAATTTTTGAATTCCACATATAAACCCAAACTAAAATTTAATCAGCCGCAAACCAAAAAATTTTAACAGGCAAACGGACACAAACAGAAGGACTGACTGGTTACAAAATACGAAAACAATTTAAAATGGCGTATGCAAAATAATCTCAGGACATAATTAACCTTGACCGGGTTGACTCTTCAGATTAACAATCACTTTCTGATAATTGGTCATACCTTCTGAAGATCCCAGCTCTTGAATACTATCCTTTGGTTTATTCAAATCTACATGTACAAGTTCTGGTTCTTTTGTTCGTGTTGGACTTGGTTCATTTCGGTTTGTTTCAGACTCTTGGTCGGCAGCTTTACGTTTTTTAACGTTCTCAGTATCTTCTGTGTCTATAACTGAAAAACAATATAATCTTATATATAATCATTCAGAATTTAGACAATAGATCGCAGACACAGGACCCCTGTAGAAAATTTGGTTTACATTTAATTGAGAAAGTTCTGAGAAAACGTCAGTAAATGGAGTGATATATATATATTTTACGACATGAGGATAGAATCAGTAGAATCGTATGGAATATGTCCTGTGGTATGACAGAAAGGGAAAAAATGGCTGGGGGGGATGGGACCTTTAAAGGGACCTCTGCCCTACTGGCAGAAAGCCTGGGTATACTAAAATTAAACTAGAGGTGTGACTGTCCCAATAAGACTAAGGATACCCCCGTGTTTTTAAAATACTAAAATGTTTCAAATGTCAGTAAACATTTAGTTAAAATAATAAAATAACAGTTCCCATTGCAGGTGCACAAACCTAACCATAATCTTAAACCTATGGACCGAAAAATGTAGGAATAAAAGCTCGGACAAAATTATGCATTTGTAAATATGTTCAAAGTCGAAAAAGGGAAATAACTCCATAAAAAAAAATTAGACAGACATCATAATCGCAGGTGCACATGTTCTCATGGTACTAAATATCAGTGCCAAGATTAAAAAACATTGACCTAAAAATGTAGAAATAAAAGCTCGGACAAAATTACGCATGTTGCAAACAAATTTCTAAGTCGAAAAAGGGAGATAACTCCACCAAAAAAATGCCAGACAGACGTCATAATCGCAGGTGCACAGGTTCCCATGGTGGTCGATGCTTTGCAAAGTTTCACGAAAATTTATCAAAAAAACTACTGAGAAAAACTCCGGACAAAGTTGTGTCCATGGACGGACGGATAAGCTGACTTCAGTATACCCCCCCCCGCTAACTTCGTTGTGGGCGTATAATTAACCAGACCAGGCAACAATCAAGATTGTGTAGAAAACAGCTACAAGTTGGGCATTGATTAACCCCAACCATGTTACTCGTATGGCCACTGAAGCATGCTGATTGGTCCAGAAATGAAGGAGCCTATAAAAATGGCCACCCGTCTTCCGATACAGACATTGCTTTTATATATTTATACGTTAACTTTTCAGATGTGTATTTGTCTTCATCATGCTAATATCATGCAGCAGTAGCAATCATAGAAATGAAACCTTTGCAGTATCCATCTTTACTACAACTTTTTAAAAGTTTTCTTGCATATTGTTTTTTATCAATCAGAAGATCACAGAAATTTACTCACGGTTAATCAGATTGTCTGCAGGTGGTGAGTATCTGCCATTAAGTTGTTTCTTCTTTTTTCTATCCTCAAGATATTTTCGATCATCTGGAAGTATAAAATATTCTTAATTCTATCAAATGTTAACACAATAATATTAATATAGGACAATGTTGAAATATTGGGCTGACTCCAATGTTGAAATATTGGGCTGACTTGTTTTAAATCGTGCATCCAAATATATGGGAACTATTTTATTAAAAAATATGGGAACTATTTGGAACTATATGAAAAAATATGGGAACTATTTTATTAAAAAACATGCCATCAGTATCACTATCAGACTTGATATTATTTGTCTTTGAAAGTATCACCATCAAATTCAAAGTCACTATTTTGTGCCACTGCAGACGCTATGATTAAAATCGTACATGTAATTGGGGGGAAATATATTTTTGAGAATTATTTTCTGGATTTACATCACTTGACCTAAATTCGAAAAATCAATATAAAATTCAAAAATAGATACACCAACATTATAATGGAACGAGTTCCAAGCAGACCCGCCAGATTATGGCAGATAAAAATATCTTAAATACATGTTGTTTCCAACCACAGGCCTTCTAAACAGTGAGTGATAAATAATTTAAATATTTATTTTATCAATATTTACCTATAAGAAGACATACTCACATAGGTAAATATTAATTAAAAAAAATTAATTATTTATCACTCACTGTTTAGAAGGCCTATGTTTCCAACACCATACCAAGTCACACCATCTCCCTCTAAGTCTTAAGACTTGACGACCTCTCTCTAACTTACTTACTTAGTCTAAAGTCTTGACGAAGTAAAAACATACCTCGAAAATAGGGTATGCAAAAGTCTAAAACATCATGCTATTTTGATCAAATTCGTTACAACACAATACAACAGCTTTTAAAACTTAGCTTAATGAATCATCCTGTCATTAATTTATTACTTATTAATATTAGTTAGTATGATAAGTAACCGTAGCGGCTTTTGGTACAGACCGTACTGAGTCTGACATTAATTTCTACCATCGGGGGATTCCCCGGAGACTCGCGGAGTCTCTCATATTTACATGTGTGATGACGTCATATGATTTGTGCTATTTTAATTTTAACAAAATTGCAAGCACATAGCATGATTGGTTTCCATAAAAAAATTAATGAATTTTGTTTGTTGAATTGAAAATGAAATGAAAGGAAATTTAAAAAATAAAAACTTGTAAAGGACCAAATTGTGTGAGATATTCACTAATTCAGCATATAATTTAGAGTGAGGTGGGGCAGCGAGAAAAAAGAATATAAATTCAAGACTTACCACTCAATTCGCAGATGATGGCTTTATATGGTTTTCCTTTGTATTTGGCTTTGATGATTTCTCCAGCCTTGTATAAACTGACGTCTTTCCTGGGTTCCAATATTGTTACCACACTGATAACGTTTACCCACTGATCTTCCCATTCGAGCAATGCGTATGTTCCAGCCATAACGTTAGTTAGCGATACAAGTTAAAACTAGATTTGAACGAAGAATTGCGTGAAAATCTCGGACCCAATGATCGAATGTTATCAAATTCAAAATCGAACCCAAATTGCGCCAATTCCAAATTCCAATACAATTCCCCAAATTCCCAAGACCAGATCTACTCTTACGGAATTGTGATTCGGTTCCGCCGCAGAATTAGGTGAATTGAATTATGGGAAGGCATTCCTGGCAATCAAAACAGACAGGGCTGACGCATCAACTTCAAGTTCCAAAGAAAATAATTTCTGTACTGTTATAATAGACGGAAAAAATCAGTTTGAGAGCAAATTGTGCCGGCGTTATTTCACGACTAAATTTAGCATTCTCTGCCATTTGAAATCGGCACATGACATGAGTACGTAATATTTAAATTGAGAATACTGAGTCAAGAACTTTCAGAACTTATAGAAGTTATAACTCGCTAGCACTGCACCGAAAATTGCGAAATTGATGATTGCAATGAATCGAATGATAGACCATGTCAGTATGTGATGTATGATGTCGGCTAGTAGTCTAGTCTGACGATAATACAATTGCCTTGAAATTTTATCATGGGCTAATAATATGGGAACTGTCTGAGAGGAGTCAGGAATGTTGTAAAAAATAAAACATTCATTGATTCAAAAACATGTTCAAAATTTCAAACTATTACTACTAGTACTTAGTGGTATTACTATTAGTACTACTACTAGTATAGTTAGTTCATATAGTTAGTCATGAATGTAGTGCGTATCCTTCTACATTACTATAGTATAGTAGGCCTAGTAATTGCCCCCCCCCCCCCTCCAGTTAACATCAGTGAGATGAATCCCGATCACTAAGTGTTGTGATAACACACTGTGATAATGAACCATTTGCATCAAATGTTTGTTTTTAAAGCACCCCTTTTAATTAGTCTTCACTTACCTTAAGTGCCGTTCAGTTGTCAAAACATCGTGTCATTCTTTACTCCAGTCCACGCATTGACATAATTAATGAATAAACACATGTTTTGTTGGTCAAAATCTTTAATAATATATCATCAAAGAACATAAAAGAACATAATCACTATTAACAATTTCTGGACAACCCGCCCTTATTTATCGAGAAAATAGCAGAGGGGCGGGTTGTCTCGGGTGCGGGTAGTCCGTTCCCGGCCAAATTTTTTAAACTTTTTAGTATTGGGAGGAATAAATTTGCACCCCCCTTTGAGTCAAGTCAAACTTGTATACATACTTTTATAAGATGCAAAAGGTAAATGTAGCACATATTGATATACATCTCTGGCATTTGATTCAGTGAAATTAAGGTCCCAAAGAAAAGGATGACTTTTGAAAGTTTCAACCTTTAAATACAGTTTTGTTATTATTTTTTATTTTAGGTCCTGTGAAAAGAATGAAAAAACGATATCTTGAAGACTCAAATATTCCTGTACCTCGAAGCACTGTATATTACAAAAAGAAAATAAACTCAATGGCTATGGCAGATGGTGGAGCTTCATTTTCCACAGACCATGTTCCACAGACAGATGATGTTTCGTACACAGGACATATTTCATACCAAGATCGTGTTCCAGCCACACACCACGACAATATCCAAAGAGGCATGCCTACTAGTATTTGATCAAGACATGTGACCTACAGTGAATGCATGTGTAACCATTCCATGACTGGAACTTCCTGAAATATTGTGAAAACTCTGTGCCATTTCATTGTCCCCCCCCGTAAAATTTATTTTCTCGAGACTATTGTAATCAGCTCTGTCCATCCATCCGTAGTTATAACTCCAGTAATGATCATTCGATTTGGTTGAAACTTGGTATGTAGGTGTATCAACCAAGAACACAGGTGCTCTGCAATTCTGGGTTTGATCCGATGTTCTTTTATGTTGTTATTTACCTTTTTTCAACTTTTTTTTTACTTAGAAAATTCCTCACTTTCTATGTTCCCAGATTATATCTCAAGTTGCGATCCTTTAATTGCAAATACCGTTTTCATGTGGATCAGTCATATCAAGATACAGGTTGAGTTCAAATTTGAGTTTGATCTAATGATTTTTCCTAGAGTTACCGGTATGGACTTTTTCGACTTAGAAATTTCAATTTTTCTTGTTTTTTCTTGGGTTTTCGGATGGTAACTCATGTTTGGATTGTTTAATTGGAAATTCTGGGGTTTTTTGTGGGACGTTCATATAGAGGTTAAGTTTGAATTTGTGGTTGACCCAATTATTTTTCCCAGAGTTATGGGCCTTTCGACTTTTTTTTTTTTTTATAATTTTCTGTACGAGGGTACCTTCATGGTGTTATCAACTCCTCCTGCAGGTTTGATCGTAGATATTTGAAACTTCAGAGTATTGTTACCCACATATTGGAGATGTGCAACATTTACGTATATAGATGACAGATATTATTTTTTTTTGAATTGGTGTAAAAAAACTATTTATTTTTCATTTATCTTTGCTTTTCAGCTCATTTCTCGAAACAAATTTCTGTTCTTTTTTATATGTAGTTTGGAGCCTCCTCTTTTGAGTTTCTCTGCAGTACACAATGTTAATACTGCATTTTGATCAGTAATTTCATCGGATAAGTTACAGTGTCAATGACACTTTCATTCACGTCATACTTTCCATAGTATTATAAAAACACATGTGCAAAACCGATTTAAAATTATGACATAACCTCAAATATGGTCTATTGATTTTTAAGGGGAATAAGTGTGTAATAACTCTAGTTGTCCATGCAGTAGGGACATTGTTGCATTTAAGTTTTTCTTTGTCAATATATATATATATATTTACACACCAAGTGTTGTCATCACTAAATCCAGCATTCTGATTGGTCGGCGCCCACGTGGCTAGTTGCAGTTATTTCTCGGTGAATGCGTAACGCATCATAACACCAAGCTAATAACACCATCGATACGTCATTAGGTTTGGAAAGACGAACGCGTAATGTTTTGGGCGCATTTGGACTCGCGCAGGATTGACTTAATACATCATCGGGTTTCAACATGAAGAGAAATTGTTCCTATTAACTTTTGCCAAGGGTGCTATTGGGTATTTTGGGCTGATCTTGTCACGATACACTTTTCGATTTAAATATATTTACAAAAGTGGCTTTTTCGCTAAATGTATATAAATATAAGGATTAACTGTCATGTGGACTATTTTTATGGAGATGTAACGGTGAGGTAAGTGGACATAACTTGTATGTAAAACCCTTCGGGTTTTACACAAGTTATGCCCACTTACATCACCGTTACATCTCCATAAAAACAGTCCACATGACAGTTAATCCTTATATATATTCATGTTGTTACCTTGAGGGCTTTCATGTAATTTCATGAATATGCTTCTTTTTCAGATGATCACAGCTTTGAGGATGTTCAAGAAATTGGAGATGATTTCACAATGAGGAATGAACAAATTAGAATGGTTAACTTGAGTGATGACATTGAGATGTTGTCTTCTGATGGTAATTTGTCTTATTCAACAGATTCAACAACTGAGGATGAATTTCTAAGTTCCTATTCTTCCTCTGAATCTGATGAAGATTCCACTAAATCTGATGAAGATACAACAGTAGACTGTGGTAATGACTTATCGACTGAGAAGTTAATTCTTTCTTGTTTTCTAAGGAATCACCTGTCAGCCACCACCGGTAGAGATATTTTATCTACAATGAAAAAAGCATTTCCAAGTTGCTTTTCTCTGCAACAGATAAAATATGAAAGTATCTGGGAGTTTTCAGGCAATCAAGAGGACTATGCCAAGGAGATCCATTACTGTGACAAATGTAACACAATTTTCCCCAAAGATCCTGAAGTGAGATGGTGTGAGAGCTGTCAAAATCCTCGCTACAAAGAGACTGGATCCAAGCAACCACGGGGGAGTTTCGTGTTGGCCAACATCAAGAGACAGTTAGCCAATTTGATAAAATCTCCAGGTACTTATTAGTTGGTACTCATTCTAGGTCAATTTAACGGTAGCCCATTGTCTTCCCGGCCTCTGATGACTTGGTCCAGATATTTGTCATACAGAGACCGTGTTCCGTCCCTTAATAGTCTCAAGCACTTAGACCTCGGGAAGACGCGGGCTATTTGACAGTCAATGTAAGTTATTGTTGTCAGTTTAAATCTCTATAACACCATGTTTAGAACAGATGTTCGGTTAGGCATGAGTATAATTGAAAAAATGTCTCCTTTTTAAAAATGTTAAGAATTTATTTCAATCATGAAATTTGATGAATATTGTTCCATATCAGGTTAAGCATTCCTTTTCAACTAAAATTCTGAAAAACATTGAGTCTACAAATTGGTAATTCGCCGGGCATTCGTTGTTACTGAATGGCAATTGAGACTAGTACATGTTTCAAAGGGTCCTTATAAATAATGAGTAACAAGTTCTATTTAATCAATTATTTATGCAGACTGGTTACAAAGCACAAGATGCTCATTTAGTTTTTTCTATACTGATAAATCCAATTGTTCCTAGAGGTGCTCTATGGGATACATACCCTCAGTTTAGCAAGGAGGGACTTTAGGGGTGGCTTCCCATACCACAACAACGACCGGTCTAATGAATACATCGTGCGCTCGCAGTCATCCCGTTTTGTGATGAAGAGGCAGTTACACCTGCTACTGAACAATATTTCAACATTTTTTATAAAACCACATTTGCTGGAGCTTTGACCGAAATTAAGCTTTTCTGACAATATACTCAGAAGTAACTATAATAGTGACAAGTACTGTAAGCAGTGCACCCGGCGACATTTATAACTTAATGGCGAAATGTTGCTGGTTGCTTATTTTTTTATTTTACCCCCCCCCCCCCCTCCGTCTCACTGTTAAGTGGCCGATGAAAGTATTTTCTGGCAATTTTCAGTATTCAACTGAGATGTACAAACACAGACTTAATCATTATATGGATATAGCAAATTTTGGTACAGCAGTCTTAAATAAAGCAGTGTGTATTAAAAATGGTATGACACAAGTGTGTAAACTCTTATGTTATTACGCCACACCGTGGTGTTGCTTGGTTCGCAGATTTTCATATTCTGTGGTCGATCGATAATCCACTGGGCGACTGTATTATTATGGTTACCGATAGAGTCACGATAGTACAACAAAGATTAGCACATGTGTTTACGTCACCGATGTACTTGTGGGGGCATGTTTGTATTATGAAGGTTCGCTATCCCGAAGGTCCGCTATTCCGAAGGTTCTCTATTCCGAAGGTTTTTGTTATTTTTAGGTTAATTCTATATTCTAAAGTATTGAGACTAATTTGAGAGGGTTCATTATCACAAAGATTCTTTTTACGGAGTGTGCGCTCACATCCGAACTGATCCTGCGCGCATACCGATACAGATACAGGAGGAAATAACTTAACTTAGAACATTAAATGTGATTTTGTTTTGTTTTCGCGGGTTTTCTTGAGATTTAATGTCATTACGTGGGCCCATACTTTTGAATTCTTGTCATATAATATGAATGTTGTGGTATATTGTGGACCCTTCCGCATTGGGACATGACACAGGTACAGTTGACTTAAGTGATGTTCTGTGTGGGCTCCAATTTGGAGTTCAATATTTTAAGGGCCAAATTTAGGATTTTATGGGCCCATACCTTTGAACTCTGGGCATATAATATGAATATTGGGGGCATGTCTCTATTCCGAAGGTTCACTATCCAGAATGTCCACTATTCCGAAATTTCTCTGAATGTTCGCTATTCCGAAGGTTCACCAATCAGAAGGTTCGTTAATTCCGAAGGTTCTGTATTCCGAAGGTTTTTGTTATTTTAATTCTATATTCTAAAGTATTGGGAGGGTTCATTATCACGAAGATTCTTTTTATGAAGGAAATAACTTAAAACATTAAATGTGATTTTGTTTTGTTTTCGCGGGTTTTCTTGAGTTTAATGTCATTTCTCATTAAATATTCACGCCAAGCAGCCCACACAATTGCTATGTTTCCATGCGATTTAATGTCATTACGTGTGACCTAATATCTCAATAATCTGAGGCAAGAGTACGCCTGCTAAAGGCGAATTATAACAGTGGGGCTATAACGCTCAATGAATACTGGGAACTATAACAAACTGCGCAGCAGAATATCGCTGATTAAACGAGTATGAGATGAGCCTAACTGCAATTGTGACCTTGTTTTTATAGGCCCACTTAATTTTCGAGTCATTCATTTTTGTTATAGTATATACGGTTTTAATAACAATTTATGCCATAAAATTTGAATAAATTACTATAATTCATCACCATTTGAAACGCAGAATCCTTCTATCTCCTAGTTTGAAACACCTTTAAAATACCGCGACAAGTCGTGCGTCGTATATCTAGCAATTAGCAACTAACATGTCCTCTTCGGCTTTCCATAGATTTCAACGTAATTTGATACTTATGGGTATTTGTGTCCGGGAAGTGTTTTGGACGGGTCAAATCGTGAGCCCGACCTGACCTTGACCTTTAAAACTGTCAATGCAAGGTCAATTTGGGTAAAACGGACAAATTTCGGCGAAATTTGATACCTAGGGATACTTTTGTCCGGGGAGTGTTTTGAGCGGGTCAAATCGTGACATCGGCGTGACCTTGACCTTCAATGTGGTCAATCAAAGGTCAAATCGGGTAAAACGGATGGATTTCGACGAAATTTGATACCTATGGGTACTTTTGTCGGGGGAGTGTTTTGGACGGGTCAAATCATGACTCCGACCTTACCTTGACCTTCAAAATTGTTAATTAAAGGTCAAGTGGGGTAAAACGGACGGATTTCGACGAAATTTGATACCTAGTGGTACTTTTCTCCGGGTGGGGGTGTTTTGGACGGGTCAAATCATGACCCTGACCTGACCTTGACTTTCGAAATAGTCAATTGAAGGTCAAATCGCGCCTTTCGCCGGAAATCAGATGGGAAACATCCCGGACGAAGTCAGGCCCATCAGCTTGTGTAATAAAGAAGACAGTTTGAAGAAAGTAATGTATAACACGAGAAACGGGAACACTTGAAATATAGAAGTATGCAAATTTCCCAGATAAAATTTGAAAGCTAGTTTATAGAATAATTGTATTATAATTTATATTTATGGCTAATAATATGATCTTGGTGGCGTTACCATTTCTGACTATGGTTTTCTTGTTACTAGTGCTGCCGCGGATATCCAGTTGTCATCTGATTACAGACACAATCGGTTGAAATGCCACAAAGCGGCCATCCGTACGCGAAGTATCACACGGTTAATTAGGTAACGTCATCTCGCAGTCGACATAAAGTCATAAACCTCTCTGTTATAATTGATTTCAATATTAAGTCAGGGTTTCCCCCAATATATTGACGTCATAATGCTTTTGCATGCATTCCAAAATTTATTAGGAATAACTTCGTATTGAGGTATGGGGCTACTGGATTCGCAGTTCAAATATGCGGATAACTGGTTAAAACCGGTTGAACCCGACGGTTGACTGGTTGGTAAAACTGGCTAACTGCGGCAGCTCTAGTTATTACACTCATTTGTTATTTCAAACAATTGTGCCTCTCATCACACTCATGTCCTTTTTTTCAGGAGTATGGGAAGACATTACTAGAAATGAAAGGGAAATAAAATCAAGGCATCAAGACGACATTCATAATATAAAAGACATAACAGATGGATCATTATATAAGGACTTGGTTAAGGATGGTGGATTCTTGAATGGGGAGTATCACAATTTAACATGTATGATCAATACTGACGGCTTGAGTTTATATTCATCATCCAAGATTCAATTATGGCCAATTTTCCTGGCCATAAACGAACTCACTCCCCGCAAGCGGTTTGCAAGGGAAAACATAATCCTTGCTGGAATTTGGCAAGGTAGGGGTAAGCCCCCATTCAAATAGTTTTTTACATCATTTTGTTCTGAAATGAACGAATTGTACTTGAAGGGAACAACGATCCACATCGATGATGAAGAAATCACAGTGAAAATGAAATTGATCTGCGGAACATATGACCTCCCTGCAAAGGCAGCGGTGATAAATATGACTCAGTACAATGGTGCTGAATCATGTATTTCCTGTGAGGACCCAGGGAAGTCAGTGAAACAAGGGAAAGGTACAAGCAGGTGTTTTCCATATAGACCTTTGAATGAGCGATATCAAATGCGCACCAACGCGTCTGTTAGAACTTCCATGAAAAAGGCGACGGATAAAAAGCGTGTGAAAGGCTTCAGAGGCTCCTCTGCACTAACAGATCTGGAGTACTTTGATGTTGTAATTGGAACACCTCCCGATTATATGCACGCTGTATTGCTGGGCTCCACCAATACACTACTATGCAAATGGGTTTCTCCAACTGAAAGCAAAAAAGATTACTTCATTGGCGATAAGATAAAGACATTATCCAAGAGGCTCAGCTCTGTACAACCTCCACAATACATGGAAAGACTGCCGCGTGATTTAGAAAAGAACTACTCAATCTTCAAAGCCACAGAATTGCAGGCCTGGCTTCTGTATTATGCTGCACCAGTTCTGAAAGGAATTCTGAAGGACAAATATCTGCAGCATTTCATGTTGTTGTCCGAGGGAATATATCTCCTTCTTGGTGATAATATCACACAAACAGAGCTACAGAGAGCAGAGCAGCTACTGAATGATTTTTTCAAAGAGTTCAGTGCCTTATACTCCGAGGGTTCTTGTGGATTGAACATCCATAATATAGGACTCCATTTAGTTGAATATGTGCGATATTTGGGACCATTGTGGAACTGGAGCTGTTTCCCATTTCGAGGACTGCAATGCAATGTTGAAAAAAACTGTCCATGGAACTGGCAATGTAACCAAACAGGTTATGAAACTCAGGGAAGCTCAAACTTCATTACGGAACAACACACCTTCAAGTTTGTGTGATAACGCCAGGAATTGGAAAACTATGAAAACTACAATGAATTGCAAAGTAGCAGGAGCCTTGTTGGAACTGCAGGAGGATGAATATATGCATGATATTCTTTGCAAGTTGAATGCAAATAAATCTGAAGTCAAGAAAGTCAATCGCATAACGGTGTATGGCAGAAAGTGTTATTCCGAGAGCTATTCAAGAATGAAGAGACGTGTTTGTCATACATTTCTTACAACAAAGCAAACAGCTGTTGATGTGAAATATTTTGTTTTACACCAAGAGTCTCAACATGTGTATGCTGTTGCATTCCCCTTTCAAGTGTCTGATTGGGGCATTGGTGATTTATCAGCAGGTAGACATCTGGGTATTGCCAAACGGTGCAGTGCGTTCGAACTTATTCGTGCAGATGAACTGGTTGAAAGCCTATGGTTTATTGATGTGAAAGATGATACTAATGATATATTTATTTCCAGAATGCCAAATAATCTTGGACATTCTGTTTTCAAGTGAATTAACTTCATGAGACCTATTGTCACCTGTCAAATTGCTGTTTACACATGTCATATTAATCCCAGCTTCCTCGATGTAAAGCTACACCGCTCTGCTGACTTTACTTTACATCGAGGAAGCTCGGATTAATGTTATATGTACATGTCGATAGTATACCAGCTTAATTTGAATTTCTTCTAACTGTTGCATTTGAATTTTTTGCTGGGACAAGTCAGAACCAATTGTCCACATTTTCTAGAAAGTTATAGAATATGGGACACCTGTTCACTTCATGCTATGCTTTTTCGGCTGTTGGTTTCAACATATCACAAACCTCATACAAAATAATCACTGCACCAAGAATATCCTGTGGAAGTGCTTTGTTCAGATACCAGTAATTGTGGAAATGCTTTGTTCTCTTTTGATACATTTGTATCATGTAATGGTTTGGCAACATCCCACTTTAAACAAATGCAATGGTTACGTTTTCCTTGATGATTTATGGAGTTGTCAAGATAGACATCAATCGGTACACGCACACTCTGCATAAAATATGCCATTTGCCATAGTTAATTTTGAGTACTGATAATTGGCACTGACTTAGTCACAGTTAAGAAATTAAAGGAAGACAAGTTTGAAGCAATCTGGATTAATTGCACCTTTATGAACACATACGGTTCGAATGCATATCGCATGACTACTTTTACTTAGATTTAAAAAAAAAAAATACTTCTCACCGGAAATTGATCGTAACAAGTTGTTTTGTCCAATTTCATTATGGGTGAATATTCGAAAAATGAATTTGATTTCATTTTGAATTGTGTGTACATATTAGAAACAATGTTTGTTTCCCAAAATGAGTGCATTATGAACATGTGGTCGGTGTCACATTTTTTGTAGTGAACTGTGAAAATGACAGCAACGTCGCATTCATAATGCATGATTACGTTAAGTAATTGCTGAAGAAAACTGATTGTTTATTGAAATAAAATTGACAATTTCCATACATTAGTAGTTGCAATAGATATCTGTATGACCTGATAAATCAGAATTGATTCATGAAATTCACAAGAGGTTCATGAAAATTTCATAATCAGAATCCGATTATCATTGATTCATGAAATTCATGAACATTTCATCATCAGAATTCATTCATGGAAATTTTGTCATCAGAATTGATTCATCAAAATTTCATCAAACCCGTTCATGAGAAATTCATCATCACAATTGATTCATGAAATTCATTAAACAAGTTCATGAATGTTCATGAACCAAGTTCATGAACAGTTCATGAATTAAGTTCATGAACATATTTCATGAACCGATTGTGAACATTCATGAACTGTTCATGAACATTCATGAACATTCATGAAAGTTCATCACTTCATGAATTCCATCTCGCTGGGGAGGTCAGGTCTCCCAAATCTCTGAAATTTCATGTTTTTGGCCCCATAATACAAATTTATCAGTCTCTGAACCCCTGTTTTGATTTTATTTATTGCATCTCATCATATTGAACTAAGTTTGGCCCCAAATGGCCCAGATAGAGGCCATTCTCAGAAATTGATGACCAAAAATGCATATTTTAAGGTAGGGCGGGTGTCGGGTAAGGCAAAAGAAACTTGGCCCACTCATTTGTATTCACTCTATATGTGGCAAAAAACATTTAAAGAACTGTCTGAGATGTGAATTTAATTAAATATCAAAAGACTGGGTGCATACATTATGTTACATTACTGCCATGGCTCATAATGTAAAAGGTAGGGCAGGTCAGGTCTCCCAAATCTCTGAAATTTCATGTTTTTGGCACCGTAATACAAATTTATCAGTCTCTGAACCCCTGTTTTGATTTTATTTATTGCAAGTCATCATATTGAACTAAGTTTGGCCCCAAATGGCCCAGATAGAGGCCATTCTCAGAAATTGATGACCAAAAATGCATATTTTGGGGTAGGGCGGGTGTCGGGTAAGGCAAAAGAAACTTGGCCCACTCATTTTTATTCACTCTATATGTGGCAAAATACATGTAGAAAACTGTCTGAGATGTGAATTTAAATGAATATCAAAAGTCTGGGACAATTTGTTATGTTAAGTTACTGCCATGTGGCCCATAATGTAAAAGGTAGGGTAGGTCTGGTGTCCCAAATTTGTGAAAATTAATGTTTTTATCAGTCTCTGAACCCTGTTTTGATTTTATGTATTGTATCTCATCATATTGAATTAAGTTTGACCCAGGTATTGCCCATTCTCATAAATTCATAATCAGAGATCCATAATTTGAAGGACGACGGGTGTGGGCTAAGGCAGGGGAAACTTGACCTACTTGATTTTAGTTACTATATATGTGGCTCGATACTGCTAAAGAACTGCATGAGACGTTGTTCTAAACTAATATCAAATGACTGAGCCCATAAAGTATTTGATATTATTGCCATATAGCCCGTAATGTGAAAGGTAGGCCTATGGCAGCTGGATCCGGGACCACTCGCCCCAGGGCCAGCTCGCCCAGGCCGTTTTTGTGGCGAGCTGGCACACATTTCAGGGGCGAGCTGGCCAGGGTATTACATTTGTATTAAAGTTGTAAATAAGTTAATATATATTAATATATTAATTTCTTAAGTTCAGATTATGATATATTTCAGAGTTATGTCCATCAATTTTGACATTTAGATTACTTTAGGCACGTTTGTTAGCAAAGATAATATAGCCATGCAGTTTATTACACTAGTTGGTTTGAACGACGAACCGGCGAATTCATAAATAACAATAATGAACTGTTTTCACATTCTGGATATTAAAGTTTCTCTTATTCTCTGAGTTCATCTCACTATCTCTGGAGTTTGGGAAACCCTTAGAAGCCGTTATTATATCCCCATTCATATCCTATCAAAACAATAGAAGCAGGTTGTTTACACAGTAACCAATAGACTAATCACACCTCACACTTCAGAGGATGAGAGGGCTTCAGTGTGATAGATAATCACTTTCATATGCCGACCACATACCGTATATAAGCAGTGCAATATTTATCTGACATCATAACCACAAATATGTTCCGTTGTATCTACGACTATATACAACGGCAGTGGCTCGACTCAAGCACATTTTCGATCGAGGAATGGAGTATATTCCGACATGACGTTCGGACAAATAATGATCTCGAATGTGTGTATATTTAACTCAACATTCCAAATTCAATGATACACATCTTGGGTATCAGTTGACCGATTTGGGTATCACTTTGTATGGTATCACTTGACTAGGGTATCACTTGACTGTACGCCAGATAAAGCAAGCAAAACGACCCCAAAACGACAACTTAAATAAGACATTATCCCTTGGGGCGAGCTGGCCCAGGTCGACTGGGGCGAGCTGGCCCTGGGGCGAGTGGGCCCGTTTCCATGGCAGCTCTGTGCTCATATGATTGTTAGTCAATTGTGCTCATTATAAGAGAGAAACATAGGAACGGTCTCAATTACTTGTGTTTCTTATGTTAAAATAGCAAAAAAAGACTTATGTGTCAAATAATAATACGACATCTGCTTTTATCCTATAACTATATGTACTTTTAGTGGTGATAACCCGGCGACGCTATTGGACGCATTGTGTATTATATTGACGTCTATACCGGATGTTTACAATTTGACATAGGGCAGACGGGTCTGTTGCTCCCTGTAGGAGTATACCTTACTAGCAAAATACAGCAACCGCATGCGTCAACGTGAAAACAGGAAACAAGGATTCCAATGGCGGGAGAATGTCAAAGCGGTGACGGTTATTTCGTACCCGTGAAAATATTTTACGTACCTTGACAATGTCACATTAATTTAGTTATACAGTTATTCATTTCAAATGTAGTCTATCGCAGTTATCAAGAAAAGTCAGCCATTAAAGTTCGGAATATTATCGCCGTTAAGTTCGGAATATTTTCAAACAGAGTTTAAACAACGATCACGAGGCTTTCACTACCTATGTATATAACCCTTGCTACCTATTATCACTTAAAAATATCAACTCCAGGTGGTTAAAATGACAAGGAAAGTAGTTAAATATTTTTAACTATCTCAGTTTAACTACTTTGAATTTAGTGTGTACATACCTTGCAGCCCAAATTTAAATAAACTGATTAATGTACTGCTATGAGAGGAACGTATGGTATAAGTGCATTGTCCCCTTGATAATGAAAGGAAACAAACATTTTTAATATTTATATACGTACACATCAACAAGTTAACAATATACTGAGTGAAAGGCACCACAGGGTTTGAAAAGCTCAAATGCAAAACATAATAGATTCATGGTTCGATATTCGGAGTCGAAAAGAACAATTTGTACAATTCCGGAATTGGAAAATCGGTGACGACTATTTAGAATTGGTAATCCGAGTCGGAAAATAAAGAACCGGTACAAATCCGGAGTAGGAACATTTCTAACTTTGATTGAAACACTTACACTATTCGATGTACTTGTTACATTTAATTTAAACTATTTGATTAAAACACTTAAAACACCATTCGATTTACTTGTTACATTAAAACACTTATAATTATGTGAAATATGTTCATTCGCAGGTTAAGCATTCACAGAGGATGAATGAACCACCTCTATCCCCATGGGTGATAGCTGAGAAGAATGGAACTGTGCTTGCGGCTCATTGTACATGCATGGCTGGGTTGGGCGAGAGTTGTAGTCATGTTGGTGCAGTACTCTTTGCTATTGAAGCCACTGCTAATTTGTATAGGACAAGGACTGTAACCCAGGAGAAGGCATACTGGCTTGTTCCGAATGGTGCAAAAAAAGTTGATTTTGACATGGTTAAAGACATAAATTTTGCATCATCAAAATCAAAGAAAAGAAAGATTGACAGCATTGAAGTTTCGAACTCAACAGTTACGATTCACACACCAAAGCGCTCATCTACCCCACTCCCTAAAGTTGCTGCACCATCTGATGAGGAACTTAATAATTTCTTCACAAAACTCCACAATTCCGGAACAAAACCAGTTATGTTATCACTAGTTCCAAACTTTGCTGGATATTATGTGCCTTCATGTTTGAGCAGTATTTATCCAAAAGTATTGCCATATTTATACAGTGAAGATTACTGTGGATACACCAGTGAAGAAATGAATGAACATGTGCATACTGTTTTGGAAAACCTGACAATCACATCAGTTCAAGCTGCTAAAGTTGAGAAAGACACGCGTGCACAGAGTGACTCTAAACTGTGGTTCAATTTTAGAGCAGGAAGAATCACAGCATCTCGTGTTAAGGGTGTATGTTGTACGTCCGTCCAAATTCCATCAATTAGTTTGGTTAGAAATATATGCTACCCACATAGTTACAAATTTTCTACAAACGCTACTAGATGGGGATGTGACCATGAAAAGTTGGCTCTGGAGGAGTATGAGGTTAGGATGAATTCACATCACAAAAATTTTGAACTGCAAATTAGTGGCTTAGTGATAAACCCGGAGTACATTCATCTTGGAGCCACACCTGATGGTATCATCAAATGTGACTGTTGTGGCATGGGGACAGTTGAAGTTAAATGTCCCTACTGTGTCAAAGACTTGATACTCAAAGACACCGTCGACACAAAGAGCTGTCTTGAGAATGTTGAGGGCATAATGTGTTTGAAAAAGAAGCATGCATACTACCACCAGGTCCAAACACAAATATTTGTCTGTGAAAAAAAAATTGCTGATTTTGTAGTCTGGACTGTAAAAGACTTTCACATGGAGCGCATTATGTCCGATTTGGAACTTTGGAAGGAAACAATTTTGCCAAAAACAAAAGGATTCTTCCAGAAAATCATTTTGCCTGAACTTATGTCAAAATGCTTTTCTCGACAATCTGTCCTTGATACAAGAGGAAACTCACTGGAGTATTCAAATTCAAATGATTCAGCAGCTGTGAACACTGCAAGTGAAAAACATACTAGTAATCAATCTTCCAAAAAATGTGTGCATATGTCAATCTACATTTAGTTCAAAGGATTTGATTGCTAAATGCCATAACAGTGATTGTAAATACATTGAATTCCATTTAGGATGTGTGCAACTAAAACATGTTCCAAAAGGTGTTTGGTACTGTAAAATTTGTAGGAAGTTGCCTCAGTTCAAAAGAAGTAGAATTAGGAAACCATAATTTGTGCAGTGTCAGGTGCTTTATTAATAGATTGGCAATTTACGTGTATTATGTTTTGAGAAAATTTCCCACAATCACTATTATTTGACAAAGACATAACATTTACAAAACGTTATTATTAATTTTAGTAAAAAATCTTACCCATCACTATTATTTAGGCCATCACTATTATTAGGCACCTCATAGTATCTTTCCTTATCTACATGTACATGTACTGATACTATTAAAAAGGTAGGCCCAGTTTGAATGTTCGATATTGGTCAAAATTAATTATACATCATTGGAAACAACATTCATAGTTGTACATGTATGCACTGATATAATGTACCATAGTTTATATTGAATATGCTTTCAAATGATGTACAACTTATTTTTACCAATTCAAACAAGACCTAGATCTTTAACAAATATACCAGTACCATAAGATACTGTACATGTGTCCATCTGTCATAACATTTGAGTGTCACTCAAATGGTATGACACATGGACACATGTTCACCAGTGCACAACAGACTGTGACAATTTTGTCTATGGGGGCCATCGCGCCTTCCTCACACATTAAGAGGTCAATTGGAATTGTTCCACTCATTATCTGATACTTGGAACGAGTCAGTCCTATCACACGTTCAACATGAATTCGTACATGTGCAATTTGTCGTGTTGATTCAACTTCAAGAGCTGGTAATTGTGTCTTTCCTTTGGTAAAACTTGGAATTTTTACCTGCGCGCACATGAGCCCCACACTGTCCTCAATGTCGAATCCTCGGTCAGCTAGCACTATATCACCAGAGGCGTTATTTCGCTAAAATCCGATTTGGATTCTGGATTCAGATTACAGATTTGTCCCCGTACGACTTGGTTCGGCAAAAGAACAGACCACAAATTTCCAGAATCAGTAAACGAACAGACCGTAATCCTAATTTCGTGGGAATCCGATAGGGATTCGGATTCCGGTTACGGACTCAAATGTTCGTAATGTAAACAAACCGAGATTTCGCCACCTCAGAGTTTAAAAACACAATAAAACATAAGAATCCGTCTCTTGTGAACAAATTATTGCAGAATATAAACGATCTATATCAAAGAATTTTAAATGCGGAGACAAATTTGTTTTATTGAATGTAAACTGGGAGAATATTACTGAAATTAGCCAAATAATAACGCTATTGATAGTAACGCTGGGGGAGCACTTCGGTTGATGGCGAAGAAATTGCAAACCATTGTTGATTGTCACTTTCATATGTCCATTTCATAATTCTATCCTTAAAATACCGCCCGAACGCATGTCGATTTCGAATTCGGCGGATACGTCACCATTGACCGAGTTCATATGCACCTGCATGGATATGTCTTCTGCTGTGTTCGTTATTATAATGTTTCTTCTTATTCAAGAAATAGTAGGATTATATGGTATCGATGGATTATCAGATACACGTATGTACTATCATCTAGTCTTAATGTTATAGCAATTTCATGTTTAACATGTTTTGTTTCGTTAAATGCAGTCGTTTTGCACAATAGTCTCTGTATAGACAACAGACACATGTTCTAGGGACGTGGCTAGAAGTTTCCTCAAATTTACGGCCAACTGCACCCCCCCCCCCCTTGAACCAAACATCAATCTCACAGGTTCGCAGAATTCAATTTGCTCCCCTTGGAAATATCCAACCTGACAAACACTAAGATTGGAAAATTACCAACTTTTACTGGTTGAAAAAAATCAAACAATGAGAACAATGCCAACCTATATATGGTGTCAAATTAATGTCCAACTAATGTTGTGTCATGCATGAAATTTCCGACTGCTGGAATGTACCAAAGTTTAGTTTAGATATATTTATTTCAAATATATGTCAAATTTAGATAACACATGATATATAACACATACATTTGTTTATACATACAAAGGAATTGGGGGACAAGTACTGACTCACTTAAGGGTACCCCCTCTCCCATATGTTATTACACTGAAAAAATAAATAATTAGTAATGGCAAAGCAACATGACTACCAAAACAAGTTGAACATATATACAGATCACTGGACACCCCCTCTCCCGGGTTAGTCATAAGTTTGTATATGTATTTATTTAAAATCGGGTTTGTTTGTTTGTTGCGTTTGTTGGTTTGTACGTATCATTATTTGAAACAGTTAGTCAAAATAATCCTGATTTTCCTCACGTATGAATGACTGCACAGCTTAGCAAATTGTACCAAAAATCGGGGTGGGGGTCGAGACACCCAATAAACCCCTGTCGTCACGTCCCTGTTCAACTGACAAGTTTCGTGTGTTCTTCACAACATCTTCGGAATTTGATTCAGGAGGCCTAGAGCTGTCATGTTTAGATATGCTTGCCATCATCAATAAACACACTTTAACTTGAAAAAAAAAGATGCGATTAAGTCGGATTGGCAGCAAATTATGTGCCGTGTATATACACATAGAAGAAAAGCATGATTTCACAACAAACATGCACTTTATAAATATAAGATACAAATGATACTTTTGTCAAATACATGAGCCATATTTGACGCTGGGAGAGATTTTCGGAGACCACGTGGATTTCAAAATCTGACCTAGAATCCGAAATTAGCTCCGCCCCCCGTAATCGGCTTTGGATTCTCAATCCGGATTTTAGCGAAATTACGGCTCAGGCAAAAGTTTGTTTAATAGACCACTGTTCTCGGTTAATATATGTTTGTCACTTGTCCATCCTCCCCATGCATTTGCAATGAATGACACTGTTCCCTGAGGGGATATTCCTATCAAATACTTAACAGTATTATGATGCTTATAGTGTGAAAATGTCTTTGCACGGGCTTCAAGGTTAGTTGGCTGGTCAACAAATATTTCGAAGCAGTCGATTATAACAGCTGTTTTCAGTCCAAAATCTTCACGGAACACCATGGGCATGGTTAACCTCAGCTCATCCCGACCCGGCCAAAACACAAACCTTTCCATTTTGGTATACATAATATGAATGACAGTGATGAAAGTTTTGGAAATAGTTGACTGCGAAACTCTGAACCTATAAGCTAAGTCCTGTGTTTGTAGATTGAGACGCAATCGCATTAACACATCGATATGACTCTGGAATTGAAACTTCTAGAAGTTCATACAAGTCACGTAAAAGTGAACTTCTGGGAAGCCCAGTGTAAAAAAGAACTTTTTTATCATCTGAGAGAATATTCTTTTCAGAGAGCTTTAATTCCTCTAACTGTTCTTCAAGATCATATATTTTCTTTCTCAACTCTTGACATTCCATCGAAAGCTGTTCCACGGTCAGTGCCATGCGCTTGCCTCCGAAGCATTTTCCCAATTTCAAAAAAGTGCATGTTGGATTGTCCCTTTTCAGTATCTCAGAACTGGCCTTATTGGAGAGAAATGAACACGAAACATGAGTTGGAATGTCAGCAAATGCTCCCAAACTTTTCCGTTTACTTTCTCGACCCAGAGCCCTCTGATAACGCTTCAAACTTCCACGAGGGTTACCAGGAGAGATGACCAAATCATCAGCATTTTCCACAAACATTGATGGTGCCCAGTTTGGACTTGCCGCGTCATGCTTGTAGGAAGGCTGACCTGCAAAATAGTGAATAAAATAATTAAGTATCATTATTTGGTATGAAACAAGTTTCCCTGGAATGTCAGAAAGAAAAAATATACAATCCTGCACAGGATTATTGTGAATTTGATATCATACATGTTCATTTACTATATATATATTGTATTATTTATGTTTTCATGCCCCAAAGGGTAATAAAGTTGTAAACTGTGTAATATTATACTAATTTTAAATGATGGGTTCATCAGTATGACACATTCACATTTCTGTCTCCTTCCGATAAACACATGTGCGCAAATACATTACATATGCACGAAAATGCGAAAGGTAAAAACTCATCGATGGATCACCAAAAATAGGTCATAATACATAAATATGACATTATGAATGCTTAAATATTATTTTTGAAAATCTCAAAACCCTATATACATATTTATATATAAACTCGATTAAACATACCTGTTATGAAATGCTTCGAACAAACTTTCGTATATTTCGTTGGATTGAAGTCCTTTCTGTTTATTTTGGATAGCCACAAGTTACCGGTACGCCTTTGTTGTGTTAAATCTTTGGTTTCGTCGCCTTCACGCTCCACAACAGTGGGAATACTAAAGAATCTTCGCTTTGGTTCGTCTGTATTGTCCGCTCGATATTTACAGCCGTGCACGCAACGGGTGCGAACCATTGTTATGAATAAAATTATCGATCGCCCGAGTGACTTTGTTTAGGTTAGAAGGAACTAAATAAGTAGAATTACGTCCCTTTCGTTTTTACAGGGTATCTCGAATACGAGTTAAAAAAATTCTGGCGCGCGATTGGCGTATAATATGTCAAATAATTTTACAAATTCAAGAAATATAATACCCATAGCATGTAAAAACGTGGGCGTTTCCTAGTCTGAAATGCGTTCGTGTCCAAACAATGGCGGGATATTGAGGCTGTGTATTGGTTTTTGTCAGACTATCAAATTCTGTGCAAAAAGTGGGGTAGTGTGGAAAACATATGCTGGTTTTCGAAAAAGGCGTGGCTCGAAAGGTACTCCTATGTGCGAACAGATGCCGAAAGGGTTGGTCTTTACGAACGCATGCATCGTGCACTTCGGAACTCGAAAATTTAGCGTGGGCGTGGTCAAACGTTAACACTGTGGCCTATGGAAAACATTTAGTTCCTTCTAACCTTTACATTCGCAGTGCTTTTGTGCTGACACGAAAAATGGCCGACACATGGTCTGCTAGTTTCTGTGACGTCATTCTAATAGAGTCTATAGCCTGATACCGGAGTACGCTGTGTATGTCTCTTTGGAAAGCAGACGAAATTTCTAAACGATGTACATCTGTTAGGAATTTCGTCGGCTTTTCTAAGACAGGCTATTTGGCCATGCGTTTGTCACAACAGACCTGTTTCTTACGTGCATGCATAATTCGTGTTTATTGATAGTAATGACGAAAAGAGTAACGGCTTGTATTAATCGAATAATATAAATGAAGTTAGTTTGCCGCGTATCGTAATCAGGATGGACTTTATTTTACCTATACGGACCGTTCATTCTTGAAAGTGCAGCCTGTACTCGTATAGTAAAACACGGAATTATGCTTTCAAGATTCATATCAAGGCGACGTCCAGTCGCGGGATGTTGGTCAGTTTCTGTGCCGAGGCCAGGGCGTACACTAGCGATGGCGGGGTGGTTGACGGGGTGTCACGCGTGCAAATATATACATGTAGTGACATTAGCACTAACCTTTACTATTGAAAATAAATTGAGTTCGTGTGTCTGTCCGGATAAAGGCGACAAAACGACTTAACCCCTCTGAAAATGTGTACATAGGGTCATATCATGCACGTAACCCGGGGATTAAGGGCGCTAAAAATGTTTATGACTTTGGCTGTATATAGGCGATCAAACGGAGGGGCAGATTAAAAAAAAATATCGAATTTTGTTTTGAATTTGGGAATAGATTTTTACAACTTGTTTTGCTTCATCCTATTTTATGGATGTTAGTGTTGAAGACTATTATAATATTTAAGGAAGTGGCAGTCCTGTCAACAAATTTGGTATTTTGACAAAAATTTGATTTTGAAGCCATTTTCACCAAGCTTGGTGTTATTTCTTTAAAATGGGGAATTTGACCCTAAAAATAATATAATAAAAAAAAAAATTCCCGGACCCCTGTGTCTTATATATATATGTACTTTTAGTATTATGACCAATTTGTGCCAGGGGCCAGTGGTTGCACTATTCATGTGTGTTTCCGAATACGTTGTTCGAATAAATAGGATTATCATTATTTGTGGCTGAGACATGAGAAGCTGCATAATTTGATAAATAAAACGCTATTTCAGAATGCATTTTAGCTCAAGCTGCTGAACATGAAAATTCAAGTTGAGATATTGCCAATTTCCCATGGGTTGGTATCCATCACCAGTGGTTTCCGAATATAAGTACGTCCGTCGACAATTTCCATTGGTATAGGCTACGGGTTGTAACTTTGGTCGGATCATTATGAAATTAGGCATGACTGTTGGAATTGGTAACATATAGATCGGGAACGAGTCATTTTTTTATGGGCCAGTCGACAAAAAACTTGCATCATATATCTCAAATTTCAATATAGTATACGGGCTAGATGCCGCCACCGAAAGCGACAAAATGTGCGATATTAGCGCATGTTTCGGCGGACCGAAAGCGACAAAAAGTGCGTCGTAACAACGCACATTTTGTCGCTTTCGGCGCGTTACTAATGGCGCACTTTTTGTCGCTTTCGGCGCGCACCGAAAGCGCCATTAGGAAGTGGCCATAATAGTATTCCATATAATTGATATTCTAATGCAATTATTATGCTGATCGCCTCATCATTCTTTGTGTCTGGCGAATTACAATTCATGCTAATGGCAGACATTTGTATATGGCGCTATCACAACGATCATGACATTTGGAACTTATTCCCTTCCCTATATATTCCTTATTTTCAAAAATGTCGCTTTCGGCTGACTTGACGGCATGGGTGTGTGGCCCGCCCCAAATACCACATAGAAACACCCCGACCTCCACCATCACCCCCCCCCCCCAGTGGTACCACCCCGAGTGGTGAAAATTGGGTATGGACCATTTTCGAGAATGGTAAGGATTTCGACCGATTTGACGGAATGTGTGGGTGGCCCGCCCTAAATACCACCTAAAAACACTCCGAGCCACCACGTATCACCCCCGGGTTGTAGGCCTACCTCCCAACCCAAAACATATAATAGCTTACTATTTTGAGACTGGGACTCATATAATATATAATAATATAGTAGTCCCAGCTACATGTAGCTAGAAATGTGAACAGCAGATATCCTGAGATACAAACAATATATATTATTGATTGTTTGATTTTCCAACCAGTATTTAGTGGGGGAATGTGTTGTTTTTAGACCAACAGCAGTATATTCTTCTACTTTTGGTCCAAAGTTTGGTCGGAATGGCTATCGGTTGAACAATTTAGGTTTAGAGGGTGTCAGGTTTGACATTTCCGTTGGAAATGTTTGAGGTACCATTTGGAAAGTTCAACTGGGAGGGGGGTTGCAAAGTAGTATTTCGAGAACATTTGACTTTGGTCTGGTTCAAGGTACGTACATTTGGAAATATCAAGGTATTTACATGTAGCCACCTCCCTGGTTATAAGGTATAAGAACACATTGATACATGGATGCGACTAGAGATCTCCATTGTGGGGGGGGGGGGGTCTCCAACGATAACTTACTATTATTATCACAGCTCTCAGTTAGTGGCCAAGACATAAATGCTATACGTGTATTCTCTCCAGTCAATTATTTACCAGATCGACATACTTCTAAGTTAGGAATGAAATAGACACGACAAGAGAAAAATGTAATCCTGTCCATTTTGGTCAATACATGTAGGCGATCACTACCATAAATATGGTAATACAAATTTTTGTCTCAAGCCGACATATAATATTTCCGAATGCCATGCTACATGTAACTAAATATGAAATGTTCCAGATACCATAAAATCTCTTACAGGTACGGACTGTACCGGTACTTAATCCGATCAGAGGGTCCCCATATAATCACATTCCAACAACAACATTTTTTGAAATGACGCTTCATTTTTCAGAATCTAATAATTGCCCAAAAATAATGAAAAGCACCATCAACTATAGTATAAAATTGCACAAAACCTGTTATTTATCAACATTTTGTTCAACGAAATTTTACCGGTTTGTCAAATATCTGACACAAAAAGCCACTTGATTTTAGAGTTATCCATCTTTGCCCGCAATTTGGTCAATGAAATTCTTCTCGATGACTCTATTTTGCCGGTTTGTCAAATATCTGACACAAAAAGCCACTTGATTTTAGAGTTATCCATCTTTGCCCGCAATTTGGTCAATGAAATTCTTCTCGTTGACAGTCTATTGGGCCACTATAATTAAAATAATAGATTTATAACATCGATATCTGATCACTCTGAGCTGTGGTGGGTGGGTTCCTCGACTCGAATAAAATATTTTTTACCCCCGAAGTCAACGAAATAGTAATTTGCGACCGTTAATTCGGATTGAGTACCTTTAAGATCTAACAGCAACCATATCTCAACCCCACTACAATCTGGGACTAATATATGTTATACATGTATTAGTCCCAGCTACAATCAGTGAACCTGATGAATTATTTTAACAGCATCTGAAAATGAAAGAAAGTTTTATAAACATCCCACACCTTGTCTACGATATAATGAAAGCCATAATTGTAAATCAATCAGCTCTGCGTGTACCGGTATACATGTATATGTACACATATTGGACCCACATGCATTGCAATATTCTCCATATTAATTTAAAACGAGCGCACCACTTTAACAAACTCATTATTGAGTATTATATCAATAGCGATGTGTTTGTTAAAGTGGCAAGGTCATTTTAAATTTATACTCCTTTTAACATCAGTAGGCCTACACAGTCATTCGTTGCATAACTTTCATTAAATTTTCCTAGTACTGAATATAAACAGTACTGGTACAATAACACTAGCAGTACTGGAACCGACCATACTGTAGGTGTCTGGCCTGTTTATTACCTTTTTAATTTGTTCTGATACATCAGGTACTTATAATAAGATGATAGTTCATTCAGACAACATCCTCTAAGTTGCCTAATAATAGAGACAAACTAATAATAGTGATGGTGGGATTTTTTAGCTAAAATTAATAATAGTAACCACAGCAATTTCACTCTATGTCTCTTAGTGATCTGATCATGGGAAGTGTTCTCCAAATATAATAACAGTGTTGACACTATCATATTATTGACACATGAGAGTACCGTTACTAGTACATGTAGATGCTAATATGAGTAAGTCATTATCAAGTCTGGCTCTTCTTGAATTCAACTATCATAGTGATATTCAACTACATGTATTATATCTTAATTGTACTACCATACACAATGTATACTGGTACGGTATATACGTAAACTCTAGGTTTTCTCTGTTTTTACTAAAACTTCATGGAATCATCTCACTTCGTAATGCACAACCACTTAAAATGTACATGTATATAACACTATAATTTTAACAGAGCAAATGAGAAGGCATCATATTCCAATATAAAAAGAATTATACAGCTTATTACAGGAGACCTGTTTGTTTCATAATGGCAGAAGTACATGTGCATGTATGCCATTTGAATGACATTATAAATAACTTCTCACCAAGATGATTTCAAAATTCTAACTACTAGTACAAGTAAATCAGTTAAATAATCAAAAATGCCAGCACCGATATATATACTGTACTTAGTACATGTAGTAGGTACCGTACATGAGATATTTTCACCACTTCATAATAGTTGAATATATACGGTACATGTACCGGTACAATGGAATTCAAGTTGTGTCAGACCTGTTGTTTGGCATAAATAAACAATGTACCAGTAAGTGACTTTGGTGATCACTGTTAGTCATTGATTTTGATAACATAAGTTCATAATTTTTACAAAATCATTTTAATGAATCAAAACCATGTGCGGCTGCATGTGTAACATGTAACTGTCTTTGTCCATTAGTCATTATCCAAGTCTGGTTTAGTCTTGATCTAATGATCAAAGGCGGAATGTTACTAGTATGTACCGGTAACTTATGATCATGATCCGGGAGTCTGATGAATTATAATCCATTTCACAGCATTGTCCATGTCTGCATGTTTCATGACATGTTTGGTAAACATCCTCACTCGATTCACTGACACTGGTGAGTGGTGCCATTGCCATTCTGATTCTCCATATCATGTTCTACCCTTCACAAGTTCACACACATGTAGCTACTGTACTTCTAATCAGTCTAATGTACTATGCAGAATGATAGAATCTGAATGAACTTTCGATTCAATGACCTTTTACGGCATCAGCGTTGACTGCATTTCAGCATTGAAGGGCTGATCGAGGAGTCCATAATAGAACTATAATCATCATATTTTGCAATAATCATTACATTCACATTGTTTGCATTCTTCCATTGGGGTCAACCAGTGCTATTCACTTATTCGAGTCAATGTCCATGATAATAACAGTTGAATACGGCATAGCCTGACCTGCCACACTCAGTGACTCACACACAGTGTCTGTGACCAGTCCAGTGTTAGTTCAGTCATGAACGTAGTGCGTATCCTTCTACGCTGGAAGCAGCAATCTGCGAAAGCGGTCATGTTGACCAACTTCAGTCCAGTGTGCGATATTCGGATTGGTCCCGTCACTTCACATGATATTTTCTGATAATTAAGCGGTATTTCTAACATCCAAACGGGTTAAAATAGTCTATATCTAATCCGTTGTGTACACGAAAGAATGAGATACACATTTTCTGCGAATAATGAACGAAACAAGCAGATATGACAGATGAAAAAACTATTTATTTTTAACACATAAAAATTCGGAAATTCCACACCGGAAGTTCGGGGTTGGCGATTATCGCAATTCGATAGGGGAACACTTTTACGTTCGTACTCATATTTCACCAATTTTTGTACCTGGCTTGCCTGTCCTGAGTTTCACGGCAAAATGACCAATTTGATTCTATTTGTCGTTGTATACATATTTATCACCCCATTTATTATTCATTTTCATAAAAATAAAATAAAAGAAGCTGAAGATAACATGTTTAAAATGTTTGAAGCATGAATTTGGCGATAAGTAGTTTTCAGAGTACGTTATACTTGCGATAGTTACGTTACGCACACAATGTTCCCCTATCGTATTGCGATAATCGCCAACCGAAGTTCGGCTGCGCATTGCGAATGTGCAGTGTGGCGAATACGGACTGTGAAATAACGTACTCTAACTCTGGGAACAATTTATCCCCAATTTCATGCACAATAATGTTTAAACATTATCATAACATATTCGACTTGTTTTTAATTTGTTTTCATGAAAAGGAATGATAAAAGGCACAATAAACATATCTAGAACGACAAATAAATCCAAATTAGCCATTTCCCCGTCATATTTCGGTCAGGCAAGCGAGGTACAAAAATGTATGAATCTGAGTACGAAAGTCGGAGTGTTCCTCTATCGTATTGCAATAATCGCCAACCTATTATAATATAAAAAAGCTATGCAGGGGGATAACTCGGAAAAAAAATTATTGTTGCGGAAAAAGTCTCATTGCAGCGCTTTAAATCACTTGACTGTCTTGTTCTTATCTTTTAGCCCAACCCAAATATAAACCAGCCCAATAACTAAATTAACGCATTACCGCGTAGTAATCTTTCCCGCTAAATAAGATAGTGCAGAATAATCAAACGGAGCATTTTGAAAACTGTTATGTTTAAATCTTAAAGTATATTTTATCTTTACTAAACTACAATGTAGGTTTAAGTAAAATGGAACGCTATTACTATTATTAAAACATACAGGACCTAAATCATTCCGAATTGGTAAGTTTAATATGTGTTTTATGTACCAATTCGTTGATTGTTTATTGTGATATTTTAACCCAATTTCGTCCCATATATTTATTTATCTTTTGTTGTGTCCATCCATAACTAAGTAAGTCCCTTTCCATATGGATGGTTCACTATATAAATGGTAACCATTAATCATTCCCTTTTTGTGTTATTTTATATTTTACTCTTTTATAAAACTTCCAACAACATAGAAAGTTGCCTTATGGGAAGTCTCCATTCTGGAGCCTTTATATATTTATATACAGTTTGGTTTTCACTTCCAATAACAATGGAAATGGTTAATATATTATTTGTATTGGAAAGTATTTCTCTTTCCCATATTCTTTTATACTTTGTGTTGGATTAGTGAATTTTATATTCTAGGTTAATTTCTTGGAATACTTGGAATAATGGAGATACCAGAAATAGATGTATAGCTCATCCATCATTGTTCATTTGTTCTGTGCCTGTGGTGTCCAGCATGTTGCATGATCAATCATCATATATATATTCGTCACATCGATGTCTCATTACCATGTGTGCTGTTCAGATTGTGTTTGACTCAGAATACAGAATGTAATGTATACATCTTTTCATATTGCACCCCAACGCCCCTACATCAGAAACTCACAAGTTACGAAGCGTGGGAGACATTATTCTTGTTTTATAAATGTATAAAACTCTATGGATCGGGATTGATATATCTCGTGTGAACTATCGGTTAGACCGACTGAGCGACATACTATGTATAACCGATTTACTAATTCCATAGGGCTTTATTAACAGCATCAGTTTGCCTCATCATAGTACATTAGAATGACCGCTTGACCAGGTGTGTTAATGTTTGCAATTAAACATGATTACTTTTAGAAACCATGCTTCAAACTCGTAGGCTAACATTGAAAACAAACCCAAGGATGAACTCACTTAATGTTTTCACCATAATAACGTATCAAGGGGGATAACTCTATGTTGAGTTAATCAATGTAATCAATACCAAGGTCGTTACTATGGTGACAGTATTTTATTTACTGCCAACACAAATACACGTAGATTCATCGCCATATTTGATAACTCGTCTAATCAAGTTCACTGGAAATCACTGTCAAACGAAACGTGAGTACATGTATCCGACGCTTACCAACCTCATAGAGGACAGTTTCACAGGCTTCATGTCACATGTCCATTGTATAATATTGTCATATTATCAGATTATCTCACCGACCAGTATTGTATGCATGAGTTCGCCATTATTATGTTGCCCTCTGCTTTGTGAAAAATAATTAATGTTCACGTAGGTGTATCACTGGCATTCAATGCGGCATGTGGTGAGCTATTTATGTATGTTGTGTTACAGCCGTACTATACGAACTCATCGATAATACATGTACGCACATGAACCTCTATATCGACAAAGGAAGTTATATTTTTAGGAAATAGTGTCACGGAAATTCATCGGCATTGTTTACAACAGATATATTCAGTCATGGTTTCTCTTCGTCGTGCTATATTTAGGAATGACGAGGCTATATTTAGGAATGACGAAGCTATATTTAGGAATGACTCAGAAGTTTGTCGTGTGGTTTCTTGTTCGACTATATACGGTAATTATTCTGACTTAATCCTTTTTATCTCATACTGGTACATATTATTGTGGTTGTTTATTGGTGTAGTTAGTAGGACTCCTTATTATCTCATACTGGTACATATTATTGTGGTTGCTTATTGGTGTAGTTGGCCGGTAAAGCTCGCGTCTTTCTTATTTGCCAAAAATTGAAGTCGGAAACCTTGAATAAATATGAGTTTGATTAACGCTGTGTGATAATGTAGAGTTATCTATCTTAGCACTGTTACTTGACATAAATTACTAAAATAGCGTTTTATTTCCGATTTTACCATTGGTATACTAAAGACGATATAAAGAGCTTAATTAAAATGTTGTTTTGTTTGTTCTTTATTTTCATCTGGACTGTATATGTCAACTAACTGATCTCAGAAGTTTTGATCGTGCCACGAAATTCTTCTCCTGACCACACCCCTATAGAGATAATACTTCAGATTCACATGCATATTCCCCGGAAGCTCTATACATTCAGCAGATCGTGCCATAAATCTCTACTCATATTGGTATAATATATATCAGATCAGTCAAGATGGCTCAATACATGATTCATCCACCTAGCTATTATCCGGCCATGTGACAGACTAGTTCGTAAATGTTCACTGATGAGGGTGTCACCACAGCTTTTAGAACAGGGGGTTTATCCAAATTCATGGCGGGAATCACACTCCTCTGTCAACTAGTTTTCGGTATTCGTATGCACAGTTTAACCGGTATATGCCCAGTTGGAGGGTATGTTTGTGGGAGGGTATGAAAGGCATAATATAGAAATTTGATAGCCTGTAGCATGCAAGTGATCAGCTGAATTTTTGTACTGGAAATGGAATCTGGTGGCATCTGTTTCAGACTGTCTAAAGCCTTTTTATAATTAGCCCTTTAATATATCAATGGATTGGTAATTATAATAAAAATCAATTTATGACTTGGGTCATAAATTAATTTTCATTATAATTTTACATGTCGAACTTGGAAAACCAAATTCATTCATGTGTTGCATATATTTTGTTGAGTATGGATATGGTACAATAAATGGGTGGATTTAGTGTACAGTACCCTTAAAGGTTGCATAAGTATGTTGTATGGCACATTTATCAATAAATTGTGCATAAAAGGAACTTTTTGGTCAAAACCAAAATTGGATTTTATCAAAACAAAAATTGGTTTCATATATAAAACCAGTTTGGGTTTTGATCAAAACCAGTTGGCGCTTGGTATTTGGTTTTGATCAAAACCTAATTTGGTTACATATATGGGACAAAAGTTCAATACCAATTTGGGTTTTGAATGAAACCAATTGCTCAATACCATTTGGTTTTGATCAAAACCAAAATTGGTTTCATATATTGATCAAGTGCTCAATACCATTTGGTTTTGATCAAAACCAAAATTGGTTTCATATATTGATCAAGTGCTCAATACCATTTGGTTTTTATCAAAACCAAAATAGGTTTCATATATTGATCAGGTGCTCAATACCATTTGGTTTTGATCAAAACCAAAATTGGTTTCATATATTGATCAAGTGCTCAATACCATTTGGTTTTGATCAAAACCAAAATTGGTTTCATATATTGATCAGGTGCTCAATACCATTTGGTTTTGATCAAAACTAAAATTGGTTTCATATATTGATCAAGTGCTCAATACCATTTGGTTTTGATCAAAACCAAAATTGGTTTCGTATATTGATCAAGTGCTCAATACCATTTGGTTTTGATCAAAACCAAAATTGGTTTCATATATTGATCAAGTCCTCAATACCATTTGGTTTTGATCAAAACCAAAATTGGTTTCATATATTGATCAGGTGCTCAATACCATTTGGTTTTGATCAAAACCAAAATTGGTTTCATATATTGATCAGGTGCTCAATACCATTTGGTTTTGATCAAAACCAAAATTGGTTTCATATATTGATCAAGTGCTCAATACCATTTGGTTTTGATCAAAACCAAAATTGGTTTCATATATTGATCTAGTGCTCAATACCATTTGGTTTTGATCAAAACCACATGGTACTGTGGTATATGGTATTGATCAAAACCAATTGGTTACATATATGGGACAAAAGTTCAAAACCAATTTGGGTTTTGATCAAAACCAAATACTCTTGTTATTGGGTTTTGATCAAAACCAATTTTGGTTTTTATCAAAACCAGTCGGCGCTTGGTATTTGGTTTTGATCAAAACCTAATTTGGTTACATATATGGGACAAAGTTCAAAACCAAATTTGTTTTTTTTTTAAACCAAAATGTTTAAGAGTGTAACCTAGCTGTATTCAGTTATATATTATACTCTCAAACCGGGTGTTGTTCGATATTAAACTATAAGCGCTAATTTGTGCATCGAACATAGGCTACCATATTCTCCGACCACTCTCAACCAAATCAAAACCGTCACGTGTTTTGTGACAAAGTGTTGCCTTTTGTCGACACAGCGATGCTGATTTTGTGTGAAAACTTTCTACGGCAGTCGATGTCGGTCATAACGGTTTAACAACTATCTTATATGCAATGTGGAATACCTTGAAAAGTACATTACATACAATATTCATCACCGAACATGGAACGTATTCATCATTCCCGTAAGTATCAATAGGATGCTGCTAAAACGCTGTTTGGTTGGTGCGTTAAAATAGGTCAAAAAGGTAACATCTCGAGCCAGATATTAACGGAGCGAGTACCACTCACTGCTTGAGCTTACTTTCCCCAAAAAATACAGAAACGCATAGCTGTCAATGCGAATCGCGAAAATACAAATAAAAATTAGTTAGTGCATGCATTCGCAGAAAATAGTCCCCAGAATATTTACTGACATCAACCGCCGTAGTAAGTTTTCACATAAAATCAGCATCGCTGTGTCGCCAAAAGGCAACACTTTGTCACAAAACAAATGACGGTTTTGATTTGGTTGAGAGTGGCCAGAGAATATGGCAGCCAAATTTCGATGCGCAAATTAGCGCTTCTACTAAGTTCTAGTTAATATCGAGAAACAGCTGGTTTGAAGGTATAATATACAGGTATAGCTGAATACAGCTAAGTTAACTGACTACAGCTATTGCAGCTGTATTCTCACATTTGCCAGAACTGTTCATTGGACGTGAAAATGTCAAATTTCCTATAAAAAGCTCAAGCCTACGAGTGCACACGATACTCCAAAAAAACTTACCATGGGGTACGAACACGATGTCCTGTTATAATTATCTAAATTGTTTGAATTCAATTAGTCAACAGACACCCACACGCCAAAATACAGCAACCGCGTGCGTCAACGTGAAAACAGGAAACAAGGATTCCCATGGCGGGAGAATGTCAAAGCGGTGACGGTTATTTCGTTCCCGTGAAAATATTTTACTCACCTTGACAATGTCACATTAATTTAGTTATACAGTTATTCATTTCAAATTTAGTCTGTCGCAGTTATCAAGAAAAGTCAGCCATTAAAGTTCGAAATATTATCGCCGTTAAGTTCAGAATATTTTCAAACAGAGTTTAAACAACGATCACGAGGCTTTCACTATCTATGTATATAACCCTTGCTACCTATCATCACTTTAAAATATCAACTCCAGGTGGTTAAAATGACAAGGAAAGTAGTTAAATATTTTTAACTATCTCAGTTTAACTACTTTGAATTTAGTGTGTACATACCTTGCAGCCCAAATTTAAATAAACTGATTAATGTACTGCTATGAGAGGAACGTATGGTATAAGTGCATTGTCCCCTTGACAATGAAAGGAAAAAAACAGTTTTAACATTTATATACGTACACATCAACAAGTTAACAATATACTGAGTGAAAGGCACCACATGGTTTGAAAAGCTCAAATGCAAAACATAATAGATTCATGGTTCGATATTCGGAGTCGGAAAAAAAAAATTTGTACAATTCCGGAATTGGAAAATCGGTGACGACTATTAGAATTGGTAATTCGAGTCGGAAAATAAAGAAACGGCACAAATCCGGAGTCGGAAAATCTCTAAATTTGATTAAAACACTTACACCATTCGATTTACTTGTTACATTTAAACACCATTCGATTTACTTGTTACATTTAATTTAAACTATTTGAATTTTAGTCATGATATTTCCAACTATTGAAAATAATGATCCTCATTGTGGAGGGTGAGACAAACACACCCCTGCCGTTACGTGTCTGTTAAGTCATTGCCGGATAGATGAAACATGCGCGTAACCGTATCGCGATTTGAACTGATCCTTAATTAAGCTAATTGTGTTAATTCAGAGGGTGTGTGATTATATTATTATGTGCTATTAACACCGGGAAAATGACAACTCTACAAACAAATTCAATGTACTATTCATTTTCTTAACAGCATCAGTTTGCCTCATCATAGTACATTAGAATGACCGCTTGACCAGGTGTGTTAATATTTGCAATTAAACATGATTACATTTAGAAACCATGCTTCAAACTCGTAGGCTAACATTGAAAACAAACCCAAGGATGAACTCACTTAATGTTTTCACCATAATAGCGTATCAAGGGGGAAAACTCTATGCTGAGTTAATCAATGTCATCAATACCAAGGTCGTTACTACGGTGCCAGTATTTTATTTACTGCCAACACAAATACACGTAGATTCATCGCCATATTTGATAACTCGTCTAATCAAGTTCACTGGAAATCACTGTCAAACGAAACGTGAGTACATGTATCCGACGCTTACCAACCTTATAGCGGACAGTTTCACAGGCTTCATGTCACATGTCCATTGTATAATATTGTCCTATTATCTCACCGACCAGTATTGTATGCATGAGTTCGCCATTATTATGTTGCCCTCTGCTTTGTGAAAAATAATCAATGTTCACGTAGGTGTATCACTGGCATTCAATGCGGCATGTGGTGAGCTATTTATGTATGTTGTGTTACAGCCGTACTATACGAACTCATCGATAATACATGTACGCACATGAACCTCTATATCGACAAAGGAAGTTATATTTTTAGGAAATAGTGTTACGGAAATTCATAGGGATTGTATATATTCAGTCATGGTTTCTCTTCGTCGTGCTATATTTAGGAATGACGAGGCTATATTTATGAATGACGAAGCAATATTTAGGAATGACTTAGAAGTTTGTCGTGTGGTTTCTTGTTCGACTATATACGGTAATTATTCTGACTTAATCCTTATTATCTCAAACTGGTACATATTATTGTGGTTGTTTATTGGTGTAGTTAGTAGGACTCCCTATTATCTCATACTGGTACATATTATTGTGGTTGTTTATTGGTGTAGTTAGTAGGACACCTTATTATCCCATACTGGTACATATTATTGTGGTTGTTTATTGGTGTAGTTAGTAGGACTCCTTATTATCTCATACTGGTACATATTATTGTGGTTGTTTATTGGTGTAGTTAGTAGGACTCCTTATTATCTCATACTGGTACATATTATTGTGGTTGTTTATTGGTGTAGTTAGTAGGACTCCTTATTATCTCATACTGGTACATATTATTGTGGTTGTTTATTGGTGTAGTTAGTAGGACACCTTATTATCTCATACTGGTACATATTATTGTGGTTGCTTATTGGTATAGTTAGTAGGACTCCTTATTATCTCATACTGGTACATATTATTGTGGTTGTTTATTGGTGTAGTTAGTAGGACTCATTATTATCTCATACTGGTACATATTATTGTGGTTTCTTACTGATGTAGTTAGTGGGACTCATTATTATCTCATACTGGTAAATATTATTGTGGTTGTTTATTGGTGTAGTTGGTGGGACTCCTTATTATCTCATACTGGTACATATTATTGTGGTTGCTTATTGGTGTAGTTGACCGGTAAAGCTCGCGTCTTTCTTATTTGCCAAAACTTGAAGTCGGAAACCTTGAATAAATAAGAGTTTGATTAACGCTGTGTGATAATGTAGAGTTATCCATCTTAGCACTGTTACTTGACATAAATTATTTCCGATTTTACCATTGGTATACTATAGACGATATAAAGAGCTTAATTAAAATGTTGTTTTGTTTGTTCTTTATTTTCATCTGGACTGTATATGTCAACTAACTGATCTCAGAAGTTTTGATCGTGCCACGAAATTCTTCTCCTGACCACACCCCTATAGAGATAATACTTCAGATTCATATGCATATTCCCTGCACCGGAAGCTCTATACATTCAGCAGATCGTGCCATAAATATCGACTCATATTGGTATAATATATATCAGATCAGTCAAGATGGCTCAATACATGATACATCCACCTAGCTATTATCCGGCCATGTGACAGACTAGTTCGTAAATGTTCACTGATGAGGGTGTCACACCAGGGGGTTTATCCAAATTCATGGCGGGAATCACACGCCTCTGTCATTAGAACAGGGGGTTTATCCAAATTCATGGCGGGAATCACACTCCTCTGTCAACTAGTTTTCGGTATTCGTATGCACAGTTTAACCGGTATATGCCCAGTTGGAGGGTATGTTTGTGGGAGGGTATGAAAGGCATAATATAGAAATTTGATAGCCTGTAGCATGCAAGTGATCAGCTGAATTTTTGTACTGGAAATGGAATCTGGTGGCATCTGTTTCAGACTGTCTAAAGCCTTTTTATAATTAGCCCTTTAATATATCAATGGATTGGAAATTATAATAAAAATCAATTTATGACTTGGGTCATAAATTAATTTTCATTATAATTTTACATGTCAAACTTGGAAAACCAAATTCATTCATGTGTTGCATATATTTTGTTGAGTATGGATATGGTACAATAAATGGGTGGATTTAGTGTACAGTACCCTTAAAGGTTGCATAAGTATGTTGTATGGCACATTTATCAATAAATTGTGCAAAAAAGGAACTTTTTGGTCAAAACCAAAATTGGATTTTATCAAAACCAAAATTGGTTTCATATATAAAACCAGTTTGGGTTTTGATAAAAACCAGTTGGCGCTTGGTATTTGGTTTTGATCAAAACCTAATTTGGTTACATATATGGGACAAAAGTTCAATACCAATTTGGGTTTTGAATGAAACCAATTGCTCAATACCATTTGGTTTTGATCAAAACCAAAATTGGTTTCATATATTGATCAAGTGCTCAATACCATTTGGTTTTGATCAAAACCAAAATTGGTTTCATATATTGATCAAGTGCTCAATACCATTTGGTTTTTATCAAAACCAAAATTGGTTTAATATATTGATCAAGTGCTCAATACCATTTGGTTTTGATCAAAACCAAAATAGGTTTCATATATTGATCAAGTGCTCAATACCATTTGGTTTTGATCAAAACCAAAATTGGTTTCATATATTGATCAAGTCCTCAATACCATTTGGTTTTGATCAAAACCAAAATTGGTTTCATATATTGATCAGGTGCTCAATACAATTTGGTTTTGATCAAAACCAAAATTGGTTTCATATATTGATCAAGTGCTCAATACCATTTGGTTATGATCAAAACCAAAATTGGTTTCATATATTGATCAAGTGCTCAATACCATTTGGTTTTGATCAAAACCACATGGTACTGTGGTATATGGTATTGATCAAAACCAATTGGTTACATATATGGGACAAAAGTTCAAAACCAATTTGGGATTTGATCAAAACCAAATACTCTTGTTATTGGGTTTTGATCAAAACCAATTTTGGTTTTTATCAAAACCAGTCGGCGCTTGGTATTTGGTTTTGATCAAAACCTAATTTGGTTACATATATGGGACAAAGTTCAAAACCAAATTTGTTTTTTTTTAAAACCAAAATGTTTAAGAGTGTAACCTAGCTGTATTCAGTTATATATTATACTCTCAAACCGGGTGTTGTTCGATATTAAACTATAAGCGCTAATTTGTGCATCGAACATAGGCTACCATATTCTCCGACCACTCTCAACCAAATCAAAACCGTCACGTGTTTTGTGACAAAGTGTTGCCTTTTGTCGACACAGCGATGCTGATTTTGTGTGAAAACTTTCTACGGCAGTCGATGTCGGTCATAACGGTTTAACAACTATCTTATGCAATGTGGAATACCTTGAAAAGTACATTACATACAATATTCATCACCGAACATGGAACGTATTCATCATTCCCGTAAGTATCAATAGGATGCTGCTAAAACGCTGTTTGGTTGGTGCGTTAAAATAGGTCAAAAAGGGAACATCTCGAGCCAGATATTAACGGAGCGAGTACCACTCACTGCTTGAGCTTACTTTCCCCAAAAAATACAGAAACGCATAGCTGTCAATGCGAATCGCGAAAATACAAATAAAAATTAGTTAGTGCATGCATTCGCAGAAAATAGTCCCCAGAATATTTACTGACATCAACCGCCGTAGTAAGTTTTCACATAAAATCAGCATCGCTGTGTCGCCAAAAGGCAACACTTTGTCACAAAACAAATGACGGTTTTGATTTGGTTGAGAGTGGCCAGAGAATATGGCAGCCAAATTTCGATGCGCAAATTAGCGCTTCTACTAAGTTCTAGTTAATATCGAGAAACAGCTGGTTTGAAGGTATAATATACAGGTATAGCTGAATACAGCTAAGTTAACTGACTACAGCTATTGCAGCTGTATTCTCACATTTGCCAGAACTGTTCATTGGACGTGAAAATGTCAAATTTCCTATAAAAAGCTCAAGCCTATGAGTGCACACGATACTCCAAAAAAACTTACCATGGGGTACGAACACGATGTCCTGTTATAATTATCTAAATTGTTTGAATTCAATTAGTCAACAGACACCCACACGCCAAAATACAGCAACCGCGTGCGTCAACGTGAAAACAGGAAACAAGGATTCCCATGGCGGGAGAATGTCAAAGCGGTAACGGTTATTTCGTTCCCGTGAAAATATTTTACTCACCTTGACAATGTCACATTAATTTAGTTATACAGTTATTCATTTCAAATTTAGTCTGTCGCAGTTATCAAGAAAAGTCAGCCATTAAAGTTCGAAATATTATCGCCGTTAAGTTCAGAATATTTTCAAACAGAGTTTAAACAACGATCACGAGGCTTTCACTATCTATGTATATAACCCTTGCTACCTATTATCACTTAAAAATATCAACTCCAGGTGGTTAAAATGACAAGGAAAGTAGTTAAATATTTTTAACTATCTCAGTTTAACTACTTTGAATTTAGTGTGTACATACCTTGCAGTCCAAATTTAAATAAACTGATTAATGTACTGCTATGAGAGGAACGTATGGTATAAGTGCATTGTCCCCTTGACAATGAAAGGAAAAAAACAGTTTTAACATTTATATACGTACACATCAACAAGTTAACATTATACTGAGTGAAAGGCACCACATGGTTTGAAAAGCTCAAATGCAAAACATAATAGATTCATGGTTCGATATTCGGAGTCGGAAAAAAAAAATTTGTACAATTCCGGAATTGGAAAATCGGTGACGACTATTAGAATTGGTAATCCGAGTCGGAAAATAAAGAACCGGCACAAATCCGGAGTCGGAAAATCTCTAAATTTGATTAAAACACTTACACCATTCGATTTACTTGTTACATTTAAACACCATTCGATTTACTTGTTACATTTAATTTAAACTATTTGAATTTTAGTCATGATATTTCCAACTATTGAAAATAATGATCCACATTGTGGAGGGTGAGACAAACACACCCCTGCCGTTACGTGTCTGTTAAGTCATTGCCTGATAGATGAAACATGCGCGTAACCGTATCGCGATTTGAACTGATCCTTAATTAAGCTAATTGTGTTAATTCAGAGGGTGTGTGATTATATTATTATGTGCTATTAACACCGGGAAAATGACAACTCTACAAACAAATTCAATGTACTATTCATTTTCTTAACAGCATCAGTTTGCCTCATCATAGTACATTAGAATGACCGCTTGACCAGGTGTGTTAATATTTGCAATTAAACATAATTACATTTAGAAACCATGCTTCAAACTCGTAGGCTAACATTGAAAACAAACCCAAGGATGAACTCACTTAATGTTTTCACCATAATAGCGTATCAAGGGGGAAAACTCTATGCTGAGTTAATCAATGTCATCAATACCAAGGTCGTTACTACGGTGCCAGTATTTTATTTACTGCCAACACAAATACACGTAGATTCATCGCCATATTTGATAACTCGTCTAATCAAGTTCACTGGAAATCACTGTTAAACGAAACGTGAGTACATGTATCCGACGCTTACCAACCTCATAGCGGACAGTTTCACAGGCTTCATGTCACATGTCCATTGTATAATATTGTCCTATTATCTCACCGACCAGTATTGTATGCATGAGTTCGCCATTATTATGTTGCCCTCTGCTTTGTGAAAAATAATCAATGTTCACGTAGGTGTATCACTGGCATTCAATGCGGCATGTGGTGAGCTATTTATGTATGTTGTGTTACAGCCGTACTATACGAACTCATCGATAATACATGTACGCACATGAACCTCTATATCGACAAAGGAAGTTATATTTTTAGGAAATAGTGTTACGGAAATTCATAGGGATTGTATATATTCAGTCATGGTTTCTCTTCGTCGTGCTATATTTAGGAATGACGAGGCTATATTTAGGAATGACGAAGCTATATTTAGGAATGACGAAGCTATATTTAGGAATGACTTAGAAGTTTGTCGTGTGGTTTCTTGTTCGACTATATACGGTAATTATTCTGACTTAATCCTTATTATCTCAAACTGGTACATATTATTGTGGTTGTTTATTGGTGTAGTTAGTAGGACTCCTTATTATCTCATACTGGTACATATTATTGTTGTTTATTGGTGTAGTTATTAGGACTCCTTATTATCTCATACTGGTACATATTATTGTGGTTGTTTATTGGTGTAGTTAGTAGGACTCCTTATTATCTCATACTGGTACATATTATTGTGGTTGTTTATTGGTGTAGTTAGTAGGACTCCTTATTATCTCATACTGGTACATATTATTGTGGTTGTTTATTGGTGTAGTTAGAAGGACTCCTTATTATCTCATACTGGTACATATTATTGTGGTTGTTTATTGGTGTAGTTAGTAGGACACCTTATTATCTCATACTGGTACATATTATTGTGGTTGCTTATTGGTGTAGTTAGTAGGACTCATTATTATCTCATACTGGTACATATTATTGTGGTTGCTTACTGATGTAGTTAGTGGGACTCCTTATTATCTCATACTGGTAAATATTATTGTGGTTGTTTATTGGTGTAGTTGGTGGGACTCCTTATTATCTCATACTGGTACATATTATTGTGGTTGCTTATTGGTGTAGTTGACCGGTAAAGCTCGCGTCTTTCTTATTTGCCAAAACTTGAAGTCGGAAACCTTGAATAAATAAGAGTTTGATTAACGCTGTGTGATAATGTAGAGTTATCCATCTTAGCACTGTTACTTGACATAAATTATTTCCGATTTTACCATTGGTATACTAAAGACGATATAAAGAGCTTAATTAAAATGTTGTTTGTTCTTTATTTTCATCTGGACTGTATATGTCAACTAACTGATCTCAGAAGTTTTGATCGTGCCACGAAATTCTTCTCCTGACCACACCCCTATAGAGATAATACTTCAGATTCACATGCATATTCCCCGGAAGCTCTATACATTCAGCAGATCGTGCCATAAATATCGACTCATATTGGTATAATATATATCAGATCAGTCAAGATGGCTCAATACATGATACACCCACCTAGCTATAATCCGGCCATGTGACAGACTAGTTCGTAAATGTTCACTGATGAGGGTGTCACACCAGGGGGTTTATCCAAATTCATGGCGGGAATCACACGCCTCTGTCATTAGAACAGGGGGTTTATCCAAATTCATGGCGGGAATCACACGCTTCTGTCATTAGAACAGGGTGTTTATCCAAATTCATGGCGGGAATCACACGCCTCTGTCATTAGAACAGGGGGTTTATCCAAATTCATGGCGGGAATCACACGCCTCTCTCAACTAGTTTTCGGTATTCGTATGCACAGTTTAACCGGTATATGCCCAGTTTCACCGGTATTTGCACAGTTTAACCGGTATGTGTCCAGTTTAATCGGTATATGCTCATTTTAACGGTATATGCTGAGTTTATCCTGCATTTCGGATTGAAACCCCTCTGTTATATGATTCTTGGTATCCGTATTCCCTGTTTAACCAGTATTTGGTATTCATATTCCTAGTTTAACCGTTATTTTGGATTCTTATTCACAGTTACCCGGTATTTGGGAATCATACCCCTCTGTAAACTGGCTCTCGGTATCCATATCCACAGGTACCCGGTATTTGTGAATCATACCCCTCTGTAAACTGGCTCTCGGTATCCATATCCACAGTTACCCGGTTTTTAGGATTATTATTCCCAGTTTAACCTGTATTTGGGATTCATATTCCCAGTTTAATCGGTATTTGGGATTCATATTCCCAGTTGAACCGGTATTTGAGATTCATATGTCATTCATGGTACCATATTGGTGTGAATAATGCACATGAACAGATTGTATAATATATATATATATTAACAGGGGACCATACATAGGGCTCCAAGTGGGTCTAACCTGGGTTATTGTTCACACGGAAGATAATGGTCAAGGATAAACATTTCTAAACCGACCATGTCGCAGCCAATAGCAACAATGGGAGGGACAACACAATTGTTGAGATTTGTCTTTCGCTGATTTCCACCATATCTCATATATATTTTGAAGACCTCTGCCTGTCTGTATGTCCTATATAGAATCGAAAACGGGTTGACCGATCGAGACCAAATTTCGTATATAACTGTAAAAACCCACGGGGATCGTCGACGTCGCATTTTGGGGACAAGCTCTGGGCACCGATTCTCCACTCCCAATCATCAAAATCACCGCAAACGCCACTTCGGGGGGTTAAGGCATCAACGATCTTTATATTGACCATATACGGAGGTGTTAAGGATCAATGCTCTTTATTACAATCGAAGCTGCTAAACGGCTACCCATGCGTAAAATATGGATGCAAAACGAAACGCGGAATGCAATTATCTCGATTAAAAAGGCAGAATGGGACGAAACTTGGTACGTGTGTGTAGTTTGACCAGGCGGTCGACGTTGTCGTATTGGCGAGCCCGTGCGGCGCCCACTTCGCGCATGCGCAGACGAGATCTCGGAAACGGGTGGATCTATCGACTTGAAATTTGGTATGTGAATGTATCTTGCCCCGGATACCAATTTTATCGGGTCGCCGAGCCCGTGCGGCGCCCGCTTCGCGCATACCAGATCTCGGAAACGGGTGGAGCTATCGACTTGAAATTTGGCATGTGAATGTATCTTGCGCCGGGTACAAATTTTTCTCATATATATTTTGAATAGCCCGGACAACGTCGGGCTCATCGGCTAGTCTCATATATATTTTGAAGACATCGGTTTGTCTGACTGCATGTCCTTTATAGAATCGAAAACGGGTTGACCGATCGAGACCAAACTTCCTATCCAAAGGTAACATCACACGGACACCGTCGGCGTCGCGTTTTGGAGAAGCTCCGACCGCCCGTTCTCCACTCTCAGTCACAAAAACGGCACTGCTGTGGTTAATCCAGTGATAATTTAATGAGCGTTTGTTTTTGACGCATCGCTATAAAGAGCGTTTGTTTACCATTCAACGTTATTAGCATCTGCAGAGAGATATACGGGAACATCTAATATATAGAAACGGGTGGAGCTATCGACTTGAAATTTGATATGTGAATGTATCTTGCCCCGGATACGAATTTTATCTGGTCGCCGAGCCCGTGCGACGCCAGCTTCGTGCATGCGCACACCAGATCTCGGAAACGGGTTGAGCTATCGACTTGAAATTTGGTATGTGAATGTATCTTGTCCCGGATACGAATTTGATCGGGTCACCGAGCCCGTGCGACGCCAGCTTCGCGCATGCGCAGACCAGATCTCGGAAACGGGTAGAGCTATCGACTTGAAATTTGGTTTTTGAATAGCCCGGACAACGTCGGGCTCATCGGCTAGTATATATATATAATCATAGCCATGATACATGTATGAGGGTCTAATGCCGTTCGAGTGAGGGGCGCGGATGCAGATGGGCACTACAATCGATAAAAAGATGTTATCGCCAATTTCCATCAAATGTATATATATTTCACCCCCATGATATGTGGAATATAACGGTGTTGTTTACATATGCCATAGTTATTGCCTTTCGACTCAGTGGTGGTGGGGTGGTAGACGGTCGACAATAGTTTATGTCACCAATTTCCACCAAATTTATAAAAGGTCATCTCCATAAGACGGTTATTCTAATCGTGTTGTTTAAAAATTACAATGTGATTCGTTCCAGACATGAATGGGGAGGGGTTACCAACTATCAGTGTTCGCGCTGTCTGTAGCCAAATTAGCCAATGGCTAATCTTTTTCGAATTTGGCTAATACAAATTTCATTTGGCTAAACTTTTGGCTAAACTTTTTTTTGACCCCAAATAGAGACTGGAAGCATGAATTTTTGGCCATAGTTTTTTTTAATTTGGCCAAAATAAATTTGGCGAAAGTTTTTTTCATTTGGCTAATAAAGTTTTCATTTGGCTAAACTTTTGGCTAAATTTTGTGTCGGTCCAGCGCGAACGCTGCCAACTATATGTATATATAATAGTGTTTTTGCCACCGTTTTCCATCAAGCCAAAAGAGTCATCTCCAAGATCCAAGGAATGTATTATGTGGATGAAGACGACCAAGTGACACCGTGGGGCCAGGGATGGGAAGAGGAAGGCAACATGATTAATAAACAACATTAATATTCGCCGATATCTTCCAAATACATCTATATCCATATTGAAATATCCAGTAAAAGCGGAATCAATGGTTTTGTGCTAAGTTTCAAGAACCGCGCCATCAGATTCAGTGATTGGCGGAGGGCATGAGAATTGGCGTGGATCGACATTGGCAGATAAGTCACTCGGTGTGATGTAGAGGCATCATAATTGATAAGGCCGTGGTGTTTCAGCAATTTTATTTAAGGGTCAGACGCACGTTTTGTCCAACATGCATGGTACATGTATTTCAAAATGGATTTTCTCAAAACAGGATTTTTTTTTGGAAATTAGGTACGAGCAATTCTTGTGACACAACATTAAAGAACCGTTGGCCCATTGGACATTATAATCTCACTGACTTTACTTGTATGGCATGAACAAATATTTAAAATTTGAGAGTTTTCAGGTGGCAAGTACTTCTATTAAATATACGGATTTCAAAAGTGCAAATTGAATGAATATTTTCATCTGGCAACTACCCATAAATCATTTTTTATATTTGAGAATTTTCATGTCAAGCCTGTTGGTCAGTGAAAACTTAAGCTGAGATGAACTGTGGGTTATGAGTTCATAACCAAGTTAAAGCTGACCACCATATATATTGACCATGTGGACTAATTTCAGTTGATTGCCCCCTGCTTGAGTAGACCACACTGTATATCAACATTTGTTTCCATTGGGCTGGAATATTTGTCAATTTGAGACTGCCTTTTCTTCATTGTAATATATCGGGGTATGATGTTATATTATGTAATTGAAAATCAAACTTTATCATACAAATGAAGCCTCCTCCCATAGAGCCAAGTCAATCTGCTATTTGGTGATTGGAGTTCTGTGTAAATCATTAATATTTCCATCAGTTCTTGGTACCGACAGGGACAACAAATAAAGTGGTATTTACAACCTCTCAAATGTAATAAAATCAATTGTTTGTGTTGTTTCTCAACAGTTGTTCAGATTCTATATACAATAAAGATGATCATATGAGAAACTTTAGATCCACATAATTTCTTTGTTGAAAATCTCTTGCAATTTTGACTGGATTTATTCAAAACGTGCGTCTGCCCGTGATATTAATTTTAGGCATCCACATGATACGAATAATCAAAAGATGTTGTTTGATAATGTGAAACGTGGCACGTTCTGATGTCTGGTCTAAAAATATGAGGATTTAATTGTTGGTGAGTTTACTACTTTGAACAATGAAGTCAGATTATGGTTAACATTTTATTCCAACTTTACGATAACTTGTTTGTTATCACATGTGGTTCACACACCAAACATCAACATTCAACAGATCCTTCTGAAGTTTGATCCAGTTATCATTTATCAATTATGATTGCAGTAGCGAAATGGTCGTCTGCATGTGATCTGACGACACTCGAACCCACCCATCAATTTCCAATAATCGAAGTTCAAAGTTCGGATTTGACGTCATAACGACAAGAGAGGTTCTTACATGCGCATTTAGCCGCATTACAAACACAACGACTCCGAGATTATCAGATTTGCATGCATGTTTAACAATGTATAATATAATAGAGAGATGATCAGATTGTCATGCCTGTATAACAAAGTATAATATAATAGAGAGATGATCAAATGTAAATGGTTGTATAACAATGCATATTGTAATATATAAAGAATACCTACATGTATGTTTTTGATTGAATACCGAAATATCTCATAAGACAGTGCAGTAAGAAATATCGAATTTTCACGACTGGCTGCAAGCCGCGAGTGAAAATTTGATATTTATTTGCAGACATGACTGAGATATTTCAAGTATTCAAACCAAAAACTGGGGTAATCTTTTTATTATATGTGCCCTATTAATGCTTAAAGTTTGCTACATTATGCAGCATTTTTATTTTTAATAGCAGAACAAATTAAACAATAAACGTAAAGCAAAACCTGATTTACCCAAATTTCTGACCCCGATCAACTAATTTGAAGAAACCCGCTTTCAAGCTATGACGGCTTGGCCTCATTCGGCAAGCTGCTTTGAAATAACAAAAAAGCTATACAATGAAATAACAAAACGCGATTTCACTGTAGTTTCTTAAAGATACTAACGACGATTTACGTTTCGATACTTGTCCGCTGTTTTATAGGCAAGCATATAATTAATTTGATATACATGTACATGAATGATTTAATATATTCTGAAATATATCAGCTACTCTCCTATGATTGACGTCAATAAACAATTATCTCTTAGATAACACTCTACATTTATGAACACTCAAACAATATATGTGTTCTCTTCCGGCGACAGTTCACGACTTCCATTTAACCATTTATATGCTGGATGGATTATCCCAGTCAATTAAAAGGTTTACATCGGAATAGTCTATTATTGATTTGGATGGACGCGAATGTGATACAAACATACAGATAAATGCAAGTGTAAAATGGAGCCCTATTTCTTGAGGAAATTTTGGTTTGTTTGTTGAACTTATTTTCTTAACATTCCCGATAGGATAACTACTCATCAATGATGCTTTAGTATAGAGATGGTTAAACTTATTATCTGAACATTTTCTATGGGATAACTACTCATCAATGATGCTTTAGTATAGAAAGAGTTAAAACTTATTATCTGAACATTTTCTATGGGATAACTACTCATCAATGATGCTTCAGTATAGAAAGGGTTAAACTTATTATCTGAACATTTCCTATGGGATAACTACTCATCAATGATGCTTTAGTATAGAAAGGGTTAAACTTATTATTTGAACATTTCCTATGGGATAACTACTCATCAACGATGCTTTAGTATAGAAAGGGTTAAACTTATTATCTGAACATTTTCTACGGGATGACTACTCCTCAATGATGCTTTAGTATAGAAAGGGTTAAACTTATTATCTGAACATTCCCGATAGGATAACTACTCATCAATGATGCTTTAGTATAGAAAGGGTTAACCTTATTATCTGAACATTTTCTATGGGATAACTACTCATCAATGATGCTTTAGTATAGAAATGGTTAAACTTATTATGTGAACATTTCCGATGGGATAACTACTCATCAATTATGCTTTAGTATAGAAAGAGCTAAACTTATTATCTGAACATTGCCTATGGGATAACTACTCATCAATGATGCTTTAGTATAGAAAGGGTTAAACTTATTATGTGAATATTTCCGATGGGATGACTACTCATCAATTATGCTTTAGTATAGAAAGAGTTAAACTTATTATCTGAACATTTCCTATGGGATAACTACTCATCAATGATGCTTTAGTATAGAAAGGGTTAAACTTATTATCTGAACATTTCCTATGGGATAACTGCTCATCAATGATGCTTTAGTATAGAAAGGGTGAAACTTATTATTTGAACATTTCCTATGGGATTACTACTCATCAATGATGCTATAGTAAAGAAAGGGTTAAACTTATTATCTGAATATTTTCCTATGGGATAACTACTCATCAATGATGCTTTAGTATAGAACGGGTTAAACTTATTATCTGAAAATTTCCAATGGAATAACTACTCACCAATGATTCTTTAGTATAGAAAGGGTTAAACTTATTATCTGAACATTTCATATTGGATATATACTCATCAATGATGCTTTAGTATAGAAAGGGTTAAACTTATTATCTGAACATTTACGATGGGATAACTACTCATCGATGATGCTTTTGTATAGAAAGGGTTAAACTTATTATCTGAACATTTCCGAGGGGATAACTACTCATCGATGACGCTTTAGTATAGAAAGGGTTAAACTTATTATCTGAACATTTCCGATTGGATAACTACTCATCAATGATGCTTTAGTATAGATAGGGTTAAACTTATTATCTGAACATGTCCGATGGGATAACTACTCATCAATGATGCTTTAGTATAGAAAGGGTTAAATTTATTATCTGAACATTTCCGATGGGATAACTACTCATAAATGATGGTTTAGTATAGAAAGGGTATTTAATAATGTGTGTGTTGGTTGTGGAAATTCGTTACATACATGGCCGCCAGCAGCCATCTTGGATTTCAAACTTGAATCCATGGGCATGCCATGCAGCCTGCATTGATTGGATAATTGCACGACTAAATCAGTCGGTACTCTCTACAGAACACAATGACCAAATTACATATGGATCTTCGGAGTGACCTTTAGATGGGAGCCATACAATTTGTCTGATTGGTGTTTAAAAACATGGTAAGCGGCCATTTTTTTATTTTACTTTTTGTGTGAGTAAATCAATCGGCACATCGTACAGTCCACTTCCCTCATTCGGTCGTCAACAAACATCGAGCGGATCTTCGAGGTGAGCTCTAGATAGGAGCCCATCAAATATTTCCGAAATTCGTTAAAAACATGGCCGCCGGCAGCCATCTTAGAATTTTAATTTGAATCCATTACATTATCACACCCTGCAGCCCATATGCATTGCACAATTATTTAAAGGCACGTTTCTGAGCACTTATAGATGTGAGCTATCAAATTTGAAGAAAAAATGGATGAAAAACGTGGCCACGGCAGTCTTCATGGATTGTACTCTTTGTACACCCTTAGAACAAATGTGTATAAATACTACACAATATGTGTTACATTTGATCTTAAACAAAATTGTGTAGAAATGCAACATTACATAAATGTGTCGGTGGAATTTTCTCAACATTGAATATGAGTGAATATGTGAGTATATTATATTTAATAGATGATATATTTTCTATTTGAGACATAAACCTCGTAAAAGTTGCCTTAATAAAAAATTGGCAGCTGCTTTAAAACTTTGTGCTACACAATTATGTGTTGTTCAGTCTTTAAACAAACATAGTGTATACCAAAGTTTAAAGCTGCTGCCAATTGTTTGTTCTGTGGTAGCCTTTACGAGTTTTGTGTCTCCAATAGAACACATTTCATCTAATAACTATGATACACTCACATATTCAATCATATTCAACATAATCCCCGCTCGAATAAACAGTGTTCTCTTGTTGCGAGGAGGGTACACTTGAATGGCCGGGAACACGATAGGTATATAGTCAGATCGAGTTTATATCCACAGCTACGCTTACAATACACTTATGGGTGAAGTGCCGCGTATGATGCAAATAAACCAGCTAGAATTCAAAGTATATAAGCGGACGTGGGTGTTGTGTGACTCTTGTGTGAATTGTAATGGGAAATATTTCTCTCTTATGCTTGATTATATATCAGAATATGTTACCTGGTTTCAGCGTAGCATCATACCAGCTGGTATGTCATATCACGCATTTTTTTTGCGCTACACAATTTGCTGAATGAACCACTGGGACCATATGTTTACTGGCAATCGTTCATCGATAATCACGTCTGCACGTAGCTATTGACATCTGTTTTTCGTACATATTTGAAAACAATTAAGCTCATCGCTCGCCATAATTGCAAAATGCCCTCTTAGTGTGTGACTATCAGGTTTGAATCTAACGAAGATACTGCTTTGTTTGAAAAATTGTTGTCCCGATAAATGGGAATCAATACGTTGGAAAATTGTACTGATGTTGATATCACTCAAATTTTGACAATTTTCGACGAACCATTTTGGTAGCCATCTTTGGTAGCCAGTTTTGTACTAACCGATTTGCCGAAGACACACGAGGAGGTCCGGAAAACTTCGGCGGTACCACCGAGCTAACAGGTGAAAAAAATGTTTTAAAGTGCGATAAAACCTGGAATAAATCAACGAATAGATGCTATGCTCGCGGTAAGATTGTAGATAAATGATTTTTCTAACGAAATATGCCGAAAACCCTGAGAATTATGCTTTTGTTGTTGAAATTCACGGGTCGAAGTGAAGAGTTTTGGGGGTACCTCGACAATCGGAGTTGCCATTCTTGACAATACTATATACCTAGAACTCCAAAAAAATCTAAAAAAATAGCATAATAGTCAGTGATTCCAACTTCTGTGATTTGAATCATGAAATTTCCAACTGTTGAAAATTATGGTCCTCATTGGGGGGGGCGGGGTGGGCGCTGAGACACCCACACCCCTTGTCGGCACGTGCCTGTGTTCAGTTGTTGTCCGATGAATGTCGGAAACTTGCGTGTAACCGTATCGCGATTTGAACTGATTCTTAATGAAGCTAATTGTGTGAATTCAGAGGGAGTACGTGTGATCATATTATTATGTGCTATTAACACCGCGAAAATGACGACTCTGGGAAAAAATCCCGGTACTATTCGTTTTCTTAACATCATCAGTTTGCCACCCCCAACATCATAGCACGTTATCATGACCAATTGACCAGGTGTGTTAATGTTTGCAATAAAACATGATTACATTCAGAAACCATGCTTCACACGCACAGGCGATGACATTGAAAACAAACTGAAGTTTAAACTCACTTGATGTGTTGCCCATAATAGCGTAGCAAGGGGGAAAACTCTATATCGTAGAGTCATCAATGTCATTGTCGTTGGCACAGCAGGTGACAGTATTTTATTTGCTGCTAACAAAACTACACGTAGATTCATCGCCATATTTGATAACTCGGCAAATCAAGTTCACTGGAAATCACTGTCAAACGAAACGTGAGTACATGTATCCGACGCTTCCCAACCTGAAAGAAGACAGTTTAACAGGCTTCATGTATTTCCAGTGGTTGTCGACAGATCACAGTATTATACTGTTGTATGCATGACTTCGCTGTATTTTGCCCTTTGCTTTGTGACAAATAATTGATGTTCAAGTAGGTGTATCACTGCGACATGACAGTGTCCATCCACTTATGTATTTTGTGTTACATCCGCACTATATTAACTCATCAATAATACATGTACGCAAAGGAACCTCTATGTGAACAAAGTAAGTTATATTTTGAGGACATAGTGTTACGGAAATTCAACGGGATATTGAAGGGAATACCCCGACTGGTTAGAATTAATAGCTTCGGTTTCGTTTCGTTAAGCTATATATAGGAATTACGAAGCTATATTTAGGAATGACGAAGCTATATTTAGGAATGACTTAGAAGTTAGGAGTGTGGTTTCGTCTATCTGGGGTAATTATACTGGTTTACTCCTTATTATCTCCCCTGAACATGTTATGATTGTGTTGCCGATTCGTGTAGTTGGTAGGTAACGCCTGAGCCTTCTTAATTTGACAAAACTTAAGTTGCTAACAGACGACTAACAGTAAATTATTCTGAGATTTATTAACGTCGTGTGAACATGTAGAGTTATCCATCCTAGCACTGCTACTTGACATAAAGTACCAAAAACGATATATTTCCGATCTTGCCATCGGTATACTGCAGACGATTATAGCTTAAGGACTTTGCTAACCCAATTTTCCCCAAATTTGATGGAGTCAAAATAAAGGTTTATGTTCACTTTTATTAGTAATCACAGTAACCAAGCCCATGAATGAATCATTTTAAGAGTATAATTCATCTTGGAATATGTTAGAAATACTAAATGTGAAATATATAGAGGTTTTTAAAATAATTTTTTTCGAACCCAAAATCAATAAACACAAAGTCCATATCAAAGAAAAAAATATGGCAATGTGTACTGAACACTGTGAAGAATGATGAACAATCAAATAATATTCACATTTATCAAGCATTCCTTGATAAAATTACTAAGAACCAATTGTTTACAAATATTTGAGTAACTTGCCTGACATATGTTGTAGTGAGGTGACAGTTAAGTGTTAATATCTGAGGACAGTGGTGTGTTGTGAATCTCTTGACAAAAGAACTGTAATCACCAATCTCTGGGTACCCCATAACCCATAAACTAGGTAGCCAATCAGCCTGAATCAGGATGTAATCTTGTCATGTCTCAGCACTGGCTGTTTATAATCCCACCAAGCTTGAGTGAACATTATCTTGACCCATCAAATTCAGTTGCCAAATAGCTCTGTTGAGCAATGAATCTACCATTTGTAAACAACTGCTTCCAAGCCAAAACTCTTCATAAAACTGAAGAAATGTGAGTATATCTTTATTGTTCATCATTCTTCACAGTGTTCAGTACACATTGCCATATTTTATTCTTTTATATGGACTTTGTGTTTATTGATTTTGGGTTCGAAACAAATTATTTTAAAAACCTCTATAAATTTCACATTTAGTATTTCTAACATATTCCACCATGAATTATACTCTTAAAATGTTGCACCCATGGGTTTGGTTGCTGTGACTACTAATAAAAGTGAACATAAACCTTTATTTTGGACTCCATTAAATTTTGGGAAAATTGGGTTTATAGCAAAGTCCTTAATTGAGATGTTGTTTTGTTTGTTCGTTATTTTCTTCTTCATATTCATATTCCCGGCAATGGAAACTGTACATAAATATGCAGATGCAGATATTCATATTATTAATTCAAACTTCAAGGATTCATATTTGTTATGTCCTGATCTGTTCTGGCGGGAATTTGATACCATTTCAGGGAACATTTTTCATTGTTACGTGGTAATATTTGTATCTGAATAATCCTATTTCACAGCACGGGGAGGTCCCAGCTCGAGATTGCATGATTTACTGTGACTGTTGTGAGCCAATATAGCAGTACACATTTAATTTGATTACCCGGAATAAAATCCACGATTGCAAGCGACACAAAGCAAAATAGGCTCTCCAAAATAAAGTCGGCTCACCCAAATTACCTGTTCATTAATTGTGTTTGTATTGGTGCCATTATAGTCAGGGGCGGGAGGGAAAGGGAACCAAATTGGATACAAAATATGAAAAACTGTCCGTCCGTCGTCGTGGACACAAATTTGTCCGGAGTTTTTCTCATTCGTTTTATGAACATTTTCCGTGAAACTTGGCACAGACATCAACCACCATGAAAATCTTTGCACCTGCGATTATGACGTCGGTCGGACTTTTTTCGACTTAGAAAAGTTTCGCAACATGTATAATATTGTCCAAGCTTTTATTCCTACATTATTAGTTTAAAAACTTGGCATAGTTATTAAGTACCATCGGAACATGTGCACCTGCGATTATGTATGACGTGGGGAAACCGGAGTGCCGCTTAGAGCGAAATAGTTCGTTGGCTTTTTACAGTTATGATACGCCGACCTTGTTCTGATGATGTGTATATACATGTTTTAGTGCTAAAACGTACATCTTTGTACGAATTTTGTATCATTAACAGTTAATTATACACGATAAAAATCTTCTGAAATCACAATGACGTCATTAATGCAGGTTCGTGTCCCTAGTCACTTGCGCAATTTGCATATCAAATTACATCATAAAATTAGCTATAACCTAATACAGTTGCGTTGACCTAATAAAGCTACTTTGACATAAAAAACGTATCGTTTATTTAGGCAGTTGTTATGTAGTCATTAGAGTAGTGAGCGGTGCATACCAACTGTTACTGACTGACTGATATGTACTCTGATACAAGGACTATACTGGTGTGTAATAAAGAATGCTACTGACTGACTTGCACTCTGATATGATGAATATAATGATGTGTAATAAAGATGTTACTGACTGACTTGTACTCTGATATAAGGTATATACTGGTGTGTAATAAAGACAGTTACTGCCTTCCACTCTGAATGCTGAGTGTGATTGTTGCGTTCACATTTTATTTGAGGTTGATACAGTGATTGTTGATTGACATAACGATCCCCGTCATGCGACCGGCTTGATTCTCTGCTTGTCACACGGCTGCATTGTTCGACAATTATTACCTGTTGTTTCTGATCGGAATTTTCTCGGCGTGCCCTGTTAAAGTTTGCTTTCTGTGTTCGAGCGACACGCCGATACTCATGTCGTGCCAAGACTAATATTGGCATACAATAGATCATATTAGCCTAGATGGCTCAACACATCTACATATATACTTTTCCGGCCACGTGACAGACATGTGACAGACTAGTTCGCATATATGTTCATTAATAAGGGTTTCACCCCCCCCCCCCGTATTTGGTACAGGGGATTTATACCATTGTATGGCGGTACGCGGGAATCATACCCCTCTGTTAACTGGTTTCCAGTATACATATACCCACTTTAACCTGTATTTTGGATGCATATTCCCAGTTTAACCGGTATTTTGGGATTAATATTCCCAGTTCAACCGGTATCTTGGAATCTTACCCCTGTGTTAACCGGTATTCGGGATTCATATTACCATTATAACCGGTATTTGTGATTCATATTCCCCGTAAAACCGGTATCTGGGATTCATACCGTATGTTAACTGGTTTTCGGTATCTATATTCCCAGTTTGAACCAGTTTGACCTGTATTTTTAGGAAGTGTCTATTCGCCATCGGATGGCAAATAGCGATTCTACCGATATGCGCTATATGCCATCCGATGGTATTTTAAAGAAAATAAAACATATCATATCATCACAATACGCTATTATAATGATGAATCCTACCGCCTTCGTGATAATTAGGCCCAGTTGACCGTCGGTTGAACACCTACAGATATCCTGGGGGATGGCAAATAAGAAATCGACCAATTTTGAAGCAAATTTCGTATAGTTTGAACATTTAGTGACACGAGCTGTCGCTATATGGCCACATAATCACCATTTCTACCCGACTTACCGAAAACCCGGACCAGTTGACCGTCGGTTGACCACCCACAGATATCCTGGGGGGATGGCAAATAAGAAATCGACCAATTTTGAAGGAAATTTCGTATAGTTTGAACATTTAGTGGAACAAGCTGTCGCTATATGGCCACATAATCACAATTTCTACCCGCCTTACCGAAAACCCGGACCAGTTGACCGTCGGTTGACCACCCACAGATATCCTGGGGGGATGGCAAATAAGAAATCGACAAATTTTGAAGGAAATTTCGTATAGTTTGAGTGTTTAGTGGCACAAGTTGTCGCTATATGCCCACATAATCAACATTCCTACCCGCCTTACCGGAAACAACGACCCCCACCATCACCCCCGGGGTGAAAATGGAGCAATTTGGAGAGCGGTAAGGATTTCGATTTGACGACATGGGTGGGTGATCGGCCCCAAATAAATTGTTTCGGTACTTTTGAACAATCGTTCTGTCTGCGGGGCGATTTCCGGTTCGTTTGGTATAGCAACGGCGTCATTGACACATTTTGGGCCATCGAAATATCTCACTGACAATTATATCTGATTGAGCGCACCGAGAAACCCATAAATACCAAATTTCAGTTCGATATCTTGAAACATGTAAGAGAAATCCATCGACAATGTTTTCTACTGTAAATTCTCATTGCAATTTGGCGAACTCCTTGAGGAACAGAGTTTGATTGACGTATCTTCACGTTGTCTACATCAGAGTTCCTAGGTCGTTTGGCGTCAAACCAAGTGTACGATGGATCACGGCATGCCCGACTTGATAGGAATCGCCCTTTATGCGATCAAAATCTGTTTCCAGTTATCAGATATGTACGGTGTATTCGTTGGCGCCCACAAAGCATATCAATTTCCACGACGTATATTCAAATGGCTGTATCTCATAGACGTATCAACGTGCGGAGCTGCGCGATACGTCGTTTGGACGGATACAACATCGGCTACTCCATGATGTACATGTTGAATATATATTCATAGCGATAATTCAACTATTAAGGGGCACATGTCAACAAAGTGGCTCACATTTGTTTGGTTTCCATTAATCATGATATTCAAATTAAACACAAGTTTTGGAGAAAGAGCGAATTTGACAATGACGCCGCCCTGATTCAACCCTAAAAACGTCATTGGCACATGCTGTAATGAACGACCTTGATTGACCTTGACCTTGCCCTATAATTTTGCCAAATGCCATTTTCGTGATCACCAATATATGTGCTACACACTCACATCATCGGTATGTGACATATTTCATTTTTTCAGAATTTTCTGGACGAATTTGTTCATTTAAGGGAGAATCACCCATTTACGCCAAATTTGCATGTGTCCGTTATAATTGGCTATATAACCGAGTATTTTTGACAATAATTTGGCCATAGGTTCGCAATAGGCGGAGTCACCCGCACAGGTGGCCACAAATAAGATAAATATCCCAGAATCGGAAATTGTTTGACAGTAATTTGCCCATAAGGCGGCTATGGATTGAATTCCCATCAAGATGGGCTATGACGCAATAACATAGGTATCTTACAATCGGGAGTTTGGCTTCATTTTATGGCCCGTTTGCACATATACATACTCTACTTACGCCCAATTTGCGGCCGGAAATAATGGGCTAGCCGCATACGTTTTGATAGTGATTTGGCCCTATAGTGATTATGGCACATTTACCCCAAAAGGGGCCACCAATAGCATAGATATCTCACAATCGGGAATTTAGCGATATTTTAGGGTACGTTTGGATTCCAGACTCTACTTACGTCCAATTTGTGGCCAGGTAAAATGGACGACCCGGGTACTTTCCCGAATGTGAATCGCACCTCAATTCGAGTCAATTGGCTATGTATGATTTCACACCAAAAGGGCCTCCAATTGCATAGATCTACCAAAATCAGGAATTTTGCAACAGTTTAGAGTCGGTTTTTATTCCAACCAGACTACACTTACGCCCAATTTGTAGCCGGTTATAATGGGTTACTCCGGTACCTTTTTTACAGCGATTTGCCCATGCAGTGGCAAAAGACGAATTCACACAAATAGGCTATACTTACGCCCAATTTGTGGCCGGGTATAATGGGCTATCCGGGTACTCTTATTGGCCACAAATATGATAGATCTCCCACAATCGGAATTTAGTAACATTTTGGGTCCGTTTTGACGCCATACTCTACGTACGCCCAACTTGTGGCCGGGCATAATAAGCTAGCGAGGAAATTTTTGATAGTGATTTGCCCCTAGGGTTACCATAGACGAATTCTCATCAAAAGGGGCTACCTATAACATAGGTCTTCCACAATAAGGAATATATAGCAACATTTTACGGTCTGTTTTGACGCCATACTCTACTTACGCCCAATTTATGGCCGGGAATAATGGGCTATATTGTCTATGTACGAATTCACTCCAATATGGGCCATCAATAGGATTGAAACACCCCCCCCCCCCTAGGCTATGACGATTTCATCCCAAGAGTGGCCACCAATGGCATAGATCTCCCACAATCGGCAAGTTAACAATTTCGGGGTTAGTCAGGGTTAGTTTTGACTCTACTTGCGCCCAATTTGTGGCCTGGCATAACGAGATACTTGCTGCCGATCGAATCGGTGGCTGAAGAAATACTAGCTACCAATTTGGTGTGAGGGTCTGGCGTGATTTTTTGCGGATAAGGAATCAGGAATAAAATGGCTCAAACACGAAGTATCCTCCGGGGTGAGGGGTGGTGTGTTTCTAGTGAGTATTTGGGGCGAGCCATCCACACATGCCGTTAAATTGGCCCAAATCCCTACCGTTCTCGAAAATGCTCCATACCCTATTTTTACCCCCTCCGGGTGGCACCCCCCCCCCCCCGGGGTGATGGGTTAGGGGTCGGGGTATCTCTAGGGGGGTATTTCGGGCCGGCCACCCACCCATGCCATCAAATCGGCCGAAATCCGTTCTCGAAAATGCTCCATACCCTATTTTCACCCCCTCGGGGTGGTACCCCCGGGGGTGATGGTGGGGGGGGGTCGGGTGTTTCTTTGGGGTATTTGGGGCCGGCCACCCACCCATGCCGTCAAATCGGCCGAAATCCTTACCGTTCTCGAAATTGTTCCATACCCCATTTTCACCCCCTCGGGAGGTACCCCCCGGGGGTGATGGGTGGGGGTCGGGGTGTTTCTAGGGGGTATATGGGGCCGGCCAACTGAGGGTCAATTGGTCCGGGTTTTCGGTAAGGCGGGTAGGAATGGGGATTATGTGGGCATATAGCGACAACTTTTGCCACTAAATACTCAAACTATACGAAATTTCCTTCAAAATTGGTCGATTTCTTATTTGCTATCCCCCCAGGATATCTGTAGGTGGTCAACCGAGGGTCAACTGGTCCGGGTTTTCGGTAAGGCGGGTAGGAATGGTGATTATGTGGGCATATAGCGACAACTTGTGCCACTAAATACTCAAACTATACGAAATTTCCTTCAAAATTGGTCGATTTTTTATTTGCCATCCCCCAGGATATATGTATGTGGTCAACCGAGGGTCAACTGGTCCGGGTTTTCGGTAAGGCGGGTAGAAATGATGATTATGTGGCCATATAGCGACAGCTTGTGCCACTAAATGTTCAAACTATACGAAATTTCCTTCAAAATTGGTCGATTTCTTATTTGCCATCCCCCAGGATATCTGTAGGTGGTCGACCGACGGTCAACTGGTCCGGGTTTTCGGTAAGGCGGGTAGAAATGGTGATTATGTGGTCATATAGCGACAGCTTGTGCCACTAAATGTTCAAACTATACGAAATTTCCTTCAAAATTGGTCGATTTCTTATTTGCCATCACCCCAGGATATCTGTAGGTGGTCAACCGACGGTCAACTGGTCCGGGTTTTCGGTAAGGTGGGTAGAAATTGTGATTATGTGGCCATATGGCGACAGCTTGTGCCACTAAATGTTCAAACTATACGAAATTTCCTTCAAAATTGGTCGATTTCTTATTTGCCATCGCCCCAGGATATCTGTAGGTGGTCAACCGACGGTCAACTGGTCCGGGTTTTCGGTAAGGCGGGTAGAAATGGTGATTATGTGGCCATATAGCGACAGCTTGTGCCACTAAATGTTCAAACTATACGAAATTTCCTTCAAAATTGATCGATTTCTTATTTGCCATTCCCCCAGTATATCTGTGGGTGGTCAACCGACGTCAACTGGTCCGGGTTTTCGGTAAGGCGGGTAGAAGTGGTGATTATGTGGCCATATAGCGACAGCTTGTGCCACTAAATGTTCAAACTATACGAAATTTCCTTCAAAATTGGTCGATTTCTTATTTGCCATCCCCCCAGGATATCTGTAGGTGGTCAACCGACTGTCAACTGGTCGGTGTTTTCGGTAAGGCGGGTAGAAGTGGTGATTATGTGGCCATATAGCGATAGCTTGTGCCACTAAATGTTCAAACTATACGAAATTTCCTTCAAAATTGGTCGATTTCTTATTTGCCATCCCCCAGGATATCTGTAGGTGGTCAACCGACTGTCAACTGGTCCGGGTTTTCGGCAAGGCGGGTAGAAATGGTGATTAAGTGGCCATATAGCGACAGCTTGTGCCACTAAATGTTCAAATTATACGAAATTTCCTTCAAAATTGGTCGATTTCTTATTTGCCATCCCCCAAGGATATCTGTAGGTGGTCAACCGACGGTCAACTAGTCCGGGTTTTCGGTAAGGCGGGTAGAAATGGTGATTGTGTGGCCATATAGCGACAGCTTGTGCCACTAAATGTTCAAACTATACGAAATTTCCTTCAAAATTGGTCGATTTCTTATTTGCCATCCCCCCAGGATATCTGTAGGTGGTCAACCGACGGTCAACTGGTCCGGGTTTTCGGTAAGGCGGGTAGAAATGGTGATTATGTGGCCATATAGCGACAGCTTGTGCCACTAAATGTTCTAACTATACGAAATTTCCTTCAAAATTGGTCGATTTCTTATTTGCCATCCCCCCCCCCCCCAGGATATCTGTGGGTGGTCAACCGACGGTCAACTGGTCCGGGTTTTCGGTAAGGTGGGTAGAAATGGTGATTAAGTGGCCATATAGCGACAGCTTGTGCCACTAAATGTTCAAACTAAACGAAATTTCCTTCAAAATTGGTCGATTTCTTATTTGCCATCCCCCCAGGATATCTGTAGGTGGTCAACCGACGGTCAACTGGTCCGGGTTTTCGGTAAGGCGGGTAGAAATGGTGATTATGTGGCCATATAGCGACAGCTTGTGCCGCTAAATGTTCAAACTATACGAAATTTCCTTCAAAATTGGTCGATTTCTTATTTGCCATCCCCCCAGTATATCTGTAGGTGGTCAACGACGGTCAACTGGGCCTAATTATCACGAAGGCGGTAGGAATCATCATTATAATAGCGTATTGTGATGATATGATATGTTTTATTTTCTTTAAAATACCATCGGATGGCAAATAGCGCATATCGGTAGAATCGCTATTTGCCATCCGACGGCGAATAGCCGCTGCCGTATTTTTAATTTAATCAGTTTAACCGGTATGTATGATTGGACCAGTTTAACCGGAATTTGGGATTGCACCAGTTTAACCGGTATTTGGGATTGAACCAGTGAAATTTCAGTGAAGAGTATTCCTGGCGCAATAATGAGCGACAATGTTAAACGAACACGCCACCTGGCTCGTTCCCACCACAATCTTATGTATATACATGAACTATAATCCTTATATTTTTCGATAAATTTGATATCGTTTGTTTTGTGGCGGTTAAATATTTGTTCATGTAGTGTATGAAGTTTATTAATAGTTTCATGTTAAAATGGATTGTCTCTTCCAACAACGAATTTTAATTAGTTTCCTGGGTATATAATGATTGTTATAAACCGAAGAACCATGACCGGATATGTTTATATCGATATATACACAGGAAACTATTTAAAATTATACGTTGTTGCATGTTTTTGTTTTTGTGACATTAATGCGTCTTTCCGGGCATATACCTATATAGTAATGCTTATCGAAAAGGTAATTACATGCAGTTATCGCCCGCGATTGAGTGAGACACGGGGATTTGTCGCCCGCTCGAGACCTGGAATGTCACCCGAGGGCCGCCAGGCCCGCGGGTGACATTCCAGGTCGAGAGCAGCGACCACTCCCCGTGTTTCACGAACACAAGGGTGACAACTGTTTTGTTATCTGACAAAGGAGTACACACAACCTGCTTAATAGCAGGCATAAATGCACGCATATATTCTTTAATCCAGTTCGAAAAGTTAATTTTATGTTGGAATCATCGCTATTTAGAAAATAAAACATTCATAATCTGGATCAATTAACAGACCCGTCATTTGCGCAGCTTTTCTACGGTCAGTTTTCTGGTCGCATTGTGGAAATCGGTTCACGGAAAGAGGAGTAAAGCAATTTCGAAGTTGAGTAGCCTTGCAGCATCGGTTTCGTTTCAAATGAGCGTGAATACGCAGACAGATATGTTAATTCCCAGAATCCTAAAATGTGAAACTAACACGTTGTAGTAGTGCAAAATGAAATTGTCACATATTCTTACGCAACATACGGGTATTCTCTGAAGTCTGAGGAATGTATTGCCGAAAAGAAATAGTAAATTGATAAACAGTAAAGAGTTGCTATTTGATCTAGTACATAATCGTAGTTGTAACGTATGTACATCGTATGTACAACTATCTGCAGCACATACCAACTGCATAATAAGGTTCATATATTTGTCCCACGGTCTTTATTATGGATATAAAAGGTACAATAGGAACAATACACCAGTCCTTATAACGGATTTGTGTCTATGATAACACCATTTATACATAGCGCGCTTTAATAGCAAATAAAAAACACACCACTGTATGCAAATTAGCAAACACCACATTTCTTGAGTTCCTCGTAGTTCTATATTTACTGGTAACAGCTGAGCGGTCAATAACTGAGACAATGTTACCATCGATGGTAATAAGTGATTTGCGGCCCGCCATGTGACGCACTCTCAGCCAATCAGAAGAGATGAAATGGGATGAAGGATAACAAAAGTATTTATAGACCTATTTCGATAACGAGAAATATTCAAAAACGAATCTAATATATGTTTTGGGACTTATGTCTGTCTGTGTGTCTGTGTGTTAGCTATGGCCGGGAAAACTGCCCACGGATTTCGACGAAATTTTATACCTAGGAATACTTTGGTCCCGGGAGTGTTTTGGACGGGTCAAATCGTGACATCGACTTGATCTTCACAATGGTCAATTCAAGGTCAAATCAGATAAAACAGACGGATTTCGACGAAATTTTATACCTAGGGTTACTTTTGTCCGGGGACTGATTTGGGCGGGTTAGATCGTGACCCCGACATAACCTTGATCTTAAAAATTGTCAATTCAACGTCAAATCGGGTAAAATACGGATTGGACGAAATTTTATACCTGGCTACTTTTGTTCGTATGAAATCAAAGGGGAACAGCACGGAGGAAGTCGGGCCCACCAGCTAGTAGTATATATATGTGATGTGGAACAGTAGCATGTTATATATTATATACGTCCCCGAAACATGTTGAGCGTGGCTATTTGAACATGTCAGGGAATATACAACACAAAAGGCGCCTATTTTTAGAAGCAAATGTAAGTTTTAAGACAGAGCAAATGTTTTTGGGATTGGGGCCATGTGATTCGAACCCCGGCCCATGACGGCGAGCGCGCCTTGCGACAAAAAGGCCGACATCAATACCACACGGCGCCTTCGCCGCCATGGGCGTGGTTCGAATTCCACACAATCCCTTAACAAAATTGCCACTGTCTCAAAACTTACATTTGCTTCTAATAAGAGTATTATGTTCAGCTGAAGCACAAACCGTCATGAGTATGCATGGTTTGAATGATTTTTATTTTATTTTTCAGAAAAGTCATGTCGGCCGCTGCATTCTGTGAATTCGACTCCCGTCCATTCGATTCGTTCTGTTGGACACACTACGCCACATGTTGTGCCTCGTGCCATTCAGATGCTTATCCAGAATGTAAACTTGAAGAACTGTCGAAAGCGACAACAAAATTGGAAGCCGATGTCCGAGAATACGAATCGGGTCTTGATAAATTAATATCAGAAGCAAAAGATAAACAGGAATCTGTTCCCGGCTGGCTTATCAAACAAGACGGAAGAGAGAAAGACATGACAACAGAAATTCATAAGTTCTATTCCAAGGTTCGCACACTCATTGATCTGTGCGAACAGAATGATCTGGGTGAAGCAAAAGAGAAAATGTCAAACCACATATTTTCAGCAAAGAGCATTGATAAGATAGTAACCATTTTGTCAAAACTGAAGCAAGAACAAGAATTATTGACAGCAGGGACACAGCAGCGTGAGAAGTTATGTCCAAATGAAGGGGCGGGAATTATACTTGATGACGTCGAGTCTTCTGAATTAACCGCTGCACAGAGAGTTGATTCATTGCAAAGGCGCTTAACTAAACTCCGCCAAGCTGTATCGAAGTCCAATAAAATTATCACTGACTTTGACGAAGTATCATCGATAAATTACGAGGCTGTGATCAATGATGGTGTGTTGAAATCCATAGAGAATGCATTAAAGAATGCGTGTACCATCGATATCACCGCAAACCCTGTTAGGGCTATAAGAACATTAGTGAAGGATATCACCCCAAACCCTGTTAGGGCTATAATTAAATTAGTGAAGGACTTTGAATTCTCATGCGGTGGAACAGCCTCGGTCATGACATTCATCGACAAGTCACCGACCTCAGATATAATTATCGCTTCATGCGATCCGTACAGGCTCAAAGTGATGACACAAAGAGGTAAAACCATCAAATCTGTCGCTCTCACGATCGATGTTCTACCGCTTGGTATTTGTCTTCTGGACGATCGAATCTACCTAACACAGTATAATAAAGATAAGATATCAGTGTATAAAACCTCAGATCTCAGTCATCTAACATCGTTATCGGTACCCGGAGGATGTCTAGGTATCGGGACTGTTGGGGACAGATTGGTCGTTGCATGTTACTATGATAGTTGTGTACGTGCGCTAACAACGAGTGGTGACGTCATTGCTCGGTCGTCACACGTCTTCACGGGTCCGCGGGGTCTGGCTGTATCACCGGAGGCTGACGCCGTGTTTGTTACGGATTGGGGAGCACATCAGGTGGTAGTGTTGTCCCCGGATCTCGCGACACATCTCAGAACGATACCGTGTGGCGGGTCTTCTCCGTGGGGTGTGTGCGTGTTTGGAGACAACATTTACGTCTGTAACAGGGGCAGTAATCAAGTGATGGAACTGAGCCGTGACGGACAGCGTAGTCGCTCAGTAATATCAATAACCAATCCCATCGATATATGCGTCAATCCTGCCGGAATGTGCTTCATGGTTTCAAATTTTATTAATGACTCTATTGCATCATACAAGGGTCAGCCACAGAATACTTAGAGAACATTACGTGATTACATCTCATAGACACTAGTTCTATATCAGCTTATGCATCTCCAGCGGTGACACCAATCAAGTAATGGACTGCATCATGACGGATATGAACAACGTATACGTTAATGGACCCGCCCGAAGGTGCTTCGTGGTACTGATTTTAACGAAATTAATATATAATCATAGCCATGATATGAGGAGTCTAAAGCCGTTCGAGTCAGGGGCAGGATGGGGAGGGGCACTGAACTTGATAAACATATTTGTTATCGCCAATTTCCATCAAATTTATATATATTCATCCCCATGATATGTGGAATCAAATGGTGTTGTTTAAAGGTGCCACAGTGTTGCCTCTCGAGTCAGGGGTGGAGAGGTAGGCGGTTTTTTCGGCGATTTCCACCAAATGTATACATGATCATCTCCATAAGACGACTATTCTAATTGTATTGTTTAAAGACGCCATATTGCTGTCATTCCAGTCAGCAATAGGGGAGGAGGAACCATATACATGTATATATAGTGATATTTTTGCCACCGTTTTTCACCAAGCATATATAGTCATATCCGTGATAGGGGGAATCTATTATGTGGATAAAGACAAATAAGCGGCACCACGGGGCAGGGATGGGGTGATGGTACAGGGATGAGGAGAGGGAGGCAACACCGTTTATAAACATTAATATGCGCCGATATCTTTCAAATATATCATGTATCGCGCAATCAGATTCAGGGATTGGCGGAGGACACCATAATTTGTGTGTTAAAATTGGAATATATGTCATTATGGAGTGATGCAGATGCGTCAGAATTGATAGAGCCGCGATATTTCATCAAATTCATTTAAAGGTACTCAATCCGATCAGATGGTCCTATATTACTATTTCTTTGGCTTTGGGGCTAAAAAATAATTGATTCGAGTCGAGGAACCTATCAGTCAACGCTCAGGGTGATCATATATCGATATTTGAAGTTTCGTTATTTCTATTCTTTCTGGCCCAGAACACAGTCAAAACTGCGTTATTATTACAACTTGATTTTAGAGTAATCCATCCTTGTCTGTTTCAATAGTGTTTTGGTGTACACATCTCGAGCAGATTACGACGTTAAGGGCAATTATTAGTACTCATCTCGAGAAAATAAGAAATTTCAAAAATCAATATCCAATAACTCTGAGCTTTGTTTGATGGGTTCCTCGACTCGAATCAAATATTTTTTACTCCCAAAGCCAAAGAAATAGTAATATAGGACACCGGATTGTTGTTGTTGAAATGCGATGAGTTGGGGACCCTCTGATCGGATTGAGTACCTTTAAAGGTCAGACTCACATTTTGTAAAAAAAATTATAGAATTTCAAAATGAATTGTCCCAAACCTGGAATTTATTTGTAAAATTTGGTACGAGCAATTATTGTTACAACATTAAAGAACCATCGACCCATTAGATATTATAATTCCATTCACTTTACTTTTATGGCATGAACAAATAGTTTTGGTGGCAAGAACTTCTGTAAAATATACTGTTTTCAAAAGTGCAAATAAATGAATGTTTTCATTTAGAAAGGCAACTAACTACCCATAAATAATTTTCTATTTTTGAGACTTTTCATGTCATGCCTGTTGGTCTGTGGAAACTTTGCCTCGGATGAGTTGTGGGTCATGGGTTCACAGCCAAAATAAAGCTGACCACCATATCTCTTAACCATGCGGCCTAATTTATGTTGATTGCTCCCTGCTTGAGTAGACCGCAATGTATATCAACATTTGTTTTCATTGGGCTGGAATATTTGTAAATTTGTGACTGTTTATTTTTCTTCATTGTAATATATCCACATTGTTATACAGATGAAGCCTCCTCTCATAGAACCAATTTAATAAACTATTTGGTGAATGGAGTTTTGTGTGACAAATTAATTGTTCTAGCAGTTTTTGAAACCGAAAGGGATAAAAAATTGAATAATATTTTCAACCTCTATATGTATTACGAACAATTGTTTTGTTTTTTTCTCAACAGTTGCCCAGATTATATATAAAATGTAGATGATGATATGAGAAACTCAATATTTGTTGCCAGACATATCCAGAGAAATTATTTGTGGAAAATCTCTTGCCTTTTTGACAGGATTTATGCAAAACGTGCGTCTCCCTTTACATGCATTTAAGGCATCCACGAGATAAGAAGAATCTAAAGATGTTGTTTGAAAATGTTAAAATGTTTTAAGTGGCACGATCTGAGCTCAGGGCTCAAAATATGTGGGTTTAGTTGTTGGTGAGTTTGCTACTTTTAAGAACGATGTCAGATTCGGGGTAAAATTTTATTCCAACTTGACTATCACCCGTGTGTTCTCCATGTGGTTCACACATCAAATATCAATATATTCTTTTGAAGTTTGATCCGGTTATCATTTAACCACAAAACAGTAATGTTTTCAGTAGCTAGATGATCGTTTGCATGTGGTCTGACGACCCGAACAGTTTCCAATAATTAAATTTCAAGTTTGACATCATAACGACAAGAGGGGTCCATATATGCGTATTATAAACACTTCGACTCCGAGATTATCAGATTGTCTTTCATATAACAATATATAATGTAATATATACTGTAAGATATAATGTAATAATTAATTTAGTATATAATGTAAAATATAATGTAATAATTAATTTAGAATATAATGTAATAAATAATGTAAAATATAATGTGTTATATAATTTAACATGGACACAGTGTGTCGATTTAATTACCCGTCTAATCACACATGTTTTGTGATGCCCACAATTTATGAGCAGAGGGATGCTAGTATCCCGGTCCCACAGTTGAGGCACCCCCGTTTTGGACTTGGGTAGTGCAAACTTCACTTACGATGCCCAGAGCAGTCAACATTGCGGCAGTTTACAAAGATTAACAGCATCTATACATGTATGCGGATTAGTTGGGTTATTGGTGCCCATGTCCGTTGTAAGCAATATCAGTTATGGACCAGTCGGAATGGAATAAAATAAATAAAAAAAAGGAAACCCACCAGACGAAACGTTAATGAACGCACTGAATGACTTCTAACTTCACGTCACCATGTCATGGAAAACCGCACCTAGTATATTACTCAAAGGGCCATAACTCTCGTGAATATCGGCGGGCGGAAACCCAAATTCTAACTTAACCTGTATTTTGTCATATTAAATATCCGTATACACAATGTAATGGCATCCAGGCGAGACATATAAAGTTGTCACGCGGCAATCAGACGCAAGCAGACGGACGGACGGGCTGATTGCATGGCAGACATTATTCTCGCAGGGAAGTGCCGGCCGGGGTTCAGTTGGGAGGTCGTAGATTTTGTCATTATTCAGAATGAGCAATGGTTGATGCCACCGTGTCCTGGGCCCGCAAACAATTAAGGTAACCCGCCTTGCTCGCCGGAAGCTTTTTATTCTGCTAATGATGAACAGACAGTCTGTCACCAGAGCAGTTTTATGCCAGTCAAAAATAAAGATAGTATAAAATTGTAGAGAACCCTGAATCTCATGAATTGCTTACACCATGGAGTCAACTTACAAAGCACATGTGCAACTTTAAATCCCGCACACAGTCGTGGCCAGGTTATCTTGTTTATGTAATCATCGGAGGTGCCGTTGTTGTCAGCGAGAGGTACTTGATGCACACATTACTATATTGTACAGATTCCCGCGTTATCATAACAGCTAAGTTTATATCACTGTGGCTGATAATTAGCATATCACACAAATCCCGGACTATTTATAGGTGTATTAATCTCTTAGACCGCAGAATCATAGTTGTGGTATAGGAGGGAGTGGGGGTTGTAGATTTTTTTCAATGAAAAGTCTTTTTTTTTTTTCAAAACTAATTATAAATACTAAAATGAATATAAAATCATTGATCAAGCTAAGGGGGCTCCCAGTTTTAATGTACTTACCTGCAATGGTTACTTATAAAACAAGTCATCGTTAAGTTTTCATATTTTATTCCTGACCAGAGGTCACTCAAGGAATGCATGAGGCACAAATGATACAATTTTTTTTTACAAAAATGAGTGACGACCAGATCGGAAACAAGAGCAGATAATCTGCTGCGTATAAAACTATATAAACTGCACTTCATTCTTAATGAAACAATATAAATATTAACATATCTCACTCACATATTATAGTTATACAAAACATAAACATCACGCGACGACAGGGCCGTGGAAACCATATGAACTGGGTGAATAATCAATTAGACGTTGATAAAATCATTGATGGGTAGATATTAACCGAGGCAATGTATAAAGTGCTAATGTTTAACCCGCATTGAGCCTCACACAGATGGAAGTATGCACTACAGAGTGTCGTCTGCTGCAGCCTATGTGGGGCTCTCTACGCGTCGTGAAAGTGATAATAACCGAGGCGATGAGTAAAGTTTTAATGTTTAACCCACAGGGAGCCTCACATAGATGGACGCATGCACTACATAGTGTCATCTGCTGCATTCTACGTGGGGCTATCTATGGGCCGTGAAAGTTATATTAACCTAGGCAATATATAAAGTGTTAATGTTTAACCCGCATTGAGCCCCACACAGATGGAAGCATGCACTACAGAGTGTCGTCTGCTGCAATCTACGTGGGGCTCTCTATGGGTCGTGAAAGTGATATTAACCTAGGCAATATATAAAGTGTTAATGTTTAACCCGCATTGAGCCTTACACATATGGAAGCATGCACTACAGATATTCATCTGCTGCAGTCTATGCGGGGCTCCATATGGGTCGTGAAAGTGATAACAACCGAGGCAATATAAAAAGTGTTAATGTTTAACCCGCATTGAGCCTCACATATTTGTATTTGCCTTAATTATGAATAATAGACATTCCACTGTATATTATTAAATGATCATGGCCAGTTGTATTCAATACACTGTGATTTGAATTGCCCAATATAATTGAACTAGACTGGTTAATGGACCATTTTAATGTACATGTACTATGCAGGTTAAGGCCTTAGAGGAGACATTACCTCTAAATTATCGTAATAAAACACTATCCACTAGCCAAACAAAAGGGACAAATTTAGGACGACAAAATTATCAATTGATAAGTCTATGTTTGAGTCATAGCGAGACAATTTTAACTATAGGCTATTATTGTTTGTAAACACTGACATGTACACTCTTTCATTAAGTAGAGTCACTAATGTTAATTAACTGAGACTTAACTTTGCAACTTTGAGCATAAATATGTGCAAATAATAAAAAAAAATAATACCTACAGTTTTGTGTTTGAATACTTGAAACAACTCCTTAGTGTTTGAAAAACAATACCGAATTTTAACTTGCGGCTTGTGGCCGCTTGTGTAAATTTTATATTTTCTCAGACTCTCCTGAGATATTTTGTTATTCAAACAAAAACTGTAGGTATTCTTTAGAAATTGGCCTTATCTGCCAAGGTTATATAATTGCTTACGGATGGAAGTTTCCATGTCATGCTTATTAATACTGCCTCCCCACAAAAACAATTGACAATAAATATTAAATACATACATCTGTTTCCCCCATCACTTTGATATAAACATTTCACGAGAAACAAGTTATGTTGTTAATATCTTATTTGATATAAATGTTCCATGATAAACAAGTTATGTTGTTAATGTGTTCCGTTATCTGATTTGAATGCATTAGCTCTTTAGAATGTAACCCTTTCATGTCGGGACTCGCGCTGGTGCAGTATTAAAGATCATGTGCCAGTACATTCGCTTATATATGCGAATCTCCCACATGGAGTCTCGCATTTATATAAGAGAATGCACTGCGTGGCTTACAAGGTCAAGGTAAGTATTTTTAGGACAATGTATTCTCTTATATAAGCTAGGCTCCCTATGTATGAGAGAGACACACACACACAAGTTTGAAGAATGTATGGGTTTCAGATCCATATTCTTCAAACTGTTGGAGGAATTTATTACACCAATATGATACAAAGTGTATATTGACTAACTGTGTTACACATCATTAATGTGTCAAGAAAGGGTCAATAACTCTAAAATAAAAAAATAAAAACATTTCTAATTCGATAATTAGCAATAACTTCGCCAATATGACTTTGCTTCAAATCAAAACCGCAGGTACGCAGGTTCACATGCTGGTTGACTGGAAGGTTATGGAATACACGACTATGGTAGTCCGGTGGTTAATGTCAGACTTATAATGGTGATAACTATCATCTCCGCAATGGTCGTTTGGCCGGATAAAGCGGTGTGTGTGTGCGCTGTCTAGGGCCAGGTCGTGACCCTTGGATCCGTGCTCGCTTCGTCATACATAGACGAGAAATATGGACCTAGCTGTTGCACAGTGGATCAACGGACACGAACCAAAACCGGAAGTCGTAGATTTCGAGGTGGAGAAATATCTGTCGACAAATATTTGTTGACATTTTTTGACGGTTTGTTTTGGGAAAATAAACGCTTGGATACCATATCTGACCAACTGAAGGTGAGTGAATATTTCTTCGCTAATGTTCGGACACCGACGATCAATTAATTCAATTGCCATTGTTCGATCGCGGAAAAAAAGTCATTTGATCATCGCCGCGAGACGATTTCTTCCCCAAAATATCCCAGAAAATCATACTTTTTACATTCATCGTAGACAACTGTCGCAACAACATATACACCGATCGAAAGGCCTGTCCCCCCCCCCCCCCCACAAATTTTGAGTATTTTCACGGACTGTCTCAAAATTCCAAATTTTATCTTTTGATGTAGGTACCCACCTCGAAATACTGTCCGCTTAGTCCTGATTTTGCTGAGGTCTGCCATCTTCAATTTCTGGTCGAAAAAGCAATTTTTCCGCAGATGATGGGCGTTTCATTTGACTTTTGCGTGGCCACAATGGTTCTGGGTTCATAATGTTGTATATGTCTCCTGGTACAACATAACATCCATGCGGTGACTTATATATATAACTGAACTATAACCTGTAACTGAAATCCAACTACGAAGTACATGTTTGGTAAACATATAACGTTTGATGTATGTCATATTGTTAACTCTGACTTGTCATCATACCACTCTCGGAAGGCCGACATAAAAAACAAATATTTACATCCAACTTTTTTCAGAAAAATGCAGCGGTGTGCCGATTTTTACCCTTTATATTTGATTATACACTCGCAACGAGTTGTGGTCCATAACTTGTGGGGTTATACAAGAAGCAGATTGTTCGTCCTTTCGTGGATGCAATTTTCCGAGTTTTTATTCCTAAGTTTTGCGGTAATTTGTTTTTTTTGGCTTGGCATATATATATTTAGTACCATGGGAACATGCGAACATATATGATTATGAAATATGTCAGACCTTTTTGTGTGGAGTTATATGACATTTTTCGACTTAGAAAATTATTGTTTTCAATATTCAGCAATGGTTAAAACAACAATGAGGAGGGGACTAAAACATACAATCGGAGGGGTGTACAGCTATATTTGTTACTAATATTAGCTTAAGTTCAAGTCCACTAAGCGATATTAATTTATAATTCCAGGTGCTATTGACGAGAGGATCGCATGCCTGCCTTCATATATGTAACCACTGTGAGGCAAAGGTTTGCGGCTTCGCTGAGGCAACCGACGATGGGATTTTACAACACCCGAATGAATGTTTGAAAATAAATTTATTGAAAATAAAAAATATAACAATTATTTATAATAAAATACTATACGAAATATTGGTACTCTCGGTTGATATAGAGAATAGAAACATAATCTGGAAAAATCCAGTGTTCTTTCTAGTTGTTGTATTCTTAATCCCACCTTGGCTGTCCATTAATGTAGAAGTGTTGTGTTTCCTACATGTATATAGCGGGTAAAATTCCAATCTATAGCGTACAACTGAATGTGGAACCAGATGCAAGTTACTTTTGTAAATATATAGGCACGTGATTTTTGTCCTGTTGTATTCAAATCGCACCACAATTAATTGTTTCCACATTGATTCACACACTGGATAATTTGGTTGGGAAGTTTTTAACGCAAATGGTCGCGTATATATTCAACTTTAAGCGGACAGAATACATGCACACAGACCCTGCTCGTTCATATATATAGACAAAAAATTAACTGTATGGGAGGTCAAATTCACATTTACTAATGAATTGCGCTAAGCGCATATACCACATACATGTATCGCACTGAAGCACACATATGGCATTTGCGCATAATTGAAATGAATTGCGCTTAAGTGCAATTAATTGCGATTAAGCGCTATGAGTTGCTTGAGAGTAAGTGTAACTACCCATAAAACCTAACTATTAGCATGACCGGGTGTATCTACATTTGGCAAATTTAAACTAAAGGTCCTCAATCCGATCAGAAAGACCCATATTATAAAGATACAACAACAACAATATTTCTTAAAAATAAGCTTTAGTTATCAGAATCGATTAACTGCAAAAAACAATGCTGACCACTGTCAACTATGGTATCAAATTTCCCAAAAACGTGTGATTTATAAACATTTTGTTCAACAAAATATGGCCGTATAATTACTAAAGTATCACGAAATTTTACCGTATTACCACTTGTTTTAGAGTTATCCATCTTCATCCGCAATTTTGACCGAAACCATGGACCCTTTTCACGGCGTGTTTCTGGGCAGCAATCAATTGAAATAACAAACTTCAATAATCGATATCTGATCACACTTGAGCTTTGATGGGTTGGTTCATCGACTCGACTAAAACAGAAGGTAATACTGTCGCGAGTCACCCATTTTGATAAAGAATTTAGGCTAGTTCACAATCCCAACTATCCAAATCAATGAAAACAAGGAGGTGTTATGTCAATATGAGTTCAGGTTTAGTCATAGATACACCTATTTATTCACCAGGGGTACATAGTTACATACAGTATAACCATGAATTGCGCTTAATCGCAAATAATTATGCTTAAGTGCTATTGCTTAACTGCAATTAATTATGAAATGTGAATTTGGCCTCTCATAGAAATGGAAATAAACATCTGCTTATTTGATGGCTATGCTATAATATGTAATATTAGCGAAAATTCTCCGAAATATGGGTGGGTGCCTGTAGTTTAAAACATAAACATAAAGGGGTGTGTATATACCCGAAAAATGTAGTTAAAACGTTATACAATCGTAACCAAAACTCGGGTGGTGGGTCCCAAAAGTGGCCATAATGAAAAAAACAGCCATGATTCCCGATTTGTTTTTTCTGAAATTAATAGAATTTTAATTGTTTTTTAAGTATCAAATTTCACGCTATATACTGGCTGAAATATCAAACTATTGGAAAATACATCTACACCTCCCACCATCAAAACAATCCTGTTGCTACGGCCTTGGTCATGGGGGGCATTGTAATATTCTTGTTATAACTATATTTCCATAAATGATTCTTTTGTTAATGACCTTACACGATCTGAACGAATATATGAGAACAAATTGCAAACTGTACTCGATAACTAAACTTGATCAGTATACTAAAGTTGCAACAAAAGCAGTTGCCCAAAAACGTGCCACTGTTAACGAAAGGCAGCCAACCAACTAATCCATTTCGACTCTTGATTGAACAACAAAAACTGTCCGCCGGGTCTGGTGGATTGCAACTAAATTCCGGGGTGTACAGGACTAACCGGACAGTATTTTCGAGGTGGGTACCTGCATCAAAAGATGAAATTTGGAATTTTGAGACAGTCCGTGGAAATACTCAAAATATGCATTTGTGGGGGAAAACAGGCCTTTCGATCGGTATATCGGTCGTTGCGACAGCTGTCTGCGATGAATGTGAAAAGTATGATTTTCTGGGATATTTTGGGGAAGAAATCGTCTCGCGGCGATGATTAAATGACATTTTTTCCGCGATCGAACAATAACAACTGACTTCAATTGATCGTCGGTGTCCGAACATTAGCGAAGAAATATTCACTCACCTTCAGTTGGTCAGATATGGTATCCAAGCGTTTATTTTCCCAAAAAAACGTAAAAAAATGTCAACAAATATTTGTCGACAGATATTTCTCCACCTCGAATTCTACGACTTCCGGTTTTGGTTGGGTAATCGCTCTGGTGAAGTGTCTGTGAAATGGCAGCAAGACACAATACATTACTATGCATATAATAATCACCGATAGACCACACACATACAATTTCGCATGCCCGCACACGTGGTCCCGGAATCCCGACTGTGTAAATTGATATGTACATACTAATCACCGGAAGACCACACAGTGAATTTATCATGCCCGCGCACGTGATCCCGAAATCCCGCCCCGCGCACGTGATCCCGAAATCCCGCCCCGCGCACGTGGTCCCGGAACCCCGCCCCGCGCACGTGATCCCGGAATCCCGCCCCCGCGAACGTGATCCCGGAATCCCGCCCGTGCAAACTGTTTATTGTCGTTCAATCTGTCAGGGACAATTTTAAGAGGTACGAAATAATTTATGTTTGGTTGTACACGAGTCTCTCATAGGGAGCATAACAATATATATATATATACCTTGATCTTGTAAGCCATGCATTTCTCTGTGGAAGATACACATATATAAAAGAGTGAACTGGTACAGTATATTAATGTTCCAGTCATAAAAGGGTTATTTCAATAGCAATCGATGAACTGTCTATTGAAGCGTATACATCATTAATGAAATGAAATGACACATTGTTCAAGATAACAGTTTGCCTGAAAAAACAGGGGACTGGGATATCGTGCTCTTGATTACTTTGCATCAGAAGCCAAGGGAGACTTGGCTATCATTATCTGAAATTTCGGGCTTGTGGTCGGTGTTACAATGAGGTTGGAATTTCGGCTGCATATGTCCATGGGAAGTCAGATACACCTTGAATCCGTGCTTGTTCTCGCCACTCGTCACGTACGCGTACCAGTAACCACTGAAGCGTTCTATCACTTGATGCCAAAGTGCACCCAATACATCATCCAACATTGCTTAATATTGTCTGCAATTACGAAAATAAGACATTCATAATTATCGATATTAAACTAGAAGTGATACTGTCTCAGTACAATGGGGGTCATTTAACTCGTCATGGCGGAGGCCCGCGCATTATCTTATATATACGAATTTTGCACATTTAAGATAATGCATTAGTTTACGCGGTCCATGTCATATTGCTAGGTCAATGCATTCTCTTATATATATGCGAGTCTCGATATAGGGAGCTTTGCACATATAAGATAATGGATTAGCTTACGCGGTCCATGTCATATTGCTAGGTCAATGCATGCTCTTATATTATGTGAGACTCCTACACTCTTAAACGTTTTGGTTTAAAAAAAAAAAAAAAATTTGGTTTTGAACTTTGTCCCATATATGTAACCAAATTAGGTTTTGATCAAAACCAAATACCAAGCGCCAACTGGTTTTGATAAAAACCCAAATTGGTTTTATATAAAACCAATTTTTGGTTTTGATCAAAACCAATCTCTCACCCTCTCTTTGATCAAAACCAAAATTGGTTTTGAACTTTTGTCCCATATATGTAACCATGTAATATTGCTAGGTCAATGCATTATTTTGTATATGCGAGTCTCGATCATGGAGCCTTGCACATATACGATAATGCATTAGCTTACGCGGTCCATGTCATATTGCTATGTCAATGCGGTCTCTTATATTATGTGAGACTCCTATGGGAAACTCACATAATAAAGAAAATGCATTGGCACACGGTTTACGCAACATCTCAGGTCGCTCCAGTCATGGAAACGACATGTTTTAACATAATTCGACTAAAATGGTAAGCCCCCATTGTGCACGAGGACACCCCGGTGATCCTTATCAATTAACGATTGGATGAGGAATGTGACGTATAGAGTGTGCCAAAGGACGTTCAATTTATTTCGCCAATAAAACCGGGCCGAACGCTGCGTTGATTGTTTCAAATGTGAAATTCAATATGGATACTGGCGGTCTTGTTTATTGAAAATAATTCTGAAAAAATGGTTAGCTCCTTTCTAGAGGACACACTGATAATCAATGTGATGTCTGGCGCCGATTTCATACATGTTGTGGTCTGCAAGCTGTGCCAAAGTATTTAGTCATAAAAAACATTAAACTCTAAGATGGATGCCGGTGACCTTGTTTTTCGTCTAAATCGTTCAAATTCAATAGCTCACATTTGGACGTCATCCCAAACATGTCTGTTAACTTTCAAACCATTTCGCCAATAATTGTGGGTTGCATGGTTGGTCGATGGATTCAAATGGACAACCGCTGTTTTAAATAGAACTGCTGGTTAGCTCCCATCTAAAGGTCACCCTGGATATCCATATTAAGTTTGGTGACGATTGGTTCGTAGGCTGTGCCGAAGAATTTAGTCACACAAAGAGTAGAATACCAGATAGCCTCTGGTATCCATGTTTTTGTTTTCAAAATTCGGGAACTAAATAGTAAGAACCCATCTAGAGGTCACCCCTGAAGAACCATATTACATGACAATCAGGTAAGAACCATATTACATGACAATCAGGTAAGAACCATATTACATGACAATCAGGTAAGAACCATATTACATGACAATCAGGTAAGAACCATATTACATGACAATCAGGTAAGAACCATATTACATGACAATCAGGTAAGAACCATATTACATGACAATCAGGTAAGAACCATATTACATGACAATCAGGTAAGAACCATATTACATGACAATCAGGTAAGAACCATATTACATGACAATCAGGTAAGAACCATATTACATGACAATCAGGTAAGGGATTTAGACTGTAGTGTGTGCCCTATAAATTATTGATGCAAAGATTACAATCCAAGATGGCTGCCAGTGGCCATGTTTTTTTATATTGAAAATCGTTCAAATTTGACAAATCCCGTATCCCAAACACGCCTGTACATTCTGCAGCAATTTTCCAATAAATTGGGCCAAATGTTTGAAATTTTGCATGTTAAATTTTAAGATGTATCTCAGGACATGGTGATGCAATGATGTGAGCCACACTTTCAATTTATGTTGCGATATTATAAACACGCCAAACGATCTACTGACGCACAGACAATCATAGCTTATGAAGTTATAAAGGTAACAAGAAACCCAATCATCATCGTGTCAATTTTGTCTTCTGTGCAGGCACATTGACATTTCTGAGGGTATGAAAAGTTACATGTAACGAGTGCATACCATCACTGTATGCGTATATCGTAAACACTATGTTAGAGACACAATATGCAGGTCACTGGGGGGAAACTGTTTCACCAGAATCGATTCTATCGCCCTTCCGGTTCCGTCTCTATCGAATTAAGTTCCGACTCTTTCGCGATTTCTAAAACATATTTTCAAAGTTTTGACCGTTGTTTATAGACTGAATGTCAAAACAGAATGTATTCTCCAATAACAATCGACAGATTATGTCTTTATACGTGTTTATTGATGACAGTAATGCAAAATCGGCTGCATGTTGTGCACAATTAGAGACGTAGTGCATTTGGGTGCATTTCCCATGAAAATTAAGCAGCACTTTGATGCTCAGATTATCGGCCTTGTCTACTTTAAATTGGACTGAAACTTGTCAAGTTTTATGATTGAACATTAGATAGTTATAATACAATACCTCCCGACGGTTCCTCGCCGTACAAGTCCTTCAAATTATTGCCTCAAAAAGTAACAAAAGGTTCCGATTCTATTGTGATGTTTATGTTCACGGTCGGTTCTTTCGTTCCTGTTTACCGTACATTCATATTCGATCAGATTATTTGATTGTACATTTATAGTTGCCCAATGACAATACATGGTCATATATGGTTTAAAATGTAGCCATAGTAAATTAATAGACGAGTTTTAGTGGTCCCAAACGATCATAGGTCAGATATTAAAGATGATCGACCGATAATCTTTAATACCCAACCTATGATGCTTTGGGACTACTGAAAAACTCATATTGGTGTTGCTGTGACTATTGTTTGAACCATATATGGTAATATGGCAACTAGAAACACAAATGAACTATCTGGTCGAATATAATATTGCATTAAACGGGGGACGAAAGAACCGATCGTGAACATAAACATCACATTAGAATCGGAACATTGCGTTGCTTCTTTTGATGGATTATTTGAGGGTCTTTTACTGTGAGGAGCCATCGAGAGCTGTGCTGTAATCGTGTCCTGGTGTTCGATCATACAAGAAGAAATATTTCAGTCTAATTAAAAGGTAAAAAGGCCGATAAAGGGAGCATCAAAATGCTGCTTAATTTACAAAGGAAATGCACACAAACACATTACTCTTCTAAGTGTGCAAAAAATAGCCGACTTCGCATTATTATCACCAATAATTACGCACAAAGACACAATCTAGCGATAGTTTTTGTAAAATACGTTCTGTTTTAACATTTAGTGTATAAATGGAGGTCAAAACTTTGAAAACATTTGTTTCAAGTCGCAAAAGAGACGGGACTTAATTCGATAGAGACGGAACCCGATAGGCGATAGAATCGATTCTTGTGAAACAGTTTCCCCCCAGTGCAGGTGTGACTTTGTCCAAAGGTCCATATAAAGCAGATAGTGGGTTTAAACAACTCCAACTGATATGCGATCGATATATCAGTTTCGTGTGTGCTACCTGGCTGAACAAATATTGCATGTGTGTTTACTATTATTATCTCTGTCTTATCTGCATGCTTTGGGGATATATTCCACACGTATGCATGTTGGATTGATTTAGCTTAACTGTGAACTGTGCATATTTGTTTAGAAATTTCTATTGTAATTTACATCTTTCCCGTATATTGAGATTGTGCACATCTGGAAGAATAAGACCAACTTGTGAGTATGAATCTATATTTATAGTTGCGACCGTCTGTCTGTCGATCAGTGTTCTGTATAACTTTACGGGGGATCATCAATATGACACCAAAGGGGCCTAACAGGGGTAATTAACATTTTGCGAGAAAGATAATGTTCGAGTTGGAATTTTTAGTTGACGCTGCTGTTTCCAGGGACAGAAAAGTGGAGGGGCAGCTAAGATCAAACTGTTGTATATTGCCGCCAAACTTATAGATAATCGTTTACATGATATGCAGAATCTATTGACGTAGTAAAGGTCGCAAAAGTGGTGCCGATCGAGTCAGGAGTGTACGGCAGGGGGAGGAGGGGCACCAACATTGAAAGCAAATATATTTACCCCCAACTTATACCAAATTGATAGACATTCTTGTCCACGATACGAGAAATCTAATCGTGTGATATAAATACGGCACCATGGTGTTGTTTGTGTGAGAGATGGGGCACTACATTTTGTGAGAATTAATTTATTCGCCGATTACCAATAACCTTATGCATAATCATCTTCATGATATAAGGAGACTAATGGTGTCTTTACAGCTTCCAAACGTTGATACGTCATTCGATCCAGGGGTGCATGGATCGTGAGAAGGGCGGCATCATTGATAAACATATTTGTTGCGCAGTTTTCCACAAAATGGATACAAGTTCTTCTCTGTGGTAGAAGGAATCTAATTGTGTGGTTTACATATTCCATATGGGTGAGTGAGTTTGGGTGTTAGATGGGGGCACTATTTGTGACACGGCAGAAAATTAGGAAGGGGAGCAAAAATAATGAAAAATTTCTGTCGCCGATTTGCACCAAATTAATATAATCGTCGTCATGATATGGCGCCTTTCGAATCAAGGTTGCACGGAGGGGTGGGGCAGAAAACTTGATTAGCAAATATTTTTACCGCCGATGGTCGTAGTTTAAATTTGTCAAAAGTGGCGCCATTCGATAAATGAATGGGGAGGAGCGCCAAAGCACTAAATGTGATACGAATTTGTTTAGTTGCCGATTACCACCAAACTCATACATAATCATCTCCATGTTGCCAGGCATGAGTGTAATGGGCGTACATGTAGTGTGAATATGTCAAAAGTGACGCCGTTCGAAACATGAATGGGGAGGGGCGCCAAAACATGTTAGAATGGCTCATGTATATAGTATATCACAATTGAGTCTGTCCCATTCAGTGTATTTTCAATATTTCCAACAATTTAAAAACAAAAATGTAAATTGTGAAGAGAGATGGCAATGCATATACAGGTAAGGTCTGTAGTGGTCACAATGTGCCGTCAAATATATTTCTTAGATAAAATACAACACATGGCTGTTCGGGAATATTTAATGGTGCCATCTGACAAGGGTACATATGCAGATTCAGAGTATTTCTTTCATATTTTAGAACATATTCATTGTCTAGCATAACTATATATCTATTTATATATATATATTGAGAATTCCGTATATATATATATGTGTGTATGTGTGTGGGTACTTCATAGAGTCGAAAACGGCTGGCTCGATTGGGTTCAAACTTCCCAGCTAAGGGTAAAAAACCCACGGGAATCGTCGTCGCGGCGTTTTGGAGAAGCTCAGAGTACCCGTTCTTCACCCTCAGTCACAAAAAACGGTACTGCGGTGGTTAATCAAGTGATAATTTAATGAGCGTTGTATATGACGCGTCGCTATAAAAGAGCGTTTGTTTACAATTCAACGCAACGTTATCGCACGAAATTTAGCATCGAAAAAATTTAATTTCTTTTATCAAAAACATAATTACGTGCTGGACACTGTCATTATAAGAATATGTAAGTATTGCACACATACACACCAAGTCTGAGCGTAAAATTTTGAAAAATAGGAGTTTTATCGACATAAATCGATTTTAATGGGAAATCCTATGTTAAAAGTTAGCATCGAAACAAATTAATTTATTCCATCTAAAACATAATTACGTGTTGGACTGTGTCGTTTTAAGAATATATAAGTATTACACGCAGTCACGCGAAGTTTCAGCTTGAAATTTTGAAAAATAAGAGTTTTATCGACATAAATCGATTTGAATGCGAAATCATGTGTTAATACATTTTGGGGCTCAGCTGTTCTATGCAAAATGGTCAACTCGGGACGGGTCAACCGATTGAGCTCAAACTTGCTACCTATGGGTACATTTGTCCCGAAAATGTCACGGACGGGTCAAATCATGACCCCGATGTGACATTGACCTTCGAACTGGTCAATTCAAGGTCAAATTGGGTAAAACTGGCGGATTTCTGTACTTTTGTCCGGAGAGTGTTTTGAACGGGTCAAATCATGACCACGACCAGACCTTGACTTACAAAATTGTCAATTCAAGGTAAAATCTGGTAAAACTTGCTGATTTCGACAACATTTGGTACAAATGCAGCACAAGTTTCTCGGAACATGTTGCAATTGCTTTTTCGAACAAAGCCATGAGACGAATGCCGCCAGTGGCGGGCTAACCTGCTAGTCTATACTATATATTTTGAGACTTCCGTATATGTTTGTACTTTATAGAATCGAAAATGGGTTGACCGATCGAGACCAAACTTCATATATAAAGGTAAAATCCCACGGGAATCGTCGTCCTGGAGAAGCTCTGAGCACCGATTATCCACTCCCAATCATCAAAATCACCGCAAACGGCACCTTATTCGGAGTTGTTAACGACGAACGCTTGCTAAACGGCTATCCCATGCGTACGAAATACGGATGCGAAACGCGAAATAAATTTATCTCGATTAAAAAAGCAGAATTGATCCAAGAGGCGTAACTCTACATTTTTTATTAAAAAGGCAGAATTAGCTCATTGAAAAACAAAAATGCGTGTTGTGGGATTGTTAGTCTGGGTTTTTGCCATCGGGTTGTACCTTAAATCATGCCTCTTTTAGAAACGGGTACCATGAATTAACTCATTGAAAAACAAAGAATGCGTTGTCTGTCGTTCCTAGGAAGGTGTGTGTATATATGTATGTGGGTACTTCATATAATTGGAAACGGCTGCGCGGATCAAGCTCAAATTTCGTATATAAAGGTAAAAACCCACGGGGATCGTCGATGTCGCGTTATGGACAAGCTCAGAGCACCGCTTCTCCCTACCCAGTCTCAAGAATCACCGCAATCGGCATTTCGAGGTTGATCGCGTTGATAGTTAAAGAGCGTTCATATTCCGCAGTGTTTACATAAAGAGTGTGGTTTTCGCTATCGATTCAGATCCAAGAGGCGTAACTCTACATTTTCTATATCTTTAGATTGTTATGTCTGTAGTTCCTAGAAACGGGGGACATTTTCATGTACCTTAAATCATACCTCTTTTAGGAACAGGTACCATTATTATGTCTGGCGTTCCTAGGAAGGGGCAGACATCGGGTCAGTTTCCCACCCGATGTACCGCATGTACCTCTTTTAGGGACGGGTACAATCATTTTTTTTTAAATTAAATTAAATTAAAATTTAAAATTAAAACAATTTAAAAAAAATATATATATATATATTAAAAAATAAAACAAAATTCAATATAAAAAACAAAATAATTTTAAAAATGTCATGTTTCGGCAAAAGCCCGCCAGTGGCGGGCTAACCTGCTAGTCTATACTATATATTTTGAGAACTCCGTATATATATGTGTGTGTGTGTGTGGCTACTTCATATAATCTAAAACGCGTGTAAATATTGAGCTCAAACTTCCTATGTAAGTGTCAAATCCCACCGACACGACCGTGGTCGCGTTTCAGAGAAGATCAGAGCACCCGTTCTCCAATCTCAAATCACTGCAAAGGCACGGCGTGAGTTAATCAAGTGATTATTTAATGAGCGTTTGTTTTTGACGCATCTCTATAAAGAGCGTCTGTTTTCCATTCAACGTTATTAGCATCTGCATAGTTATACGGGAACATTGAGTGCTTGCCTATGCTGGGAGATTTATTGGATCTCTTACAACATCATTGTTATAGTATGTATGACACTTAGGTCAGGGCTTATGGGGGGTAGTAGGGGGCATAACGCTTCTCAGAAATCCCGGTTACAAACCAACACTCACAATTTCGTATTTACGCAAACGTTATCGCTCGAAATTTATTCCCTGCGAGCACGGATGGCGCGCTTTGTTTTTACGGTACCGAAATCATCCCAGATAATCACGAATATAGCATCAGATTTCTCCCCAGTTATACCATTATAAAGCTACTGGAATCTGCCAATCTACTATATAATTTGAGACTTCCGTATATATATATATATAGCTATATGTATGTGTGTGTATATGTGGGTACTTCATAGAATCGAAAACGCGTGTAGGAACGGGCATCCCGACGGCAATGTCGGCTTTTTATAAGACATCTTTACTACACGTGACAGCCGATGGACAATTGGTCTCTATATATGTACCAACATTACACCGCGTTGGTGACTGGGAAATTCCAGGGAATGCAGATTGAGCTCAAACTTGCTACCTACGGGAAGTGTCATATATATATGAGTGTGTCCTTTATAGACTCGAACCGATTGAGCTCAAACTTGCTAAATATTGACTGGGAAATTCCAGGGAATGCCGATTGAGCTCAAACTTGCTACCTACGGGAAGTGTCATATATATGTGTGTGTCCTTTATAGACTCGAACCGATTGAGCTCAAACTTGCTAAATACGAGAAGTGTCATGGACGGGTTCATTGAAAAAAAAATCGGGTAAAATTGAAAAACAAAATTAAAAAGGCACAATTAACTCCTTGAAAAACCAAAAAAAATCGGGTAAAATTTAAAAACAAAAAATTCAATTAAAAAATTAAAAGGGCACAATTAACTCATTGAAAAACAAAATAATTAACTCATTGAAAAACACAAAATTAAATTAAAATTGTCATGTTTCTGACTATTGCCGAAATTTGCTGCAAATGCAGCACAAGTGTCTCGGAACCTGTTGCAATTACTATTTTTAACAAAGCCATGGGACGAATGCCGCCAGTGGCGGGCTAACCTGCTAGTCTATTATATATTTTTGGAAGATCTGTGTGTTTGATCGCGATGAACTCAAAAACGGCTAAGCCAATTTCGATGAAATTTGGTATATGGGGGTATTTTCGGCCGGGGACGAACATAGGCATATTAATTTGTCCGTGCGACGTGACCTTGACCTTGAAATCGGGTAATTTCAAGGTCAAACGCCCGAATATCACGGGATTTCGATGAAACTTGGTATGTGTGGGTATCTTGGGCCGGGGAGTGGCATAAACCTATTAACATGTCCGTGCGACGTGACCTTGACCTTCAAATCGGGTCATTTCAAGGTCAAATGCCCAAATATTACTGGATTTCAATGAAACTTGGTATGCGGGGGTACATGCGTATGGGGAGTCTCATAAGCATATTCATTTGCCCGTGTGACGTGACCTTGACCTTGAAATCTGGTCAATTCAAGGTAAAATCGCCAATTTTGATGGGATTTCGACGAAATTTGATACATGGGTGTACTTTTGTCAACTGAGTGTTTTGGACAGGTCAAATCGTGACCCCGACCTGAACTTGACCTTCAAGATAATAAATTCAAGGTCAAATCGGGTAAAACCGGATGGATTTCGACAGGCACGTTTGTCGGGTACTTTTGTCCGCGCAGTGTTTTGGACGGGTCAAATCGTTACCTCAACTGACCTTGACCTTCAAAATGGTCAATTCAAGGTCAAAGCCCGGACGAAGTCGGGTCACCTTCTAGTACTATATATTTTGAGACTTCCGTATATATATGTGTATATATACACTCCGACCATTCGAAAACGCGCATCTGTGTTGCCAACCGCGCTTCTACGACGATGCAACCGCGCATCTCTAGTTTTATGCTGCAATTTCTGGTCACGAAAAACAGAAAAATACGGTTATCAATTAATTTTGACAGAATGGAACGGTTGGTATAGTAGAAGTTACATTCGCTCAAAACCTCGATATTTGCCGGGTTGAATTCGATACAATTGTGTATATTTCGATCGTTAAAGCATTGAGGTAGAAATAGGGTGAAGAAACAGCCCGGGTCCTAATTTTGGCACATATTTTTTCACAATGTATCATGCTACAACATTAACCAGCTGATTTGACTAACATAATTTGTCGAATGTGTCAGTTGAGCACGAGTCGAGACGAATTTGACTACATCTAGTTCAGGAAACGAAATAGTCTCATCTGGACATCGATTCGGACACATATACACGCGATATTTACTTTAGTTATAATCAGACAGGAATTCGGCAACATAGATGGTTGGTTGTTGGTCACAAAGAAGCACTGTCGTATATTTTTCGATATACCCACTTCCGAAATCGACTCATTTTATGGACATTGGCTACAGGATGAACCCAAATTTCAACGCAAGGTGATTGCAGGAACATGTGACTAAAGGAATCCGAAAAAATCGAGGAGAAAATACTCAATCGTGTTGCTAAATGCCGATACATTGTGAAAAAATATGTGCCAAAATTAGGACCCGGGCTGTTTCTGCAGCCTATTTCTACCTCAATGCTTTAACGAAATATACACAACTGTATCGAATTCAACCCCGCAAATATCGAGGTTTTGAGCGAATGTAACTTCTACTATACCAACCGTTCCATTCTGTCAAAATTAATTGATAACCGTATTTTTCTGTTTTTCGTGACCAGAAATTGCAACATAAAACTAGAGATGCGCGGTTGAATCGTCGTAAAAGCGCGGTTGGCAACACAGATGCGCGTTTTCGAATGGTCGGTGTGATATATGTGTGTGTGGTTACTTCAAGGAATCCAAAACGGCTGGTCGGATCGAGCTCAAATTTCGTATATAAGTGTAAAATCCCACGTGGATCGTCGACATCGCGTTTTGGACAAGCTCAGAACACCGCTTCTCCCTACCCAGTCACAAAAGTCATCGCAATCGGCACTTCGGGGGTTAAGCCATCCACGATCTTTATATTGACCATATTCGGAGTTGTTAACCGCTGTTTATTGCCATCGACATTACTAAACGGCTACCACATGCGTACGAAATACGGATGTGAAACGCGAAATGAATTGATCTCGATTAAAAAGGCAGAATTGATCAAAGAGGCGTAACTCTACATTTTTTTTTATTAAAAAGGCCGAATTAACTCATTGGAAAACAAAAAAATGCGTGTTGTGTGATTGTTATGGCTGTCGTTCCAAGGAAGGGGGATTTCATCGGGTCAGGACGGGTATCATGAATTAACTCATGAAAAACAAAAAATGCGTGTTGTGTGATTCTTATGGCTGTCGTTCATAGGAAGGGGGGGGGGGGGTCATCGGGTCAGTTGTTTCCGCCCGAAAAAGCCCATATCAACTCATTGAAAAACATAAAATTAAATTAATATGTCTGAGTGACAGCGTGATTGTTTCAACTTTATGCGTATTTTTCTTCGGAAATAATCTTGACTATTTCGCTCGTTTTACTTCTACCTTCTACATATGGTGGTTCTCCTGCGAAATGACAGATTAAATTATGAGAAAACTTATTAAAAAACATATTAAATGAAAAAAAATTTAAATTAAAAAAAGAGAATTAAATTCAATTAAATTTAAAAAAAATTAAATAAATATTAAAAAATAAAAACAAAATTAAATATTAAAAAATTTAAAAAAATTAGATAAAAACAAAATAATTTTAAAAATGTCATGTTTCTGACCAACAACGCCAGTGGCGGGCTAACCTGCTAGTCTATACTATATCTTTTGAGACTTCCTATATATGTGTGTGTGTGTGTGTACTTCATAGAATCAAAAACGCGTGTACAGATTGAGATCAAATTTCGTATGTAAGTGTAAAATACCACCGACACCGCCGTAGTCGTGTTTTCGAGAAGCTCTGAGCACCCTTTATCCACTCCCAAATCACCGCAAAGGCACGGTGGGGTTAAGGCAATGACGTTCTTTATCTATACCTTATACGGAGGTTTTAACAATTAACGCTCTTTATTGCAATGGACGTGGTTAAACGATACCCCATGCGTCTGATGCGGATTCCGATCGACGTGACTAAATGACTGACCACATGCGTCCGAAATACGGATGCGGATGAAACGCAACTTAAAAGCAGAATTGATCTAAGAGCTCGAAATATTATGCAGAGGGATTTCACGACGGGATTAATTGACTGTCCGCTCTGAAGTTTAGGATTGGGAGGACTCATTGAAAAACAAAGAATGCGTTATCTCGCAAACGGGTGGAGCTATCGACTTGAAATTTGCTAGGTGAATGTATCTTGCCCCGGGTACAATTGTTTTCGGGTCGCCGAGTCCGTGCCACGCCAGCTTCGCGCATGCGCAGACGAGATCTCGGAAACCGGTGGAGCTATCGACTTGAAATTTGGTATGTGAATGTATCTTGCCCCGGATACGAATTTGCTCGGGTCGCCGAGCCCGTGCGACGCAAGCTTTGCGCATGCGCAGACCAGATCTCGGAAACGGGTGGAGCTATCGACTTGAAATTTGGATAAATTAAAAAATTGTCATGTTTCTGAAACAAAGCCATGAGACGAATGCCGCCAGTGGCGGGCTCACCTGCTAGTCTATTATATATTTGGGAAGATATGTTTGTTTGTTTGTGTGTTTGTTTGTGTGTAATCGATGGACTCAAAAATGGCTGAGCCAATTTCGATGAAACTTGGTATGTTGGGGTATTTTCGGGCCACGAGTAACATAGGCCTATTAATTTGTTCGTGCGAGGTCAACTTTTCACGTGCCGAGGTCAAATCTGTTTTTACGCAGTTTTGCGCTAATATATTTCAGTTCGGTGCCACAAATCGATTCGATATAGCGCGAATAATAAATAGCCAGTCATATAATTTGCACGGTTAGAATCTGTGTGGCTTCATCTTTCCAACGATATATAGTATGTATGTATCCGTTTTAGTTATCTGCCTCAATTATTAAGAAGAAGTGGTACGATCTTCTATCAGGGTAAAAACAATGCGTAACTTCTATGACGTCGTTAGAGTTCATAACGTTTGAACACGTTAACGCTCAACCGGCCGATGCATTTGACTGTTTCAGACGTCTTCGCGATATCTCGGGCACCGATGGTAATTTATCTTTAAGTGTGTAAATGTGGCGCGTTTATATACTTGAGTGGAAATCAAATCGGGTTAAAAGGTCAAATCGGGTAAAACCTGATGGATTTCGACGGGTACTTTTGTCGGGTACTTTTGTTCGGGCAGTGTTTTGGACGGGTCAAATCGTGACCCCACTTGACCTTGGCCTTCAAAATAGACAATTCAAGGTCAAACCCCGGACGAAGTCGGGTCACCTTCTAGTCTCATATATATTTTGATGACCTCTGTCTGTTTGTATGTCTGTATGTATGTCATTAATACAAATCTACAATTCTCGACCGATCGGGACGAAACTTGGTACGTGTGTGTAGTTTGACCAGGCGGTGGTCGTTGTCGTATTGGCGAGCCCGTGCGACGCCCGTGCAGCGCATGCGCAGACGATATCTCGGAAACTGGTGGAGCTATCGACTTGAAATTTGGTACGTGAATGTATCTTGCCCCGAATACTAATTATATCGGGTCGCCGAGTCCGTGCGACGCCAGCTTCGCGCATGCGCATACGAGATCTCGGAAACCGGTTGAGCTATTGACTTTAAATTTGGTATGTGCATGTATCTTGCCCCGGGTACGAATTTTATCGGTTCGCCGAGCCCGTGCGACGCCAGCTTCGCGCATGCGCAGACAAGATCTTGGAAACGGGTAGAGCTATCGACTTGAAATTTCGGGCTGGGTAGAGCTATCGACTTGAAATTTGGTTTTTGAATAGCCCGGACAACGTCGGGCACATCAGCTAGTACTATATATTTTGAGAACTCCGTATATATATCTCATATATATTTTTGAAGACCTCTGTCTATCTGTATGTTTGTCTGTATGTCATTGATACAAATTTACGATTCTCGACCGATCGGGACGAAACTTGGTACATGTGTGTAGTTTGACCAGGCGGTCGTCAACGTCGTATCGGCGAGCCCGTGCGGCGCCCGCTTCGCGCATGCGCAGACGAGATATCGGAAACGGGTGGCGCTATCGACTTGAAATTTGCTATGTGAATGTATCTTGCCCCGGATACAAATCGGGTCGCCGAACCCTTGCGACGCCAGCTTCGCGCATGCACAGACGAGATCTCGGAAACGGGTGGAGCTATCGACTTGAAATTTGGTTTTTGAATATCCCGGATGAATAGCCCGGACAACGTCCAGCTCATCGGCTAGTCTATACTATATATTTTGAGACTTCGTATGTGTGTGTGTGTGTACTTCATAGAATTCAAAACGCGTGTACATATTGAGCTCAAACTTCCTATGTAAATGTAAAATCCCACCGACACCGCCGTAGTCGGGTTTTCGATAAGCCCTGAGCACCCTTTATCCACTCCCAAATAACCGCAAAGGCACGGCGGGGTTTAATCAAGTGATTATTTAATGAGCGTTTGTTTTTTACGCATCGCTATAAAGAGCGTCTGTTTGCCATTCAACGTTATTTGCATCTGCAGAGAGATATACGGAACATACATTAAATTTAAAAAAAACCATTTGTTTCTGACCAACCCTGCGAGCACGGATGGCGCGCTTTGTTTTTACAGTATATAGTTATTTACCGAAATCATCCCAGATAATCACGAATATAGCATCAGATTTCTCCCCCAGATATACCGTTATAAAGCTACTGGAATTATATTAATCTGCCAATCTACGGGAAATTCCATCAACAACAACGATATTGCTACCTACGGAGAGAAAGTGTTTTCCTATTTTTAGAACGTAACACGTGTTTACGTCGCGTTGGTGATTGAGGTTGACCAACACTCACAATTTCGTCTTTTGCATCAAATATCACCACCTCGACCGATCGGGACGAAACTTGGTACGTGAGTGTAGTTTGACCAGGTGGTCGTCGCTGTCGTATTGGCGAGCCCGTTGCTAAATAAGAAAATACCCCCAAGCCGTAAATATCAACAACAATGATATTACTAAATACACGTTTTCAGCAATGTGAGAGTTTTCGGGGAGCCGTGGTGCCAACAACAACGACTCGAAGACAGATTTCCCGACGGGAAGCGTTTGTTTTAAATTCAATGCAATGTTATCGTAGAGAGATTTCACGAAACAAAGAATGCGTTGTCTGTCGTTCCTAGGAAGGGGGGTTTCTACGGGTAATTTTTTCCGCCATAAACACAAAAATTAATTAAAACAATTTACATTTTTATTAACTTGGGTACTTGAATTGTTATTGGTCCATGGTGAGACCATAATTTCTCTTGATATAAAGGCAGAATTAACTCATTGATTGTCTCCTCACGTTTTCAATTCTGTATTCTGACCATTCAGTTCAATTAACGAATCAATCGTTAAAAAATGTATTTAAAAAATGTCATGTTTCTGACCAAGCACGCCAGTGGCGGGCTAACCTGCTAGTCTATTATATATTTCGGAAGATCTGTGTGTGTGTGAGGTGCGTGTGTGTGTTCGCGATGAACTCGAGAACGGCCGAGCCGATTTCGATGAAACTTGGTAAGTGGGGGTATTTTCGATCGGAAAGTGGCCCGTGCAACGTGACGTTGACCTTGAAATCGGGTTATTTAAAGGTCAAATGCCCGAATATCACGGAATTTCGATGAAAATTGGTATGTGGGGGTACTTTCGGCTGGGGAGTGACATATGCCAATTAATTTACCCGTTGGACCTGACCTTGACTTTGAAATTGGGTCATTTCAAAGGCAAACGCCGGAATATCACGGGATTTCGATGGAAATTAGTGTCTATGGATACTTTCGTATGGGGAGTCCCATAACCATATTCATTTGCCCGTGCAACATGACCTTGACCTTGAAATCGGGTTAATCCAAGGTCAAATCGTGAATTTTATAGAATTTCAACGAAATTCGATACATAGGGTTACTTTTGTCTTCTAAGTGTTTTGGACGGGTCAAACCGTGACCCCGACCTGACCTTGACCTTCAGAATGATCAATTCAAGGTCAAATCGGGTAAAACCGGATGGATTTCGACGGGTACTTTTGTCCGGGCAGTGTGTTGGACGGGTCAAATCGTGACCCCACCTGACCATGACCTTCAAAATGGACAATTCAAGGTCAAATTGCGCAATTCTCCAAAAAGCAGAGGGGAAACAGCCCAGACGAAGTCGGGTCCACCTGCTAGTCTATTATATATTTTGGAAGATATGTGTGTTTGTGTGTGTGTTTGCCTGAAAGAAACAGAGGACGTGCTACTCATTGGCTAAAATTTCGTGCTTGTGTTCTTGATTATTTTGCCTCAGAAGTCATAGGTAACTTGGCCCTCATTTGCTGAAATTTCGGGCTTGTGATCTGTATTACAATGAGGTCTCTTCTGGCTGGAATTTCGGCGGCATATGTCCGTTGTATGCTGCACCCTCATACATCCATACGTTGGTGTTGTGGAAGTCAGGTACACGTTGAACCCGTGCTCGTTCTCGGCACTCATCACGTACGCGTACCAGAAACCGCTGAAGCTCTCAATTAATCGGTGCTAACCTTAAATCCTCCAATGCTGATGAATACTTTCTGTAATTACGAAAATAATAAATATATCATCATCAATGTTAAATTAGAATGGGCTTCATTATCTCTTTCGTGCAGGAAGCCGCGCTGGTGCAGCATTGAATAGTATGTGTCAATGCATTATCTTATATATATGAGTATCGAGCCAATAGGGATCCGTGCATATGTAACAGAATGCCCTAACTTACAAGGTTCGGGAAATATTGTTACATGTAGGTCAATTCATGCTCTTGTATATGTGAGACTCCGTGCATGGGAAACACTCACATATATAATAAAATGCATTGGCACAGGGCTTACTCAGCATTTCAGGGATATCCAGTCAAGTGTTAACATAATTCGAATAACATAGTAAGCTCCCATCGTGCATGAGGTCACCCCGATAATCCTTATGAATTTTGGTAACGATTGGATGATGAATGTGGCTTATTGGGTTTAACAAAGGACTTTAAATTAATTTCGCCAATAAGTGCGGGCTGCATGTTGTGTTGCTGGGTTCAACTGTGAAATCCAATATGGCCACTGGCGGCCATGTTTATTAAAAATAATCCGGAAAAATTGTAAGCTTTTATCTAGAGGTCACACTGATAATCCGTGTGAATTTTGGTGGCGATTAGATTAGGTATGTGGTCTGTAGGAGGTGCCAAAGGATTTAATCATACAAAGAGTGAATTCCAAGATGGCTGCCGGTGGCCTTGTTTTTCATCTCATCTCGTTCAAATTCAATAGCTCTCATTTACACGTGAACCCAAATATGTCTGTAAACGTTCAAAGAACATTTTGCCAATACTTGTGAGTTGCATTATATGTTGATGGATTCAAATGCATTATCAGATATGGCTGATGTAAGCGATGGTTTGTTTTAAACAGAAAAATGGTAAGCCCCCATCTATATAACACACTGATGATCCATATTAAGTTTGGTTACGATTGAAAAAAAATGATGTGGTTTGTATGTTGTGCCAATGAATTCAGTCATACAAAGAATACAATACCAGATGTTTGTTACAAAATTATGGAACAAAATAATAAGATCCCATCTAGACTTCATCCTTGGGATCCATATTACAATCGTGACAATCGGGCGAGATAATTGGCCTGGAGGGTGTTCCCAAGAATTTAGTGATGCAATAGTAAAATACAAGATGGCCTCCAGTGGCATTGGTTTTTATTGAAAATCAATCAAATTCGACAGAGCCCACATATAAGTGATCCCATACAGGCCTGCACATTTTACAGCAATTCTTCGATAATTGGCCGGCCGATTGTCTGGAATGTTGCATGTCAAATTTTAAGATGTATGTCAGGACAATGATATATCGGAGGAATACTTGAAGTTTATGTGGCGCTATTGAAAACACACTAAAACGATACACTGATAAACAGACGCACATACAGACATAGCTTATGTTGTATAAAGGTAATAAGATACCCAAATCGTCATCAGGTCAATGGTGTCCTCACATTGCCATTTCTAAAGGTATGCAATTATACATGTAACGAGTGTATACCATCAGTGTATGTACATATCACATGTCATGTTATTCACAAACTATGCTAGTGTGACTTTGCGCGGGGATCCATATGAAGCAGATAGTGTGTTTACACACCGATAAAGGACTTACATTATACTCAGTTTTTGTGTGCTAACTGGTATGAACAAATATTTCATGCGTGTTTATTTGTATTATATGTACCGTTATCTTAATGTGTTGAGTTCATATACCGCATATCTGTTGGATTTGGAGTTTGGAGTTAGCTTAACTTACAATATTTTTGTTCATATTTGTTGGATTCAGAAATTTCGATTGTAAATTAAATCACGAACTGTGTATATCTGAAAGAATAAGACCTAATTGTGAGTATAAATATATATCTATATTTGCGAATGTTTGGGTGTAGGTCTGTGTGTTGTAGAACTTTACCAAAGGGGTCTAACATAGTTACATTTTTACGAGCAATGTAATGGTGCGAGTTGATGTCAGGGGTATAATATGGGGAGGGGGTATCAAAATAGAAAAATGCCGCCGATTGCCCCCAAACTTACACGTACTTATCTCCATGATATAAAGTCTAATTGTGTATTTAAATATGGCAAACGTGGCGCCGTTGGAATCAGGAGTACGTGCAAGGGGAGATGGGCACTAACACTGATAGCAAATATTTTAGCGTCGACTTGCACCAAATGGATACAAATTCGTCTCCAAGATACGAAGAATCTAATCGTGTGTGATATGAAGACAGCAAATTGGTGCTGTTTGGATGAGAGATAGGGGGCACTACATTTTATGAGAATTAATTTCTCATAAAATGTATTTACCACCAAACATATGCACAATTCATCTTCATGATATAAGGAGACAAATAGTGTGTCGTACAGCTGTCAAACGTTGGTGGCGTCATTCGATCTAGGGGTGCATGGATCGTGAGACGGGCGCCATCATATCTGTTCCGCCGATTTCCACAAAATTGACACAACTTCTCCGTGATACAAAGAATCTAATTGCAATTGGGTGGTTTACATATTCCATATTAATGAGTGAGTTTGGGTGAGAGATGGAACCACTATTTGGTTCAGGGGCGGCAAACCGCAAGCAATGTTGATATATGCGCCAATACATGCCCAACGACCCCATTGATGGATTGTATATGTATAAGTACGATGGCTTGAGACACAACGATTCCCACGGCCCGTAGAAGGGGTGGGGTCTAGTTAGAAATATTGGTAGGATACTCCAATTAACCATGACCTCTTCTGTACGTCCCCCAAACCATGCATGATGTGCATGTGCAAATAGACCCTTCCTGGACATATAAAGAGGGCGTTTGTTGCATAAATCAGTTTGCTCTGGAATGTTCACATGTCATTTGAAGCTATAAGCCTATAACTTATAATATACCTCATGGTTAGAGGATGGGTGCAATCCACGGTAAATTCCACTAAATACACACGCTTAGCTATGTAGCATACAATACTTATGTGTGTGTTGAGATTAGTTAGAACTCAGCACCTTGAGCGAGTGCGTTAATTCTAACTTACCTTATATTCAGCTTAGGTTTTATGTTTATTACACAGCTCTTACTTATATAGTGCTATAATATTATCGGATATAGTGCCAGAGGCGGCTGGAAGCAGCTGATGGGCCCTACTATATATGGCCGGACGTTGTTTAAAGTCGTGTTACGTGTATACTGACATCCGGATACATAATCATGACATTTTAGAATACAACGCTCATACTCTATATGATGCTAAAGTTTTTAGAGTAGACTACCCGTTTAAAGCGATATTACGTGAATATGGACGTCAGGAAATGCCTTTAGTTGTGATTATGATATACTTATGACATTTTAGATGGCTTGAATAAAACGTTAAAACTGAATGTAATACTAAAGGATTTAGTGTAAAGTCCCCACTGAAAGAGGTGTTATGTGAATATGGACGCCATGAAATATGTTTAGTTGTTATCCTCATCATACAAATAACATTTTAGATGTCTTGATTAAAACATTCATACTATATGCGATAATAAATGATGCATCGCAGAATACCCCTTTAAACCAGTGTATACGTGGATATGGAAGTCAGAACATACACTCTTATGACACTCTAAATTGCTTCAATACAGCATGCATATATCTATATTTGCAAATGTTTATGTCTGTCTGTCGGTTGTGTGAAGTTTCCACTACCGAAGTCCAAGAAGTGATGTCTCTATTGTAGGGCCGGGAGACGAGCACTCCCCTGCCCATAAATCATGGGCACCACAAAACAAATAAAACGTTCACACTGCATAGTTATGTTACTAAAGGATTTAGTGTGCAATCCCCTTCACGTGAATATGACGCCCGGAAATACTGTTAGTTGTGATCCATACCATACATATGACATTTTAGATTTTAAATAAAACGTCCATACTGTATGTGATAAAGAATTTAGTGCATAGTCATTCATCAACGCGGTATTGTGCAAATATGGACGTCGGGCTTACTTTAATGCGGTATTATGTAAATATGGACGTCGTGCTGACTTTAACGCGGTATTATGTAAATGTGGACGTCGGGCTTACTTTAACGCGTTATTATGTAAATATGGACGTCGGACTTACTTTAACGCGGTATTATGTAAATATGGACGTCGGGCATACTTTAACGCGGTATAATGTAAATATGGACGTCTGGCTTACGTTAACGCGGTATTAGGTAAATATGGACGTCGGGCTTACTTTAACGCGTTATTATGTAAATATGGACGTCGGGCTTACTTTAACGCGTTATTATGTAAATATGGACGTCGGGCTTACTTTAACGCGTTATTATGTAAATATGGACGTCTGGCTTATTTTAACGCGGTATTATGTAAATATGGACGTCGGGCTTACTTTAACGCGTTATTATGTAAATATGGACGCCGGGCTTACTTTAACGCGGTATAATGTACATATGGACGTCTGGCGTACTTTAACGCGTTATTATGTAAATATGGACGTCGGGCTTACTTTAACGCGTTATTATGTAAATATGGACGTCGGGCATACTTGTACTTGTGATACTGATTACACTTTATGTTATTAATTGGTTGTTGTTGTTGGAATCTGTTGAGATGGGGACCCTCTTTACGGATTGAGTACCTTTAATTGGTTGTTCCCATATTTGCCGAGTTACGAGGCCGATGTATGTCGTGGTGGCAGGCCGAATGGTAATACGACAGACCGAGGCCTCACAACTCGGCCAATATGGAAACAACCAATTAATAAGTATTTTATCTATTGTCAACAATGTAATAATTGTTTCACAAGAAGAATATGTTAACATGGATATGCCATTGTGTGTTTTATTAATTATTTCAGCTATTTTATTAAGGCAGTGGCTATTCGCCACCCGGGTGACGAATGGTCATATTACATATGAATCGCTATTCGCCACCCGGGTGCATGCCGAATAGCGTTTATATATTTTCTTTATTTGCTCCACATACGGAGAGTATGGTGATCTCGAGCTTCGGGAATAATGATTTTCAGTCCTTACGCGAAAGAGGGTTACATAACATTTTGTTCTAACACTGGAACTTCAAATACGGAATACAAGCATGATGTGATCTGTAAGACAGATGTAGATGCAGGAGGGGAGGAGGGGGTGGGGTGTTGCATGACTGATTGGTGATTTGGGGCGGGGGTGGGGGAGGGATACCATTGTTTTCATCATACCTGGTGTCGGATTATTTGTTGTGCATTGTATGTAAGGATTTGTGTACTATATTTTAGGCGTTCATTTCATCGCAAGTTTAAGGTTTAAATGTACAATGGGGGAATAACATTATTCTTACATCTCGGACTTCAGTTAAATTTCTTCATTTGTGCATTGGATTAGCCGATCCCTAAATCATAAACAATAATTTTCTAAAAACTGGAAGTGTGGAATTGCACAAACAAATCTGACCTGAATTGGTTGGGGAGGGGGTGGGAGGCGAATAAATTTTTTCTTAAAACTGGGACCTCATATGAGCTTCTTTTTTCGTGCAATAGATTAGACGATCCTGCAATCATAATCAATCATTTGATAGAACTGGGAGTGGAATTGCGAACACAAATTCTGCAATCGGAATTGGTCGGTTAGTGTGGGGGTGGCGGGTTATCAATATCTATACTCCCAGTTTGACCCGCATTTTGGATTTAATCAATATGTATGATTGGACCAGTTTAACCGGCATTTGGGATTGAACCAGTTTAACCATTATTTGGGATTGCACCAGTTTAACCGGCATTTGGGATTGGACCAGTTTAACCATTATTTGGGATTAGACCAGTTTTACCCGCATTTGGGATTGGACCAGTTTAACCATTATTTGGGATTCGACCAGTTTAACCGGTATTTGGGATTGCACCAGATTAACCGGTATTTGGGATTGAACCAGTGATATTTCAATGAAGAGTATTCCTGGCGCAATAATGAGCGACAATGTTAAACGAACACGCCACATGGCTCGTTCCCACCACAATCTTATGTACAATGTATATACATGAACTATAATCCTTATATTTTTCGATAAATTTGATATCGTTTGTTTTGTGGCGGTTAAATATTTGATCATGTAGTGTATGCAGTTTATTAATAGTTTCATGTTAAAATGGATTGTCTCTTCCAACAACGAATTTTAATTAGTTTCCTGGGTATATAATGATTGTTATAAACCGAAGAACCTTGACCGGATATGTTTATATCGATATTTACCCAGGAAACTATTTAAAATTATACGTTGTTGCATGTTTTTGTTTTTGTGACATTAATGCGTCTTTCCGGGCATATACCTATATAGTAACGCTTATCGAATAGGTAATAATATTCAGTTATCGCCCGCGATTGAGTGAGACATGGGGGTTTATCGCCCGATCGAGACCTGGAATGTCATCCGATGGCCGCCAGGCCCGAGGGTGACATTCCAGGTCGAGAGGGGCGACCAATCCCCGTGTTTCACGAAAACAAGGGTGACAACTGTTTTGTTATCTGACAAAGGAGTACACACAACCTCCTTAATAGCAGGCATAAATGCGCGCATATATTCTTTAATCCAGTTCGAAAAGTTTATTTTATGTTGAAATCATCGCTATTTTGAAAATAAAACATTCATAATCTGGATCAATTAATAGACCCGTCATTGTAGATAGGAGCTATCAAATGTGAAAACTGTTCGATGAAAACCATGGCCACCAACTGCCATCTTGGATTTTACTCTGATTATGACCCTTCCGCTAGATGCCATCGTGAATGGTATGGGTATGTCGTTGGCGTCTCTGTACTATATTCCAAGCAGACGATCCCATGATATCTCTTCATGTTGACGTCTATTATTTCCTTAGACTCCCGAAACGGAAAGTTCAAAAATATGCGTACTATATTGATGACCATATCTGATTACTCGGGAAATCAAGTTCAATGGCAATCACTGACAAAAGAATCGAGAGTAAATGTATCCGGCAGTAAACATGAGGGAAACTCTACATCAAACACCGACCCCAGAGATGGGGTCCTAAATATAGTAACGGGATTTTCCCGATTCCGCGGTGGCTGTGATTTGTTATGAAAAATAGTTCTTCTAATGTTGGTATATATCGTTTATTCCACGTACCATTGTGGTGTGTACTCACAATTTAGGCTACATGTTACCAAGTGTAACGTTTGTGAATGTTTTCGTGTTAATAAACTAGCATAATGTTGCATTTTGCAACATATTTATTTTCCCTTGCATTGGAGACTGAAGTCAGCCCAAACAAAAATCCGTCGGCACCGTTCTTTGATCTCCGCGGCGTCTTTGGCTGGTCCCCGTCCAGTGAAGAACAACATACCAGGCTACTAGTTTTATACTTCGTTTAAATGTTTTCTTGAATTTACGTAGCGCGTTCGGATATGTCATTCTGTCATTCTGATGTTAATAGCATGCATATTGGCGTTTCAATTTTTAAAATCGGACAACAATTACTTATGCTATGTTTGTCTTTATTTAATAATTCTGAGTCTCGTTGCTTACGTAGACCTAAAAAGAATCGAGAGTAAATGTATCCGGCAGTAATAGTTCATGCACTTCCCAACCTCATAGAAGACAGGTTCACACCCCATAGAACCGGTCCTGCTAGAAACGCTTACACCTGTTTGGATCCTGCCATATCGATAATATGCATTAGGCAATCCGATACGCGACCTAATTAATTATTCTGGGATGCAGTTGCACTTCATGACAGAAGACTTAAGAGTTACCAGTGGTACGCATATGCACCATTATCTGACACTTTGCATATACAATATAAATATTTATCACATAATTAACCCCAAAAAAACCAGCTTCATAATTATTGGTAAGACATACGTGTAATATTAGCGCGTATGATGACGTCACGCCAGTATTTAAACGACTTGCGATTGTTGAAGTTTATGATAGTTATTTTCGATGAATATTTCGCGTTGCTTCGCGTTATTTCGTCGCCCGAAAACTATACTGTTCTAAGTCCTAAAGTTAGGTAAGAGAGATATGGCCATTTGAAAATTTGGGCCATCCAAAAAGTCCGTGTTTTACCATTTAGGAGTATGTACATGAGATAGTGTGGCTCCTGGTTGTTTATGGGGGTGATTTATCGTGGGAAAAGGTAACATATACTCGAAAATCTTCGTGAAAGTCGATTTTACACCTGGAGATAGAACACTGTCCTAAGCTAAATGACCCATCGTCTGACATTTTTCGGATATAGATCAGTATAGAACTTAATTGAAGAACAAAATGTTTTATTATTAAAATGTAACGGCAATACAAGAACAACATAATCGGCGTACTTTTCTATCTAAATGGCATGTGTATATGGTCCCATTATAGTACACTGTGAAGGTTACAGACTCGCGTCAAACGAAATCAGATCTTATTAAGAGAATGGGGTGTAGAATATCCCGCCAAGTAGGACGTACTATGTTATATTATTCTCTGTGTACAATGGCTGCACGGGAATTTCTACTTCAAATCGATAAAATCATTGCCAAAGATACGCAGCCACCAACCCGGAATAGATAATTGAAAATCTGGTGTGCTTTAGTTTCTGCGAAGTTTGTATATATATATATATGTATATACACATGTAGTGATGTTTCAAATAAAATTCGCCACGTAGAACCAAAGCAATGTCTATATATAGAGAAATTGCGCATATAACATTATATACGGATCTATACAATCCTGACAGGCGAGTTTGGTAAATTACGCTGCATAACTTGAAAAATATGTGTATATTTGATACACATCTTGATGAAAATAAAAAGAAAATAACAGTAAAACAAATTCTGATTGAATTATACGATGGATGGTGACAATTAAAAAATCCACATTCGTATGAATATAACCATAATTATGTATGATATTATTCATAGGGCTATGTGATCATACACATTGATTTACTTAATGTATTCAATTCCTGTGTATATATCATATACATGTCTACTTATCAATGGTATTTGTATATGTGTCACACCATAATAACGGATAGTAAGTATAACCTTTTCGATAATCATACTATTAAGTAAAAAAGTCATCCGATTTGGCTTTGTGCGAATATATGGGCGATTTGTCGTGGGGAGTGACCAATTAGCTTAAATTCGTCTCAAACCTCGTGCCATATATATTGTCATTATTATGCTAGCAATGCTATATACCTTAATACAAATAGCATCGCGAGCACACATGTGACAATATATATGGCACGAGTTTTGAGGCAAATGTATTTATCCTACCAACGATGAATCACCATATTCTCATATTGCCAACTTGGATGTCCTTTATACATATAGAGTATGACGATAATTTTACTCCCCGTTGTCTATATAATTGCTTAAACAAAATGCAGGTGCGGTAATGTTTGCGCGACCCGTCACAATTAATAACAATTTCAATTGTTAGTCTGAATCGGAATCACTAGATTGATCTGACATGTTTGGTATGATAGCTTCATAATATGCCTTATCAACAGGTGGCATATATTTATTTATACATTGAACGCAGGTCGTTCTTCTTTTCCGACGATAACTCTGCTCGATACACCACTTGATTAGCATTTTTCAACATTTTTGATTTTCTTGTACTCTGAGATAATGATGACAACAGTTACTGAGTAATTGTGTTCATATCAGGGAATATATGTATATAGATATAGATAAGATGTCACCTGATGAGATGTTTGAAACACATCGAAAGGGCTAGTGACCTAAATATATACTTTTATAGAAGCCATGTCTTACTTTCATTTCAATAGAATAGACAATCGGACGGACATACATAATAGTTCGAGCGAAATGTAACTTCGATGGCCAAAGTACTATATCAGCGGCACCTCAAAACATTTTGCGGTCGTTTACGGTGAACTTTTATAATATCTAATGCTGCATATATAATTGACCGGCGAAGGACATGCATTAAGGAAAGGGGGTGCCGCTTTAAATTATGTTTCCTGTATCATACTGAGTGCGGAGATGTAACATGCTATGAGAAATGTTTCAACATTATACTGTTCCATCTCCAAGGAGCAAGGTGATGTGGGTCACTATTACCAGCGAAACATGAAATGGTTAAGAATTATAGAGCGCTATCTCCAGTTCTACACCACGCGGTTTGACCTTCCTGAGTCCTATACTGTTCTATCTCGGAGGCTGATTTCAAACTCAAATATTTCCATAAGCGGGACTTTTTATGTATAGCACTATATGTTATTATCTACATTGATATAAAGTTACTCACCAAAACATGATGACATCCTTTTGTAGCAGTTGTTTCATATATAAAACACGTTGAGAATTGTATACCGTTCCTATTTAGCCCACCCGAATTTTATCAACAAATTAGCACGTGATTAGATCGCGCGTTCCTATTGGTTATTGGAGATAGACCATTATAGAGGTGGATATATAACATTATAAACCTAAAAACCATGTCATTTTTCGTTTTGTATCACTTGGATAATGGGCGATAAGTCTGGCAATTGTAGACCAATCGCGCCGGACATGCGCCCAAAATGTAGCTCATGTTCTGCCGATTCCAGTGATACCAAACACTCATTTTTTTTTGAAAAACTGAGTTAGGACAGTATAATTCTCGGGCGACGATTTGATCATCTGATAAAAGGTATCTCAAACTCGTTCTATCTTATACGTAATTTATCAACCTCGTCCACTAAATTCTATTTGAGCCTCGGTAAACCTCGGCTCAAATGGAATTTAGTAAACTCGGTTGATACATTCCTCGGTAAACCTCGGCTCAAATCGAATTTAGTGAACTCGGTTGATACATTCATCGGTAAACCTCGGCTCAAATCGAATTTAGTAAACTCGGTTGATACATTCCTCGGTAAACCTCGGCTCAAATCGAATTTAGTAAACTCGGTTGATACATTCCGTATAAAATAGAAACTCAAGTGAGATCCTCTATATGTCAATTATTTCAAGATTGGACAGTATTGGAGTAAAATGTCTCCAGAAATTCTCCATATAGTACATAAAATACGCTTCGTACGCAAATCCCCTCAAACATCGTTATTTTGCATACATGTATATGGTTGTACAGCCATACGTTAACATCGACGACACCGTTCAATGAATTGAACCAGAAAACGACCGAATCAACTCTTATGGTGCGGTGCACGTATTATATGTTTTACGTGCGCGGAGAAATATGTAGCGTACAACTTACATCTGACCGTCTCGACACGATGGTCCAGTATACACCCGTTGCATGTACAGTTTACAAATGAATGTCGATAGATTATAGATACATTCATGTATCAATATTGCGTATATGGCCTCTCTAGCGAGATTATACCGGTGTTGTATACACTTGACGCGTCAATGCACGTTCAGAAGGATTTTCATCGTGCCAAGACTAATATTGGCATACAATATATCATATTAGCCTAGATGGCTCAATACATCTACATATATACTTTTCCGGCCATGTGACAGACATATGACAGACTAGTTCGCATATATGTTCATTAATAAGGGTCCCCCCCCCAGTTTTGTGGTACAGGGGATTTATACCATTGTATGGCGGTACACGGAATCATACCCCTCTGTTAACTAGTTTCCAGTATCTATACCCAATTTAACCCTTATTTTGGATGCATATTCCCAGTTTAACCGGTATTTTGGGATTTCTATTCCCAGTTCAACCGGTAGTTAGGAATCTTACCCCTGTGTTAACCGGTATTTGGGATTCATATTCCCCGTATAACCGGTATCTGGGATTCATACCGTCTGTTAACTGGTTTTCGGTATCTATATTCGCAGTATGAACCAGTTTGACCTGTATATTGGATTTAATCAGTTTAACCGGTATGTGTGATTGGACCAGTTTAACCGGCATTTTGGGATTGAACCAGTTTAACCATTATTTGGGATTGCACCAGTTTAACCGGCATTTGGGATTGGACCAGTTTAACCATTATTTGGGATTAGACCAGTTTAACCGGCATTTGGGATTGCACCAGATTAACCGGTATTTGGGATTAGACCAGTTTAACCAGTATTTGGGATTGCACCAGTTTAACCGGTATTTGGGATTGAACCAGTGATATTTCAATGAAGAGTATTCCTGGCGCAATAATGAGCGACACTGTTAAACGAACACGCCAGATGGCTCGTTCCCACCACAATCTTATGTATATACATGAACTATAATCCTTATAATTTTCGATAAATTTGATATCGTTTGGTTTGTGGCTGTTAAATATTTGAGTGAGACACGGGGATTTGTCGCCCGCTCGAGACCTGGAATGTCACCCGAGGGCCGCCATGTCCGACGGTGACATTCCAATTCGAGAGCCGCGACCAATCCCCGTGTTTCACGAACACAAAGGTGACAACTGTTTTGTTATCTGACAAAGGAGTATTCACACAACCCACTTAATAGCAGGCATAAATGCGCGCATATATTCTTTAATCCAGTTCGAAAAGTTAATTTTATGTTGGAATCATCGCTATTTAGAAAATAAAACATTCATAATCTGGATCAATTAACAGACCCGTCATTTGTGGAGCTATTCTCAGATCAGTTTGCTGGTCGCATTGTGGAAATCGGTTCACGGAAAGAGGAGTAAAGCAATTTTGAAGTTGAGTAGCCATGCAGCATCGGTTTCGTTTCAAATGAGCGTGAAGACGCAGACAGACATGTTAATTCCCAGAATCCTAAAATATGAAACTAACATGTTGTAGTAGTGCAAAAATAAATTGTCACAGATTCTTACGCAACATACGGGTATTCTATGAAGTCTGAGGAATGTATTGCCGAAAAGAAATAGTCAATTGATAAACATTAAAGAGTGGCTATTTGATATAGTACATACACGTATTTGTAACGTATGTACATCGTATGTACAATTGTCTGCAGCACATACCAACTGCATAACACGGTTCACCTATTTGTCCCACGGTCTTTATTATGGATATAAAATGTCCAATAGGAACATTACACCTTATAACGGATTTGTGTCTATGATAACACCATTTATACATAGCGCGCTTTAATTGCAAATAAAAAACACACCACTATGCAAATTAGCAAACACCACAGTTTGCGGTTGTTATGAAACAGTGGGGTTTATAAAATAGTGTTTTTTAGAAATTATTAGAGAGCTGTCAGAGAATCTCTGCACGTTGAGTTCTTCGTAGTTCAAAATTTACTGGTAACAGCTGAGCCATCCACTTGTTACCATACACTAGGCCGGGGTGGGTGGGTGGTTCAGCTGCGAAAAAGTCACCCTTTTCCTGAGTGGTCGCAATTATTTCCTCTTGCAACATTTCTTCAATATAAATGCCTCAAAGTGTTCAGCATCATTGTTAAGGTGTGTATGACACTTAGGGCAGTACTTAGGGGGTAGTTAGTGTGGATATGGACATGATGCTACTCAGAAATCCAGATTACGAACCAATTCTCAGGAATTCGCCTTTTACATCCGATCACATTGCCATGTACCAATGATACTGGTTTCAGATGAAAATGGACAGTTATGTAGCACATGAATAAACTTTAATATAAATAAAATGAAAAAAGCTGTTCATTTATCTCATTAATATTTACTCATTATACCTTATCATACCAGATGACTCAGTCAAAATTGTATCGGAACTTGGCATGGGACTGTAGACTGCAACAACGCATATCACTGAGATAATAATCTTGAGATGGTGGGACCCAGATACAAGATTGGGCGAGCATACATAGATAGACCTTGAATGTGTAGATATGGAGAAGGCTGCTAAGTGGAATAAACACAATCAGAACAGATGAGTGAAAAGAAGGGAAAGAAAATATAATATAACTCAATATAATATGCAAGTCTAAAAATAATGTGCTGGTCATCAGCAAAATGATCGAAGTCTGCAGAGGGCGAATTTGGCGATACTACCCGGCATAGCATCAACAAATTCAAACGACCTCATTCTGTTTTGGTCTCGACCAATCATTGAGAACTAGCTACATATGAGGGTTACATATGGTGAATTTGGTAATGCTATAGCCCACTCTGCTGGGTAGCATCTCAAAACTCACCCTGCTTGGAGCTTATTCTACAGACTGCATATGACCGTATTATTTTCTAGTTTCTATTTACACGTAGTACATGTATTTGTTTGAATGCTTGACCTGGGTCTGGCCTTAGCACAGTACCTAGCCCAAGAACTCAGCTCATGGAAATGAAAATTAGTTTTGTGATACATAGTGGATTTCAGCTGAATACCTGTATTGTTGGAGAGTTAATTGCCAGGTGGTGTTGCCCTAATAATTGTTTCAAAAATCATAATTGACATAAATTAATTGGATACTATGGGACACATCTAAAATTACACTTTCTGTGATGAAAAGAAGGCACACTAATGCTTTTATATTTGTTTACATGTATAATGAGCATTATGAGCTACCTTAGACAATATTTGGGGAAGAATCAATCAATAATTTACTGATCAGCACATGTATTCTGTGTGTTATTTTGGGTTTTTTCCAGGTATGTTTTTAGAACCTGTTTCGTGTTGTTACAAAAGTTGGAATGACTTAGAAGAACCAGAAATGGAAATAGGGTAACTGTAATACTGACCATCAATCTTAAATGGTGTGATATTACATATTTGGAGGTAAAAAGGGGGTGGGTACCCCACATGAAATAAGGGGGATGGTGGGTCCCAAGAGCCGGAAAAAAAAATTTCCGACCCCCCCCCCCCCCCCCCCCGGCTGAGCGGTCAATAACTGAGACAATACGTCGAGGGTAATAAGCGATTTACGGCCCGCCATGTGACGCACTCTCAGCCAATCAGAAGAGAGGAAATGGGATGAAGGATAACAACAATATTTATAGACCTATTTCGATAACGAATATATATTTTGGGACTTCTGCCTGTGTGTTAGCCATGGTCGGGAAAACTGCCTGACGGATTTTGACGAAATTTTATTTCAAGGTCAAATCGGGTAAAACAGACGGGTTTCGACGAAATTTTATACTTAGGAATACTTTTGTACCGGGAGTGTTTTGGACGGGTCAAATCGTGACCCCGACCTGACCTTGAACTTCAAAATGGTCAAATCAGATAAAACAGACGGATTTCGACGACATTTGATACATAGGGCTACTTTTGTCCGGGGAGTGATTTGGGCGGGTTAGATCATGACCCCGATCTAACCTTGACCTTAGAAATTGTCAATTCAACGTCAACTCGGGTAAATTACTGATCTCACGAAATTTTTGTCCGGATGAAAGCAGAGGGGAACAGCCCGGACGAAGTCGGGCCCACCAGCTAGTAGTATATATATATATGTGTGTGATGTGGAAGAGTAGCATGTTATATATTATATACGTCCCAGAAACATGCTGAGCGTGGCTATTTGAACATGCCAGGGAATATACAACGCAAAAGGCGCCTATTTTTAGAAGCAAATGTAAGTTTTAAGACAGAGCAAATGTTTTTGGGATTGGGGCCATGAGATTCGAACCCCGGCCCATGACGGCGAGCGCGCCTTGCGACACAAAGGCCGACATCAATACCACACGGCGCCTTCGCCGCCATGGGCGTGGTTCGAATTCCACACAATCCCTTGACCAAATTGCCACTGTCTCAAAACTTACATTTGCTTCTAATAAGAGTATTATGTTTAGCTGAAGCACAAACCGTCATGAGCATGCATGGTTTGAATGATTTTTATTTTATTTTTCAGAAAAGTCATGTCGGCCGCTTCATTCTGTGAATTCGACTCCCGTCCATTCGATTCGTTCTGTTGGACACACTACGCCACATGTTGTGCCTCGTGCCATTCAGATGCTTATCCAGAATGTAAACTTGAAGAACTGTCGAAAGCGACAACAAAATTGGAATCCGATGTCCGAGAATACGAATCAGGTCTTGATAAATTAATATCAGAAGCAAAAGATAAACAGGAATCTGTTCCCGGCTGGTTAACCAAACAAGACGGAAGGGAGAAAGACATGACAACAGGAATTCATAATTTCTATTCCAAGGTTCGGACACTCGTTGATCAATGTGAACACAATGATCTGGTTCAAGCAAAAGAGAAAATGTCAAACCACATATTTTCAGCAAAGAGCATTGATAAGATAGTTAACATTTTGTCAAAACTGAAGCAAGAACAAGAAGTATTGACAGCAGTGACGCAGCAGTGTGAGAAGTTATGTCCAAATGAAGGGGCGGGAATTATACTTGACGACGTCGAGTCTTCTGATTTGACCCCTGCACAGAGAGTTGATTCATTGCAAAGGCGCTTAACTAAACTCCGTCAAGCTGTATCGAAGTCCAATAAAATTATCAGTGACTTTGACGAAGTATCATCGATAAATTACGAGGCTGTGATCAATGATGGAGTGTTGAAATCCATAGAGAATGCATTAAAGAATGCGTGTACCATCGATATCACCGCAAACCCTGTTAGGGCTATGAGAAAATTAGTGAAGGATATCACCCCAAACCCTGTTAGGGCTATAAATAAATTAGTGAAGGATTTTGAATTCTCATGCGGCGGAACAGAATCGGTCATGACATTCATCGATAAGTCACCGACCTCGAACATAATTATCGCTACATGTTATCCGTGCACGCTCAATGTGATGACACAAAGAGGTAAAACCATCAACACGCTCAATGTGATGACACAAAGCGGTAAAACCATCAAGTCTGTCGCTCTCACGATCGATGTTCTACCGGATGGTGTTTGTCGTCTGGACGATCGAATCTACATAACACAGTGGAATAAAGATAAGATATCAGTGTATAAAACCTCAGATCTCAGTCAGCTAACATCGTTATCGGTACCCGGAGGATGTAGAGGTATCGGGACTGTTGGGGACAGATTAGTCGTTGCATGTTACGATGATCGTTGTGTACGCGCGCTAACAACCAGTGGTGACGTCATTGCTCAGTCGTCACACGTCTTCACGCGTCCGTTGGGTCTGGCTGTATCACCGGAGGCTGACGCCGTGTTTGTTACGGATATTGGAGCAGATCAGGTGGTAGTGTTGTCCCCGGATCTCGGGACACATCTCAGAACGATACCGTGTGGCGGGTCTTCTCCGTGGGGTGTGTGCGTGTTTGGAGACAACATTTACGTCTGTAACAGGGGCAGTAATCAAGTGATGGAACTGAGCCGTGACGGACAACGTAGTCGCTCAGTAATATCAATAACTGATCCCATCGATATATGCGTCAATCCTGCCGGAATGTGCTTCATGGTCTCAAATGGGAAGAATCGCTCTATTGCATCATACAGAGGTCAGCCACAGAATACGTAGAGAACTTTACATGATTACATGTCATAGACACTAGTTCTATATCAGCTTATACATCTCCAGCGGTGACACCAATCAAGTAATGGACTGCATCATGACGGATATGAACAACGTATACGTTAATGGACCCGTCCGAAGGTGCTTCGTGGTGCCATATTGGTGTCAATAATGCACATGAATAAATTGTATAATATATATATATATATAAATTAACAGAGGTGGGCTCCAAGTGGGTCTAACACGAGTCATTAGAAGACAATGGTCAAGAAAAAACATTTCTAAAGTGACCATGTCGGAGTCAGGGGCCATACAAAGGGGGATGGACAACGAAATTAATGAGGTTTTTTTTGTTGCTGATTTTGACAAAATTAATATATAATCATAGCCATGCTATGAGTCTAAAGTCGTTCGAGTCAGGAGCGCGATGGGGAGGGGCAGTGAACTTGATAAACATATTTGTTATCGCCAATTTCCATCAAATTTAGATATATTCATCCCCATGATATGTGGAATCAAATGGTGTTGTTTAAAGGTGCCACAGTGTTGCCTCTCGATTCAGGGGTGGGGAGGTAGACGTTTTTTTTTTGCCGATTTCCAACAAATGTATACATGATCATCTCCATAAGACGCTTATTCTAATTGTATTGTTTAAAGACGCCAAATTGTTTTCACCAAGCCTATATAGTCATATCCGTGATAGGAGGAATCTATTATGTGGATAAAGACAACTAAGCGGCAGCGCAGGGCAGGGATGGGACAGGGATAGGGACAGGGAGGCAACATCATTGATAAACAACATTAATATGCGCCGATATCTTTCAAATATATCATTATTGAAATATCCAGTGAAAGAGGAATTAATGGTTTGGTGCAAAGTTTCATGAATCGCGCCATCAGATTCAGGGATTGGCGGAGGACACCAGAATGTGTGTGTTAAAAATTGGAAGATATGTCATCATGGAGTGATGCAGAGGCGTCAGAATTGATAGAGCCGCGATATTTCATCAAATTCATTTAAAGGTCAGACGCACATTTTGTCAAAAATTTATGGAATTTCAAAATGAATTGTCTCAAAACAGGAATTTATTTGTAAAATTTGGTACGAGCAATTATTGTGACAACATTAAAGAACCATCGACCCATTGGATATTATAATCCCATTTACTTCATCGACCCATTTACTTTACTTTTATGGCATGAACAAATAGTTTTGGTGGCAAGAACTTCTGTAAAATATACTGTTTTCAAAAAGTGCAAATAAATGAATATTTTCATTTAGAAAGGCAACTAACTACCCATAAATAATTTTCTATTTTTGAGACTTTTCATGTCATGCCTGTTGGTCTGTGAAAACTTTGCCTCGGATGAGTTGTGGGTCATGGGTTCACAGCCAAATTAAAGCTGACCACCATATCTCTTAACATGTGGCCTAATTTATGTTGATTGCTCCCTGCTTGGGTATATCGACATTTGTTTTCATTGGGCTGGAATATTTGTGACTGTTTCTTTTTCTTCATTGTATATATCCACATTGTTATACAGATGAAGCCTCCTCTCATTTAGCCAATTTAATAAACTATTTTGTTATTGGAGTTTTGTGTGACAAATTAATTGTTCTAGCAGTTTTTGGAACCGAAAGGGACAAAAATAGAATATTTTCAACCTCTAAATGTATTATGAACAATTGTTTTTGTTGTTTCTCAACAATTGCCCAGATTCTATATAAAATGTAGATGATGATATGAGAAACTCAATATTTGTTGCCAGACATATCGAGAGAAATTATTTGTGGAAAGTCTCTTGCCTTTTTGACTGGATTTAAAACGTGCGTCTCCCTTTACATGCATTTAAGGCATCGACGAGATGCGAAGAATCTAAAGATGTTGTTTGAAAATGTTAAAATGTTTTAAGTGGCACGTTTTGAGCTCAGGGCTCAAAATATGTGGGTTTAGTTGTTGGTGAGTTTGCTACTTTTAAGAACGATGTCAGATTCGGGGTAAAATTTTATTCCAACTTGACTATCACCCGTGTGTTCTCCATGTGGTTCACTCATCAAATATCAATATATTCTTTTGAAGTTTGATCCGGTTATCATTTAACCACAAAACAGTAATGCTTTCAGTAGCTAGATGATCGTTTGCACGTGGTCTGACGACCCGATCAGTTTCAAATAATCAAAATTCGAATCGAATTTGACATAACGACAAGAGGGGTCCATATATGCGTATTATAAACACTTCGACTCCGAGATTATCAGATTGTCTTGCTATAACAATATATAATGTAATATATACTGTAAAATATAATGTAATAATTAATTTAGTATATAATGTAATAAATAATGTAAAATATAATTTAACATGGACTTAGTGTGTCGATTTAATTACCCGTCTAATCACACATGTTTTGTGATGCCCACAATGTATGAGCAGGGGGATGCTAGTATCCCGGTCCCACAGTTGAGGCACCCCTGTCTTGGACTTGGGTAGTGGAAACTTCACTTACGATGTCCAGAGCAGTCAACCTTGCGGCAGTTTACAAATGTCAAGATAAAGGTAACAAAAATAATAGAATATAACAGCCAAGCACATCTTAATTGGATTAACAGCATCTGTACATGTATATGTGAATTAGTTGGGTTATTGGTGCCCATGTCCGTTGTAAGCAATATCAGTTATGGACCAGTCGGAATGGAGTTATATAAATAAAAAAAAGGTAACCCACCAGACGAAACTTTAGTGAATGACTTCTAACTTCACGTCACCAGGTCATGGAAAACAGCACCTAGTATATTACTCAAAGGGTCATAACACTCGTGAACATCGGCGGGCGGAAACCCAAATTCTAACTTAACCTGTATTTTGTCATATTAAATATCCGTATACACAATGTAATGGCATCCAGGCGAGACCTATAAAGTTGTCACACGGAAATCAGACGCAAACAGACGGACGTACGGACTGATTGAATGACAGACATTATTCTCGCAGGGAAGTGCCGGCCGGGGTTCAGTTGGGAGGTCGTAGATTTTGTCATTATTGAGAATGAGCAATGGTTGATGCCACCGTGTCCTGGGCCCGCAAACAATTAAGGTACCCTGCCTTGCTCACCGGAAGCTTTTATTCTGCTAATGATGAACAGACAGTCTGCCATCAGACCAGTTTTATGCCAGTCAAAAATAAAAATAGTATAAAATTGTAGAGAACCCTGAATCTCATGAATTGCTTACACCATGGAGTTGACTTACAAAGCACATGTGCAACTTTAGGGGCTCCCAGTTTTAATCTACTTACCTGTACTGGTTACTTATAAAAACAAGTCATCGTTAAGTTTTCATATTTTATTCCTGACCAGAGGTCACTCAAGGAATGCATGAGGCACAAATGATACAATTTTTTTTTTTACAAAAATGAGTGACGACCAGATCGGAAACAAGAGCAGATAATCTGCTGCGTATAAAACTATATAAACTGCACTTCATTCTTAATGAAACAATATAAATATTAACATATCTCACTCACATATTATAGTTATACAAAACATAAACATCACGCGACGACAGGGCCATGGAAACCATATGAATAATCAATTAGACGTTGATAAAATCATTGATGGGTAGATATTAACCGAGGCAATATATAAAGTGTTAATGTTTAACCCGCATTGAGCCTCACACAGATGGAAGCATGCACTACAGAGTGTCGTCTGCTGCAGCCTATGTGGGGCTCTCTATGCATCGTGAAAGTGATAATAACCGAGGCGATGAGTAAAGTTTTAATGTTTAACCCACAGGGAGCCTCACAGAGATGGAAGCATGCACATCGGAGTGTCGTCTGCTGCAGTCTATATGGGGCTCTCTACGTGTCGTGAAAGTGATAATAACCGAGGCAATATATAAAGTTTCAATGTTTAACCCGCAGGAAGTTTTGTGTTTGAATACTTGAAACAACTCCTTAGTGTCTGAAAAACAATGCCGAATTTTCACTTGCGGCTTATAGCCGCTTGTGTAAATTCCATATTTCCTCAGACTCTCCTGAGATATTTTGGTATTCAAACAAAAACTGTGGGTATTCACTAATAAATGGCCTTATCTGCCAAGGTTATATAATTGCTTACGGGTGGAAGTTTCCATGTCATGATTATTAATACTGCCTCCCCACAAAAACAATTGACAATAAATAATAAATAAAAACATCTGTCTCCCTCATCACTTTGATATGAACATTTCATGAGAAACAAGTTATGTTATTAATGTGGACCATTATCTGATTTGAAATTCCATGAGAAACAAGTTAATGTGGACCATTATCTGATCTGACATTCCATGAGAAACAAGTTATGTTGTTAATGTGGCCCATTATCGTATTTGATATAAATGTTCCATGAGAAACAAGTTATGTTGTTAATGCAGAGCATTATCTGATTTGACATTCCATGAGAAACAAGTTGTGTTGTTAATGTGGCCCATTATCTGATCTGACATTCCACGAGAAACAAGTTATGTTGTTAATGCTGCCCATTATCTGATCTGACATTCCATGAGAAACAAGTTATGTTGTTAATGCGGCCCATTATCTGATCTGACATTCCATGAGAAACAAGTTATGTTGTTAATGCGGCCCATTATCTGATCTGACATTCCATGAGAAACAAGTTATTTTGTTAATGTGGCCCATTATCTGATCTGACATTCCATGAGAAACAAGTTATGTTGTTAATGTGGCCCATTATCATATTTCATATAAACGTTCCATCAGAAACAAGTTATGTTGTTAATGTGGCCCATTATCTGATTTGAATGCATTAGCTCTTTAGAATGTAACCCTTTCATGCTGGGACTCGCGCTGGTGCAGTATTAAAGATCATGTGCCAGTGCATTCGCTTATATATGCGAATCTCCCACATGGAGTCTCGCATTTATATAAGAGAATGCACTGGCTTACAAGGTCAAGATAAGTATTGTCAGGGCAATGTATTCTCTTATATAAGCGAGGCGCACTACGTATGAGAGACACGCACACAAGTTTGAAGAATTTATGGGTTTCAGATCCCTATTCTTCAAACTGTAGGAGGAATTTATTACACCAATATGATACAAAGTGCATATTCACTAAATATGTTACACATCATTAATGTGTCAAGAAAGGGTCAATAACTCTAAAATAAAAAACAAAAAACATTTCTAATTCGATAATTAGCAATAACTTCGCCAAAATGACTTCGACTCAAATCAAAACTGCAGGTACGCAGGTTCCCATGCTGGTTGACATATGTAAGTTTTAAAAGAGATTGACTGGAAGGTGATGGAATACAGGACTACGGTAGCCCGGTGGTTAATGTCAGACTTATAATGGTGGTAACTATCATCTCCGCAATAGTGGCTTGGCCTGATAAAGCGGTGTGTGTGCGCTGTCTCAAGCCAGGTCATGATGACCCTTGGGTCCTTGCTCGCTTTGTCGTACATAGACGAGAAATAGGGACCTAGTTGTTGGGTAAGCGCTCTAGTGAAGTGTCTGTGAAATGGACTGTCAGTAAAAAATCACTGATAGACCACACAAAGTAAATTTCACATGCCCGCGCATGTGATCCCGCAATCCCGCCTGTTCAAACTTTTTGTTGGTGTTCAATCTGTCAGGGAAAGTTTTAAGAGGTTCGAAATAATTGCTGTTTGGTTGTACATGAGTCTCACATAGGGAGCCTAACAATATATACCTTGACCTTGTAGGCCAGTGCATTTTCTTATATATGTGAGATTATTTGTGGGAGACTCACATATATAAGAGAATGTGTGATTTATTGCTGCAACAGCGCGACTCCCGTCATGAAATGGTTAAACATTTCAGGATGATGGCCTATCAATCGATGAACTTTCTATTGAAGTGTATACATCATTCATGAAATGAAATGACACATTTTTCAAGAGAACAGTTTGCCTGAAAAAAACAGGGGGGGGGGGACTTGATGCTCATTGGCTGCAATTTCGTGCCCGAGATCTCAATTATTTTGCCTAAGAAGCCAGAGTTAACTTGGCCCTCATTGGCTGAAATTTCCAGGCTTGTGATCTGTGTTACAATGAGGTCTCTTCTGGCTGGAATTTCGGCGGCATCTGTCCGTTGTATGCTGCACCATCGTACATCCGTACTTTGGTGTTATGGAAGTCAGGTACACTTTGAACCCGTGCTTGTTCTCGGCACTCATCACGTACACGTACCAGTAACCGCTGAAGCTCTCTATTACTTGGTGCTAATCTCAGGGCCTCCATTAAGTCCTCCAATGCTGATGAATATTGTCTGTAATTATGAAGAAATATATAATTATCAGAATTAAACTAGAAGTGAGACGGTCTCAGTGCAATGGGGCTAATTTAACTCATTCGTGACGGAGCCGCTCTGTGAGGCATTAAAGATCTTATGCCAGTGCATTGTCTTATATATGCGAGTCTCGATCCAATAGGGAGCCTTGCATATATATTTTATTTTCATGTGAAGTGTTTTTTCATTATATATGTGCATGTATTGAAGTGGCCATATTGACTTCAAATGCCATGCTAACATGGTTCGTGCTGCCTTATTGCCAAATTAGCAAATTGCTATAAAAAAATGAAATGGCTCCAAAAGAATCCCTCCCGATTGGCTACAAAAAGTGCCACCTAGCTTTTTGGCATTTGGCAATTTGTAACCATCGGGCATAGTAATAAAGCTTACAGTCACTCGGTCGGAAACAACACACACATTGATATCTGGTCGCGACATACATGTAGCTCATAATTAAAAGCTTATAATAGATTCGAGACTTATGTCAGATTGACTTATTTTATCGCTGTGGTGAAAGGGTTTCGAATTTCTACTCGATAATAACACTAAGCATGGCTATCGACTCTTATTTGACAAACATTAACCAAACAAAGGGCTTTCTTGAGTCTACATCGTTAGGAAGATGTGTATTGATAGTAGGTGTTAGATAAATTACCATAAATATGTCATTCGTAGCTGAGTTTTCACAAACTGTGACATACAACAAATATGAATCGTAAGCGCAAGTTAGATTTTAGCAACAATGCATCAGACACGCAACATCCTCCTAAAATGAAGAAAGTTACTGATTTCTTCGGACATTCAGATAATACCGATTGTCCAAACACAGTGGTTGATTTAACATCGACGTGTGCTACACCACCTAAACCGAGCAACATACTAGTGTCCAATGTCACGTTAACGCCACAAAAAGTTGCAAGTTCGCCAAAACGAAATTCCGAAATGAGTGGAAAATATATCGTGAATGGCTATCATTCGATGGAGACAAAAATGTTATGTTTTGTTCTACACGCCGTGCTGCGAATGTTAACAACATGTTCCTAACTGGTTGTAGTATCATGAAGAAAGAACTTATTCTGAAACACGAGCTAACCAAAGGTATGTACCGGTATAATATGTTTCAAATTATATTTAAATATCACACTATGTACAACGGGGAGTAACTCTATCATTCATTTCTGTCATTTTCACACACACAATTGTATTCGATACATCACAAGTACGGCATTGCCGGAAATTGCCGAGGATATCCGATTGTTTAAAATGGGATGTAACTCTACATTTATGTTCATCATTATTGTTAGTCGGAACTTCTCGGGTTTACTCGGATCATCCGAAAATCTTCGATATTAATTTTGACAAAGTGTTCTTGTTACTACAAGAATGGTAATTAAATATGTTTAATGGCATAGTGGCTCCAACAAATATTGGTCGGAAAAAAAGTGGCAACAGAAAGTATAAAGTGGCTCTAAAAATAATGCAAAGGGCAACATTGTTGGCACCTGGAAATTATGGGCCAGGGCGAACCGTGCATTCTAACCTGTAGGATTTTCTGCGAACGATTTAATCTGTTTAAGAATCTAAAGCTTGCTTCAAATTTTTGTGACAATGTAGGTACATGTAAATGAGAATCAACAAACGTTTTTCAAGAGAATGACACAAAATTTCACTCATTGCAGGTGCTTCGCGGTGTACACGCAACCTCACCGAACGAATTTACTTTTTGCTATTGTTGCCACATGACAACAAGTGACTGATACCACAATTGGCATGTTTCTTTCATGTACTTTATTGACCTAATAAGATGTAGCGTTAAAAAATCCACTATTTGATAATCGTCTGCATCCGGTCGGGAAGTTGTCGACACCTCGGATGTTGCTCAGGACGATCAACTTACAGGGAACTGATATGTATATCGTTTTATCATATGACTCAATCATTATTTACGTTGGAAACTGTGTCATAAATCAATTTCATATCAATTACTAATTCATATCACCTTTCGATAATTTGATTGGTTTGTTGACAAAAAGTGTGTTCTGATTGGCTAAATGGCAGGTCAAATTCCTGCACGTCAATCAAAATAGAACTATTTTTGAAAAGCAAAACAAATACATGAATCAACGCGATGCAGAAATTCTCACAATTATAATCTTGAAATATATAGTTTTGGACATTGTTATACGATAATTAGAATATGTAATTTGTATTTATCTAATAAACATACGATTACGATATAATGTCAAAAACTGAGAACAGAATAGCACACTATATCTTCACGTGCATATTATTTCTGCTAGTTTACCAGGTGTAATTGGGCTTCCGGTGCAATGAAGTGACGTCACATCTTTTGCTGCCGATGTCATATAGCTATTTAGTGATTTGTGTGCGTTTTGGACATCATAATCAATTTATAGGCGTCATATGAAAAATAGAATATGTAATTCGTGTTTCTCTCATACGATATTTATGAAACTCGTCACGAATTTTCAGTTTTCTCTCGCTGGAGGCTCGAGAAAACTGAAAATTCTTAAGACTCGTTTCATAAATATCATATGAGAGAAAGACTCATTTCATATCCTCTATATATTTAATTTTGCCCGCTTTTTATGCCTGGGATGATACTGTTTGATTTTTTGTTCTATTAGTTTTTTGTTAACTAACGAGAGTCACTTTTACAATACGCATACACACACCTAGCCATCTTGTAAATCTAAGAAAGAAGATATATTATTATACACAGTGTTATAAAACAAACATAAATGCACCATCGATGTTGTCAATGTCTTTAGTTATCATTTCGATGATAGATAACTTTTGAAAACGTAAAAAAATAATACAATCGGCCCAAAATATAAAACATTTGTCCTTTTTATAACCGTCATACTTACCGATTATCTCGCTTTGCTCTGGCTCTGGCATAGTAAGCCTCAAATGACTTGGATTTAATTTCTAAAGCTTTTGTAGCAAGATCAATGGCCGAATCGTAGTCCTGAAAATATAAAATGCCAAGAATTAAAGTGATTTGAAACAAATGCACAAGTCACAACAAAAATAATCTCGAAAATAACAGGACATCACAAAATTTGAAGATGGTCCGAATGGAACCCAAAGATAAAACACAGGAGAATAACAACACAAGGAAAAATATAAACATAACCAACCTTTAATTGAAAACCCTTGTCATTTTGAACATCCATACCAAATTCAATGAAAACCCTTGTCATATTGAACATTCATACCAAATTTCATTGAAAGCCCTTTTCATTTTGAAAAACCCCATACCAATTTCAATGAAAACCCTTGTCATTTTGAACATCCATACCAAATTCATTGAAAGGCCTCATCAATTCGAACATCCATACCAAATTTCGTTGAAAGCCGATGTCATTTTGAACATCCACGCCAAATTTCATTGAAAACCCTTGTTATTTTGAACATCCATACCAAATTCATTGAAAATCCTCATCATTTCGAACATCCATACCAAATTTAATTGAAAGCCGTTGTCATTGCGTACATCCATACAAACTTGATTGAGTTCCTATAACCAATGTCAGAGATATTTGCTCTGACGGACGGACATACGGTTGGATAGACTGACAGATGGACAAAGTTAACCCAGTGTACAATACATCAAAGATGAAACATCCTCATTTTGCTAAATTGGTTTCCTTAATATCGCGGTGAATTTCTGCAAATCGCAAATTCATATGTCCTAAACTCATTTTCATTATAATTATTATGTTCTTCGCATCATTCATTGAGCACAGATGCACGGATCAAACTCATTCATTTGTTGCATATATTCTGTAGAGTATAAATGGAGATGGTCCCATAAATGGCCAGATTTTGTGTACAATACTATTTTAAAATCACGGATTGCTGCAAATTCATATGTCAAACATGTTTTAATCCATTTAACTAAGCTCATTGTTTGATTGTTGTGTTCGCTTACCTGGCAGTCATATCACATGGTTACACACCCACTATAATTGATATAGAGGATCTCCAACATGTTATGTTGGAATATAAGATCTTATGAAACGTGTTTCATAAAATCTTATATCCCAACATAACGAGTAGAAGATCTTGTATATCACATGAAAAAAAATAAAGCTTTATGCCTTTTTAACAACATCAGCTCTGTAGAGAACACGAAAACTGTATACAAGTCTTGTGTTGGCTCAGATGCTTCACCACTTTACGTCAGTACTGCGATACATGCGCAACGAAATATAGTCCCTTTTTGTTTCGTCTTTATTTGACGTCTATTGGGTTATTTATTGATATAAACATTTGTCAATAATATAATTTTAATAAAAAGAAAAACAAATAATCAGTTTTTAATAGTAATTCACAGAATGGTACGGATTTAAAATTATGTCACGCAAGCAGGTATACAATGTAAGTGATTACCGCTTGGACTATTAGCCAATAGTGACAAATAAGAAAATATGCAATGGATTTTGCAATGATATTATAGGGGTTACAAGTGATATACATATAAACACAATATTTATTGCAGCGATACTCACATTCATTTTCCTTCTACACATTGATAGGTTCAGTAACAGATTGAGGCGTATATCTCGGAAAGTCTTCACATCATCACCAAACCCATCCTGCGGAAACTTTTTCAAAGCATCTCTGTGCAGCGTCCTTTATTCTGCAGGAAAAATAGAATATATTTAAAAATTGGTTTACCCTGTCTATACTAAAGTGCTGATGAGGAATGTTCATATAAATAAGTTCAACTCTAAGGCATCAATGATGAGTAGTTATCCCATATGACATGTTCAGATAATAAGTTTAACCCTTTATATACTAAAGCATCATTGATGAGTAGTTATCCCATTGGAAATGTTCAGATAATAAGTTCAACAAATGTTTGTTGATCTTATCATATCACATGAAACCCCTACTATAACAATAAAAAAAGCCATTACATAGTTACTTATATCACAATGTATATGTCGCTAGTGAAGAATAAGAGCATGCTTCCCGCCAACTTAACAGTGCACCAACAAAACCACTTTACGTAGATTAGGCGGATTAATATCATTTTGAAAAGCCGCGCATGACACCAAAACCAAACAATGCAAAATGATTGATTTGTTCATTAAAATTAAAGTCTAATGAAAGAGGCAAATTGGGGGACTATATTTTCTGTCGCAATCCTGAGTGTGCAACAATGTCGTATATGGTTGTAAAGCGTCTGAGACAATGATGTAAATGTATGCAATTTTAAGATTCTTTTAAGGATTATGTTTTGTTAAAAAGGCAAAAAGCTCTAGTTTTGTTCATGTGATATACAAGATCTTCAACTCGTTATGTCGGAATATTATACAGTTATCGCATTGTTTCAAGGTTGACACGAGGAATTGTCAACCCGATGAAGTCAATATTCACCTCGGCCTTCAATATTGGCTTCCGAGGGCTTACAATTCCTTGTGTCAACCAAGAACCAATGTGATAACTGTTTTATTATATGAAACAAGCTTTGATTGGACAAGACGTTGTGATGTTGAACGACGCTGGACAACCTTCAGGTTTCAGGTCTGATATTAAGTTATGTTAACCCCTGAAGTTTCTGACCTTACTCAGAACTGATATTAACCTGTTGTTTCATTAATGAGGTGAACTTCGTTAGATATCTCGATTTTATGTTACGTTTTAACATAGGAATTGGGGGAAGAAACTTATGATCATATAATATAAGATTTTATCATATGACACAATCATTATTTACGTTGGAAAGTATGTCATAAATCAATTTCATATGAACTACTAGTTCATATCACCTTCCGATAATTTGATTGGTTTGTTGACAAAAAGTGTGTTCTGATTGGCTGAATGGCAGCCTGCGCCGAGCCACATATCTAACTAAATGCAGGTCATATTAGTGAGCGTCAATCAACGCGATGCCGAAATTCTCACAATTATAAACTTGAAATATATAGTTTTGGACATTGTTATACGATAAATAGAATATGTAATTCGTATTTATCTAATAAACATACGATATAATGTCACAAACTGAGAACAGAATAGCGCACTATATCTTCGCGTGCATATTATTTCTGCTAGTTCACCAGGTGTAATTGGGCTTCCGTTGCAATGACGTGACGTCACATTAACCTTTTGCTGCCGATGTCATATAGCTATTTAGTGATTTGTGTGCGTTTTGGACATCATAATCAATTTATACGTGTCATATGATAAATAGAATATGTAATTCGTGTTTCTTTCATATGATATTTATGAAACTCGTCACGAATTTTCAGTTTTCTCTCGCCGGAGGCTCGAGAAAACTGAAAATTCTTAGACTCGTTTCATAAATATCATATGAGAGAAACACTCATTTCATATTCTCTATTTATGAAACTCATTTGATCAATTTGATTCACAACTAGTCTACGACTCGTTGTGAATCAAATTTATCAAATTCTTTTCATAAAATCTTATATCACAACATAACTCGTTGAAGATCCTCTATATCTAAACATTTCTCTCAATAAATAAGACTCCTTATGCACTGTATATAAATAAGACTCCTTATGCACTGTTTATTTTTATAACTGAATCCATTTAATATATAATTACTCGCACATTAAAATATAATACATAGCTGCCATATTTTGTTCAGACCTGCAATAATTTCTGTTAGGAAGTGAACTACACAAAAATGTACAACATTACCTTATAGAGAACATTCCCGTCTTCCATCAGTTTGTTTAGCAACAACAGGAGTACGTCGGGCTTCCCGTGTGCAGCAGACCACGTAGCTGGACCTGTGGAGGGAGATAGATGATTAGACATAAAAATAATCCTTTATTGGGTCCCAAACAGAGACCAAGAAGCTGGATATCTGAAGGGAGACAAATCATTAGACAGAAAAATAACCCTTTATGGAGCCCTTAACAGAGACCAAGAAGCTGGACATATGAAGGGAGACAACTGATTAGACAGAAAAATAACCCTTTATGGAGCCCCAAACAGAGACCAAGAATCTGGACCTCTGAAGGGAGACAAATCATTAGACAGAAAAATAACCCTTTATGGAGCCCCAAACAGAGACCAAGAAGCTGGACCTGCGAAGGGAGACAAATCATTAGACAGAAAAATAACCCTTTATGGAGCCCCAGCCAGAGACCAAGAATCTGAACCTGTGAAGGGAGACAACTGATTAGACAGAAAAATACCCCTTTATGGAGCCCCAAACAGAGACCAAGAAGCTGGACCTGTGAAGGGAGACAAATCATTAGACAGAAAAATAACCCTTTATGGAGCCCTTAACAGAGACCAAGAAGCTGGACCTGTGAAGGGAGACAAATCATTAGACAGAAAAATAACCCTTTATGGAGCCCCAACCAGAGACCAAGAAGCTGGACCTGTGAAGGGAGACAAATCATTAGACAGAAAAATAACCCTTTATGGAGCCCCAAACAGAGACCAAGAAGCTGGACCTGTGAAGGGAGACAAATCATTAGACAGAAAAATAACCGTTTATGGGGCCCCAAACAGAGACCAAGAAGCTGGACCTGTGAAGGGAGACAAATCATTACACAGAAAAATAACCCTTTATGGAGCCATTAACAGAGACCAAGAAGCTGCACCTGTGAAGGGAGACAAATCATTAGACAGAAAAATAACCATTTATGGAGCCCCAAACAGAGACCAAGAAGCTGGATATCTGAAGGGAGACAAATCATTAGACAGAAAAATAACCCTTTATGGAGCCCCGAACAGAGATCAAGAAGTTGGACCTGTGAAGGGAAACAAATCATTACACAGAAAAATAACCCTTTGTGGAGACCTTAAAGGCACGTGCGGCCTTAATTGTCGAAAATATTCAAATTTGTTCCAAACACCGTAAACAGAAAAACATTAAAACGCATACAGTTCCGTTCATATATACCCTGACCATCGCGTAAACAGCATGTTATCATAAAGACCTACTATATTTTACCTAAGCAAGAGCCTGATTGTGTTACAGAAGACAGCACAATGCTACTGGCTAATCACACACAAATGGCATAAACGCTCTTTATTAGTTCCATATCAGGTATTCACCAACAAAGAACGCTCTTTATGTTTACCATCCTAATATAAACAAACACCAGAAAAGTAACTTTTTATGCTTTTGTTTACATAACAATGGTCAAACATATGACCATAACATACTGTTTATGCGATATTTCTTATTTGTATACGGACAAAGTCTATCTAGATTTTGATGTTCTTTGTGTTTGTGGCGGTTTTTGACGCGTGGATATATTTTTACAGGATACCCACCGCCAAGGCCAACCGTGTCTTTAACAGAGACCAAGAAGCTGGACCTGTGAAGGGAGACAAATCATTACACAGAAAAATAACCCTTTATGGAGCCCCAAACAGAGACCAAGAAGCTGGACCTGTGAAGGGAGACAAATCATTAGACAGAAAAATAACCCTTTATGGAGCCCCAAACAGAGACCAAGAAGCTGGACCTGTGAAGGGAGACAAATCATTAGACAGAAAAATAACCGTTTATGGGGCCCCAAACAGAGACCAAGAAGCTGGACCTGTGAAGGGAGACAAATCATTAGACAGAAAAATAACCCTTTATGGAGCCCCAAACAGAGACCAAGAAGCTGGACCTGTGTTGAAACCATTGAGGGAACTATTAAGGGTGCCGATAAGACGGACCAACATTTGAGGGCAGTTTCATTTGCTTTACCTCGTGCTCGTTCTTCACAATATATTCTCTTCGTTATTCTACATTTCTCTCCTTTCATAATCCCAACATTGGTCCCTCGACCGGATAGATGGCATCGAAAGAACTCAGACTACGTCGAGCCCATCGTGGGCAGAGCTCGAAATTGGTGCATTTGATGGAAGATGCCTTGCATAGCGGCAACGTGACGCAGGGAACTTTGACAATGGTCAGCTTGAAGAAAAAATTTACGAAACTGGAAGAAATCGATTCGAAGATTACTGACCTCCTTGATGAATCGGATGATAAATTTGATGACATTGTGGTAGAAGGTGATGAATTCCTCAATGGACTCGGCAATAGAATTACGGAATTCGAAATAGAGTTGAATGTACTTACCCTCAGAAGAGACGAATCAAAAAAGGACATTTCAATTGAAACTAAATCCCATCCAGAGATGAGAGTTCATCTGCCAAAGACTGATCTACCGAAGTTCTCTGGCGACATTCTTAAGTGGCAGACATTTTGGGAAATGTTCGATTCATCAATACATTCATGTTGTCAACTCCGCAACATCGAAAAATTCACATACCTCAAAACTACCATCACGGGAGATGCCAAAGCTTGTATTGATGGACTGCCCCTAACGGGAGACAATTACGACACAGCCATTGACCTACTGAAAACGCGCTTTGGACAGCCCCACCGCATTACTGAGGCATATATTAAAAGGTTGATGGAACTTCCACACACAGAATGTGATTTTTATTCCGTAAGAACATTTTCGGATCAGCTTGAGTCATCTGTATGTGCTCTACAGTCCCTTGGCAAAGCGGAAAATACCTACGAAGTTATGCTACTTCCAATGTTGTGGGAAAAGTTACCATATCGGTTAAAATGTAACATGGCGAGAGCTCATGGCAACCGAGAATGGAAACTGGCCGAGTTCCGGGAGAGTATACAGTCCGAAATCGCAGTTCTTGAGTCATGTACACCAATAGTACGCCATGTAGAGGAGCCTCGTTACATATATACCGAAGCTGCAACAAATGGCACTGTTACCTCACTAGTTACCCCCACATTCCAGAGTAAGATCAGGTGTTGCATATTCTGTTCGGGCATGCACTTCCCATCTGATTGTAACGTAATAGGAAATGTTGACTCCAGAATAGAACACATAAAACAGAACAATCTTTGTTTCATTTGCTTGGGAAGACATACAGCTCAAGTATGTAGATCCGAAAGAAGATGTCTTATCTGCAAATCAAAACACCACACAAGCATTCATAGGACTATTGTACCAGAACGTCATATAGTACCGGCAGATTCTAAAGAGGAGAAATCATCTGAGACAGTGGTTACCACAACATCGACTTTTTCACCGAAAAAAATATTTCTCAAAACTGCTATCACAACAGTGTCCAATGGACAATCTCATAGCTATACGACTGGACATTTGCTATTCGACGATGGCGCTCAGTGAACATTCATTTCGACCAGATTAGCTGATGAACTAGGGTTGACACCACATCGAACTGAACGATTAAATATCGCCACATTCGGCTCTGTTGATTCTAAATACCATGAACTTGACGAAGTCACACTAAACGTTTCATGTGGCACGTTCGCCATACCAATTAGAGCGCTCGTTGTTCCAAATATTACTCAGTTGCCGCCGATGACAACCATATCTAAATTTGACTTACCTGAGTTGAACGGTCTCCAATTAGCAAATCCGTTTGAGAACCACATTGATTCCTTTGAAGTTTCATTGTTGATTGGTAGTGACCATTATTACCAGTTCGTTGAAGGCCACTTAATCAGAACCTCACAGGGTCCAATTGCTGTCAAATCCAAGCTCGGCTATTTACTGTGTGGACCATTAAACTTATCTGCAGAACAGACAAATCCAAGTGCAGCTATGATGCATGTGCTTACACAACCCGACGATGATGAACTGAAACACCTTTGTGATCTAGAAACACTTGGCACAACGATCAATGACAGCGAACTCGCGTCACCAGTTGAAAGGAATAACTCCAGATATAGGTATGCACGATACGGAGACGACAATGTTGTTCTGAATACTTCAAACTCATCCACCAATCTATCGTCTGAAGATCCTGTAAACATGCTATCTCAACAGCGAATAGATTATGTTTCAAGTAATGCCAGAGCAAACTCTACAAAATCCTCTGCCAAGACAAAGTTTGGCGATAGCAGAAAATCCCCATTCGAGAAAACATTGCGTAACTTCGTCACAACTGAACAAAAGCCCAAACCAGAATTTTCAAAGAGAGGTCAACTTTTTCTGAAGCGAAATCTATCCGAGCTCAGCCCTAAACCAGTTATGTCTCTACCTTCTACGTCTGGCACTTTTAACATATCAACAAAACAGCCATCGCTCTCTCGTGAAATACAACCAACGAAGAAATCTCCACCAAAGCAGTTGAAGAAGGCGGAAGACACCAACGAAGCTACGGAATCTCCAGAAAAGGTAACTCTTTGTCAAGACACCGATATAAGGGTTTCGTCGACAGAATACATACATACTCTACCCATTCGTAACGACGATCATGTTGGCTTTATTCACTCTAGACCTCAGATGACAGCAGCATTGCGAGCTCGAGAAAAAATTCAGAAGACCTTTCGAGACGAAGACGTTGTTTATGACTAGACTTTGCGGGGCGGGGAGAATGTTGAAACCATTGAGGGAACTATTAAGGGTGCCGATAAGACGGACCAACATTTGAGGGCAGTTTCATTTGCTTTACCTCGTGCTCGTTCTTCACAATATATTCTCTTCGTTATTCTACATTTCTCTCCTTTCATAATCCCAACAACCTGTGAAGGGAGACAAATCATTAGACAGAAAAATAACCCTTTATGGAGCCCCAGACAGAGACCAAGAAGCTGGACCTGTGAAGGGAGACAAATCATTAGACAGAAAAATACCCCTTTATGGAGCCCCAAACAGAGACCAAGAAGCTGGACCTGTGAAGGGAGACAAATCATTAGACAGAAAAATAACCCTTTGTGGAGCCCTTAACAGAGACCAAGAAGCTGGACCTGTGACGGGAGACAAATCATTAGACAGAAAAATAACCCTTTATGGAGCCCCAAACAGAGACCAAGAAGCTGGACCTGTGAAGGGAGACAAATCATTAGACAGAAAAATAACCATTTATGGAGCCCTTAACAGAGACCAAGAAGCTGGACCTGTGAAGGAAGACAAATCATTAGACAGAAAAATAACCCTTTATGGAGCCCCAAACAGAGACCAAGAAGCTGGACCTGTGAAGGGAGACAAATCAATACACAGAAAAATAACCCTTTATGGAGCCCTTAACAGAGACCAAGAAGCTGGACCTGTGAAGGGAGACAAATCATTAGACAGAAAAATAACCATTTATGGAGCCCCAAACAGAGACCAAGAAGCTGGATATCTGAAGGGAGACAAATCATTAGACAGAAAAATAACCCTTTATGGAGCCCCGAACAGAGATCAAGAAGCTGGACCTGTGAAGGGAGACAAATCATTAGACAGAAAAATAACCCTTTATGGGGCCCTTAACAGAGACTACATGTAGTAATTAATCTTTACCCACCTAATTTAGCTCCTACCCCGAGGAAGCATACAATGACAGCAGTGTTTTTGAACTGCACAGCTCTGTCAAGCGGTCTCATTCCATGGAAATCTAACTGCTCCATATCACCTCCCCTCTCAATTAAATACTGAACCTGTACCGAAAGATATAGAAAAAATGTCAGACGAAACTTATAATTAAATACTGCACCTGTACAGAAAGACATAGAAAAAATGTCAGACGAAAATTATAATTAAATACTGCACCTGTACAGAAAGACATAGAAAAAATGTCAGACGAAACTTATAATTAAATACTGCACCTGTACAGAAAGACATAGAAAAAATGTCAGACGAAAATTATAATTAAATACTGCACCTGTACAGAAAGACATAGAAAAAATGTCAGACGAAACTTATAATTAAATACTGCACCTGTACAGAAAGACATAGAAAAAATGTCAGACGAAAATTATAATTAAATACTGCAGCTGTAGAGAAAGACATAGAAATGTCAGACAAATCTTACAATTAAATATTACACCTGTACAGAAAGACATAGAAATGTCAGACAAAACTTATAATTAAATTTTGCACCTCTACAGAAAGGTATCTATATATCAGACAAAAAATCTATGACAGTGAAAATTTAATTAAATATTGAACAGATAGGTGTTCAAATATGAGATGCAATGTAAAATGTATTAAAGTAGCATAGCAGAGGCTGAATTATGGTCAAATTTGAAAACAAGAATATGCATTGATGAGAGATGCGGGGACGAGTTGCAGTAGCTACACGAAACACGGGCTCGGATTGAATATTTATTAATTGTAATTGGCTACAGTAATGCCCTAATTAATCGACTCCATAACCACAGCAGAATTATGGGTAATTTTTCAGGATTTAGTCGGAAATATGACTTGTTGCCATTCTGTGAGAGCTTTCCGATGAATGGCAACAAGCCATATTTGCAACTAAATCCTGAAAAATTACCCATATTTCTGCTGTGATTATGGAGTCGATTAACTAGGGCATTACTATATAAGTAAAATACGGACTTCTTCATCAAGACCATTGTTAACACAAGCAGTTTGAACAAGACTAAGTTAAAAAAATTGTACATTTTGAAATCTTTTGCTGTATCATGCAATAAACTTGAAGACATACTATTTGTGGGTCGCCGTGAAATGCAGCCAGATGTAGAGGGTTCCGACCGCCTTTATCGATGTGATGTAGGTTAGCTCCCCTGTCGAGCAGAGACTGTATAACGCTAAGATGACCCTTCAGACATCCCCAACACAGAGCCGTCAAACCCTCCTTATCTAGTTCCTCAGGAATGGCACCTAGAAGAATAAATATGAAATTTAATAAAGAAGGATAACTCTAAATCAGGTTAGCCCATGTTAGATGACCCTTCAGACATCACCAGCACAGAGCCATCAAACCCTCCTTATCTACTTCAACAGTTACAGCACCCTTTAGGGACAAAGATGGACAACTCTAAAACACCATGAATTCAAATATGTCATATTGAAAGCTTTGAACAAATTATTAACAATTCAATCAATACGATCTGTGCCAAAACTAAATGAGAATGATGCAATATTTTAAAGAAATTTGAAGATAAAGAGAAACTTGTAAATGTATGCATTATGTGTTTCATCAAATCATCTTCCAGGTGTAATGAAGTAAGTTCGTTGAAGCGTGACACATTCTTGGCACCAACACATAAGGCTTGTAATAGTACTGTCATTTGCAGAATGAGGTCCCCAGAGGGTGAATTTACCCTCTGAGAACCTCATAATGCTTAGGCCTCAACTGCTATGGGGAGACCTAGGATCAGATTGAAATTCCCCAGTTGAAGTTGGCGATGTTCACCCATTAGTCACCTCGATTATGTATTTTATCTTCAGCAAATTAGGGGATATAGAAACTGAACAGAAGGAAAAAAGTAACTAAAATAATGTAGATATGAGACAATAGATATTTCCCAGAAGATGAGGCCAAAGCATATAATAATAATAATAATAATGATATACTGCCTATCACCACAAGGGCCCTAACTGCTTCACATTATTGAGTAATGTCGAGTCTTCTGTTTCACATACGCGAGTTACACATACCCAACAAGGTCCCTATTTCTCGTCGACGAAGCAAACACAGTACAAGTGACCTTGCCCAAGGATCACAGCCTGGTGCGAGATTTGAAACAGCGTGTGGCTATATATAGCACACTCACCGCTTAATCAGGCCAAGCCACTGTTGTGGAGACGATAGTCCACCAGGGCGGGATCTCATGCCGGTGTGTTGACACCAGACCTGTTAAGTTTTGAAAATGTCAATCCGTGAGATTTTTGCGGGAGGTATGCCCAAAGATGTTCATGTTCCAAAAATAATTTTTATGATGAAGATTGAATAGTTTTTATGAGTTTCTATTTTATAAATAAAAGTATATAGATCTAAATAAAATGGCAATGAATGTCCTGTTGGTAATTGTAATAGAGCTGCTCTGTGTGGGAGATACCACCATTTATTCAAAAGAAAGAAGCAGATCACACTTCGTAAAAATACTCAGAATTCCACCGGATACAGCCGGATATGCGCGAAACCGAAAGTACAACATCGTAATAAACGACAAAATGTACTCGTCTTACACAGGTTACAACCGGACATGTATGCGTTAAACTGAAAGTACAAAATGACCCGTCTTAAAAGTTTTACCCGCAAAATAAATGACACATTCCGTTCTCAATGCATACCACTATCAGTGAACATAAATCATAAAGTATCCATTACTTATGTTCATCAATGGGGCCTCACAATGCAGCTGCACACTTGTGATTAAACGAATTTATTTCGTCTGCAATTCATGCCACTAATCCGTTACTAAGAAATGTTCATCAATCAGGCCTAACAATACAGAACTTTGCACACTTGTGATTATACGTATTGTTTACTAAAACAACACCCTTTTTTCGTGTGGCTTCACCAGAGTGTGACAATCAATTAATATTAGCCACAGTTCACCACAACTTGAGTCTTCAATCAAAAGTTACCAACGGTACATTCTGTGAATTTTAATGTGTGGGTATTTACGGTACCGGAAATAAGGAAGTCACTGTCATTTGGGGAATTCCCGTAAATGCACGAATTTAAAAAATAAAAATAAATTCGTTTTGGGATTTTCAATGTGGGCACACTACAATTGTGTATATACCACCACGAGTATACGCTCGGGTCATAAACTAATAATACTGTAGTATTCTTATAGCTAACGATACACGTTAGTTATACACATGACATTTCAAGGACCCGCTTGTCAACGGATTTGCGCCAGCCTTGATGTCAGGATTGACTAATTGAATAAATTATACCGAAACGAATGTTTCCAGTAACAATGCTATATTATTGATATAGCTACACATATAAAAATACACCACTGAACGGGCGCAATACAATTGTGCATATGACACCACGATCACACGCTCGGGTCACAAACTAATAAAGCTATATTATAGCTATTGATACACGTTAATATACAGCTATATTATCACTATAGCTATACACAATAATATCCCAAATTAATGGGTGCACCTAGATGTGCAGAGGATGTCTGGACAATACTCATGAAGTAATTCTCTTCCATTAGCGATCCATGTGCTATATAGAACCCACTGTTACCTATACACAATGATAAATTCGTAATTGGTATCATGTTCTAGCATGCTAGCAAGAACCTATAGCCCACTAGTTCATTTGGACAATCCAATTTGATTCTATGCCCTATCTTGTCTGGATTTGCACACATGCTGGGCCTACTGGCATTTACCATTATTTCAACCCATATATTTGGGATGAGTGGTGGATGTTACGCTCTATTTCGCTAACATGGAATAAACATACAGATTGCATATAATATGCAAATTTAAACTGGAATCCGATGTATTCCACCAAGAATATGACATATATATTGCATGTAATATGCAAACTGCATATAATATGCAACTTCTCCTGAACGGAACTGATATATGCCAGGCCATCGGAGCTCGTATTAAAATGAACCATGAATATGACACCTATATTGCATGCAATATACACACTGCATAAATATGCAACTTCTCTTGAATGGACCTGCTATATGCCAAGCCATCGGAGCTCGCATATACTATGGCATATATATTGCACGTAATGTGCAGAATAATAGTGCACGTGAAGTGACACCCAATTGGAATCTTATGTATTCCCTGTATACATGTACACCGAGTCTGACTTTCGACGTACCCGAAAATTGGGTGAAATATTGTCGAATTAACGCTCTTTATTCAATCTAAACACTTGACTGAGCAGTGGATAAGTGAACGATGCACAACACATACACAAATAACACCTTCGATAACCCGAAGACGTCAAATAATACATAAATAAATGTTTTGGCATTATTTTAACTTCGCCAAACTTCAAAATCCAAAACCTTGGACAGAGGCTAGATTGTAAACATATGTGCCATGTGCATAAAAATGCCAAGCGTCTTTAATACCGACGAGACCAGAACGCCACAACCTGTTACTTAATGGAACCGGGCCTCCGTGAGAAGGTCACAGAGTTCGACTCTCAAATACAGGAACAAGAATTTCCTCAATTGCTACACTGACAGACGTTATATTTTGATCAAACAAGCTAATTCATATTGATCAATTAATTCTTGACGCAACAGCGATAACCCTCTCACACAAAGAGACTTCAATTGTCCTAACGATTCACTAACAAGTGATTAATTACGGATCAAACTTTCACACTTGAAACATTCGCACATGTGAAGTAACCACAAAGGGATACCGCACGTCGGGGGCGCTATTCGGTAACATTACCAACCCAGCATGATTTTTTGCTTATCACAACTCGCATTCAATCGGCTAACCTCGGAGATTAACCAGTCTAAACTGGTTAGAATAGAGGTCTATCTTAAAGCGACCCGACGTGCAGTCTTCACATCGGCAGCGAACGCGGAGAGGTTGAAACTACAAATACAAACCATCCAACATAATGATTGCATGAAATTTGCAAATCCAACAATTCCACACGACGTGGCACAAACTATATACACATGGATTACATGTTAACAGACATATAAAATGTCGACTTATCTAATTAAATAGCCTGCACTGATGAGTAGTCAGCGAATAAAAATAGACACGAAACACTAGTTTATATTGACTATCCAAATTCATCACAACCCAAAAGGGTTGTTTTACGGTATTGCGTATGTGACGTCAGTAATTTCTATACCCCATCAACATGAAAAAATTGTTTTTACATCCGGGCGATTCAGACCTATGGGGCCCTATGGTGGCCGCCATGTTGGAATAGAATTGACAAATTAATAAAACGAATTTATTTTTCTTCTTCGATCAGCCTCCCCATAGCAACACTATTAAATTTGTAACACAAAATCAACCTTATTCAAAATTAAATGCTTAATGTGGATTTAGCTGACACGGGCGCATAGCATTCGGCAAACCTCGCCAGATTCCGTACCGTTAAAGTTTGAATATTACGTCACCTGGCAGGCCATAGCAACGTTGGAAATGATGACGTAATTTCTTTACAAAATGGTGGCGCTCTCTTATTTGCGAAATTTGAAATTGAATTGCTTGTTATTGTTATCGCTCGTATTTTAAATGTACAACGGTATCACAGCACGTAAGCGTTAAGAACAAACGATAAAGCACAAGCGAAGATAGCACAACGAGCCCATTACTGGAATGACTTTAGAGTCAAAGCAGTCAAAAGAAGAAGAACAACAACAACACTAGAACTTGTTTTGAACTTGGAAGTTTAAAAGTGAAAATCAGTCATTCGGAAAGAAACCCAATGACGAATCTGTGACTGACAAAAATATGAAAATGAAGGTCACTGGGGTGAAATGTGGACTGGTCTGTGCAGACTGATCACCACGGCGATTTGACTTGTTCTGTTATTGTTCAATTTTAAGTCTGTTTTCACCTGGACTGGTTAGACTTAGACTTAAACTTAGAGTTGCAACTGCAAGCGGCAAATTGTTCAGTCTACTAACTAACTACTTCTCTAAATAGTAAATTTAATTGTTAATATATCAAACACTGTCAGGTCAAGCCTCAACTTGGGTCAAGGAAATCAGAAAATGGACATTTTAGAGCTGACTGATTTACTCATTTACTCAGTATAGACAGTATAGTTCAGTCATGAACCGTTGAACGTAGCACGTAGCTGGAACTTGTGGAAGCAGTATCCAATGAAAGCGGTCATGTGGCCTTCTAATCTAATAATATTAGGATTGTATTAGTCAATTTAGTAATTACAGATTAGTAAATTTAGTTATCAACGACTTCAGGCTCAGCCTCACCCACTCACTGTGAATGTGACTCAGGTCAAAATTCAATTCTAGCCATCTACAGAGCAGTCAACACACAGATGTAACAAACATGTAAAGCCCAGTGAATTGGTGACTAACAAAGTGAGTCGTTTATCTTCTTGTTGAGTGAAGGAAAAGAAAGAACATCTCCCAATCCCACTTGGTCTCGGCACACTGTAGAGTTCATGCAGTGACTGGTGAGAGGATATGCTTCTGGGCCAACTTTCCATCTGTTTGTATGAATTCTGTTTCATGTGATGGACACATCAAGTTAAATATAATAATTATAATGCATGGTGATTAGTTTTAGCATTCTCACATATTAAATAATTCATGATTTTAACACTGTGTTCTCGATTTAAACCTTAAGCATTAAGCGGGAGCTTGACCAGCATGGCTAGCATATATATTAACGAGTGGCTATTTGTGGAAAAATTATTAAATATAGCCCTGCGTACTTGCTATTGTCGACTTGACACATTGGGATTGGAATAATATGTATGCTAAATATAATAATTCCAGGCCAACTTAGTTGAACTGTCACGACCTTCTTGTTATACATGTACATGACTAATGAGGCAATCGTATAAATGTTTAATCTAGTAGCATTTTCTCAGACCATGCCATGAATATCTATGTATCTATGCCCATCAAGAATGATATATTCCACCAGTACAAAGTTTTTGCTGTTGCGATAGGGAAGTAACTAGTACAGTTAATAAATTATGAAGTACCTTTCATTAATAATGTGTGTCATAGAATGTGAAGATCCAACTTTGAAATGGCAAGATTTAAATGACTTTGTGGTGGATTTTCCTTTGCGTCCCTCATACTAATGTCATTCCTCCTGGGCAATTATTAAAATGTTTATATACTATCAGATGCCTAACAATAGTGTCAGCATGTGCCGCATGATTAGTAATTTCAGATAAAATTCTCAACGATCATTAAGTTTTTTCGCATAGAGACATATATAGAATTAAAGGCACGTGCGGCCTTAATTGTCGAAAATATTCATATTTGTTCCAAACTCCGTAAACAGAAAAACATTAAAACGCATACAGTTCCGTTCATATATACCATGACCATCGCGTAAACAGCATGTTATAATAAAGACCTACTATATTTGACATAAGCAAGAGTCTGATTGTGTTACAGAAGACAGCAGTCACAGCACAATGCTACTGGCTAATCACACACAAATGGCATAAACGCTCTTTATTAGTTCCATATCAGGTATTCACCAACAAAGAACGCTCTTTATGTTTACCATCATAATATAAACAAACACCAGAAAGGTAACTTTTATGCTTTTGTTTACATAACAATGGTCAAACAAATGACCATAACATACTGTTTATGCGATATTTCTTATTTGTATACGGACAAAGTCTATCTACATTTTGATGTTCTTTCTGTTTTTGACGGGTGGAAATATTTTCACAGGATACCCACCGCCAAGGCCAACCGTGTCTTTAAATTGAAATAGAATTAAATTTCAATCAATATTGTTAATTTCAGTCTAGGTCTCCGCTATCACTATTATTGACCATCACAATGCTTATACATCTGAGAGTACGATATAAGCTCACAAAAGTCATGAACAAGCATGCAATCTCAAGCTGGGACCACCCTTAATACTTGTTTCTCATCATCTACTTCACAGAAGGGGTCACCCCTAAGTAGTAACCGTATATGAAACACACCGAACATACCACTATGACATCAGTTTGTTTGATCTAAATTATTTAGCCCCAAAACAATAGTCATTTGGCAAATTATCTCATTCCTTTTCGAAGTGCCTGTCATCTACTGAAGTTGGATCCTACCAGGGCCATAAATTATGTCTCATTGAGTCATTGTGTCCCATCCATGTAAATCGCTGAAAGTCAAGCATACATAAACGTTACCTCTATAAATAAATCAGATGTGGCTATGTGAAATATGCATTAAATCCCCGTTTTCATAATAATGTATTCAGTATTATATGTAAATTTATCCAATAAAGATATTTTTCCCTTGAAGGTCCTCAATCCGAATCAATAGTCCCCATATCATCAGATTCTAACAACAAGAATTTTTTTTGAAATGCCGCTTCAGTTGACAGAATTAATTGCTCGAAAATAATGCTAACTGCAGTCAGTTATGGCATAAAATTGACAAAAACCTGTAATTTATCAACTTTTTGCTCAACGAATATTGCTGGTTTGTCAAACATCTGACACACACAAAAAAAAACTCAGTTGATTTTAGAGTTATTCATCTCCATCTGCAATTTGGTCAGAGAAAGAATTCTTGTCTGCTGTTTGCTGGGCCACGTAAAATTCAAATAATAGATTTTAAAAATCGGTATCTGATCACTCTGAGCTTTGATGTTGTGGGTTCCTCGACTTGAATCAAATATTGTTCACCTCTGAAGTCAAGGAAATAGTAATCTGCGAGGGTTAATTCGGATTGAATACCTTTAAAATTGCAAAAATAAAATAAAATAATTTTGCCTTGAAAATTGGTTGCTTGGCGAGATTCAACCTTCACCTGCCGATTGCATTTTGAAGAAATATAGTAACATGTGCTATATGGCTAATATCTCTTGACTGGCGCCATGGATATTGGTCGGGAAATTAGAGAAATGTTAGAGGCAATATCTCACTCTGACCCATGTCTAACTGTGGCCCACATTCCCACATTCCTCTATATCTGGGGCTGCAACATATTCTCGTGCAAATAGGTTTATTTGTACCTAAATATTCACATATGTTCATATTTTTTTTATTTATTTAAATTTGTTTAAATAAAAATTTAGAAAAACTAACGGCATTATTCACTCTGCCAGGGCACCCCGAGTCACCACACCAAATTTCGCTGAAATCTGAGCACCAATATTAACAAAGACATGTTGGTCTCAACTTTACTCCAGTCTTATATTATTATATATGTATACATAAACAGTCCCATGAAACATGTATACATTTATTGATGGACGTGTCATGGGCTCTTCATACAGGATCAGGTTCATTATTCCGAAGGTTCCATATTCCGAAGGGTCGCTATCCCAAAGGTTCTTATTAAGAAGGTTCGCTATTCTGAAGGTATGCTATTCTGGGCGTATTTAACCAGAAAAGATGGACAACTCTAATACCAAGTAGTTATTATTACCACGATTTTACAGTTATCCATCTTTATCTGGAAGACCGCCCGTTTTGACCTCGTCCTGGCACGATTAGGCCCAGAACAATAAAAATAGCAAACTGCAAAGATCGATATCTAATTACTCTGAGCTTTGATGGGTGGGTTCGACGCTAATCAAATATTTTGTTTCCCACCGAAGCCAAAGAAAGAGTAATTTAGCAGCGTCTTATCGGATTGAGTGCCTTTAAGTTATTTCCTTCATAAAAAGAGTCTTATGATAAAGAACCCTCTCAATACTTTAGAATATAGATAATAGAATGAAACTTCAAAATAACAAGTTATAAAAACCTTCTGAATATTGAGGAATATAGAGAACCTTGTGAATAGCGAAACTTCGGTATAATGAACCTTGGGAATAGCGAACCTTTGGACATAGAGTGACATGTCCCCGTCCTACGGCCCATACGCACTGGCGTGATCGTATATCCCAAGTTGGCCAGAAATACAGGCACTCCTATGAAACATACATTTATCATTTTATAGATGTCATAGATGGACGTACGAGTTTTGGGTTGTCCATACGTACTGACGTAATCATATTAGCATACATATAGTGTCGGGCACCGCGTTGAACACAACGCTACCTCCAGTCAATGGCTTACGTTGGATGTACATACACATTCTTATATACTGGACTAGACGCTGGCTCTATGAGGCTACGTCGTTACACTATGCACGCCGTCATTTTGACTGTCAACTGTGAGTATGTGTTCAACAAGGAGAATCCCTAATTACATATTATCAGCATCCCTCTATCCAAAGAATTGATTTCGCCTTCCCGGAACTCTTAGTAATTTTTTGTATGATGTTTTTAATGTATTTTTGCACAGAGTTTAGCCTATACATGCATGCGGTGTCACTGCATGAGGGCTTTCTTACCTCATACAGTAATGCTCTAATTAATCGACTTCTTAACCACAGCAGAATTATGGGTAACGTTTCAGGATTTAGTCGGAAATATGGCTTGTTGCCATTCATCGAAAAGCTCTCGAGAGCTTTCCAATGAATGGCAACAAGCCATATTTCCGAATAAATCCTGAAAAGTTATCCATAATTCTGCTGTGGTTAAGGAGTCGATTAATTAGAGCATTACTGTATGGTTTACTTATTGACTTAAATCAGGGGAAAAAAACCCTATTTTCATATTATCAGCATCGCTGTCCAAAAAATGGTGTGTAATCACTGGAGCTTTGGTGTCTCAGTCCTGGAGCTCTAGTTTTTCTTATTAAATCAGCATCTCTTGCACAAATCTATAGTATTTCCATGATCATATAGTGTGAATGTGGTGTCACCGAGGGCTTGCTTCCCTCATATGGTGTGCCTGTATACTCAAACATTTAAGAAAATCAATGTCGCCCCGACTAATACAGAAAGTAATGCTATTGCAAGTAGCCCCAACTAATATATACCGAAGATAATATAATGCTATCGCGAGTCGCTCCAACTAAAACAGAAGGTGATACTATTGCGAGTCAGCCATTTTGATAAAGAAGTTGGGCTAGCTCCCTACCCAATCAATCCAATGAAACCAAGAGGTGACATGTCAATAGGAGTTAATGCTAAGTTATGGAGAAACCTATTTATTCACCAGGGGTGTTTTGTTACATATAACCATGAATTGCGCTTAAGCACTATTAATTATTAAATGTGAATTTGGCCTCCCATAAGACTCTAGAGAGCTCTAGACTCTAGTCTCTAGTCTAGGTAGGTTTAAAATTGTAAAAAAAATAATCAAATTTACCATAGATCTTACCATAATTATGATATGAAAAAAAATATATAATTGTAAATTTGTTACCGTATGTAATCTTGTCAGTTGTAACGCTTAGTACTAGTTAGTAGGTCAACTTTAGCCTTTGGTATACGTATGGTACTTTGCGCGGTCACTCTCTTTCTCGGAAATAAAAATATTAATAAATTATAATGTTTCAATTTTATTTTTAATTCTACCATATAAGATTAATTTAATGTAGTCATAACTTCCAACTTGTTCAGATCTAATTTTGTTTATTCAATATTAAATTATTTAACAACCATGCATATTAATTAACAGTTTTACACAATGATTTGCTATCCGTAATGGATAATTCACGATTCAATTCATCTACCTCTTTGGAACTTAATTAGTTGGCTAGCAACGGGATGCTATGTTCTGATTGGACAGGGAATTCCATTTTTCAAAATGGCGGATGGATTGTGCTGGTCTCTCATGACGGCGAACAGAGCAGAGCGTCGGAGCGTCATAGAGCCAGTATCTAGTCCACTTATATACAAACTTAAAAATCACGTGACTTCCGCCCCGCTTTTGCATAGCATCCTGGGAAAAATAATATCAAATTGTGAAATCACGGAATCGGAAGTGGACCAAGTGGGATGGTTATGAAATTAGCAACTTCAGTTTTTTCTGAACAATTCCTATGTTATGTAGGCTTATGAATTAGTTTAATTTTGACCATTTTCGTTGGTTAGCTGATCGAAAACCAGCGAAGACGTCATGACATGGTCCATGACGTCATTTACGTCAGTTGGTTTTGTGGGCCAGAATCCAGACACATTTGGTCTTTTATTCACAGGAAACACCGATTTCACATCACTAGACTAAACGCAATTATATATTCAAAATGGCCAAAGGACATTTTATATACAATATGCACAGAATAAATATGGGATCCCTCCCTACAAACGTGTTGTTTGTTTGTTTGGTTGTCATTGTTCCTTTTTTGTTTGGTCTTCTTTTAAAACTAGTGAGTGCATATAAGATTATATTCTTCATCATGTTTTAAAATGTCATTTTGACTATCAGTTTGAATTTTTGACCATGCAATGAGCTAATTCAGCTGCCTTCCACAATATATACACTTAAATGTAATTAAGAGACTTCTCTAAAGACCACTTTCTAGAACAATACAGACGGGATTCAAACGAGAGATGTTTTCTATTGACAAGAGCTAGCTAGCTAGCGCATGAAACTGTTCGCGCGAAAGATTTCCCCAGTGATATTTGGGATATAGCGCCCATGTAAACATTTATATTTGTCATATATAAACGTGGGAAGTTGCTAGCTTTAGTTTGGCATGGGTGGGTATGAGTTGTTTTAACGAGATACGTGGTGGCAGGGTGGTTGTACTGTAGTGTTCCGCGGAATCCGCCCCTCCAACTTTGGTGAAAGTATTCAACATTTTGAAATCCCATGACTGACACAGAAACAGTTGGAAACTACGTATATAGATGGAAATTGTTGTGACAGTCTGATGTATTTGTGTGGTTGCTCCCTCTGCTTCGAGTATTATCCATCACATAGTAGTTGAAATATGTGCATTAATTTGACGAATGGAGGCCGTCGAAAACAAAGTACAGGCTAAACCTGTATGAACATACATCGTCGTTATATACGAGAGTCATAACGTCCAAAAACATCTAACACACAAATTAACAAAACAGATACAAATAAATGTGCATAGCGGGCATTCGTGCTCGAACTACCATGCACTGCACTGAGTATACGATATAGAAATACATTCAATAGACGTATTGAATACTCGAAATTCAATAGAACGGTATGTCCTATTCATCAATAACAAACACGCGCGTAGCGACGAGTGCACACAGTTATAAACAGCGCAGTACCCATTCCAGATTCGAGAGTTGACATGTTGTTGATAGTAAACGGTTCTTCGAACTTATCTGAATTTTAACTGTATAATTGCGACGCAAGGCATTATATAATCCTACGGTGACATTTCAAGGGATTATATAATCCTACGGTGACATCCCAAGGGGAATATTTTTTCAGCAGGATTTATAACAACTTTTCATAAGATACAAACGTTGTCTGGTGAGTATAAGATTTTAATAATATCCACTTTCTCTCGAATCTATAGGTTTTGCGGTGTACAGGGTTGTGACCAAATAACCAGTATTCCTGAGTATAATTTTATGTTTCATAACCACCAAGTGCCTTTAAAGTGAGAATGTACACCAGTATCGATCTGATGTCGACAATATAGTTAAACATAATCAATACCCCTCTGTTAACCCGTTCTCGGTCTCCATATTCCAAGTTTAACCCGTTCTCTGTATTCATATTCCCAGTTTAACCCGTTCTCGACATTCATATTCCCAGTTTAACCCGTTATCGGCATTCATATTCCCAGTTTAACCCGTTCTCGACATTCATATTCCCAGTTTAACCCGTTCTCGACATTCATATTCCCAGTTTAACCGGTATTTGGGATTAATACCCATCAGTTAACCCGTTCTCGGTCTCCATATTCCCAGTTTAACCCGTTCTCGGTCTCCATATTCCCAGTTTAACCCGTTCTCGGTATTCATATTCCTAGTTTAACCCGTTCTCGACATTCATATTCCCAGTTTAACCCGTTATCGACATTCATATTCCCAGTTTAACCCGTTCTCGGTATCCATATTTCCAGTTTAACCCGTTCTCGGTATTCATATTCCCAGTTTAACCCGTTCTCGACATTCATATTCTCAGTTTAACCCGTTCTCGGCATTCATATTCCCAGTTTAACCGGTATTTGGGATTAATACCCATCAGTTAACCGGTTATCGGTATCCGTATTCCCAGTTTAACCGGTATTTTGTTATTGAACCAGTTTAACCAGTATTTGGGATTGAACCAGTTTAACCGGTATTTTGGATTGAACCAGTTTAACCAGTATTTGGAATGGAACCTGTTTAAGCGGTATTTGGGATTGAACCAGTTTAAACGGTATTTGGGATTGAACCAGTTTATACGGTATTTGGGATCGAACCAGTTTAACCGGTATTTGGGATTCGTATTTCAGTTTAACCGGTATTTGGGATTGAACCAGTTCAACCGGTATTTGGGATTGAACCAGTTTATACGGTATTTGGGATTGAACCAGTTTAAACGGTATTTGGGATTGAACCAGTTTAAACGGTATTTGGGATTGAACCAGTTTAACCGGTATTTGGGATTGAACCAGTTTAAACGGTATTTGGGATTCGTATTTCAGTTTAACTTATATTTTGGAATCATACCCTTCTGCTAACTGGTTCTCGGTGTCCATGTTCCCAGTTTAACCAGTATTTGGGATTGCACCAGTTTAACCTGTATTTGGGATTGAATCAGTTCAACCAGTATGTGGTATTGAATCAGTTTAAACGTTATTTAAGATTCATATTTCAGTTTAACCGCTATTTGGGAATGTACCAGTTTAACCGGTATTTGGGATTGAACCAGTTTAACCGGTATTTGGGATTGAACTAGTTTAATCGTTATTTGGGATTCGTATTTCAGTTTAACCGGTATTTGGGACTGAGCCAGTGTAACCGGTATTTGGGATTGAATCAGTTTAACCGGTATTTGGGATTGAACCAGTTTAACTTGTATTTTGGGATTGAATCTGTTTAACCAGTATTTGGTATTGAATCAGTTTAACCGTTATTTGGGATTGAACCAGTTTAACCGGTATTTGGTATTGAATCAGTTTAACCGGTATTTGGGATTGAACCAGTATAACAAGTATTATGGATTGAAACAGTTTAACCAGTATTTTAGAGTGAGCGAGTGAATGAGTGTATGCCTGAATGTATGTATCAGATGAGTATTATCTATCTATAGTTTGTATGTTGTACAACTATTCATTATGTATGTTAAATCATCTGACTGTTTCAATAAAAATTAAAAAAAAAAAAAAGAGTATTTTGGATCGAACCAGTTTAACCGGTATTTTGGATTGAACCAGTTTAACCGGTATTTGGGATTGAACCAGTTTAACCGGTATTTGGGATTTAATCAGTTTAACCGGTATTTGGGATTTAATCAGTTTAACCGGTATAATTATGTGGGGTTGAACAACAAGGCTAGTTCGCAGCTTTTATAGAGTACAATTATGGAAATTGTGATTATTTTCCAGCCCAGTGACATATTTCGAAGAAATTAATTCTAAAACATCTTTATATGTTAATGTTATGGAAACTTTTCCAGAAAACATGTCAAAACTGTGATATTTAATTGACTAATTATCCATTCCATTATTTTCTTAACTGAAACACATGATTAACCCTTTCAAGATTCAAGGGGGTGACACACATATTAATATCAACAGTTGCAACTCATCCCTCTTGGTTACTGCTATTCAGGATTCCTGGGGTATCGGGAGGGGTGGCACCCTTATCAATAGCAACAGTTGCAATTCATTCCTATCTGTTACTGGTATTCAGGATTTCAGTGATACTGGGGGTTCTTATACACGTACCATCATTGTTAACAACAACCTCGACTGATTCATTCATATTTGGTATATCGGTTTATTACCAAATCCTTTAGCACACCTTTCAGGTTATATTTGTCACCCAACCGTCACCAAACGTCATATGGATCTTCGGGGTGACCCCCAGATGGGAGCCTCCCGTTTTGCTCCTGAAAATCGTAAAACAAAACAAAAAACATGGCCGCCGATGATTCGTTTGAGACCGATCCACACGTTAAAGCAACACACTCGACGAGCGACATATTCCGGTGCGCACCACTTGTGTCTATATTGATCTTATCCAGGAGCCAAAGTATTATTTTCCCCATTGTATCTGATTTTATTGGAACATTCACAGTTTATTTATATGAGAAAAGAGGTCACGCTAGTTATTAGTGATACCCTATCTGGAACGATATATGTTATTTTCCGGTTTTAATAAAATCGTCCTTGGAATCATGTATTCATGATTATACTCACATTATTTCTTGCCCAACTGGCGCAATTTGTTTCACCTAAATAACACGAATTAAAAACATTTATACGATATAGAAATACTTTCAATAGACGTATTGAATACTCGAAATTCAATAGAAAGTAATGTCCTATTCACCAGTAACAAACACCCTCGTAGCGACAATAGCACACATTTATGAACAGGGCGGTACTCATTCCAGATTCGAGATTTGACATGTTGTTTATAGTAGACGGTTCTTCGAACTTATCTGAATTTTAACTGTATAATTGCGACGCAAGGAATTATATAATGATACGGTGACATTCCAAGGGGTAATATAATCCTACGGTTACATTCCAAGGGGAATATTTGTTCAACTGGATTTATAACAACTTTGAATAAGATACAAACGTTGTCTGTAGTGTAACTGTTTAATAATATTCACTTTCTCTCGAATATATAGGTTTGCTTGGTGTACAGGGTTGTGACAAAATAACCAATATTCCTGAGTATAATTTGAGTATAATTTGAGTATAATTTGAGTATAATTTGAGTATAATTTGAGTATAATTTGAGAATAATTTGAGCATAATTTGAGTATAATTTGAGTATAATTTTATGTTACGCCTTTAAAGTGAGAATGTACGCCAATGGCAATACAGTCCATGTACCAGCGATCTAATACATTCCATGTCAGTAACAGCGATCGAGTGTCGATAATATATTGAAACGTAATCAACACCCCTCTGTTAACCATCTCTCGGTATCCATATTCCAAGTTTAACCGGAATTTGGAATTCATATTCTCAGTTTAACCGGTATTTGGGATTAATACCCCTCTATTAACCGGTTATCTGTATCCATATTCCCAGTTTAACCGAAATTTGGGATTGAACCAGTTTAACAAGTATTTTAGATTGAACCAGAGAAAACTGAAAATATTTGACGAGTTTCATAAATATCATATGAGAGAAACACGAATTACATATTCTATTTGTCATATGACACCTATAAATTAATTATGATGTCCAAAACGCACACAAATCACTAAATAGCTATATGACAACGGCAGCAAAAGGTTAATGTGACGTCACTTCATTGCACCGGAAGCCCAGTTACACCTGGTGAACTAGCAGAAATAATATAGTGCGCTATTCTGTTCTCAGTTTGTGACATTATATTGTATGTTTATTAGATAAATACGAATTACATATTCTATTTATCGTATAGCAATGTCCAAAACTATATATTTCAAGATTGTAACTGCAAGAATTTCGGCATCGCGTTGATTGACGCGCACGAATTTAACCTACATTTAGTGAGAGATGCGGCTCGGCCCCCGGCTGCCATTCAGCCAATCAGAACACTCTTTTTGTCAACAAACCAATCAAATTATCGGAAGGTGATATGAATTAGTAAATGATATGAAATTGATTTATGACATAGTTCCAACTTAAATAATGATTGAGTCATATGATAAAAATATTTATCACATAATTAACCAATAAAACCAGCTTCATAATTATTGGTAAGACACACGTGTAATATTAGCGCGTAGTATGACGTCACCCCATTATAGAAATGACTTGCGATTGCTGAAGTTTATGACAGTTGTTTTCGATAAATATTTCGCGTTTATTTGATCATGTGATAAAAGGTATCTCAAACTCGTTCTATGTTATACGTAATTTATCAACCTCGTCCACTAAATTCTATTTGAGCCTCGGTAAACCTCGGCTCAAATCGAATTTAGTAAACTCGGTTGATACATTCCTCGGTAAACCTCGGCTCAAATCGAATTTAGTGAACTCGGTTCATACATTCCTCGGTAAACCTCGGCTCAAATCGAATTTAGTGAACTCGGTTGATACATTCCTCGGTAAACCTCGACTCAAATCGAATTTAGTAAACTCGGTTGATGCATTCCTCGGTAAACCTCGGCTCAAATGGAATATAGTAAACTCGGTTGATACATTCCTCGGTAAACCTCGGCTCAAATCGAATTTATTAAACTCGGTTGATACATTCCTCGGTAAACCTCGGCTCAAATGGAATATAGTAAACTCGGTTGATACATTCCTCGGTAAACCTCGGCTCAAATGGAATTTAGTGAACTCGGTTGATACATTCCTCGGTAAACCTCGGCTCAAATGGAATTTAGTGAACTCGGTTGATACATTCCTCGGTAAACCTCGGCTCAAATGGAATTTATTAAACTCGGTTGATACATTCCTCGGTAAACCTCGACTCAAATCGAATTTAGTAAACTCGGTTGATACATTCCTCAGTAAACCTCGGCTCAAATCGAATTTAGTAAACTCGGTTGATACATTCCGTATAAAATAGAAACTCAAATGAGATCCTCTATATGTCAATTATTTCAAGATTGGAGTAAAATGTCTCCAGAAATTCACCATACAGTACAGAAAATACGCTTCGTACACAAATCCCTTCAAACATCGTTATTTTGCATATAAATGTAAGGTTGGCTGTACAACCATAAGTTATCAATGAATTGAACAATAAAACGACCGAATCAACTCTCATGGTGCGGTGCACGTATTATATGTTGTACGTGCGCGGAGAAATATGTAGGGTACAACTTACATCTGACCGTCTCGACACGATGGTCCAGTCTACATGCGTTTCTAACATAAGGTACAGTTTACACATGAATGTCGATAGATTATAGATACAATAATGCATCAATATTGCGTATATGGCCTCTCTAGCGAGATTATACCGGTGTTGTATATACTTGACGCGTCAATGCACTTTCAGAAGGATTTTCATCAGCATTAAAATTTCAACACATCAAAAGCTCCACCACAAAACCTTTATTCACAAACCCATACATATCACAGTGAAACAATTCAATCGAATCAGTTATAATTCAGGTTAGAAACCAAAATAAATCTCACTTAATAAATGAATAATGAACAATCATCATATTTTTTTCCAGATGATTCCAGTTTGGGTTACTTTAATGGAATACTATAAGAAATATATGCTTTTCGTTTATAAATATTCTATAACAGTAAAACATTACGAAGGCATAATTATCAAACTTATCATGTTTTGTAAATGTGTTTGCATTATACGAATTTATTCTGAAATAATAATAATAGATGACATGAAATAAGTGTTTCTCTCATATTATATTTATGAAACGAGTATAAGAAATTGCCTGAGGCTCGGCAAAACAGAAAACTCGAGCTTCCTGAATATTTACCAGAGAAACACGAATTCCATATTATGTTTACTACTTTTAAAATCACTATATCTTTGCTTAAAAAGCCACAAAACAAAAGTAAATTCTTACAGAAATATATTTTAGTTGTATTTTTTCTCGAGGCTAAACGTAATGACGTCAGACAGAGAAATGCGTAAAAGCCTATTAACGTCCCGAAATTTCGGCGTTGATCAATCAAACCGTGTCGTGGTAGTGATATTAAGAAGTCAGTGCTTAAACATAAACTTTGTGTATTATCATGCGGGTGGGGGCGATCGATCCTATATAAACTTTTTGTATTATCATGCGGGTGGGGGCGATCGATTCTATATAAACTGGTACATACAACCCGCCACACAGGAAATTGTTACGGAACAGTGTTCCGAGTAACGCAATGAACAAACCGAAAACGATTTGTGCACGGTGACAACGGCAAAATGAAAGTGTTGATTCGTGTCATGAAAATGATTACATGATACTTTTTATATTGTTTTTTGTTGTTGCAAATTTCTTGGTATATTGAATTACAATGGAGGACATGGTGATAAACGTATCCTGTTTCGTTGTACATTCTGGGATTCGAACATGAAAACAGTTTGTGAACTCGAATCGTATGATGTACAACTCAACAGGGTACGTTTATTCCCTAAATATAATATAATCCTGGTTCGGAATTCGCAAACGGAAAACACAATTTGTACAATTCCGCAATTGGAAAATCGGTGACGAGCATTTAGAATTGGAAATCCGAGTCGGAAAATATACAACCGGCACAAATTCGGATTCGGAAAATCGCGAATTCTGATTGAAACACTTAGATCATTCGATTTACTTGTTACTTTTAATTTCCAACTATTGGAATTTGAGTCATCAAATTTCCAACTGTTGAAAATTATGGTCCTCATTGTGCTTGAGACACACCACACTCTCTGTCGGTACGTGTCTTTTCAGTTATTGCCTGATGAATGTCGGAAACTTTCGTGTAACCGTATCGCGATTTGAACTGATTCTGAATGAAGATAATTATGTGAATTCAGAGGGTGAACGTGTGACTATATTATTATGTGCTATTAACGCCGCGAAAATGACAACTCTATAAACAAGATGAATGTACTATTCGTTTTCTTACCAGCATCAGTTTACATCAACAACATCATAGTACCAGGTGTGTTCATGTTTGCAATTAAACATGATTACATTCAGAAACCATGCTTCAAACGCGTAGGCTAACATTGAAAACAAACTAAAAGATGAACTCACTTAATGTTTTTTTCATAATAGCGTATCAAGGGGAAAAACTCTATGTTTTAGTTCATCAATGGCAAGGTCGTTCGCACCGTAGTGTGACAGTATTTTATCTACTGCCAACACAAATACACGTAGATTCATCGCCATATTTGATAACTCGGCAAATCAAGTTCACTGGAAATCACTGTCAAACGAAACGTGAGTACATGTATCCAGCGCTTCACAACCTCATATATATAGAAGACAGTGTCACAGGCTTCATGTCACATGTCCATTGTATATTATTGTTATATTATCACACCGACCAGTATTGTATGCATGAGTTCGCCATTATTATGTTGCCCTCTGCTTTGTGAAAAATAGTTAATGTTCACGTAGGTGTATCGATGGCATTCAATGCGGCATGTGGTGAGCTATTTATGTATGTTGTGTTACAGCCGTACTATATGAACTCATCGATAATACATGTACGCACATGAACCTCTATATCGACAAAGGAAGTTATATTTTTAGGAAATAGTGTTACGGAAATTAATCGGGATTGTATATGGAATACCCCGACTGGTTACAACAGATATATTCAGTCATGGTTTCTCTTCGTCGTGCTATATTTATGAATGACGAGGCTATATTTAGGAATGACGAATCTATATTTAGGAATGACGAAGCTATATTTAGAAATGACTTAGAAGTTTGTCGTGTGGTTTCTTGTTCGACTATATACGGTAACGGTGACGCGTTATGCAGTAGGTCCCTAGATTTGCGTAGATCTCCGTAGGTCACTCAATTCTCGTAGGTCTCCGCAGTAATGCAATATATAGTAGGTCTACATTATTTATTGACTGATAAAATGGAATGATACCACTAAATGATCATGTTAAATGTTACGTACGGTAATTATTCTGACTTAAGGACTTTGCTAACCCAATTTTCCCCAAATTTAATGGAGTCCAAAATAAAGGTTTATGTTCACTTTTATTACTAATCACAGTAACCATACCCATGGATGCTACATTTTAAGAGTATAATTCATGGTAGATTATGTTAGAAATTCAAAATGTGAAAGTTATAGAAGTTTTTAAAGTTTATTTTTTCGAACCCAAAATCACCAAACACAAAGGTCATATCTAAGAAAAAAATATGGGTATGTATACTGAACACTGTGAAGAATGATGAACAATAAAGATATACTCACATTTCTTCAGTTTTATTAAGATTTTTGGCTTGGAAGCAGTTGTCTACAAATGGTAGCTTTCATTGCTCAGCAAAGCTATTTGGGAACTGAATTTGATGGGTCAAGATAGTGTTCACTCAAGTCTGTTGGGATTCATGGGAGTATGACCAGCCAGTGTTGTACTTTAGCCTGACTCAGGATGATTGTTGACCTAGTTTCTGGGCTATGGGGGTACACCAGATTGGGGATTAGACAATTCTTTTGTCAAGATATTCACAACACACCACTGTCCACAGATGTTAACATTTAACTTCCACCTCACTATAAGCGATGACAGGTAACTTACTCAATGATTTGTCAACAATTGGTTCTTAGTAATTTTATCAAAGAATGCTTGATAAATATGAATATTATTTTATTGTTCATCATTCTTCACAGTGTTCAGTAGACATTGCCATATTTATTTCTTTGATATGGACTTTGTGTTTATTGATTTTGGGTTCGAAAAAATAGATTTTAAAAACCTCTATAAATTTCACATTTAGTATTTCTAACATATTCAACCATTAATAATGCTCTTAACATGTTGCATTCATGTGTTTGGTTACTGTGATTACTAACAAAAGTGAACATAAACCTTTATTTTGACTCCATCAAATTTGGGGAAAATTGGGTTAGCAAAGTCCTTAATCCTTATTATCTCATACTGGTACATATTATTGTGGTTGTTTATTGGTGTAGTTAGTAGGACTCCTTATTATCTCATACTGGTACATATTATTGTGGTTGTTTATTGGTGTAGTTGGTAGGACTCCTTGTTATCTCATACTGGTACATATTATTGTGGTTGTTTATTGGTGTAGTTAGTATGACTCCTTATTATCTCATACTGGTACATATTATTGTGGTTGCTTATTGGTGTAGTTGACTGGTAAAGCTCGCGTCTTTCTTATTTGCCAAAACTTGAAGTCGGAAACCTTGAATAAATATGAGTTTGATTAACGCTGTGTGATAATGTAGAGTTATCCATCTTAGCACTCTTACTTGACATAAATTATTTCCGATTTTACCATTGGTATACTAAAGACGATATAAAGAGCTTAATTAAAATGTTGTTTTGTTTGTTCTTTGTTTTCATCTGGACTGTATATGTCAACTAACTGATCTCAGAAGTTTTGATCGTGCCACGAAATTCTTCTCCTGACCACACCCCTATAGAGTTAATACTTCAGATTCACATGCATATTCCCCGGAAGCTCTATACATTCAGCAGATCGTGCCATAAATCTCTACTCATATTGGTATAATATATATCAGATCAGTCAAGATGGCTCAATACATGATACATCCACCTAGCTATTATCCGGCCATGTGACAGACTAGTTCGTAAATGTTCACTGATGAGGGTGTCACCACAGCTTTTAGAACAGGGGGTTTATCCAAATTCATGGCGGGAATCACACTCCTCTGTCAACTAGTTTTCGGTATTCGTATGCACAGTTTAACCGGTATATGCCCAGTTGGAGGGTATGTTTGTGGGAGGGTATGAAAGGCATAATATAGAAATTTGATAGCCTGTAGCATGCAAGTGATCAGCTGAATTTTTGTACTGGAAATGGAATCTGGTGGCATCTGTTTCAGACTGTCTAAAGCCTTTTTATAATTAGCCCTTTAATATATCAATGGATTGGTAATTATAATAAAAATCAATTTATGACTTGGGTCATAAATTAATTTTCATTATAATTTTACATGTCGAACTTGGAAAACCAAATTCATTCATGTGTTGCATATATTTTGTTGAGTATGGATATGGTACAATAAATGGGTGGATTTAGTGTACAGTACCCTTAAAGGTTGCATAAGTATGTTGTATGGCACATTTATCAATAAATTGTGCAAAA